>OY720632.1:79352424-79984301 GCA_963169105.1 Ceriagrion tenellum
CTTTTTAGCACATCTCATTCTAACTTTTTCTTTTCAATATCAACAACAATACAGCTTCTCATATATATCTCTTTTCATCATTTTTTATGACTTCTTTATTGCTATTACCTCCTAAACTTTTGTGTCCTCAACTTTTTCAAGTATTCTTGAGATCTAGCTGTGATTATTCTCTTGCGTACTGAGTATGGGTGATCCACAATACTCCTCTTCTTCAGCACAAGACCATCTGCTCGCCTCACGAGCACCACTCTTGGAACACCACGGATAACCCTCCTGAGGCGTCCACGATCCAGACCCCGACCTCTGTAGCCACCCCTCAGAGGCGGGTGCCGGCCCTCCATCATGGAGGACTCGCCCCTCTCTTCCAGCCTTTCCTTGCGATGGGAATATTCATCCCGAGAGCTATAGCCACTGTGCTCACCATGACTGTGCTCTCTGTAGCTTCTCCTATCGTCACGATAACTCCTTCTCTCCTCCCCATAACTTTTGTCTTCGAAGCTGTAGCGGTTGTATTCGCTATAGCTTCCTTCATGACTGCGTCTGCTAGAGGATGCCTGCATGCAGAAATGCAATAAAGAGATAATTATACACTATAGTGGAGGCACCAGAGTGATACACCGATGAGATTTTTTTCTAGTCTCCTATATTAGTTAACATTTTTGGTGCTATCTTTTGTGCTTCATGTGTTGCCAATGAAGCAAATGCTTCAGTGGGTATGGGATCCTCTGACATTGGGTATCAGCGTGTGTTATGATACCACTCTTGAACCATCACTTATTACTGGGCTCAAATTTAAGCACATTAGATGGCTAATGAATAATAATAATCTTTATCAGATGTGATGACAATCAATCAAGCACAAGTAAAGCCAAAAAGGGATCCACATCACAAATTGTTTCCATTCCTTATGACAAAGTTTATGGAAACATTACTTTTGCCAATAGAATATACATTCTTTCATGTAAGAAGAGCCCAAATTCCACCATGCTTTCCAATAGCGCTTCTTTTCCAGGCCCAAGCATTAATTGAGGTCATATATTGTACTGTCATCAGTAAAATAACATGATGGATTCACTTTTCTTCTGATATTCAACAGAAGTTTCATTTGTCCCATTGATTTTACACTCTGGTTTAATTTTGAATCTCATGACAATAATAGAAAATAATCATGCACATTATAAGATAAAATCCGAAAGCTTTTTTTAAATGCTACTTCAAGAATAAGGTCTTAAAGAACTGTCCTGTTGGTTGGAATCGAGTACTCTCACTATTTTAAAGTATTTAGGCAAACAAGATAAAGCACATACTTCATGAAAAATCTACCTATGTCCCACGAGCAAATAATCTACCTGCATATAGCCATGATCTGTCTTCATTCTTTTGCGAGGCGATTCTTCTGGTGACCTGTGATGGCCATGCTCACGACCAGAATATCCAGATGCATCCTGCAGTGAGAAAGATCAATTGAAAAATTGACAACACTAGCCCATTCATTTTAATAGTTTGAATTTAGATGTAATCATAAGATATCAGTCATTTGATCTGAAACTAAATACACCTTCACATAAAAGTTACATATGCATATGGAACACCAATCATCACTTTTTAGCAATTAAAATTTTGGTTCCATCATTGGATGCACTACTAAACCACAAAGGACACTGAATATAAAAAAATCAGGTTATGAATCCAAAATAAATAAAAATGATACAGTAAATGACAAAAAATTAAAGTACACCCTCACTAAGATCAAACAGAAGTTTAAATTTCTGAACAATATCATTTAGCTTTTAGGCTATTAGCTGACCATTCAGGGCCTAATTAAAAGTATTCCTCACTACAATGTTGTCTTTGAAAACAAAGGACTAACATTGATCACATTTTTAATGATAATTAATACATAATACTGATTTTCTTGACACCTATTTCTGCTAGCTAAAAATGATAACCCTTTCCCTCTAAGATACATGACTACAGGCAGATCTAAACTTTCATATTCATAAACAACGTGCTCCTCAAATGTATATGAAAGTGAGAACCTTTATATAACTGAAGGTGCCATATTACAGTAGAAACTTGAGAATAGGAAGCAAAAAAATAAGGCAAAGTTGAGCACTTCCAGTGAGTAACTACTCCATGATCTGCATTTTCAGATTCACCTGTGAAGCATTCCAGTCTTATCAGTCATTTGATTCATTGAAGTCATTAATTCCTTATCATGCTGCAGCATGAAGTGCCTTTCTTTCAACATAACTTGACCAATTGGTAAAACAGTGGACTCACAGGGCACACTTCACAGAACGCACACACGGTCATTGGTAAACTGTGATGTTATTAAATATTAATATTGATTATTCCATTGGCTTCATGTGACTAGAGAATTTTACAAGTCATTCAGTAAATTTGGAAATTGAGGAAAATTAATTTTTCAAGGATTTCATTACATCAAAGATACGTCCCTTAGCCTCCATTAATTACAGACATCAGCGACATAATAGAGAATCAAAGAGGTTTAATACAGCTGAAATTATGCAATGTAGAATTAAAAAAGAAACAAAAAACTGAACCTCAAAAGGTTAGCATTAAAAATAAATCTTTACAAAAATGACAAGACCTGAAAACTTACAAGCTATGTTTTCTTTATGTATTATACTTGTATTTATTTTGCAATCAACAATATAGGTTGAAGGAGTACCCTCAATAAGAAAGAAGATGGATGGCAAATGGATGAAGTAGAGATCAGAACAGTTGTAATCGAATCAGTGGACTGTCACAAGAACATATATAATATCAAGTTTCAGAAATATTATGATCATATGTAGATCCAATATCTTTCTTAGGCTCCTCAATTCATTATGTCCACAGTTATGACTCCTCAAGGGCAACTTTCATCAAGGCGAATTCACATTAGCAGAAATTTGTCTTTCAGTGAAACTATCCCAGTCCCTTCCACCAAAAAAGTTCAAGTGAATAAAAACATATCTGGCACTTACATAAAATTTCTTACTAAGCAATTAATTCCATAAAGAGAATGTAAGCAACAAATCATTTTTCCCCTTAAGATAGAAGTTCATACTAAGTACATGCTCTGATCCTCTAAGGACATCCTCATCTGTACTAACAAAAAGGCTATTTGTGTTCCTTTCTTGAGGCATAAATTTTTCATGCATAATTTTAACACAGTTTTACTTCAGCTTCTTGTTTTTTTTTCACTTTTCTTGGCATTTCCTCAAGGTTACAAAAATATGCATGACAGGGAAATTTGGAGACAATAAACCACAAAATGCAATATGTATGTCTAAATCTTAAACTGTTGAAACATAAGTATTTTATCAATATTATGAATAATAATTGTAAAAACCTCTATAACATGAAGCCATTAACAGTCAAGTTAATGCATACAATTTGCTACAGCATTTGATTGAATTGGTCTTCACATGCCACGTGGTCTAAATATTTGGACAAGATGTACTGAGCAGAATTTTAATGATGTATACTCCTGTCCAAAAAGAACTTACCACCTCGGAGCTGAAAAATTTCTAAGTCCCGAGTTGGCATCGATGTGACAACGCGGTTGAACCACGCCCCCTGCCCGGGAAAGCAATAAACATACGGAAAGGAAAAAAAAGACCTTCCTCGCCGCAGTTAGAGAGGGAGAATATGCTCGTAGGGAAAATTTTGACCTGCGAAAGGAAATTCTTAATGGGGGGAGGAGGGCCCAGGCTTCTATTCGCTTAATGTGTGAGCGAAAATGAAAGGGCGATACCCCGTTTAGGTCGCTCCAAGAGACCAAGACCTCTCGTTGACTACGACTGCTAGAAGATGTGGGAAGCCCAATCTTCGTCTTTGTCATGTGTAATGGAAGTTCACTTAGTGTTTATTTAAACTCGCATGCTGCACAGCTGCACGCGTAAATGGAATCTGAAGATGATAACTACTCGAATTGACTATATTCTCAAAGAGAAAAATCGATGACCTGGACTAACATTCGATTTTTGCGTAAAAGAATAAATTTTTTATCGTAGCCACTATTATAAATGTTTCCTCTGCCGCGTTTGGAACATTGGGACTATGCATCTTGGAATTTTAACGTGATATTTTTCCCACATATAGCTTCACAGCTCCCTCTTGGAAACATTATTTACTTCAAAGTTGGATTTAAATAACTCTATACCCAATTATTATGAGGGGGGACCCAAAAATAACGGGAATTTCATTACTTTTTTTGTAATCAATATTTTCACACCAAATTTTGATCACCATCAAAGTAATCCCCAATGACTGTAACACATTTATCTAATCGTTTCTTCCATTGTTCAAAACAGTTTTTAAATTCGCTTATTTTAATGTTCTTTAGGCCTTCCAGCGGTTTTGGTTTCACCTCTTCTACAGTCCTGAAACGTTTTCCTTTCATGTCCCTTTTGAGTCTAGGAAATAAAAAGAAGTTGCAGGGGGCAAGGTCCATTGAATAGGGAGGTGTAAACAATTGGCGTCATGCCGTTTTTGGTCAAAAACTGCTTCACAGACAGCGCGGTGTGGGCAGGTGCGTAGTCGTGGAAGAAGAACCTATCACCTGTGCGCCAAAGATCTGCCCTTTTCTTCCAGATGTTCTCCCTTAACCTCTAGGTAGAATTGCTAGTTGACCATCTGGCCCGGAGGAACAAATTCCGTGTGCACAACACCTCTGCAATCGAAGAAACAAATGAGCACTGTCTTGATGTTCGACTTCACTAGGCGTGCTCTTTTTGGATGGGGAGAGTCAGCTGTCTTCCATTGGCTTGATTGCTGCTTTGTTTCTGGGTCGTATCCATAGCACCACGATTTATCACCAGTTATGACCTTATCAAAAAAATCTGGGTCCTCTTTCAACTGATCTTGCAGCTCAAGTGAGGCCTGAAGTCGACGCTCCCTTAGGTCGTCAGTGAGAAGGCGAGGGACAAGTTTGGCTGCAACCCAACCAATGTGTATATCTTCGGATAAAATCCTCAGAATTGAACTCCATGACACTCCAGACATCTCACAAAGTTCATCAATGGTTCGGCGACTGTCTTCACGAAAAAGGGTGTTGATTTTTGCAACATTGTCATCCGTTCTTGAAGTTGACGGGCGCCCAGAATGAGGTTGGTCTTCAATCGACATCTCTCCATTCTTGAAAAGCGAAAACCAGTCGTAGACACGTGTTTTACTTAGGGCACTATCCCCAAAAGCTGTTTTAAGCATCAAAAGAGTTTCTGCAGAGGTTTTCCCCAACAGAAAACAAAACTTCATTGCTCCCGGCAGTCAGCCATTACACGTTTTAGCTAAAACAGAAAAAGTTGGTTTACTGAAAAAATCCCACAGACGAACGGATGCACTCAGAGTGACCAGGATGCGCACACTGACTCACGAAAAGTCATTGCTTAGAACCGCCTACTGGAGAACCCGATCCCTCCCTCCGCCACCCCCCCACCGCACTATTCCCGTTACTTTTGGGTCCCCCCTTGTATACTGTTTGAATGCTTTTTAACCAACTTCCATCTACTAAACCAAAGATTTCAGCTATCACTCAATTTTTGTTTCCTGTTAGAAGTTACTTGGGATAAAATACGCTGCTTGCCAGACAGAGACATCTTTTCGCCACACAATGTTAACACTTGGTACAACTTCGTCTCATCGGCGTTTGTTACGCTACAACCTTCTACTTCATAATTTAAAAAAAAAAACTTATAGTCGAGAGGGAGGGACTCGATCAAAATGATATCCCAGCTTTCAAATATCAACTCCTTTACTTATCACAGTCGTTGGGTTGGGTATGGTGTTTACATGGCATTTGGAAAATGGAGCATTGGCCCCTGGGGTTCACATCGCATGTTATCTGCCATGGCCATTCTAGGAAGATGTGATTATGGCAGGGTAAATTCATTCGTAAATTTTCCCTGCTCCCAATTCGCAGATTCTTTGCATTTTATTCACCATATAGAACTCTACAACGACATCGGAAGAACTTCATTATTCTATGGACATCCTCCCTAAATTCAATGACACTGTTATCGTCTAGATGATTATGAGTTAAACTGAAATAGCTGCTGACGTTGGAGTATATGGCAGTCAGCTTTGAATATCGATAACATTCCTTTCGTAATCTTTATAAAAAGGGTAAGGCAAAGAAAACGAGCTACTTCGGCTTCTCATCGAAACAGAACATTCACATTCAAATAAATTATTAACGAGATATATTCGCAATGGAAATGGTTGGCTTGACATAGCTCAATAATTACTGGTTTTATTTAAACAAGTCATATTGATTCAATCGTCATACCTTTCCGATAACATGTGATTTCTTGTTGCTTAACTTTGTTTGTAATGATATTACGTCTTGATGTTATTGCTCACGAAAATCTTTGAAATCGACCATACACTTAGCCTTAACACTAAAATCCCTATGGTTAAAAATAACTCTATGTCACTTATTTGGCCATGAATTGCCATAATTAATATCTTCAGTTCACTCAATTAGTAAGTTCAGCCTCCACTCCATTATCCAAAATCAATTGTGTTGAGGTAACATCCTGTCGGCCCCATGTATACATTTCTGGGAGAGCAATAAACATTCTGCACAAAAGAAAACCCTTCCCACAACCCTGGATTGTGGAGAGGCTCCACTCTTCTAATAGTGACCTAAACAGGGCAGCGGTTTCTTTCTCAGCTGGGAGTGGGCATGACAGAGAAGTGTTGTTTTAGAGCTCTTTTCAGTCATTTGGTTGTTTTGGACTTCTGTTTCCTTATTAGTGAAGGAGAAAGGGGGCAGATCTGCTAAGTTAGACAATGTCCATGGATCCATATTGCTCTTGGTGAAGCAGCGATCGATAAATTCAAGAATACGAAACTTCTCTGCGTGCTGACTAAGAACTTGGTTAGCCGCGGACTCTACTCCGATATGCCAGTATCTTTAGACGTTTTCTGTTAGTATTTATATTTCAACATAGTTTTTTTATCAATTAGATTCTCCCTTGACAAATTCAAAATGACCCACATGTCATAAGATTCCTCATTCGCAACAGCTTGAAGGCGCTGAGAGGATATGTCCATTCAAAGTGATAGAATACTGCTCCATGTTGGCTATCTCTGGTCTCCATCGTCATATATCTTTCTGTGATAATTTCATCATTGTATTCTTAAACGTTAGAATGTATTTATGAGCTAATGTAATACGTATTGAATTTTATTTTGATATCTGAAAGATCTCTGACATTTCACGTTCTCTGCTGGGAACCTCGGTAGACTGTGCTAATGCCGCCCTTTGTTACCTTACCATTGATGCAGGAAACCCTAAAGAAAAAGCTGAAAATTTTGGTCTATTTTTTAAAGTATATCTCCATAAAAGTAATCTAATTAGGACTTTACCGTGACTCATAATATTTCCACACTGAATTCGATGTGTCAAGTTTCCCTCGCAAAATGGTAAGGACGCGACAAAGGCTCTACGCAATGCAGATGGTAATGATGAATGTAGAAGACTATTATGGGGGTGTATAGCATATTTCCCCATCTCTGCTTATCTAAGAATTCCACTACGGTACGCTAGAGGCAATACTGAGAACCCCCAACCTCGGTCCCCCAAGGGAACCATCGCCTTCATGAACCTTGGGTGAGAGACAACCGACCACTAGACCGCTCCTTCTCCCCCCCCTCCAATCTGAAAACAATGTCGCTGCATCCTTCCCTCGCAATTCTTATGCAGGCCTCACTAAGAAGACAAGCGAAGGAGGCGAAGAGGCTTTCTTTTGTTTTGGTGTTTATAGTTCACTCGGTGAAGTTAGTGAATGTGCGATTACAACCATCGCGGGCTTTCCACCACCGGTGATTGTGATGTTCATTTTATGTTTAATCATCAGAGGGTAGCATTGAAATTCAGCGAGAGGGAATAAAATATTGAATATGACTTAGAGGATACAACCAATATCCCCTCAATTCCCTGCTCAAAGTGTATAATCAGGCGTGAAGCAATTCAAGGGACTCGGCAAGACTAGTTAAATTGTTGATTAGAACTTGAATGATAAATAAATTAATGTGAACTCATAATTGTATCTATTTTAAGCTACTTTATCCCAGTTTACAAAAACTTTGTCCAGTACGACAAAGATATACTGTCAAATGATTTCCTTGAGGGCCACACTGTGTGATTAACATGTTTTTATCGTCTCAGACATCAACGATTTGTCGTATAGAATATTAAACTCAAATCAATACTCTAGTGTAATACATTGATATGTATCTAATTCAACACAATTCAAACCCTCCGAGCGATGACAATCTGCGATTAATGCCTATATAATGGAACCTATATCATTTGTTAAACAAAGACTTGTTGCTATCAGAAATGGAAGCGTAAAAAATGATTTCTACCTTCAATTTGACCCGATTCAACTTCTTATTGCGACTGTAATCGACTTTCTGCAGCCTAATAAGAGGATGATCCATCAATTTCAGCGAAGGTTTCAATGAAGACATAAAATGGATACTTGAGTTCTGTCTTTCATTCCTGTATCCTCCGAAAACAAGGACGATTTTGCGACTTCATCTTCCGACCGACCTTTCTCTCCATGCTTCCCCACCCCGATGGGATAGGACTGTAGGACCGACACAAAAGACCCAACCCACGCTAACCCCACCCCAGAAATAATCCATTAGAGGTCAAAATTTCTCACCGAGGGGTGTTCCCTCTTGTCAAGTACGTTTGGAAGGTTTCTCTTCCTTCCCGAGCATTTATTGCTCTCCGACGCAAGGGGGCATGGTTCGGTGTTGTCACATCGACGTCAACTTGGGACTTTAAAATTTTTCGGCTCTGAGGTGGTAAGTTTTTTTGGACAGGAGTATACATAGGCATCATTATAATTACTAAAAAAAATAAATTTCAGTACGAATACAACCAGATCAGTGAGTAACCTTTGATAAAGTCAGGATTTCAATTTAAGGAAGGCTTTAAATGGAAACGTATGTTGTCAAGAATAATAAAATTCTAAAAAATAGACATGTGCTTTCCTAAAGGGACTTTAGGAAAATTACTGATATAGAAATAGTGGGGAAAATATAATCTCTGAAGAGAAGTAGCATAATTTGCCATAAAGTTCATCCATGTTTTGTTGTGCTGTTTTCGGGAGTGAGCATAAATAAAAATAAAATAAATAAATAAACTGCCCTACTGCATTTACCCTTGTTATAAATGCCTGATTTATTAACCGAAGAAAAGTAAATTCATCATGAAACATTTTATTATCTTTTACCAGCATTTTCCGTCTGTCTGCATTAATAGTTAGTGCTCTTCAAGAAGGCAGTTTTGATGTTTAAGAAAAGTACTAAGCATTAGTAGCAAAAAAAAACACCACATACAGTATATTCTCCTATATGCTTCTCTTTCCATAAAATTTAAAATACCCCTAAGAAATAACCGTATGTCTAACATGAACAATATAAAGTACAGATTTGACTAGATGACTACCAGCAATAAACCAGCGGTGATGAAGTGCCATTTAACTGCATTTTAAAGGTTGACCATAGAAAGAAAGTGAAACCTCCATTAAGCTACCATCACCTCTTCAGATGGAAAGTGGTCATAATGAGGAAAGTGAGATCGAACTGGGGAAAATAATCCTGGCTAGATGACTTGTAGAAATGACATAGAAATGAGCTGCAGGTAGCTTAAAAAAATCAGAAATATTACTTATTTAGGTATTAATTATAACTAAAAATATCACTCTAAATTTCAACAGATCATGTTAAAGGGTAAATATTTTATTGTACAGAAGAGAATTAGGTAGAGGAATTTCGACTCAAAACTTTAAAACCTTAGGTAGGTAGTTAAAACCTACATCACCCTATTCTCCAATGGCACTAACCCACAACAACTTATTCATCTGTTCTTTCGCCATTTCTCTGCCTTCACCAGCTATTTTTTTAAATTATGAGATTCGGATAGCAGAGCATGATGAAATGGACCACAAGCATGCACAATAAAAATGTTACATTTTTAGGCTTTTATTTATATTCAATGGAACTCTTTGATTCCAAGCACAGCACACCTAGCCTCCTGGAACATTTACATATAAGGTTGGCACAGCAGGGAGTGGGTGGCATATTTGAATTCTAGATAGGGGACAGTACACCTCAAAGCACTTGCTGCCCATCAGGGTTAGGAGTAGCCATTCAAGAGAGGTAATAAATACAATGAGGTCATATTACACTAATACACATTATTATAGGTCTATAAGAGGGATGGCTGCTTAATATGGGATGTTGACTAGAGAGGTTTCACTGTACTCCTCAATTCTACTTCAGATTCATCAGATGAATTACTGTGATAACAATATTTGGCAACTACACAAACCGGCAATCTTTATTATGCAGACAATTTATGGAGATCTCTGTGATAAGAATCTCACAATTGGCTGGAAGGAAAAAAACCATGATAATGAATCACACTATGAAACCATACATGTTTAAAGCATTTGAAAGATCACTTTCCCATTTCAATGCATAAAACACCATAGGCTCTCAAGAAAGAATTTTTTCAAAATGTCTGGCTACAACTATGGTGAAACTCATAAATAAGAAACCATAGTGGAATGCCTACATGATTTTTCTCAGATTCTGAGTTGAATGGATACAGTATACACATCCAATATTACGCAAATCCTTATGAACTACGCCAAAATATTAGTTCAAATTAACATGTTATTATCTTCTATGCAATTCTTGTACAAATGTATTGGCCCACAAGTAAAAGAATTTAGACAACAGCCAATGGAAGCAAAAATTGAAAAGATTTTACAGAGTAATCTACATGACTTCTTTTGCATTCCATTTTCAAATGCTTTCATTTCAATACTTTTTTTATCTCGGATGATTCTGTTGGTCCGTATGTCCCTGGAATCCCAATAGGCTGATAAGCCTGTCTACAGGATTTCCAGGGACCAGACCAACAGAACTTGACATACATGGCCCAGGGTGGTGAAAAACCCACCCAAGCAGGACTTGAACCCGCAACCCCAGGAATAGCAGAAGAGGACTTTTGCCCCTCTGCCAACAGGATAGGTAGTATGCAGGACAAACAGAATGAGAAAAACTGGACACATAAAACATGTAAGGAACTATGCATAAACCACCCACCTGACGAGGATATCTCCGGTAACCTGGATCTTCTATATGTCCTCTTCCAGAGTACCTTTCTCCACCACCTTTACATTAGAATAAAATCAATTTCATAAAATTAGTGTCTAAAAGGTGGTAAGAAAAAAATGATTATCAAAACTACCCAAAATATCATACTCAAAAAGGATCACAGAAAACTTAATTCAGGACAGAAAAAATATTGATACATATAGGGATGGTTAATTTGTTTTTAAAATAGGGAAAAAGAAACATGTATAACACCACTTTGACACCAATGAATCAAGAACGAAAAATTACCTCTTCGGTCAGGAATAGGCAGACTTAGACAAGCATAACACAGAGAGCTAGCATATCACATAAAAGCATCCCAATCTATTTAAAAAGTTTCAATTGTTCAAAGAGTCAAGGCATAGTTAAAACAGAAATGTTTACAAGTAGATTTTTTCGCTCAGGAGAGCATGCTTTTACTTGACAAACATGACCTATTCTATTCTCTTGGAGTCAACTTAAACAGAAAAACAATGATCCCCACTGCTCTGTATAACATTATAATACCAGTGAGCTTAAGCTAAGATTATATACTGACCATACAATGATAGCAAAATATTAACCACTACTCTTAAAATCATGTTCTCTAAAGCACCAAGTTCCAAACTGTTCATAGAGGGGAGGTCAGGATGAAAAATATGTATTTTAGTTTTGATAATGGAGGTACTGTAAAACCACCTTTAACAGACGCACGTAACTGAAAATTATCCAAAGACATTTTTCCATCGCCACATTGTAAGACATGGTTTTACTAAGCCCTCGAAATAGCAGACACACTGAGTAACAGATACTGAATGAGGCTCATTTCCACTTTTCACTGTGGAAAACTATCTGCTCCCATCACACCAACCAAAATATTTTTCCCACCCAATTTAGACAAACATATCAACATGACAATAATCATGCTGAATATGCACATAAACTTAAAAAGAAATGAGTGATCTAATTAACCCATTTCTCTAAAAGTGAAGATAGATCAAACCTGAGAAGTGCATTTTTGCCTATCTGCCATCTTAGAAAAAACGGCATTACACCAGGGGTGGCAAGCCAATGGCACACGGAGCCGGGAGGGCGCTACAGGCAATTCTGGTGAGATTAGATTACAGGGTCGAAATAGCAACTTAAATTGAACTAAGTCGCTGATGGGAGAGATGAGTGCAGAGCGCCACATACATTAAGAGGTCTCTGCCATCGCAGCAATCCCTTATGATTTCGAGTTGTCAAACATTTTCTGAGCCATAAACTTAATTTCCATTTGCATCAAAGCAAACTCCTCTCTGTTCTCATATATCAAATATGTGATAGAGCAAGACTAGTAGATCACCAACATCAGTGAGATTATATCGATCGCTTTGATACCACCAATGGCGTGCTCTCTTCCTAAGACTGAAGTTTGTTTTATTTCCTTATAGCATGCGAGTTTCCTTAGGGAATAATTTATTTATTTCACTCTGAACTCAAGGAGAATCAACAATATTATTATTACCTAACTTCCACAAATCACAAATGTTACCTAACTCCTCTAACAAAAGGCAGTTTCTTACCTCAAGAAGGAGAAATCTCAAATCCTGGTTCCAGATGATTTATTAGCGATTATGGCACTTCTTTCCTTGAAAAGGAGCCTTGTAATGGTTCCTTCAGCATGAAATTAATCTCATGCTGGATTATAAGTATAGGTTGGGAGGCTAAACGATTGTACATCAAGTCGCATTGCCAAAGAAAATTATTTCCATTAAACAACTTTCAGATTACTTTTTATAGACTTAAAATATTTTTCTTAAACTTTATAATACATCATGACTGACCAGGGAAGGGGGAATAACCCTAAAAAAGATAAGTTCTTATAATTTCTCAATAAACGCAGAACCAATTAAGAAAACAGATTTTTTAGTATTCCTTTCAAAATTTTTCTCTAGTATAATTATACATGCTATTGCAAATGACAGAAAATCATGAAGTTTACAAAGAAAATCTAATGTGGTAACTAACAACTTCTCCACAATTCAGGAATATGTATCTATGCATATTCTAAAATCACTATTTTTATTTTGACTAACTTTTATTCTTAATTCAAAAGACAAAGACTACAGATTTTTTCCTTAAGTTTAATCAGCATCAATTGGCCCACAGTGTTTGGGTGGGAAGCATTAACACGTAGTCCATTGCTCATAAAATTGCTTTTCATCTTCCTTCACGGTCACAAATGCAATTCTCCACGACCTTGTTTTCCAAAGAACTATACATAAAAGAAATTTTATAAGCATGAGACCAGTCAGTAACTCTTTACCGGCACTTCCAAAGACCTAAACATGGATTTCCAAGCATTGCATTTAACAAATGATGTGGTACAAAGTCACTCGCACGGGTGCATATACACCAGGGTTGAAATTCGCTATGAAAAAATCATTTGACTTGACTGGCTAACACACCTGACCGGCAATTGGGAGATCCGGGTTCATATCCCAGTCAAGTCAAATGATTTCTTCATAGCGAATTTCAACCCTGGTGTATATGCACCCGTGCGAGTGACTTCGTACCACATCATTTGTTAAATGCAATGTTTGGAAATTTGTCAATTTCGTTGTTTTAATAACGACAATGTTATGGGTATATCCACCGCGACAGTGGCTTTGTAAGCACGACTTCTTCTCATGTGCTACAATGTAGACTTAAGGCCTGAACATCTAGTTCGCATAAACCCCCCCTCATATTCACCTAAATATGGAGTCGAAATCTGACGAAAATGGGAATTTTAAAAAATTCTCCTTTCATTTGAACTACATGCATCTGGGATATGATTCTTACATATCCAAAACATGCATGTCTTATACTATCCTGTTGTATCACTGTCAGTCTATTTCACTTTCGCGGTATTTCTGTGAAAGAATATTTTCAGGTGTGATGGAAGCAGATATTAATAAAATACCTCTTTTTCTGTTGAAGGAAGTTTTTGTAGATGGAAATGGATTAGGCATTTAAATATGGGAATGTACTCCAGCCCTATGGAGCAAAGAATGACAATGCACTATCCACACAGAACTTAATACGTTTTATTACTGTTCTCTCTCTCTTGTTGGCTAGTAGGAGCTCCTCATTCCAAATTTATGAGCATTAACACCCACGGAGAGCCCAACTTCATTGCTGTTTGGCTTCCATGCAGTTCCTCCATACCCATAGGTAAATAACAGGCCAGTGTACAGCAGCTCAGCAGCAGAAGTTAGTCGCCTGTCTTTTGTGACATCTGTCTCTCCAAGTTACTAACTATGAGGACATGACCCCCACCCTTCTTTTCACATATTTCTTGGAACCATGTCTCGGCGAATTCAAGCCTTTACCTAAAGTCAAATACAGCAGCAGTTTTCTTAAACCACCCCTCCCTTGTATTCCCATTAAAAGTATAAATAAATATCTTCTCAACCTTCTCTCAATCCCAGATTCCTACTCCTTCCTGTCCCAACTTTTTTGACCCCCCCAATACAAAAAGGCTCAAGGAGGAGCATTATTAATCAGCCCAACTTCTGAAAATGACCCCACCACAATCCTACTCTCTCATAAATAATGCTACACCTCTTCCACTGTATCCTACCCTGAGCAAGTCAAATACTGCCAAACATACTTTGAGTCACCACCACTCATTAAATTTTTCATAGAATATTTTCTTTTTGTCTATCACATGGGATCTTTATTTTTATTAGTCACAATACAGATGAAAACTAGATAGCACTTTCACACTCAAAACAAGTACATTCATGTTTTAAAAGCCTAAACTATTTTGTTAAGCACAAAGCATGGGATAATGAGGACGCATTTAATAAATAGTACAGGACTTGATTGAACAATTGCAACTTATTTCAAACATGTCCACGACTGCAGTAGTGGTGGCCTGTAACATCATATGCCCCATAATTAAGACTTTTGCAAATAGTAAATGTAAGATTCTCAAAACAATTGTGGTTAAGTGCTCATTCTGTGTCAGACAAGTTGATACCCCATGCACTACCGGAGGCTTTAGAGGGATAAAAATTTAGAAAAACCAGCTGGAAACTCCTGATTAGAGCGAAATACAGGTTGACTCTCAGAGTTTCCAAGGAAGTAAGGATTTCAAGAAGTATCTCAGGTATAAAGGATGAAAGGTGACCTAAAAAGAGCAAATTTCTAAAGCCTTACCTTCTGATGGATACCGACCACGTTGCTCAAAACCGCCAGGATGCTCCTTGTACCAATTAGAACGCCCTCGTCCAGGGCCTGAAAAACTGTTCCCTCTACCTCGGCCACCACGCCCAGTCCAGCTCCCACCCTCACCATCTCCACGGTATGCGCCCCTCATACTGTAGCCCCTACCCCTGGTCATTCCAGGGTTAGCCCTGAAATCATTATAGGTGGCAATGAGAAATATGCTCAAACATCAGCGACCAAGTCAACCAGGCTAATTGCCATTGATGATGCCGGATTCTAGGAGCCCAGAATCATAACTTTTACTGTGCTAAAATTTCAAGCAATGCTGATGTAACTCACCCAGCCTTAAGATATTTTGTGTAGCTCATCTTCAAGGTTTGATTATACACCAATTATATTGGCAATCAAGTGTAAAACACCTGAAAAGCAACATGATTATTATAACTTGACAACAAGGTGTTCCCTTCACCACTCCTCATTGAATTAATTTCCTTCCACTGTAGCTTCAATAACGATGTTTCTGGAAGATTTTACATGTATTTTTAATAATTTCTGAATTTATTTAATGGAATTCCATATTTTGGCATTCCAAGTTACTGTGACTTCCTTTTGTTTCGAAAGTCATGAACAACTCAGTAGATTAGTCATTAGAATATGCCATTATCTAACTTTGGAGTACACAAGATTTTTCATTTAACGCTCATCTTCTCTAAGTAGGCAATTCTCATTAAATGCTGCTTACATTTTTCCATATTTCCACTGCAGGATAGGCATCAGAGTTCGGTGGTAAAATAAAATTCACTTAATACTCTTATTTCATAGATTTCAATACAAATGTTAAAATTGTACCTCAGCTCCAGTCCCATTCTTTTAATTGGTGGCTATATATTTCATTTTTCATCATTTCTCAATCAAGGAACTTGACTTGATTCATTCTATTTCCATTGGTACAATACACGTGGAAACGCAGGTATTATGATACAATTCAGCCAAGGATTCGTAAGTAGTGAAAATAATTTTCTCACTCGAAATATTTTGTTTAATCTCTATAAGGAAGAGACGAAATGAGCACAGTGATGCATAGAAGCATCAAGGACTATTCAATTTGACAAAACACTCATCAAAGTGGGATATCAAAATATCAAAGTGGGATTCCTCAAGCCAAATTTGTAGTTTAGTTCCGCTTTAAACCATATCATGATCTTATGGCACATTTCTCTTACTCATAACGTACGCTTTGCTAGAATATACTTTCATAATTATCAATGAAGTGCACGAGTGAGCTTCAATCATTAATTAACATCTTCATTCTACAATATCCAAATTTCACAGACGGTGGGTTTCCAGTGTCACTCGTCAACTTCTTCCTTGGCAAGCACTAGAATTACGGCCCACTTCTCAGGACTCTTTCAGTCTTAGATGGCACACCGAGCGTTTCGACATAACACTTAAGAATAAATGTGAAAATTACCAGAGCTTCAAATCTTCATCAAAACTTATCCAATGATTCAGTGCAACTGCAATGGGCCTATCTCAGCAATGTGGTATGCTCAAGCCTCAGTCGTAGGATACGAGGCTGATCATGCATAGGCGATATTGCATTTGCTTATGTTCTAATTATTTACACAAATCAGGCATCAATAATTTGCAGGGACACTCCATAGATGAATTGAATAGTAAACAATGCCACAAATGTAAAAATTTTAAGACCACTGGGTTTGTTACCCTCATGAAAAATTAGAAATAAGTAATAATATACTAATCGCTGTGCCGCTGCGATTCGCGACGGTTAAGTTAATACTCTGAAAAGATAAGTACGAGTGAAAAATTTTTTCCAACGCCCGAGAGCTTATACTGAGGTCGAAGTGATATTATGATAATGATATGAAAAGAGCCATTATGTAGTGAGAAAACAAATAATTGGCCCGGATCACAGCTTTTACCGACAGAATACGTTTAGCAAGGACGAGCCCTTTGGCAATTGGGGGAAGAATGCTCCTGATAATTACAATAGTTATGACTTGGGTATCGGCGGGATAACGTTCGAAGGCCAAGGCCATTTTCCAACATCTCGAATATGAAACGGCGTGCTAGGCCATTGTAGATATTAGCGAATTAATGTTACATACAAACTTCATGCAAAATTGAGAGACGATGCAAAATCAGTTCAGCTAAAATTTCTTGAAATTTAAATGCAAACAACCACTATTACGCTGTAATTAACTGGATTTTCCACATAGCTGAAGCCTACTAGGATGTATTAAGCCGGTCGCTGTATAAAAGACATTTAATTCCTTTGGCGATTAACTTACACCAACTTTATTCAACAATGAATTCTGTCAATGAATACGAACTATTGGGAAGTAAATTATGAATTCTACTAACCTTTCTTTCCGGGAAATTAGTTGAGTCTATCACGAGCACAGATATGTTCTTCTTCGGTGTTAACAAAACTCGACAGATGGCGTCAGTGCTCGCTACTTCAGTTCTGTCATGGCTGCCATTTGATCTCAGAAATGCAGCGTCGATGATGGGAAATTCAATGTGAATGTGTGTAACTCGATTTTGCACGGCAAAATTTGAATTTTCACGTGGATTTTAAAAATAAATAGTAAAAAAATACGAAAACCATAAAATACTACAATCTTAACTTAGGTCAATAGCGGTACTTTCTCCTCTTACCCATCATTCCCCACTCTATATATATTTTCGCTTCGAATGTATTTTGTTATTCGCATTCGTGGTGCGCCCGCACTCGTCAAAACATGGAGACGGTTGCCTTTCTCAGTGTCGCTTATGTCATACTATTTCATGGAGTCTTGGGTGGTTTGATCACTGCCGACGAGGCCCTGTACTCGAGTGATGATAAGTTAACCATTTTAAATGTCACCAATTTTAAACCGATTGTTTCCAAATCAAGCAGTGCGTGGATTGTTGAATTTTACAGCAGTTGGTGCGGATTCTGTAAAAGATTTTCTCCTACGTGGAAGGACTTCGCAGCTGACATAAATGGTTATTATAGTTTTCCTTATCTATGACTAAATCTAACTAAATTTGGAATTTAATAACACTTCAGATCATCAGTTTTGACTGATTTTAATTAAATTATTTCATTCCAGCATGGGAAGGTGTAATTTCAGTTGGAGTTGTTGATTGCGCTGATGACAACAACAATCCTTTGTGTAGAGAATATGAAATTATGAGGTATCCTACTTTGAGGATGTTTTCAGCTTTTCATTCAGGAAAATTAGGAATAGAACTTCAAAAGGATTCAATTGACGCCATGAGACATGGTGTTCTAGGGTTTTTAGAGAAGGAGCAGATGGAAGGAAGGGGATCATCGTGGCCGAACCTTAATCCGTACAGGTAAATGGAGTTCACTTTTGTGTTACTTTAGTTTACTTTTGCGTTAGTGTGCTCGGGTATGACCTAAACTTTGTTTATGAATGGTGATGATGATTTTATTATTTTTTGCAGGAGCAGCGATCTGAAAAATTTATGGAAAGATGCCTCTCCAGAGGTAGTTTACGTAATAATAATATTTGAAGAGCCGGAATCCTATATTGGAAGAGAAATAATTTTAGATCTTCATAAAATCAAAGGAATTCAGGTCAGAAGAGCCACAACTCATAATGAAGCACTATCCCGTCTGCTTGGGGTAACATTTTTTCCTTGTTTATCAGTGGTTAAAAGGGATTTGGATTCATTCAATCTTAAACTTATTGACAACACTCGAAAATCTTTTCGAGAACAGATAGTGTCGTTTTTAGAATCTGTTGGCATTGCTGATGTCAGTGTTGTCAAAAGCGTTAGTCATACAGGTGTGCTTATTGAAAAAGTTGAGGTGTCTTCGGGCAGAATTGCGGATGGTTCAGTGACTGGATTTATTTCTCAAGTTAGCGTTTATTATCAAGATTTACTGGGCGCATTTGCATACTCCCTTCTTCATGAAATTCCGCTTCATCGTCGTATAACAGGGGAAGCTCTTACATCACTCCAGAATTATGTGAAAGTGTTAAGGAAGTATTTCCCCCTGGATCATGCCGGTAACAACTTTGCGGAGAAACTACAAGATTGGGTTGTCGTGAAAAGTGACATTCAAGGAAAAGCATTTCTGGACCATGTGAAGGATTTACTGGTTGAATGTAAGTTTAAACTTCCTGTATTACAAAACTGGAAAGGCTGTCGTGGAAGCAAACCACATTTTCGAGGTTATCCATGCTCTCTCTGGCAAATGTTTCACACCCTTACTGTGAATTCTGTGTTGATCAATTCTCACAATTTACATGACGTTAAACCGTTGGAAGTCTTAGAAGCTATGCTTGGATATATAACACACTTTTTTGGGTGTGAAGATTGTGCGGCACATTTCAAGCAAATGGCCGCTGATAATCTTCATTCGGACGTCCATACTCCTGACGATAGCATTCTATGGCTCTGGAGAGCGCATAATAAGGCAAACAAGCGATTGAAGGGCGATGTAACCGAGGACCCTAAGCATCCTAAGACACAGTTCCCCCCGCGAAGTGTTTGCCATACTTGTAGCAATAGCAAGGGGTTGTGGAATGAGGAAGAAGTTTTGCGGTATCTAAAACGCGTTTATGCCAGGAATAACATAGATTATTCAGAGTCGTCAAAAGACGATACCAAAGAAAATATCGAATTTGTGTCGGATGAAGTGGAGAGAAGGAAATTGGGCTGGGATTTCGGTATTGCCGACATTAGTATGTGTGTTGTTCTCTACATTAGTTCAGCTGCCATTCTTATTTTAGTTTATATTAAATTTGTTCTCAGTAATCGCTATAAAAAGAAATCATATGTTTTTGATATTCTTGGAAAAGTTTAGTTCTAACAGTGTTTGCTACGTTTCAAATGGATTTGGTATATATACTAATTGTAATCGTGGTTTTGGATGTTTTGTTTTTGACCAATTAGTGTAAGGAGTTGCATAATCTTGTTGTGGCAGGTAACTATATTTTCATTAGAGTATCTTGTAAAGTAGCTTCTATGCACATTATGTGGGCCTATTATGTGTGGGCACTATTATGTATTTATCATACTTGGTTTTTAATTTGTCTAGCCATTAGTTTTCCTCCATGGAAATTAAGACAAGTGTTAACACTTGTTTGATCTCAGTACTAAATACAGTGGTTTGTTTACTACTGTTTTATCTGTGATAACTAACCATTGTGCCTTTGTGATATATAATCTTTAATTGAGTGGTTTTGTCTTCCATTTATTTGTGATTTAAAGACTCATTACTTTCTTGTATGTTCCTCAAAGACTTCCGGAATAAGGTAACAGAACAGTCAATCGTATCTGTTTCATTCCATTGAATTTTATTTTACATTTATGAGTTGGTGTGCTAATGTAATTTAAGTGAATTTTATGTTTGTGTGAAAGTACTTTACACTTTATTGTGGATTTGGCTGTAAGTGTGATGAATGTGTGTGTTTAGTGAAAAATATCAAATGTTTCACATGTATCAACTCATTTCTGTGATTTTTCCTTATTTAAAAGTATTTATTTCGAATTTTCCAATCTCCAATTTTTAATTTTCTGTGCATTTAACGTCTTATTGTTCAAATACCTTATTTACTCAGCTCCAAATGTATTAGATTATAGAATTTTATCATTGGGTTGAGTATAAAATTTTATTGCCATGCGTGTGTGGAATAGCTCTTTTTTATAATGGAGGGGTAGCTGTATGTGTCCTGACAAAATATTTAAGCACTTTCTGTTTATCAAACATTTAGATTCCCATTTTTTTATTATTTATTGTACTTACTCATCTTTTTAATATGAGTATAGACTAACCATATCAAATTTTTGATAGTACATGATTTTAGATAATCCAGAGATGGTAATGGCCCATTTACGTTGATATATTTGTTATAGATTTCCCCCATTTTGATATGCTTATCTCAGCATTTTTCTCAGAGTGTGCTCCATGTAGATTGGCTTATTTGGACAACCTATGTGGGCGTAGCCTTGGAGAAAGATGCAAAGGTTAACATGAAATATACCCACGACTTCATTCCATGTCCTATGTATCTTATCGTCACTTGTATGTAAATTTGTAGAGCAACATAAACCTAATTACTATTCATTGAATAATTACCAGTAATTCTTCATTTTAAATACCTAAATTTATTTGCAAAGCTATCCAACTTCCTCATTCATCAACATCGTATGTGAATTTGTCTCTGGAGTTCAGCTGATGCTTGATGGTTGATACTGCCATCATCCAAAGGGTGTTGAGAATCCTGTCATTGTCTTCAGGTCATCCTTAATGCCTTTAGGGCAATGGCAGTGTCGGCGGTTGAAATGTCAAAAGCAGCAACCAAATACCTGACCCAGAAGAAATCGAGATAAAAGTTCACATTCATAATAAGCCTCAAAAGTACCAGATCCTTCATGAAGATGTACATTATTCAGACTACAGTAATAGACAACCTATAAAATTAGCCCTCATTTCAGTGGGGCATAACCAGGAGAAAGTTTTTCCATAGCCTATGCCGCAGTATGGCTTTCTCAGGGGCATTTGTGTTTGAATGCAGTACCATCAAACAACAAGAACCCTCAATGTTTTGTTGTAATCAAGAACTCTTGCTAAAAACTTAAAGATGTCAACTTTTACTAATACCACTCGATTTATTAAACAACGACCCAGGTTTCGATGTGCATTCACATAATCTTCAGGTAAATGGACTATACTACTTACTATGTTTACTATATAAGGCCTGCACATCGGCCTCCATTCACTTGAAGATGATGTGAATGCACATGGAAACCTGGGTCGTTGTTTAATAAATCGAGTGGTTTTAGTAAAAGTTGTCATCTTTAAATTTTTAATGATGGAATACCACCAAGTGAGACTGACGAAAGTGAGTGAAACTCTTGCTTATACTGGCTAAGGTATTTGGATACACTGCTCTGAACATTTTTGGTGTTGCAGAAGCAAAAAAGTAATATTTTGACTCTATTACCTGTCATGATTAAGATATCCGCTGAAATTTGGTAAATTTATCTTTAAGAAATGGACAGTTAGGGAAAGAGTTTTATTTATTTTTTATTGAGAAGGGTCATTTCTTTGTTATTTTAAACAACGTTTTCAATTATTATGCTTGTGATTTTCAAACAAAAGGAGCAACTGTGTTGAATTCATTTTCAATTCATTTAATTTTTGCTCTACCAAAAGAAAACTGTTATTACACAGCTATTGCCTCAGCAAACAATTTGTCTCCTGCTCTATGACATTTTTCATCCCTCTCCCAGGTATAATCAGCAGGGACCCCCATAATTAAATCCTGGCTATGTCACTGGTTATAATGATAACTAGAACAAAATCTTTTGAGTAAATAGAAATTTGTAGCAAGACTGGGTAGATAAAATTTTCTGCTGTAGTGTGTCTGGAATGGCTAAGTCCTATATTGGGACTTCCTTTCACATTTAAGGGGATGATTTATGAGCCTTCATTTTGGGAACAAAGTACATATTTTATGCCAAGAAATATAGTATTCACCTATGTTCAATACAGGGGGAAGATCTTTAATTGCTCTTACAAATGTGATAGAGATTATTTTTTTAAAAACCTGCAATTATTATTGATTTATTTTGCTGTGGGAGATATGACTGTGAGTAAATTCTTATATTGCTTTAAATTTTACTGTAGCTCACATTTTTGTGGATTTTAGAAACTTATTGATTTTTTTATACTTTTTTAATTAAATATCTTTGTCTTGCAATCAAATCACATGGTGAATTTTAGTTGCCTTTGAGCCATTTGTAACATGATAATTTATGTCATAATAGAAAGGGATCACTGTTATTTAATCTGAAACTCAAACTCCACTTCTTTTGTGAGAGTGAAAATGAGTGCATATTAAAATGTTTGTAGCATTTCATTTTTAATATTTTACTTGGTGAGGTAAATATGATTTTTTTAAATACCACCATTGGACTAATTACTGCTTCCATTGAGAGTTTATAACCTTATTTGGATTTCCCTCAGTTGAGAAAAATGTAAGTAGTCCGTTGTTTGCAAGTTTGTGAGAAGCATATCTGATAAGTTAAAATTTCAGGTGAATATTCATTAATGTGCATGCTTGAGTATGTAAAAGGAGATAAGATATGGTATTGACAAATTCTTCAGGTAAGTTTTAGGTCTTAGTTTTTGTGAAGATTCTGTGAACCATTGGAGTGAAATGTTACCATATAATCCACTCTAGTTGATGTTCAAATCCGTTATGATGAAAGACATAATTTTTGCTACTCAGCTAATGGTTTAGGCTTTCTTCTTAGCCCTAATTATGTAGCAAATATGTTATTTTTAGTATCTCATAAAATCTTTGCAAAAGCAATGGAGAGGCTCATTGTTTTGTATTTTCATGAATCTCCTGTCTTTAGGAGATGAGCGTGGGCAGCTTAAAGATATTTTTTCTCTGCCCTATTCTCTTAATTATGTAACCTCCTCTTTCCCATTTCATAGCCCTCCTTTCCAGTATCATCATTAGTCATTCATCTTATGCTTGTTTGTCTCTAGATATATCTGCTTTCAGAGAATGGTTTCTTTGCAGTTTTCCTTTTTTTAAAGGGTTTTTAATGCAAGGGTTGCTTTAGTTCATTTACATTGAAACCAGTCATTCATTAAATACTGAGTTGAAGAAAAGGATAACTGCTTATAGTTCATTCTTTTGCTAAAAATAAGTTCCATCATGTCTGCCCTGAGACAACGTCATTTATTCTTAATGTGCTGTTTATTACTCCTTGTGACTTGATTCTTTTGCCCCTCACATTTTACTTCATTGGGACTATTTCATTCCCTTCTATTTCCCCCCTTCATTTCCCTCTCATCTTCTTGCATCATGTTTTACCTCCTCATTGATTTTACTCTGTAGCAGTTAGCTTCAATTATGAACTGTATGCTCTATTTGCATACATTTTTCTCCTTTCCTTGCCCCACTTCTTTCCTTACTTCTGTGGTACGTTACCTTCCCCATCCTCCAACTCCTCTCATTTGTTTTCATAACTTGTTTCCATGTGGAGTCGGGGTGAGGAGTTGTTTTTTTTCCTTTTGTTTCATGGTAAGATCTGAAGAGGGAGTTTTTCAGCCAAACTCAACTAGGAGGATGGAGTGGGAACTGATTTCTCTTCAGCTTGGCATTCGAGCAGTTGTATTAGAATAGGCAAGTTGCCATCTCTAAGATGCCACTGCTGGAGAAACCAGAGAAGCAGCTCTCTAACTCTCTCATCAGTCCGCAACCTACTACCTATTTATCAATCTCCCATCAAATTCTTCTTATCCTCCCCTGATCCACAGCTCATCTCTTACTATTCTCTTTGTTCCATTTCATTATATTCCGAATGAGTTTTTCTGGGTGAGGGTGAATTCCCTACTTTTTTACAATTTTTTAGATATTTCGTCCCTGATTGGTGGTTGAATGAGGAGGCTACCTCTGGATTATGGAGGATTAGTTAATATGCACTAATTTAGGATGGGTAAATAGGCTGGAAAGGAGAGAATAAATTTGAAAATGGAAGAAAGGTTGAGGGAAACCTTGCATTAGTACTAGCCTACCATTAACAATTGGCTTATTACAATTAACAAGGGCACAACAGTTGAATGTTCTCTCTAAAGATAGGAGTATGAACTACCCTTGAATGTGCTTCCCGGTTGATATCATCTGGAGACCAGATTTCCAGTAAGAATGCCACAACTAAGCTGAGTGTATCAGCATACAACTGGATTTAGAGCTGTGGCCGTGAGGATGGAAACTTGTACTTTACCTTCTATGCCAACCTGATATCATACTGTTCCTGAACAATATTAGTCAGGAAGTCAGCAAGCTCATATGCTGTGAGTGCCCTTCTCATAGCACCCAATTTGGAGTCAGGAGGCCACTGACAAATTTCCACCTAATTGGCCATTGGATTGGGATGCCGGTACATAAGGCACCATGCCAAAGTGATCCCACATGATGAGCAGTTACTAAATATGAAAAATAGGCAACTTCCACTGTGATGAAATTTATTATGACCAGTTTTGCTTTTTACAGCATCTTCACGTAAGAAATATCAAGTGTGCATCTGGACATATAGGCTGGTGGGAGGAGGGGGTGGTAAGACTGTGACGGATGGAGGGAAAGGGGAGGAGGGTGGAGAGTCACGGGCCTGAAGGTTAGGAAATACCAGAAAGGAGTCAGGAATAGTAAACGAAAGCACATACACAAGGCGGTAAGAAAAAGAAGTTCATGCCAAGCTAGTGTCCTTCGACGTCCAGAACCTATTCACCTCCATCCCCACTCAAGAGGCTCTTAGGCTGGCTAAAGAAATCTTAGAACGCACTAATGTAAATCCCAAACTAGCTGAGGAATTGCATAGACTTATGACGATTTGTGTGGACCAAAATTATTTTTTGTTCGACGGAGTGTACTACAAACACAAGGAGGGCCTAGCCATGGGAGCACCCCTATCTCCAATACTGGCTGAAATATTTACGGACAATTCAGAGGAGCAAATCTTCGAACCCAAGAATAACCGAACAGCAAATATTTTATATTGGTATCGATACGTCGACGACGTCCTCCGTAGTTGGACGGGGAGCTACAGGCAGTTAAACAACTTCCTATCTTTTTTAAACTCCATGCATGAAACCTTCACCTTCTTTATGGAACTTGAAACCGATAAAATGATAAATTTCTTGGATCTTTCCATCAATATCAGTACTTCTAAGCACGAATTTGCCATTTTTAGAAATCCCACCTTCACAGATCATGAGATACCGTCGGATTCCTGCCACCCGATGTCCCACAAATAAGCCAGTTTCTACTCAATGATTCCCAGACTACTAATTATACCTATGCCTGTTACAAAATAACCAATTACAAAAAGGAACTTTGGATAATCAAGAAGATCGCCGTGAACAACGGACACTGACCACATGATTGACTCCCTCCTCGACAAGAAACGGAAGAAGCTGGCGATAGGCTTGAGTACTTCCCTCCTATCAATAGACAGTAATAATGGAAGGAAGTGGTACAAACTTCCATTTTTTCGTAAGTTAACATACCAAGTAGTGAACCTCATTCCAAGAGAAAAATATAAAGTCGCCTTTTACACACCAACTTCCCTCGCCAAGCTCCTGTGCAAGAACAAGGACGAAATTGAAGAAACCAAGAGAAGTGGTGTCTACGGCTTATCCTGCGAGTGTGGTGCCACATACGTGGGGCAAACAGGTCGCGACTTCGCCACCAAGATGAAAGAACATAAGAAGTGCACAGAAACACAAAACATCACATCCATGGTGGCCAAACATCTGATAGAATCAAGGCATAATTGCAGTTTCCAGCCCGAAATTTTACTCAGCCAACAAAGGGAGAAAACTGGACGCTCTGGAGCAATTAGTAATCAACATGAGAAAAAGGAAGAACATGCCCCTCCTAAACGATCTACTACAAAGATTATAATACATCTACTATACAGTAGCAGTCCACCCCTCCTATCCATGGACTTTCCCTATCAGCCCATTCCCCCTTATTCTCCCCTCCGTCCCCTTCACATAGACGGCGGAATTTTTTAATTTTATTTTTTTCCCCACACCGACGAGACGGCGACAGAGACAGCGGAATTTTTCCCCAATTTCCAATTTTTCCCAAGCTTTCCCCAATCAGCCTAAACGGCCGACACCACAGGACACCCATGGCGAGGGTATAGAGGCCGCTCCACCATCAGGGAGGTACCGAGAGGATGTTGAGCCAGGGGGATTTTTCCGAGGTTTCAAATCGTCCCTGGGACGCTCTCCCAGCGCTGGCTCTTCGGCGTCCACCCCAGGACACCAGTCATTAACGTCAACCGACTCCGACCTGCTGATGAGGAAGCACATTATGAACTTCTTTTTCTTACCGCCTTGTGTATGTGCTTTCCTTACCCATTCCCGACTCCTTTCTGGTATTTCCTAACCTTCAGGCCCGTGACTCTCCACCCTCCTCTCCTTTCCCTTCCCCTCCGTCCGTCACACTGTCTTACCACCCCCTCCTTCCCACCACCCGCCTGCCTATATATACTTATGCCCCCTTGATATTTCTTACCTGATAATGCTGTAAAAAGCGAAACCGGTCGTAATAAATTTTATCACACTGGAAGTTGCCTATTTTTTCATATTTAGTTATGTTCCGATTCCACTCCATCAAGCCTGAAACCACATAGTGTGATGAGCAGTTGTTAAAGTATCTAAATCCCAAGTTGAAAGCAGCTTATATCAAAGTTTGCACGGGAGACGCGTGGGCTAAATCTGGTGCGATATGCCCTTTGCACGTGCAACGAATCCACTGAATTGAGTCTGGATGGCTCGAGACAAGGGCGGCTGTTCATTTTACTTTCTGCTGCCTTGTGGAATGCGGAACGTGGCTGCGCGAAGGTCGCGTTAGTAGTTCCCTTGAAAAGAGAATCTTTGGGCTACAGTGAAGGGTGTGGGAGCTCTGTCCATTCATCGCCGTGGATGTCCTGGGTTAACGCGCAACTTTGTAAAAGAGGGCTGACAAAAGAACAGTTGAGGAATGCTACGTTATTGGACGAATGGTTGTCAAATCTATATCCTGCCATGGAGGGGTGATTGAGCGGGTATTGCATGGAGTATAGAGTATACTCCTTGGGGTATTGTCTCGTGTTTTTTTTTTTAATAGTTGAATTGTTGCGCACGGTTTTTAAACCAATATAAGACACTATCAGCATTGCAAAATTTCCCCCAAAGTCACCCGACGTCATTCATTCTGTAGTTGAGCGCGTTCACTGGGGATTTTCGTCGTATCGTCATGCGTTTTTGTTCGTGAGAAGAGGAAGCTTAAAGGCTAGGACCAAGCGAAATCGATTCTTTTATTTCTCTTAAGCGGTGAATTCCCAGGGATATTTACAAAAATGAATTTTTTGAGTTTCTAGATCTCTTCTCGTTAATTTGTTACTTCACATTTTGTGATGTTTTTAAATACATATTTTTGTCTTAATTGAAAAAATGAAGGAGCCTTATTGATGTTAACATTCAAGGAATCTAAACTTGGAATAACTTGTGCGCTATGAAGTATACATAGGAATGGTGAATAATTAGTAAAAGCCTAGAGATCGATATAAGTATGCCGAATAAGTGGTAATCACTGGTAGAGGCTGTTAGTATCGGGACACATAGGTCTTAATCTCCAATGCTTTTTTCTGGTGACTTAATAACTTTAATTGGATTTGCGATCTCTGCTTTTGTACTTAATTGAGAGTACTTCGTAGCACGCAGACAGTCACTTGAGGCATAAAACTGTTGGACCGTGTGGCCCCCTTCGTTGTTATGTTGTACGATAATGCCAAAGCCGAATACCGTTTCCCTCTGACTTTCCTCCATTCCTGAAATTAATCTTTCCATAACCACCCAACGAACCAGTACCAAATGACGCAGAGGACCTCCTTTGCATTGCTGCCTCAAATAACAAAACAATGTGCCTACATCGTTTTCCCGGCTGTCCACGCTCTATCCACGACCGATATGCTCGTCGATAGTTCCCTCAATGCCTCATCAAAGTTCATCGACGGCTAATACCATTATAATCTTTGGCTAATTCGTATTTCGAGCTAGCATATGACGCCGGATTAGGCGATTATAGATTGGAATGAAACGAATTCGTTGGCCTCCACCAAGTAGGTACGGAATGTTAGTTAAGAACGCACTTCCTATAGGCGTGCCCGTTTGGATACTCTGGGAATGCTCAAGGTTGGGGGTTACATTATCATTTAATTTACTTTCAACTCTCGAGAGGTTCTCCACTTGGGAGATAGCTCGTGATCAAGGCAGTGAGATTGGAAATGCCCTATCACAGTCATTGGGACGGGGGGACAATTTGTTCGTATTTAAAACTTTTTTGTCTTTTATTGAGCAATAATTGTTGTTTCTTTGATTTTGACTCTTATATTCTGTATCGTCTAATCATTATACACGTACTTGAATTTTTAGTCAAAATCTTTGGTAATTGCCCACATTGAATTGAAGATGAAATCACAATATAGGATCAAACACTGCAACTGGAGCATACGTGCTTCTTGATATAGCAAAAGAGATCATGCAGGAATTTATTCTTTTCCTTCAAATGCTGAATGAGAATTCTTGGGTTTACCACCAGAACAATTCTTCCATTTCAGCCGACGTTTGATGCGCGTCTCGCTCATAATTATCACGGCTGTGATGATTCTCCTTGAGAATTGCCTTACATACCTAATCTGTGTTCATATGTAACTGGAAGAAGGGTGGAGAGGAATCTGGCGGCATTAGCGTACTGTAGACGCAGGCCGCCAGGGTGTCCACAATTTGTCCAACCCGACGGGAAGTGTGGTACTGTTAGTGCTTTTTACGCTTCACCCAAGGAAGGGTCGGTATTCCCTCAACAATCACTACGTTTACCAACCAAACTCGGATCGATTTGGCCGATTCAGCTCAGTATGGTAAACGTAACGGGCTAGTGGAATCGATATGAGAAGCGGGAAAACTCGGCCTAGAATTCAAATCGATTTCGCATTGGTAAGCCAGGTGATCCGTGTCGACTGGCTTAGAATGTTAAGATCGGTCTGAGTTCATATCGATCTGCGTTCGATTGGTAAACGTAGTGATAATTGGCTGATTTTGGGAGTCGAACCCGGTCCTTTCAGGTTGGAAAGCTAGTACACCGCACCAATCCAATCCCCCATCATCATCAGTCATCTATTCCGGGATAGGTTTTATACAGCTCTCCGCCCCATTTCCTGTTCATTACTCATTCTTAATTTCTTATTTTGGTATACGCCATGGAATTCTCTTTTCGGTAATTCATCCGATTCCCAGTCCCTCACATTATTTTTGGGATGCCAGATAACGCGTTCAGTAAATTTGCATCTTCCGTTTCGCGTAGTTTTCACTCGTCGTCTCAATCTTTCCAGCTTTACGAAGGATTTCATAAGAGTTTCTCTCCGTCTATTTGATCCTCATCATTTATTAATGTAACCGCATACCCCTTACCTCGAATGTCAACTGTTTTCCTGCCGTTAATGTCCAAGCTTCACTATAGTATATACGAGGACATCCTACGTACATGTTGTGTTCATAATTGCTGCAACCCCGTTATTATGGGAGAATAGCAGTAAATTTTCACTCTGTATTAAGAACGACCATGATTTCAACATCGTGGCATTAACAAGGAGTGGTAGTGTGTCTATAAACATGTGGCAAGTTTCGAAATAAATACTGTTTTTGTTTGATAAACTTAACATATTACCTGAAAGAGCATGCCCGAGACTATTTTGCAATGTATTATCCGCCGTTGTTGACGCATTCGTCGTATCTGTGGACCAGATTTTTTTATTTGCTCAAAGAACGACGCCACCAATGATGACAGACACTTGTGCTCGGTGCTTATAACACCGTCTTCGTCGTCATAGTGAATTCCGGCCAGAGCGCGCTTCAGGTGCGGAAACATGCTAGTCTCTCGGAGCGAGGTCCGGGATTTTCGGTGGATGGTCGATTTGTTTCAAGCCAATCGTGGTGATCAGTCTTTGTGTGGTATCAGGTAGCATGAGACCGAGGAATGCCGTGGATCAACACGATTCCATTTGATCTCAGTGGTGTGAAACGCCTGCATAATTGTCTATAAGCATGCCTTGTCGCTATTTTTTAATTGGTCGACGTAATTTTTAGTTTCGTTGTACGAGTGCGCATTCACAGTGTCACCCATTGGGCTCCGATTACTTCGTCCACGAGCAAGAACGGTAAGATAATGACGCTGTGTTGAAAACATGGCCGATTTTCTATGAAATACTTTCTAAATGAACTATCGGCTTTCTTTTGAAATGATGAGTATTTGCATATCTACTTTCTTATCCACAAAGTTTCACCTGAAACTCATCTCTAATCGCTGCTTGTCTAATATACTTTTAGCAACTACTTCACCTCTAGCTTTCAAATTGAGATATCCTATAGTTAGTTTCTCCAGGAAAGTTGGTCGAATTTGATTTTTTATGTTGGAATAATGAATCTACTAGTAGCAGTAGGAACATCACGCGTTTAGGCAGAAATTTTCAAAGCCAGTGTGGTTTTCGCAGCAGTTGCCTTCTGTTGAATTCGTAGAAGTGGCCGCGCGCGTTTCTTCCACTGGTAGAACCAGTAGATAACGCCCACGGCATGAAATTACGAAATGGTCGTGTCGGGCTCGTATTAATCATTTCACTGCAGTTTGCTGTACAGTAAAATCGGCCCCCCGTTTTTGAATTTTCAGTCGAAGCGTTCTTGGCGTTCCCGAGTTCATTTACCGATCGATCTTATCAAGTTAGGCATTAAAGCGACTTAGGAGTTGTTTAAAGTTATCTTTTTAGCTTAAAGTATTTAAAAAATTTAAATTCATACGTTTGTCCCGTGTTCTTTCTCGTTGGTCTTGAAAACACGGAATTCTCACGCAAAGTGATGGCGCGCATGGATTCTTAAATGGCATAATGATAGCGTAAGTAGCTGTCGGACTTCGTCTCTAGGAGAAGTCCAAATATAACAATTCAGCAAGGCCTCGAAGGGAGAACAAATATGGTGAGATATAATGGAATCAATGGGTCAAAGGAGAATGGAAATAATCAATGAATTTATTTTCCAGCGATAAATATTAATATAGAAGTAATGGAATTGGCGTGGAATTCTTACATATTCATCCTTAGTGGAATTCCTTCATTCATAATATAACTTTGTTTCGTTTCAGTCAAAGGTAATGGGAAACATTAAAATTATGCTTGAAATCCGCTGATGTTGATGTTCCATCATTTTGTGAATCGTTTGGAATGACTCGTTCTTTTAACTCGAAAAAGCAAGCAGTGAAAGGAGCATGCTGTGACGAGGAGGCATTCCTATGTGAGGAGAATGAGCCTTCTACGCTTGGAGGAAGAAGAATCGCAATTTGATGGGAAACTGATTACAACTGGAGATAAGATAGGAAATTAATTAAGTGCCCGAAAATAAATTGAGCGAAAGATAATTACGAGAGCAATCTCCTTGGAAATATAATTTAGCCAATTTATCTGGCTACAAAAGGAGAATGAGGATTTCTTGGTTTTATGTACTCAGAGGTTATTTCACTGAGAAATGAAGAAAAGCCGTGGATTTGGAATGCATGAGGTCTCTCGATATTCCTGCAGGCGCTCTCGTCACATGATTGTTGATAAGTTATCTGATTAAACGAGAGTCGTTTCCTGACATTTGAACGTGGGTTAGTTGCCTTAAGGGTGCTAGGCTGTTGTAAGTTTTGGTGTTGGTAGGAATAACTCCTTATATTATTAATCTTTGATAAAGACCATGGTGAAGCTGATGTTTAATTTGTGTGCCTGCTAAATCGCTCATCCTTATAATTAATTTCTAACTATAATTATTTGGTAAAAGTTGATGTTAACATTACAGTTATCAATAAAGCTTTTGGTGACCAAAGTTTAAATAGATTTATTAATAATTTTTTCCAACCGTTACTTTTTTGTAAATATTTAATTCTAAATCTTATCGCTTAACGTCGCTTTCATCACGCAATTTCCAACTTAAGCTGAGCTCTCCTGCTTCTTTTCCCTCCATGCAACACATCTATCGTGAATCACTTCTCTGGTTACACACCGGGTCAATTCTTCCGTTTTACCTGACGTTTCTATATGCTCATCAACATTCGCACCGGGAACGCGAGAAAAGTTTACATTCAGTATTCGCCGGAAAATATTATTTATTCTTACATACCCATCCGGCGTCTTATATAATTTTCTTTTTTATATTATCATTCCATCTTCAAAGAAGGTCTTCGGCAATCCCTCGTTTCTGACTACAGTAGACCCTCGCTTTACGATATTAATCCGTTCTGGAGGACCGATCGTGAAGCGAATTCCATCGTATGTTGAATCGGCATTATTTCCAGACGAGGAATCCGTTTAAAGAGCATCAGTGCCAATCCATTCAGTGTACGCGTCAGAGCCAATGCATACGAAATATCCTGGATTAAAATTATTTAAAATATTATTAAACCAATATTCAAAACACTATCGATATTTTAAAACAAATCGGAGAAATTTGAAATTTTTAAAAACGCGCGCAAAATCAACTCAGATCGTAAGTCGACCCATCGTAAAGCGGGGGTCTACTGTACTTATCTATCTGACAGCTCCGCCTCCCCCTAACGACCTTAAGTTACAACCTTTCCTCCCCTACCAATCCGAGTGCTTTATTGTTCCGTTCATTCAAACTTCACCGTGGTTTTTCTCGCACCTAATTTCCTACAATGACATTCTATTGTCACTTCCCTATGGCCCACGTTCTGTCTCCATTTCACTTCTGTACATCTAAATCTTGGCTAACTTATCAAAAAATTTGCCAACAGAATGCTCTTCACTATATCTATGTCCATCGGATACCAAAAAATGGGCAAACATCTCGCTTTTCATCAAATTTTCGTTCTATTAACATTGTCTCATTCATATTGTTTCCACGTCGAATGGATCTCTTTTTCCCGAACCCGGGAAAACGTTCTCCCAGAGACCGTGGCATTTTTTATACATTCCCCAACCCCTTTTTTTGCCACAATGTCCCATCTTTGGGCATGCTTCCCCTCGGTGGAATGCTTACCCTTTGAGTTTTACCCAAGAACACCTCAACAACGCCAATAATTCCTGCGACTATGCTGGACTAGTTGTCAGCGACTTCGCCCGCGACCTTTCCCTCGCACGGCCATGTATCGTTTATTGTAGTAGTCACTGTAGGAGAAAATCGAGGAGCCCTAGGGAATTTGACCCCTGCACCATGGCAATTATCCTGTATTCCGCGGACGAAGAGAAAATAATTCTGAAGCTCCAGTTGAAGACCTCTTCCGCATCTATGTAACCGTCGTCTCTCTCCTATATCTTACCCACTTCACAAAATTTGATTTTGGATTGGAAGTTGGAGAACGGTTTGCTGAAATTTCGATTTGACTATTGGTTTGTCATTTTGTTGCAGTAGTGAGATGTATCTACCTTCTTTTATTAGTCATTCATCGATAATGCTTGCGAAAAATGAGAAAATCAGATTGAAACCCAAACTTGGAGTTTGTTTGTTTCTGTATGAGCGTATTCGACGAAAAATGTAATTTCACTTGCCCGTTACGCTTCAACTCGGGTGCTTTCTGCTTTTATATTCTGTTAATACTTTCATGCCAAACCTTTTCCGCGCTTTTACGCAACAAGTATCAATACCGCGCCTTTTAGAAAGTCCTCTGGCACAACTCCCTTCTCATAGATCCAACAATTATATCATCAGCTCTTAAAATCTTCTCTCACAATTTTTTCCTAGAGTCTTTGGTTAATCGTCGGTCCAGTGCATCCCTTTCTTTCCTTTTTCTTTTAATTGTTCGTCACTCTCGCTGACTAATACTCCTCTACCCATGCTGTCTCCTTCATCATCTTATTCTTCTCCTATTGCCTAGACAGTGGACATATTTCTTAGCTTGACAATTATTCCGCATTTAATGTTCTGTTATCCTGGATTCATTCGAACAAGTAATGCATTTTCTGCCTAATTTTTGATAATCAGTGATATTCATTCCCAACACCAGACCTTCACGTATGCTGCGCTTATCTCTCCATTTCATTAGATTTTTGATTTCCAGGAAATATCCTGTCCACTTGACGCGGCGAAGTAGATTTTATTTCTACCTCTATCGATCTGGGCAGTTGTGCTCTTATACTTCACTTTATTCCAAATAATTTCTAATCTTCTATTGATCTACGACTTTCTAATCCACTTCGTGTCTTCTGTTTCTATCGTTTTTTTACTCTCGTCTCTGTTTTTTTTAAACTTTTTTCTTCTGTCCTCAATCGCTCTATTCTCCTCCATCTCTCTACGAGTCTTAAGCCGTGTTTACTCGGTGCATCTACCCGCGCGATTAGACGCGTGAACACTTTCATTATTAAAATTGCATCCTGCAAGCACGCAAAATTTCGCCAATGCGTGTACCCGTGGCCATAAAATATCCCGTTACAAATTGTATCAGTTGTTCACGGATCTGTCTAGCCATGTACCTGCGCGGGCACATGCATCGTTTAAACCTTTATGGACGGGTGAGTCAAATTTGTTATGCTTCAAACTTTTTTGAAAAATCTGCCTTCTAAGAGACTTTTCCATTTTTTTACTACGCTAGACAGAATTGTAACGCTTCGGATTAAGTGTGTGGAAAGTTGCGTCTTTTTCGGCGATTCGTGAAACAATTTGAATAGATGAATGTGTGACGCTATTCACTGACGATGGCGTGCCTGGTGGAGCTCTGAAATCAATAGTTTTAGCGGGCATGCGTGGAAAAAATGGTAAAGTTAAAAAAGATACGTTATGAAGGTAATGTTTAAGTGTACCTTGTGTAAATATTATTATATAAAGTATTATTTTGAATAAAATATATATAATACAAATACGTCGCATTTAAAAATAAATGTTATATCAAACAAATTTCAATTGTTTTAAATTCTAATAAATAGCACTTAAAAAAACTAATATATAAGCAGTATTTTTTTCATGCTGATGTTTCATAATTCCGTCCGTAGAGGGTTAAATACGCTTTTACAAATCTAATTTTGGCATTTCCCTTTAAACTCCAGCTAAATCTCTCAATTCGTTTTTCTAACACTACTGCTTCTCTTCAGCCTTTTCAATTTAACTCTACTTTTAATGAACTGTAAATAAAATAGTAATGAAATTAGTTATGTATGGTACTTCTTCGCCGCCTTGAAAACTGTAAACGCTATTTTTTTAATTTTTGCCCTACTATTGTGCAGTCCATTTGACCATCTTACTTTCTATTGTTCGGATTTTTCATATTTTTCCACGTCGTACATTGTGACATTTGGATTTTTTTTGTTCCAAACCTGACATCAGTCGTCAGATATGAGTTAAGAGAGATGATCCAAGAAGTATTATGAAGATGATGCAATACAGAATCTCGGCAAATTAATGATACTTACTACTATTGAACCTTTTACTTCGTAAATGCTGGTCAAATAATAAAGTTTTGGGAAAAAGTATTTTATATTAGATTTTTGTCGTATACTTAGATATACATATTTTTCATTCATCTGTGGTAAACTTTATCGTTTGATAATATAATTACCTATCGGCTATATTTAACACTATGGGATGTGTGAGTAGGTAGCTGGCCTGAGCGATAAGCTGGAAGTTATGTGCTATTATGAAAAATGTCGGCTAAAATATTTTTAGATTTTGAGGGAAATATTACCTATAAAAGGAAAAATAAGAAATTTACTATTGTCGTATGAATTAGTTTCTGCGATAACTTTGTGGAGATATTCTATATCCATGATGGTAAAATTAAATATCAATAGTAATTTCCACACTCTTAATGCAAACCGACCATGGTTTCGACAATTTATGTCATTATCTTGATAATGGCATAAAGTGCCGATTATAGTAATCTTATCAATATGGATTACTGTTGTTACAGTGAAAAATATGTATCCGTATGCATGTTTTTATAAAAAAAACTTAAGTTAGTTTGCAGTGCTGCCAACATTTATCCTTAAGCTCCCACAAGAAAATTTCTAATGCAAGTGTTCCATAAATTCCAATAATATTGGAAGGTATCATTAAGTAGATTTCCTTGCGGGAAGTGAGCAGAGAGAGCTGCTGAGAATTAGTATCAAGCAAGATTAAAATAAAAGTTTTATTGGCAAGTTACGGTTTTAAGCCATCAAATTCATCACACTCAAGGTATGTATTATTCGTATCATCGCTATTTTAGAATCTGATAAATCATAGTTTTGGCTACATTTATTGTGTCGCCGCAAACCATTGCGGACTGATAAAGTGGTGTTTATCTATACGAACCTGAAGTGGATGCTACTTTCTTTTTTTTTAATAAGTTGACTTGAAATTTTCCCAACATTTGCATTGTAAAAAAGAAGGACTAAGTTAGCTAAATTCTACTTTACAAATTACTTAAAATGAATTATCGCCTGTTCAACCTTACAATGAACAGACTTCATGGCAAAATTTGATAATGTATCTCAAATATTTACAAGCAATTCTAATTATTTTTTAAAGTAATGTTGTAAAATCTAATCCGTAATATTTGCGGGAATTTTCGACTTCTAGTGTAGGTGTAAATGGTTCTTGTACTGCCCTTTTCTTGCAATCAACGTTGAACAGACATTTTTAGCAAACTTGGTCAGATGTTAGGTAATTTTTATTTTAAATTAATTATGGTGTTAATTCTTGATGGGAGAGAGGAAGGAGTCAGCATTGGAGGTAGGAAGATAAGAAATATAAGATTCGCAGATGACATGGTAATATTAGCAGATGATATGCAATCACTTCAAAGGTTGATAAAGGTTTTGGAGGAAGGGATGAAGGAATATGGGATGAAGATAAACCTAGGAAAGACAAAGGTGATGCCAGTAAACTGTGAAAATTATACGAGTGTGAAAATAAATGAAGGTGTAATAGGAAAAGTGAAAAGCTACCGGTACCTAGGAACGATGGTGACAGACGACTGGAGAAGCATTGCAGAAATAAAAGCAAGGATAGCAATGGCAAAAGAGGCCTCCAGCCAGAAGAAAAACTTGCCATGCAATAAAAGCCTGGATCTGGAGCTGAGAAAGAGACTAGCTAGATGTTATTCATGGAGCGTTTTCATGTATGGATGTGAAGCGTGGACATTAGGTAAGAGGGAAAGGAATAGAATAGAAGCTTATGAAATGTGGGTGTGGAGAAGGATGGAAAAAGTAAGATGGGTAGATAAGATGAGAAATGGAGAGGTTTTGAGCAAAGTAAAAGAAAGAAGATCGCTCCTAAAGGAAATTAGGAAAAGGAAAGGAAACTGGCTGGGCCATGTGATGAGAGAGAAAGGTATTATAACTGTGGCACTTGAAGGTTCAATTGAAGGAAAGAAAAAGAGAGGAAGGAGAAGAAGTAAATTGGGGGATCAGGTGAAGGACATCAGCTATGATGAAGCAAAGAAGGAAGCTCGGGACAGAAGCGGATGGAGACAGCAGTGGTGTACGGGACCTGCCAGCAGGCAGAACACCAGATGATGATGGTGTTAATTTCTTTTACTCTTGTCTTTTAGCAGGTGCATTACAGAGGTTGATATTTTGTTTTCAATGCTCTTTCCTTTACAGAAGTTGTTATTTACATTACATTCATTTTATATTTATAGAACATTATAGATGTTGATATTTTGTTTTCATTCCTTTGCTCTTGATTTTTTCTCAAATCTTTACCCTAAATATATACATGAACCGGACTAATCTTTCTAGTCACTGGTAACGTGACCAGTAAGTCAGGATAGAAACGGAGGTAGTTTCGCTATAGATGTGAATGAGAAAGTTTAGTCTTTCAGCAATTTATGCGGAACATCATTTATAGCTTCAAAAGCTTTGCTGACCTTTTAAATCATTGATAAAATTGGTTACAAGGGCACCTTAATTGGCTGATTTCGTCCACCATTGGCCACACAATCCTGAGATTGGTTGTCTACAGCCCTTCATTCTACCATTACCAGTGATAGTTCCATTAGAAATAAATTAAAGTGAGGGAATCCCTTGCTCTTGGTTGTTCATCTGTTATACTTTCTTCTTTATTTGATCTATGCACTTAACGCTGGAATATTGCCCGTCATTAAGCCATGCGAGTCGTATCTTCATGTACGCCGTTCTTGGATACGCCCAACTGGGACTAAACTCTTCGCGCGCCGTTCACATGGGGTAATGCAGGAAGGCTTTTCACTCGCCGCGTGCTCCACTCTTGATCGCTCGCGCGAATCGAGCGGTGTTCGTCTCTATAATTTTTTGTTGTTGCCGTGCTGGGTTTTGAACATTGGACTGAAACGGTCTCCGACACGACAGAGTTTTCACTTTTTCGGCGAACTAGGTCATCCTCATAAATATCGGAATCCCTATGGACTACATAAGATGAACCTACTTGCACTCAGGTGACCCTGTAGAAAATCCTGTAGATCCTTCCTACCAAAAAGAAAACATTTCCTTTGACCGTTATAATTAGAATTTTTTCTTGGTGAATTTCCGCACTTTTCTGTTGTTTATTGCATCTGTACGCGTGGAATTGTGAAGTATCTCGCGTGCCATTAGAGTGTAAGCACTTCAATGATTTATTCTGCATTTTTCATCATGCCTGCATTAAGTGGTCCTACACATTTTTACATTTCCATTGCGTCTCTTTGGACAATGTTTTGCCTTATAATAGAAGTTTTGCTTGCAAATTTCACGTATTTTCCGTGTAAATAGTCATTTATTAATGATTTCCCGCTGTAAGAATGCCAGATGCTTATATATATTTTTTAGTATGGCTATAAAATTCATTGCAAATATTATCTTGTTTGAGCACAGCAGTTGCCTTTTTCTCATGAACGCCTTGTAAACTTGGCCTATTCTCCGTTTGATGTCCGTTGTACTTCTACCGTCCCACGTGACGGTACTTCCGAGATAGGTGAAGAAATCCACATGCTCTAATTTCTCTCCTCTTAGGGTGACTTCTACATTCACCTTCTTTCTTCCGCGTACCAGGACTTTAGTTGTCGTCTTATTTATTATCAGATGATATTCTTGGATAACTTGGTCTTTTACGTTTAGTGACCTCTAAAGATCATCGCGATTTCCAGCTATGACTGCGATATCATCTGCGTAGCGTAGTAAGTTTAGATCATCTCCGATTATTCTTCTGAAGTCGAAGTTCATTCCGAGTTTTTCCAATAGTATGAACATCTTGTTCCACTCAACATTGACGAAGGCTTTCTCCAGATCCACGACTGCAACGGAAAATGGCTTGTCCACATAAATTGTTTTCTCTACCATCAATCTCAGGCATAGAATGGCATCTCTGGTACCCCTGTTCTTCCTAAATTCAAACTGGTTTTCTGAGAGGTTGTCTTCAATTTTCCTTTCTATCCTTGGGCTTAGATATTATTCGTGGGAGCATTTATGACGCATGTGACACTAGATTTAAGGTTCGGTTCTCCTCACATCTCTCAGTCCTTATCTTCTTCGGCATCGCAATCATTACGCTCATTCAAAAGTCTTCTGAAAGTTTTCCACTTCGGTAGCTATTTTTGATTATCTCGTACAGGTTGGCTTTACTTCCGAGCGCTTTGATGATTTCTAGGTTTATGTTGCCTCCTCCAGTTGATTTGTTTTTCTTGAGGTCTTCTACTGATCTATCGAATTCACTCCTCAGTAGAAAACGGCCCAGATCTTCCTCGTCAACCTGGCTTTTGTTATTTATTAGGTTTTCTTCCAGCGGCGTCGACCCTGGGTAGAGTTCTTGGATGTATTGCGAATCGATAGAGATCGTAAAAAGGACAAGGGCTTTCAACCGCGACGATAGATACCAGATTTCTCTCTAATGTAAATGCCTCCTGGCCAGACAATACAACGCTGCGAACTCCGCCGTGGCCAACCCTCCGCAGTGACCCTTCGTCGAAAAGATTATTAAATGAGACTTCGCAGTTCCAAGATATTAAAGGCAACGATTTCTCATCAAAAATCACCTGAAGAGGCACGCTGCAACGCGGTTGAAACATTGGGTCTAAAATGTTCGAGATCAATCAAACTAGAAAACTTCGCCACAACATTAGATGTGCTTGGCGTACGTAAACCTGAAATGAAAAGAGCACGTAGGTCAATGGTGAAACGCTCTTACGATTATTTCGGGAGGACTAGAATTTATGATGATTTATCGATTTCGTTCAAGATAGCTTACTTATTTTCAGCCCTGTTATAAATCTCTTTTCTCACTCAGTCACAATGAGAAATTGTGTTACTGTAACCTTGATGGCCGTCAATACTGAAATTTTGATTTGTAGTTAGCTTTGACCAGGGCCACCCTCAGGGGGGATGTATGGCGCAAGTTGCGGGCGGGCGGGCGGGCAAAAATTTTGGGGGAATATAAATTTACGGGGGATTTTTAGAATGCATAAAGAAATTCACTAAATGTAAATATTTTTACCCGTTTACAATAATTTATATAGGTACCGAAAGGTTATGACGATAAATGAATGTTAAGCGTTAAGTGTAGTATAGTAAAACATCGTGCAGTTATAGAGAATCATTCAGCCAGCCGAAAGCTTCTTTTATTTCGGTCGCATCTCTCTATACTCTTCCTTGGCTGTCGCACCGCGCCGTTGTCAAGGCCACCATAAGTTCCCCGAACGCAAGCCAGTAGCATAACTGACTCAGCATCCCTCCAGTTTTATTCCTGCCCCCTCCTCCCAACATCTGCCATCGGGTCACATCACAGTACAGTGAAAAGGCTTCGACTTACGGATCGTGCATACACTGCACGTTACCTTTTACGGCGTTTTTACCCCCACTTCCCCTAAAGTGACAACCGTTTGCATTTGTCTCAACCCCTCTTACCCTCCACCCCTTCGATAAGTAACTTTGTCTCTACATATGAAACTTTCAATTCAAAAGTATTTTCTTATTTTTTAGTGAGATTATTTTCAGGGATGGGTTGATATTAGGCAAAGTAGCAGAGCTAGATGCAATATAATAACGCTATTTTTAGTTTTTTTTATTGTATAACTATATCAGTTCATCATAAATATTTAGTAATATTGACGTCAAGCACTCCCCGACCCCACGGCGGCAAGGAAAGGTCAAGAAAGGATTCATCGTGCCTTATAGTTGTTTATTAAATATTTATGGATTTCCTTACCTAACGATGTTTTACCAGATACTGCTGGCATTGCCAGCAACAAGTTGTTCATCAGAGAGGGTTATGAGCAGATTAATAATTGTAAAAAATAGGCTGAGAAGCAGCATGGAAGATCTCTGGCTCTCTTGCTTGTCCATTCTTCCGAAAAAGACATTTTAAAATCCTTTCATAACAGTAAAGTTATAGAAAAATTTGCTTTGTCAAGTGAGCAAAGAAAAAAACTACTACTGTATAAAGTACGTCAAGGGTAGGGTAGTCAAAATGGTACCACCACCACCAGTACTGATTTTATGTTTTTTTTTATTATTATTATTTGAGTTTTTTACCAGTATAATTTGTAAATAAGGGCTATGAATAATGATGTGAATGGGTTCTATTTAATTAAAGACGAATCTTAATTTTAAATGTTTGGTTTATTTAGATATCCTTATTTTTGGCACATTTCACTGGTTTAGCTCTCGCGAATGCTTATGGCGTTCGGATGCGCCGAAGAAGACGTCGTGGAGGGGTAAAGTTTGGTAGAAGGGGCAGGGAAAAGGGACATGGGAGAAAGCGAAGACATGGCATTTGTGCCATGCATGAGTGCATTAAAAAAATGGAATTTGTATGATTCGGGCAACACAAACGCCGCACATTCGAACGCCATAAGCTTTCGCAAGACCTGTATATAGCTGTAAGGTGTGGTATAAAGTATCATAATAGTGTCTTTGCAGTAAGTTGACCCCCTATTTTGTTAGACACAGAATCCAGCTGTTTAGTTTTAAGAGCGCATTATTCAACATATTTCCCAAAATATGAGAACTAAAAGATTCTCATTTTTATAAGTTATTCATTTTTTAAGCATGCTATCCTAAAAAAATAAAATCTCACATCTTTATGGTTTTTTGTAGCATTTTATGAAGTTGCAATTAGTTCCCCTATACAAGCGCAATAGTTTGCTTAATATTTTATTTCTATTTTTTTAGAGTTAGTTTTTGAGGGTTTGGTCATACATCATTGCAGCCGAACTCTCAAAACTAACTCTAAAAATATGGATATTACAGTGGTCGACAACATGTATGATGATTTAAGATTTTATAGCCAGAAAAATGTTAAAACGATTTTGTGAAACTAATAATTAAACAACTTCCCGAATCCTCCGTTCCTCTCAGCGTTACTCCATACTGCCTAAGACAGGCTATCAAATAATAATCTGGTAAGTAGCTATATCCCGGGGGAGGAGGGGAGTTGTTGGTTTTGTGGGGGAATGCGCCATCAGTATTGGGGGGATGGGCGCCCCTGGCTTTGACAGGCTGACCAAAAAAGCTACTGATTAGATAGTGACTCAAGTGGGACGTAGCTTTATTAGTATATTCTAAAGGGAACGGTGAATGAGCAATTGAGTTAAAAGAAGGAATTGCTTAAAAATAATGTAACGGAATAATGCACCTCTGGTCTAAAAATTAACAAGTAAAGATAGAAAAAAACGGGAGTTTGAGCCTGGATTAGGAAAATGAGATAGGTGAGTTACGCGCCAATCATATGTATAACTGTTTTTTTTCCTTATGAAATTTTGGATTTGAAAAATTTAATTCGATCGATGGCTGTAAATATGTTCTACTAAGGCAGTTAATGCCGTCACTGCGCTAATGCTATGTAAATGCTAACAATTCTAAGCTTACTTTTTTTTGATACGCGACAGAGGTATCTGAATATGTTCCTGATAGCTCAGGATTATAATTAAAAGTAGCTCGAGACATCAATAATGTCATTTAACTTATCAGTTGTCAAGAAGATCATTTTCCTCATCATTCCTTTTCTTACAAATGAATTCTCTTCAATCAATATAGAAATAATATTCTTGGCACTTCTTCGTGACTTCACAGTTTTTTATGTTTCGTCTTTAGCTGGTGCAAACGCAAAGATATCCGAGAATAGATATCTGGCGATAGTTGGTTCCACATTTCGTCCTGTAATTGAACTGGACTGCGATGATGGAACTGTCTGCGGCTTTGTAATTCGTTTTTGACTTGTTTTTTTGTCTCACATTTACTTATCGATGACTGATTTTGGAGTTTAAATTGAATACAACTGAAATGGGTAGACTTGTGTATATCTAGTTTGCATTATTTTACTGACTGGGGTTTCAGCAGTAAGCAATTTTGGGAATGAAATTTGTTAACAGTAAAAATCTTGATTTGGCTTAGGCCCTTACAACTGCAGCCTCCGTTTGAAATTGGGGTAAATTATGGTAACACGACACATGGATCGTGTTCTTTTTGTCGCGCAAAGGTATTGTGATTTACTTGTCGTATGCAGAAATGTATATGGCCCAATCCCATTTTTAACGTTCGGCATATCAGCCCTATGAGTTCCCTTTAATTCGACCCTGGGCATTCAGTTTTTCAATTAACTAACCCATTTTTTGCAATCTAATTTCCTTCTCCGTTTGAATACACTCCCACTTATTATAAATGATCCCATGGCGAATCCCTCCTTTTATTTTCAAGCTTATCCCAATTTTCTTCACCAGTTGATTAATTTTTACCACGCTTATTCTCTGGGACTATGAATTGACTAACGCTCTCCGTCGGCTGACAGATTTTTTTCATTTAAAAAACTCTGGAGTTCAGTTTGAAACGCTTGGTCAAACATATGGTTTAATTAATGTGTGCATTGGTGATTCGTCTTTTTTTATTATTATTATTATTATATTATAAACTTTAATTAAAAGCATATTTCTCTGATATTGGTTTCGGATTTTATAAAATTCGTTTTCCAGTGAGAAATTTTATTAAATAAGTTATAAGCTTCTCTGAGAGCTAATGCAAATACTTTGTGTGCGTTTTTCTATCGGAAACGAGAAAATCTTTCCCTCTCCTCATTTGCATGGGAATCTGACAACCCTGTCCAAGTATGACTCAGTGGAATGCATTTTCTTACGAGTAAATGTCGAAGTTTGCGATTGGCACGATTTTCCAGATTGAATAGTCGGCATATGTCCAATTTGTGAGAGTTAAACATTTGTTGGAGTGTAACGCTTGCCCATACTGTTTCACTTCACTGCCTTATGCGTATGTGGGTTTTTGTCTAGGGGTGAGTTATGACCCGCAAGCACTGTGATATACTAGTAACTTTCACCAACATGCACTACCGAATAGGTATACCACCAATGCTACATCGACCATTGAATTTATATATGTTGTAGCTACGTGAACGAGATGCAAGACTCATGGAGGGATCATTCGAAGCGTGATGTTAGTACTACGTGGCTGATTAAGAAGCAAACCTTAAAGTCTCATCGGTAGCCGAAAACGTGTAATGTGCATAAAAGTGTCATTTTTTCCACGCACAATAAGGGACATTGATAGTTGTGATTGATCAGTTTTAGGATACTGACTAGGTTATATAGGTTTGTTCAGAAGTGCTAAATATCTTAACATGATTATTAGACACTAACCTCGAATAAAATTTCCGACATGATATGCTCTTGCATGATTTTGTACCTTGTAGTGCTATTTAATTGTCAAATTGATAATACTGACCAGTAGTTATATCTTGAGTCGTGTAATGCATGGTAGCATGTTCTTCTACGTATCATTCTCCTGGTTTCTGGTCTGACTGCGCACAGTTGTCCTGACTGCTTTTGACCTGCGCCAGGCATTCGGGGGAACGTGCGCGGTTCTGATTTGAAGTGGGATGAGTGCTGCATGTTTGGTGTGGAATCACCCCGTGCCACACACCCTAGTGGTGGCTTGCACGGTATTTCGTAGATGTATATGTAGATGTATGTATCTTAACCTCACCATCCCCTGCCTTTTAGAGATATACAAGATTGATACAAAGAGCACTCATGCGTATGTATTGTCCTCATAATATGAAGCCAGAATTTTATAAGATAATTCCTTGTGTCGTGGACAATTGTTTTCTTTAGTGCTTCTCTTCTTCTCCGCCCCATAATTATTATGTTGCTAATTATCAGCACTAAAATGATGGAATTATATTTTAATTTCGACTATTACTAATTTATTTTACGATGATGGAGTTGATATTTAATTAGTGCTAGTATTATTCGTAATATTAAAAAAGTAACAATTTGCTATTTCAAAGAATGATTTTTGTTACTTAAAAATAGTAATACTACTCATAGCGTAGAATAATTATTGTTTGATAGTACAAAGCGTTTGTCGGTTATCCTGAACAGCTCTTCATTCGACGGATTCGCAACTTTGCCTTTATTGTGACGACCATGCAAACCTCCTACCATTGTGGGGGCGGGAATATCCGGTCGACACTGAATCGCAGGGATTCCCTGCCCTCGCGTGGTTGGAGATCCAATCAGGATGGTTGCCTGAAAGAAGGAAGATCAAATTTTGTCCAGCGTGCTTCAATCTGGCCATTGAGCTTTCTAATATACACAGGATGTACTGCATAGGTGGGTCGGTATCTGTGCATCCCTTGGTCGCTGATGGAAAAGAATTCTAGATCGCATCACATTTTTTATTTGAAAGCCGGCAGCATAGCCTCGGATTTATGTATCCCGAATTTCTATACAGACGTTGGCCCCATATATCGGCAGGCTATTTTTCTTCGTAGTCCAATGCATTCTTACGATTTAGTTTTGAAACACGCATTCGTATATCCCTTTCCAGCGTTGTTTTGGTATCCAATCCAATCCAATTGGTAGATCAGAGGTGCTATCCAAGACTTACCCGACAAGTATTTCCTTGCGTAAAGTAACTCTTCGTATGGGCCAATTTCTGGATCAGAGATTCGCAAGAAGCTCGACTTTTGATGTGTCGAACGAAATCGGGAATTTCTCGTTTACTTGACCACTAATGTTCTAATTTGTTTGCTCTCCATCATACCTAATGAAAAATATGGCAATAAATCGAACAGCTCCGTAAGATGAAAACAGGTTTCTCAAAATTAATATATTTTTTCATGGGACATTTTCCATTTTATGAGAAAGTGAAAGATGATTTCAAAGAGTGTCATTTTGACCACATTTTTTCTTGGTATAAACTGTTAGGACATGGTATTCTCGTTATCATCATTATTGATTGCTCAATACCAATTGATGCCTACAGCCCTCGATACCTCCCCATCAAATTTTAGTTCCCCTACTCCCTGGTAGTTTAATGTCATGAAATTTCCTCTTCATTTGGCCTACGTAATCCAAGTAATGAATGAATTCGCAAAGCCTCATACTACATTATACCATTTATACTCTTTGACCATTGTGGTTTGCAATTTAAACATTTATCTCATTATCTGGTTCATATTTATTGTATTCTTCTCGGTAAGATATTGAGAAATTTATATGACAAGTTTTTTTTATCACCATTGGCGGCACAAGGAAACGCTTCGTACCAGTAACCGATGTTTTGTAATTTTTTTAAGGGCCTTTTTGTTAGATGGAAGTGATAATTTATCTTATTTTTATTCTTGTTGATAAATACTGGCCTAGATTAGATAGGGAAATGTAATTATTTCTTGATGCTTGTTTAAGGAAAGTTATTTTGCTCTTACAGTTTTTGTCGCCTGGTTATCCTTGTCTTATTCAAGTCGTCCCGCCAGAGTTCGTCCTCAACTTGTTGGAACGGGAAAATAGAATTCAGCATTGGGCATAAATAATGTTATTCAGTGTTAAAACCATCACGTGCTCCACATTCCTTCACTTATAAATAAAATTTGGGGATCATTATTTTTGCTGATCAGTTTAAATGTTCCGGAACATCGTCTAAAAAATGCATTGCGTGCTCTGGAAACATATGATGCAGAATTGAAGACGACTGACGACATTAGATGCGAAGGCGAATAATTGACCTTTGCTAGACCTTATTGATTGATAGACCGTGTTGACCTTTTCTAGAGTTTACAAAGTATGCCGCTACTCTTCTATGTCTAATTTCGTTCATAAATACTCTCTCTTGTATTAAATTCTTGCCTTTTATTTTTACATAGTTTTTTCCTCCTCCCCCGTATACCTCTGCTGCATGTTAAATATTGACTTTCCTTCGGAACTGTCCTTTCTTCTCCAGTTTGTCCCACAGTGCCTCCTAGCAGCTGCGCTTCAGGTCTTATCTAAAGTGCTATTGAGTAAGGCGCCCTAATAATTTACCCCATCAAGGAAACCTCGCGTGATCTTCATTCTAGGCTATCAGACTAGATTTGATGTTCATTTGTTTAAGTTCCGCATTTTCTCCCTCATTTACGATAGATCTTCTAAAGTTTCCTCGTGTATGAATGTAACATTTAATAATTATATCATTCTTAATAATTTTGTTATCTATGTCTGAGCCCATTAGCTGACGTTGTTCATCTGCGCCAATCATCAGAATTTCAACCGCTTACGTACTCGCTGTCCATTAACTTTTTTACTACCAGTATTTTCTGGTATTAAACCTTATCTACATAGGCTTAGAATATACTTATTTGATGTCACCAAGTTTGCTTGTAGAAAGGTAGCCTCTCTAATTTTTAAAAATTAATGTGTAGAAGTACGCGGGTTATCCAACGGTAAGCTAATCTTGAAGGAAAAATTATTTAAACATGCAAAAAAATATTCAAGGGAAAATTATTCCACAAATTCATCCGCTAAAAATCTCAAGCAGAAGCTAGTTTTCCTAAGAAACCTTAAGTATTTTTTAAAAAGAGAATGAAGACATTTTATTTTAAAAGTTTACGTGAGAATTGTAGAATTATCCACTGATCAATGCAGGATGGGTTGAAAAAGACGAGGAAAAGTCGTGATACCACATACATGGAATTTAATTCTTTCTCTAAGTCACTGTTTTTTTTAACTTTTTAAATTATGTTTGGATTACATACAATGGATCTATTGACATCCACGGTTTGTTTTACGACTTGTTAAATTTTTTCAGCTTCGCCCTCCATTCACCTAATTTTAGCTCTAGAATGATGAAACTCGATGTATGAAAATGTCATCAAATAATCTACGAGTATTGAAGATCATCCTAAGGAAGAGAATAAATGTGCTGGACAAATATTTATTATAATTATGGCAATGAAGCTCTGCTGTAACGCATCTAACAGTATCTCCTATTGGTTGCCATGGTATTTGAAATAATAATAATATCTCATTGACGTCAAAATCATTCAAATATAAGCGATATAAGTCTACACTGCAAGACTTAGATATATGTATTGTTGCATTTCTCCGCGAAATAGTGCGTCCTCTCACATCGAAACTCGTATGTCGGTCTTAGCCTAAGTTGCATTTTTTCTTTACAGATGTTTTTTTCCTAGCCTATCAAGGATATTTTCCATAGCCCATAGATATTTTCCACTCGAATCTATTAATCAGGTTCTAATCCAAGAGTCATTTGCATTAGTATTTTCTTAGCCGTAATTAAAGTGCAAAACGATAGAGGTTAGGATGAATGTGATGGTTTGAGGCGTAGCTTTGTGGAGTAAATTTATGGTTATATATTGAAACACTTTGTAATTTCCATATGAATTTTATTTTAACGACCTAGGTTTCGTCGCTGTGCACAATATTATAAATTACCCGATGATGTCGCACAGCGATGAAACCTAGGTCGTTACAATAAAATTAATGTGGAAAGTACAAAGTGTTTCAATATATAACCGCGAATTTGTCTTTTGCGAGCAAGTTCTGGCGGTAATGTTATTTGAATCTAGTGTTGAAAGTGATTTAAACTTGTTAAGTGATCAGCGACAGCGCTGCACAGTGTTAGGTGGAGATAGGTAGAAAATATTGGCGATCGACGGAGACGGATGGATAATGCGCCTGCCTGTTAACCTTATCATCACCGTTGAACCAAGAAATTCACGGACGATACCGTGTAGCAAAAGTCAGAGTCATCTACGTGATCTCAACTATCAAGTACCACTTGATAGTTGTGTTGGCGGCATGTAGATGACTCTGGCAAAAGTAAGGTACTAAATGTGTAGATTAGACGACAAACAACTTTCAAATTTACCTTACTGTAGCTCAAGAAGCATACTGCAGCTCTCTTGAACTGGCGAATTTTGACTTCAGTAGCTGCGCTAAATTGTGGATAGCTCAAAAACTAAGAAGTGCAACACTCATTTTATTACAATTTGATTTCCTGTTAAAATTCGCTTCTAATATTAAGTTAACTTAATAACAGCATTTGGTTATGGTGAAGAAACAGCTTCCTGTTGCACCTATCCTCCGTTATAAGCCATTGTGATGTTAAATGTAAAAGATACTGTATTGAGGTAGAATTATATTGATGTTTTCGGGTAAGTTGCTCGTTTCAATAAAAGCGGCTCGAGCTTGAAAGCGTGACATTATTTTCGTTTCATGTTGGAGCCTCACTGAGGCCTTGGGTTATACGGTCAGTATACATAACCTTGGCATTGGAGCAAGGGGAAGCTCGAGTCTTTCCGACTCCTGGAAAATATATTTCGAATGTTTCCTCTCAGTTTTGGCTGCGACCTTCACCGGAGTAGCCTTGACGACTGCATGAAGTGGAGAAGAGCAGTGAGTTGCAGCAGGACAGCAGGTGAGAGAGACGTCGAACGGCATCGAGACAAAAAAAAACGTAGCGGAAGGAATGCACTCAAGAAACGCCCGTTCAGGAATTAGGCCGAGCCGGTGCGGTGGAAGCCTCTGGGCGGACATTGGCCTTCTTTCCGTAATTTTACTAGCCGCTTGGTTCGAGAGCGTAGTGGTTTTGAGGGTTGGCCCGATAGGTATGAATCGACCGATATAAATCTGGGGATAATTCCTATCGGCCGGCAACACTTAGAAATATACTTCTGGCGATTCATTTTCATTTACAAATTCAAGCGAGAAGTGAAAAGTTTTAGCGGGTTCATTAGTTTCCGGAGCACGGAGTTTCGTAGCCTTGATTTGCTCACCACTGACATTGGTTTGTGAAAGTTAATATTTTTTGGAAGATATCATGATAAATTCAACAAATTCAAAAGATTATTTCCTGACTTACTGATATACAAATCATACTTTTTTCTCTTTCATAATATGAGTGGACGATTGATATTATGTTTAAATTGTGATATAGGTGCTCTTGAAGAAATGAGTTTTTTAAATTCACTTTCATTGCAGGTGAAAAGACTTTTTCTTTAATTAGCAGGTACGTATAAGAAATTGTTGGTACATAACGTTATTTGTCGGAGAAAACAATAGGGAAAAATTTTTATTCCAACGCATGAGGTAGTTTGAACTAGATAGTTTCCTAGTCGAGTTGGAGATCATATTCGAATTATACGTTTTAATTACGTTACAGCAGCTCTAGTAAGCATGAATTAAATACTGCATTATAGATGGTGCAATAATATACCTACTTTTTTATGACTGAAGTTCTAAGTAATTAAATTAAAATTCTTCATAGTTCTTTAATTTGACTCATTTTTTCACGCAGTGAGTTTAAATTCGTTCATAACGGAAGATTTTTTTGCGATTCTGAAAAAATTACTGCGGTGAAAGTATGATTTATTTTCAAAAAAAGGTCAAGAAAATATGCCAAATGCATAGGTAGGTACTATTAATTTTTGGCGAAATCTGGGAGTTAGAAATTCCTCATTTTGTTAAATAATGTCTCTCTGAAGTGCCTATATCTTCCATTTCCAATGTAAAATTGCTGATATTTTTCGTAAAAAATCTCGGTGAGAGGTTCGGTTAGGGGCTGATACTTTGTTGTCTTTGGAAAAGTAAGATATTTTCTTTGAAATGAGACCATATTCATTGATTTCTAGGTGAAATGATATTTCGCTCAAACTGCCTTAACATTGATGTGGAGTCTAATTTTGCAATTCATCAGTACTGAACTGGGCCAGCGCGGCGTGGCAGCGGAAGCGAAAATCAGCAATCAAAATTTGACATCGGAGTGTATCCAAAGTCTGGTATCAGACCCGCTCTAATAGTTTTGTGACAATGGTTCTCCCCTCTACACCTTAGGAAATGGAACCACATCGTCGATTGTCGCGTGAATCGGTATAAACAAGAGACAATTTCACTTGATTACTGGAATCGACCGTAAATTTTTAGAATTATAAAGCCGATTACATTGCCTACATTATTTGTACTCCCTAAATCCTTGTCCTCAAGAAATACTCTCAGAACAGTGTTGGAGTACTCGAAATGGTAAGTTAGGTTCGTATATGCTTAGAATGGGAACTTGTAAAGTTTAATTTCCCGCATACCAGGAAGCGAATATGATATCTTTATCTACACATTCCATGTGTATTTTTATGCAACCAGGGCAATATTTCTATTAAATAGTAGACAAATAAAATAGCCCACAATATTTGTGCATCAGGAAATATCATGTTTGTCATTTTTATTTCTGTGGTGGATTCCTCCGTGCTATACAAGTAAGCATTCTGTCTCACATAGGCTGGCATATGGCTGTATTGTGTGGAATTTTATGCATACCTTCACTGGCGGATGACGTACTGAAGTTCGCTGACGCATTTCTTCTTTTTATATAATTTATTGTTACCCACGTAACCTGCAGTTCAACTCTGCAGCCTTTACAGAATGCAACTGGAAAGCATCCTGGGAAAATGACGCCCAACCTGTCCCTAAAAATCAAGAAAGACGAGGAATCTGCGTTTCAAGCAATCAACCAGCATCATTCGGCATTTACGACAAGCATGGACTCACAGAAGCCATAGAAGCTCCGAGCAATCCATCTATGAGAAATGTATCTCGAGCACTTGGCATAAGTCCCTCCTCGTGAGCAAGTGAAATGCATCAGAACACATCCGCTAGTCCGTTGGATTATACGCTCCATTCCCCACGCGGCCTCGCTTTTCGTTTCGCTTTGGCTTGTGTGAGCGTTGGCTTTCCTTTCACCCTCCACGTTCATTCAGAATCCCAGAGTGACGTTCCCATCTGACGTAACTGTCCTCAGTTATCGGTCATCTCTCTGAACTGAACTGTGGGTCTTCTTCCTGTGGTGCACGTATACAACTTTGCATTCGCTTGCTTCGGTAGAGTCGTGTGAAGGACTTAAAAAGAGCCCGTTACTAATTGGACCGTAAGTTCTTCATTACATACTACGCGTCATTATTCCTCGGTCATTTTGCAGAAAACACTTTAACATTCATTATCTTTTGTTTTGATGTGCCCCAGGGATCGGCAACTTACTGCACTCGCGCCTCCAGGTGGCACGTAAAAGATTAGGTGGTTGCTCGCCAAGAAAACGGCGATTGAATTTAACTTAGTGACATTTTATGACACTACATAGGTATATAATCTTTGCTACATAGGGACAGCACGGATTCTATTTTCATCTTGTATATACTATGTGTGCGCACATTATGCCATATCCAATAATGCGCTTTATGTACTCCTATCTTGATTTAACTAAGTGACTTTCTATGCAGTCGTATTTCCAATGGTGCCTTCAAGAGGCTAATACATCTCAGAATGAGATTATAATTATAGCTTACAAATCGACAAGTACGCAGAAAACTTACGCCGAAATAAATATTCTACATATATCAATCCGTGAATTTAACGAGAAAGCAGGTTTGAAGTTGGGAAAAAGTTGTCACGACCCCATTTGGATTGAAATCGAACGCTTTCCCCAGGATTCAAGGCGCATATTTTCGCGTCAAGGCTAACATTACGGTTATTTCGGATGTTTCTAGTTCCGTATAGAAAATCGACTCGATTAAAATTTAAAAATAGCAAGAATTCAATGCCGAACAAGCAATAAAATTAAAAAATGGCAAGCTCCGTCTTTTTGCCGATGATGCAGTAGTGTATAAGGAAATTAGAAATGAAGAGGACAGAAGGTTTTTAGCTAAGGATTTAGATGCGATTGATGATTGGTGTGATAGATGGCAACTAGAATTAACTTTGAAGAAATGCGCGATTATGAATTTTTGGAAAAAGAATGGTTTTCCCCGGAATAATTATACTTAGGCGTCACCATCACTGAAGACATGTCATGGGGGAAACACATCAGGGAAATAACTAGTGTAGCAAACCGTAAATTAGGATTCGTAAAAAGGGTTCTAGGCAAATGCGATGAGAGAGTACGAGAAAGAAGCTATTTTACACTTGTCAGTCCTCATTTAGAATATGCCGCTAGTATATGGGATCCGTACGAGGAAGGTATGATTAAAGAATTAGAGCGCGTGCAAAGATCTGCTAGGTTTGTTAAAGGCCGTTATGGTGATTGTATAAGTGTTACGAGCTTAATAGAAGAACTAGGATGAGAATTACTATCAGAACGCAGGTGAAAATTTAGGTTAAACCTTTTAAGTAAATTCGAAACAGAGTTGTTCACAGATGACGTTAGATATATATGTTTACCCGTATTATGCTAGGTTTGATCATATTAACAAGATTAGAGAGATAGATTGTCGTACCGATAGATTTAAAATGTCATTTTTCCCTCGTACTATAAGAAAGAACAATAGACAGCGTAGCAAAGGGATAGGTAGGTGAAATATAGTTAGAGTAGTCTGTAGTGCATGATGCATGTAAGAACAACCAATAATCCCTTCCTTATTATGTAGATACTAACCATCTAGCTCCATGTGACCTTATTATCTAGCATATCTCCCTTAAATATCCTACTTGCATGTCAATGGTTAATGTTTGGTGATCTTCACCCCCTGCCACACACCCTCGTGGTGGCTCGCAGGGTATCACGTAGATGCAGATGAATAGTCAATAGGATGCAGGAAATTCTGGTGATAATCCAGGGAAACCAATCAGTAGGAAGTATTGGTAGAGCTCAGCAATGGTAAACCGGTTCTTGAATGCATGCCTCTGTGATTTTGCTGAAAATATTCGTACGATGCCCAGTGATTCCGAAGGGTATTTTTGGCGCGAAGCGACAACTAAAAAAACTTCATAAACGTGCCCTCTTTATATTTGAAAAAATCTTACCTATCTTTAGCCATTGAAATAATCGATCGGTTCAAGATTGGTTTTGATTGAAGTCAGATAACATCCTCTACATATTTACACTTGGAGGGCTCTAGCCACCTCTAGTATTTCTTTCTTAATCTTAGTGTGCGTCCTACCCTTCATCATCCCTTCCTTGAAATCCTATCTTACGATAACGAAATATAAGCCACTTGTTGCACCACTCTTTGAGATATTTGCAAAGCCATAGAAGCCATTTCCCATGGTACCAACTTCCCACGCGGCGGTGCTCACTAATGCATCATTAATATTACTATATAACTAATGATTCTGAAAACAGCTTTTAAAAATCAAACATGGGATTAATTTTCATTTAAATAAAAGTACGTTCAGACTACCTTAAAATATGCTACCTTTTGCATCGTCTGGTGTAATCTCTCGAGGAATTTTACCGATTGTTGTTTAGCTCGGAAAAATGGCGATAGTTGTCATTTTCATATTACTCTTTTGAAGAACGAAGCAGTACTCAAGTTTGTGTGAAAAAAATACATTTTGGAAAGTTCCCGGAACCACCATCAATTTGTACTCATCCAACACCCTCTTCTTCAACCGTCCGTCTATCGTGGTAACAAAAATACACGGAATCATCTAATCTATCTTATCTTATCAGGAATAACTTATGCGGTGTCATTACTGTCTTCTGTTACGATAACGCTGTTTTTCATTAATGTAATCTGTAATTTCAGCAGTCTGAAATTATTTCTCCCCTAAAACCTCAATCTAAAATCCCTATTTTATTCCTGTGGGGATATTAATGATTTGTCTTTACTTAATTCCTTAAATCCAATCTCATAGTACTTATAAGATTACATCTATAGATAATAATTTTGCTCATGGTAGTTTTCTGGGGCATGACTCAGGTGAAGATGGCTCAAGCTCTTAGCACTCTATTTTCATGTGATAAACTTCCATGCTAAGAATGACACCACTTGGTTTTTTTCCACCAATATATTTAAACCACAAATCTACCGGTTTCGGCCTTTTCAGGCCATTATCAAGATTACAGAATAAAAACCCCAAAAAGACAGCACAGCTTATATATGAAATCTCAAGGAGAGGGGAGTGGTTGAAATAAGGGGGGTAGGGAAGGTGAATGGGCAAACTGCAGGGGAAGGAACAAACAGGTGGTGACGTCAGGCTCAAGGACTACGGGGATGGAGGTGAGGGTACTGGCACAGAGAACAAGGGTGAGGCGGTTGAAGGGATTATGTCATTAAGTAGTCTCTCCCCGTGCACTCTGTGATAATATAGACTTTCAAAATTTTCCAGGAAGTCCAACTTCCCCCCCTTTCACAAACATGCAACAGCCTCGGGGCAAAGTTGGATCTATGACCCTCATCTGTTATGACCCTCATCTGTTCCAATCATAAATTTCCAATTTAAAAAATGACTCCGATAATCCTACCAGCGTTCCTTTTGGAATAAGACTTTTTTTGTTGCCATTCATTCATTTTACTTATTCTTGATCTTCTTTCGTTCTTGCGCATGCTTCAGTTATGATGCCAATATCTAAAGACTGGTCCGTAAAAATTTGCTGCGCCACCTCTTTTTGAGTATGGCCGCTGCTTTAATCGCTGTTACCAAGGATAATAGGAAGAATCTTTATAGTCCGTGGCTGTAACCATCTCAACCAACTATAATTTTCTTAAGCGTGGCCATCTTCCTGTCTGAGCCCACCTGAGGCTTGAAGTTCTAACAATATCGTTGCCTAAAACTAATGACACGGATGTATGCGTTTCTTTCAAGTTCTCACTCATGCTTCATATGAAAAATTTTCGAGATATACCTGCACCCATTTCATATCGACATATTTTGGCAAAAAATAATATCAACGGCACATTAGCTATTGGAACACAAAAATGAAGAAATTTCACGCGTGGGTAGCTAATATGGCCATTTACCTGTTAAAATCAATTGGCATATTTGCGTGAGACAGTCATGCTAATATTCCTTTCACAAAACTCAGCTGAAGGAATGGCGCTTTGCCGAGTAGAATAGTGCTATGAGTGTTGTGGGAAGAGGCATAACGTGTTTAAAAAACTCCTTTGTTTGTGCATGCCCTATACTTGACGCAGCGCGATCTCCTCTAATTGCAGTGCTATCTATTTGTAACTTGATTGGTTCGCGGACTTACAGTTTTGGTATAGATTGTGTGTTAAATGAAGTTATATCTTCATATTTACCTCATTCCTTTGAATACGTTGAATTTTAAAGCTGCCTTGTTTGCACAGCTGAGATAAACCTTCGCGGGATGGCCTTGAACGGCCTCCTGCCGAACAACTTGTTATAACGGTTTGGAGACGTAAGAGGCCTGGTTTTTATCTCTCTAGAAAGTGTATTACAAATCGCATTTGGATAAGTGAGTCTTAACAGCTACATGGCTGGAACATATGAGTAGTGACTGCAGCTCTGTAGCCAAACATTTCTGCCGAAGTAACGGTCTAGTCAAATCGCATTGCCTCTAACAGGAAGTACAAAAAATATAATGATATTTTTTGGCTCAAGAGAATTGAATGACACGTTATTCAAGTGGCATGATGATTAACTGGGTTGGTCGGTCGGTTATTTTTAAGCATCGAACATTTGATTAACCAAGCATGAAAGGTTTTAATTACTGGTTTGAAGTGTTCGAGTCCTATTTAATATTTATAAAAGGCAGGAAGGAGTAGGAACACTGAAGAACAACGGGCTCGTTTAGGTATAGAATATGAGATACGACAACAGGACATTTTTTGAGGGCAGGAGCAGTCATTTCGGAACACTCAGAACGCTGACGCTGCTTCTTTCAGTAGTAAGTAGGTAAGGAGTTGTAGCTAATGCGATCATTATTTAATGTTTAATATGAGTCGTTCAACTTCTCCAACCGTTGGGAGATGGGCAAAATTCTCCCATCAATCACAAAACCTAATTTGACTTGGACTAAATTTATTTAATTGTATTTTAAATAGCAATTCAGTACAGACGTCGAGGACTATTTTCCTCAGTTTCAACTGCGCTGCGATTGCGTGCGCATTCCGTAATCGCGCGGGTAAGATCTATCTACATCTACGAAATACTGTGCAAGCCAGTAGGGTGTGTGGCGCGGGGTGATCCCACACCAGGTATGAAGCCCTCATCCCAACTTAAATCCGAACCGCGCACGTTCTCCCGAAATGCCTGACGCAGGCCGAAAGCAGTCAGGATAACAGTGCGCAGTCGGACCGGAAACCAGGAGAGTGCCTAGTTCAAGAACATGCTACCGTGCAGTTTACTACTTAAGATACGACTACTGCTTATAATTACTGCGACAAATAAATAGTTCTTAAAGGTACTAAATCATGCAAGAGCTATATCATGCCGGAAATTGTATGCGAGGTTATTAGCTAATGATGATGTTAAGATAATTAGTACAAGTGCAGAAACCTGTTCTACCTAATCAGGGTCAAAGTATCCTAGAACTGATCTAGCGCAACTATTATGGTCCCTTGTTGTGCGTGAAAAAAATTACATTTTGAATCAATCGGTTCCGCTGTCTATTTCCTTAATCAAATGCCTGTGATCGTTTCTACCATAATAGTTTGGCTCTGTCAAAATATGTTGAATTCCTATCTGTCGAAGCACTTGAAGGTGATTATCGTTTTCAGCGTTTCACTTTTATGTTTGGGTTATTTTAGCGCTCATTCCGGTAGGTATTAAAGTAGTCGGAGAACTTCTCCCAGCGGTGCTGAATGTATCAAAGTCCACGATTTCATTTACCTTTCACCAAGGGATTTACGGCATGTAATTTTTTTTGTTAAATAACTTATTTATTTAAAAACGAACTCTGCATCTGTTAACCTCAAAGAAATTATTTTTTTCCTCGTCATTTTGTCTAACAGATTAAACTTAAAGTACGTGGGCCTAGTGTAAAGAATGAGATGGAAGAATAGTTTTTCTCTGCCCACACATGACAAACCTACTGAAGATTAACATAAGAAGTGGGCATTGACTCGAGTGAATATTGAAACTCTGTTTGACACAAAAGTATAAGTTAAAGATTGTAATATGTATTGAATTGTATTTACACATTTTTTTCCATTCATAAGAATAGTAAGAGTATAACTGTTGGAGATTTTTGGTGTAAAATGTATATTTGTTGCCTGATCAACAGTTGATTATCTATCTGTTGGCTATGCATGTCTATGTTACTTGAAGGTATTACCTTTAAGGCTACCTAAAGCCTCCATTTTGTATGTTTAAAAGAAGTTGTATATTTTTTCTTTTCATGTTGGAAGTAATATACATCAATTAATTTTCTATAAACCGAATGGTCATGACATGAAAGCACTAACTCAGCATAGCTAATTACTGTAGTTGTTCAAGTCATAGCATTTTGGTTCAATAGAGATGACGCGGCAGTCGATGGATGATGGACTTGAAAAGCTGATCATTTTAGTATATTTTTTTCATTAATCGGTATATTTCATATCTTACTTCGCTTCGCAGTGAGATGCGCGTTCTTTGTACGAAAATGACCTATTATAAACCACACCCTAGAAAATTTGAGAATATTTCTATTCACGCAGCCGTTATTGGAACTTTTCGGGCGAGCATTGTACTTTCCGTTTCGGTTTAAAATAAGAATTTGCATCTGCATTGCACTTTTTCAGTGTTGCATTTTCAGTATATCCTCTACCACGCACCTTCATGGTGCATTAGTGTTTTGTAAGGTGACCTGATGATTCTGTAACTAGCGAAACCGAGGTCGTAATAAATATTGTACTCGAGGACTTTACTCAATTTTGTGATGTATCTGTGATGCAACGTTTCCACCCAATATCACAAGAATCTTCAGAATTTGTTCGTCATTCTTGCTTCAGAGATATGAAGTGTGCTGACATTGTGTTTAATTGTGTGGGGATGAGAGTTTAATCATTGCTATTAGGTTATTATAGTGGCTGAGGTATTTTTGAGTGGAAAAGGTTAATACCCCTCGCAGCTTTCACAAGTGTAGGCCTCCATCTCCTTAAACGACCTCCTTTATCACAGCATACGTCCTACCTCTCTTCATCTCGTCCATAAATTGGATTCTCTTCCCCGCTTACCCAACATCCTCCTCTCTATCATGGCCTTCACCATTCCTTCATCCATCATTGTCTCTTTCAACCACCTACTCTGCCTCCTCTTCCTATTTTCCTATCCGTGCCCATCACGAGTACCTATTTCATCGTTCATCTTCCTTTCCGCGAGGATGACTTTCTCTTCTAAACCCCCTTCTCAAACGCCTGCAGTCTATTCTCGTCCCCTTTTCTCAGAGTACATGTTTCTGCGCCATATGTCGCTACGATCCATTTTAAACTTTTCATCAGTCTTTTCTTCATATTCTTACTCAAGGTCCTCCTCTGCAGTTCCTTCCTGATGCTGGCGCAATTCCCCTGAATTTTTGCTTCTTCATGGTGCTTAAGTGTTTTGAAAAGAAATTCTGACGAGGAAAAGTGATCGTGTTAAAGCGTTTCAGGCGTAGTTTTGTGTAAATGCTCGATCATAATGGCAAGAGAAAAACTCTGCATTAAATTTCTGCGCTCAAATTTAATATGCGCAGACCCTAAACATCACCTAATCTTTGATGGTGGTACTGAGGTTTGAGGTTTGAAACCATAGTCTTAGAAGTTTACATATGAGTGTGGAACTTTGCTGCAGATTTTTTCTCTTACCATTAAGGGAAAGGGAAAGTGAAATGACAAAGCTTCATTACTAGGACTGAACAAAAATCTTTTTCCTGATAATGACGGTGGCAAATAATACCCTCATGCGACAAAAATGGATTTAGAATGAATTGAGAGAGAAATAGAGCGGCATGTTGAAGGGGAGATAGAGGAGAGAGTGATGGCCGACAACCAAGGAGGTAGAAATATTTTTGAGACTCTCACTAAGAGATTTCGTGTGGTGTGAACTCCAAAAATCCTCCGCAAAAAATAATTTTCATTGAAGGGGACTTACGTTTCTCGAAATTAATCAGAGACATGGGATAATGTACGACGCTCAAACTAAATTCAGTGAGAACTCAGAAAGTAATTATAAATATCCTTCATGCACCATTAGTCTTCAGTCACGGCGACAAACTCGTTGAAGCGCTGCAAAGGGTGTCACTTTTCCTCATGTCAACCCCGCGCCATATCGCTTGGACCACGGAGTAGGATAAGGAGTACGATCGGGATAGGGGATATCCTACTCCGTGGCTTGGACTAATGAGAGCGGGTAAGTAATAGATATACTGCCGAACTAATTGGTGTATTTTGCAACTACATCAATTTAAAAGATACCAGAGTCATAAAGTAAGAATACGATAATAAGTCTGATTTGATTAAGACATTTAGGTTTTCTGCCCCCTATTCCTTACAAGATGCACTCTTCTCTTACCGACTGCTTTAGTCATTATTCCCACAGGACTATTAAGGTTCAACTGAAAGGGCTACCTAAGGCTAATGTTTCGGAATGCACTCCTTAATTAATAGTCTCTATTCGACATCATAAGTACCAAATGCTATGCAAAACGGGCTCGTGACAGAAACAATATGATTTCACTCGTATTAATAATAGTATTTATGGCACCAATGGTTTATGCATTCATGACTTTGTCAAAGGAGTTGAAATATACATCGCGATAAAGTGCCAAAGATTCAACCCTTGTGTTGATTCAATCCCAAGTGCTGCTTCATTTCTTGGGAAACAGATAATTGTTGTTTTCGGCGTGCTGTCTTTCTTCCCAGAAGACATTAGTGTGACCGCCATCATCTTGAGATTAATTCATGAAGGAGTAAGAAAGACTTAATTTAAGCATCAGGATGCCTTTTCTATAATAGCTTAGACAGGACACAGATAAATGGCTTTGGTTTTTAAGATAAGATTCTTCCCTGATTTAGTACAATAATAAGTGAATATAATAATAAGTTAATGCCCTTTAAAAACCCGTCGATCTATTGATGGGAGTCAAATTGGATTAACTTCTGTCCAATAAATTTATATTGTTACTGCAGTGTTTGTAACCATGGTTTTAAGATTTGTTGTCAACTCATCTCATTTTGCTCTTTATTAACTGATTTTTCGTTGAATATCGCCGATTTTTATCCCAATTTTTATACAATATTTTAGGGGATTGAAAATCAATTCTATAAACTACCTCAATGAGGATTGAAAATCAGTTCTATAAACTGATTTTTAATCCCCATTGGGGCTGTTTTTACAAATTTTTGTGATATTTTTCCTTTTGAGCTCATATGCTAGGTACCGGCTTACAGGTAAAATACCTCTAAAAATCCGGGACATTGACATTTAGTTTGTTGTATCGACATATACATATTTTAATTTGCTCAGGTTAACATTGAAAGCTGATCTGATATGTCCGCTTGAGAACTTTTAAAAGTTCCCGCGCGTCGCTAGCTTAAGCGCATTGTTGCCAGAGTGAACATCAAATAACTTGGTTCTGCAAGTTACCTGCCAACTTAAAATCTGCTTCTTAGATTTTTTCTACCGTACTGCAATTTTTCTCGCTGTGAAACTGAATAACTTGTTAGTTTTGGCGAAGTCTTTGTAAACATAATCAACTATATTCTGTGGGATTCGAATTACGAAACTCAATTGTTGTACAGGCTAAGCAGAAAATATTTGCCTTATATTTTAGATGATTATTGACTTGTTTTACCTATCAAGGTAATGTGGAGTAATTTATATTAACACTTGTAAAAAATAAATCAATAAATTTCCTGCCATGACTCATTAGAGTGCTCTTAAGTTATTTAAAGAATGCATTGAAATTGTTAGAATGGAATCGGAATTGACAGCGAACACCGATTTCGCCAACAATTCTGAGTATGAATGGACCAAAGAAACCACGCACGACTTGATAGAAATGGTGAAAAACAGTCCCATAATCTGGGATGTCAGCAGTGGGGAATATAGAAACAAAAAGTGGCGAAAATTGGCTTACAAAAGAATATCAGAAAATTTGAGTGTGCCGGAGGGAGAGGTGATAAGGAAGTGGCACAATTTGAAAACCCAATACTATCAAGTGCTTAAGAAGAAAAACATGAAAAATGAATCTGGATACTCTGGAGGAATTAAATGGGTGTACTTCTCTGCTCTTAATTTCCTACCACAAACTATTGAATCCAGAGAGACATTGAGCTCTGATGTGAGTATGAAGTGACGACGAAAGTACGTGTTTAGTTTTGGTGCGTCTCATAAATACATTTCAAAATAATGCACGCAAAATTATAATTTATTCAAATCAATCTGACTATTCACGTCTTTATTCACAACTATTGTGGCATTTTGACGCCTGAGTAGTATCCTGTGTTAAATGCTGTCAATACATGATTTTCATTTGGGAATACTGATTCCCTAATCGAAATACTTGCTTTCTTGAAACTGATTCCATTCAACAAAATAAAACCATTGCACTTAGGTATTTAGTACATCACACGAATCTGTATAGTATGGAGTAAGTGAATATGAAACAAATAAAATTAACGTTTCAATCTGGAGAATGTTCAAAATTGTAAATAAATTATGTAACAATAGTATTTGCTTCCCATACCAATAAAAACCAATTTGGCGTGCAAATTGCTCGAATTTGATTATCTTTTGTGAAGTTTATTTCCTTATCTTACGTGTTTTACAGCTTAGGCCTTGATAATATCATCATAGTTAATTTGTTTAACAGATGCCTATTTCATTGGTGAAATGGCTGCAGATTTAAAGCATTCTTGACTATTACCAGAACTCAAGTAATTATTTAGTAATTTCAATCTTGAGAATGATCAGTCTAAACATGCTCAGTAATTGATAAGGATATTCCTAGGAAGAACTGGTCTGTGGATCCACGTGTAATCCACCTGAGTGTGTGGAGTTTTGATGGAGTTGAAAATTTTCTTAATTCCACCAATTACCCACTGTGGAAATAGAAATTCTTGGAACTGTGCAAAATCTCAAGTAAGCGAGATGTGTCTTCCTGGGTAACTATAAATTTCACAAAATGAACATTAAATGCCTAAAATCAAAATTTCCAATATGAAATTGATGTGGGACCCACTAGAGTTTAAGTGGATTACCGCTGAAAATTAGTAGGTAAAAGGATTTTGGTGGAATAATCAAAGAATTTGGTGGGTATGATGCAGAATCCATGCAGGACCAATGTAGATCCCACGTGGAAATTTGGCATCTTGGTGGACATTTTGTGGATCTGGTGACCATTTTCACGGCAATTCCACCAAAGATTTCCACTAAATTTCCACCTTCATCTCCACATGGTCCCCGCGTGGGTTCCACCTACTTGTTCTAACTGGGTTATAAATTTCATAACTGTGATGAAATTGGAATATAATTCAAATGCATTACTTTAAAATAAATAATGTAATCCAATGATCCTTGAAGGCAAAACCTGCTTTTCTTGCTAGTCATCGCTAGCAATCTGCAAGCATAGTGTATTGATGTAAGCACCAAACTTGGCCTTGAGGTAGTTAATGTGAAATATTGTGCTAATTACATAGGAGTATTAAATTGTATGCAAATTTGGATCAAAACAAAAAATGAAACTATTGGGATTTTCTGAAATCAGTCAGCAGTATTTGGACAGCAGACACTTTGTGCCTCATGCATTTGCAGTTTGTATTCCCTATGGTCCGGCCCTGCTCATATTACTTATTTTTCAGATGAAGCTATAGTGTCTTGATATTGACCAATTCTCCTCAATATAATTCACTTACCTACTTAGGTTTTAGCATTTGCAATCATTTGACTAATATAACAGCTTGGCATTGATATAATTACTTCTATTCTTATTTTAGTCAGGAAATAAGACTGAAGCAAGACCTGATGTCAAAAATGAAGCAAATAATGTCACAACACATTCCATTGAATCCAAAAAGAAGAAAATAGAAATTAAAGATGTTGGAAAAGAAACAGCAGTGGCTAAAGCAATTAGTATTGTGCATCAGTCAAAAGATCCTGAACAAATTTTTGGGGATTATGTTGCTGCAGAGCTTCGAGCATTAAAATCCCAAATTTACAAAAATAAATTAAAACGCATGATACAGAGAGCAATTGTAGAAATGTCAGAGAAAGATGATGCGTGCTCCACCTCCTCATATGAAGATCATGTTGGTGTTGCGTTATCACAAAGCTCATCACCTGTAATTATAGAATATGATGAACTGACTTGAGTTTGTTGTTTTTTGGAGAGTTGTTTTTAATGTTGACTAGATCCTGTGGATCTTTTTTGTTATCTTTTGAGTCATTTTTACTTTGATGTTCGTTTACTAGTAAATTATTTTGAAAACAAAATGGTCTTAGATTTATTTAGAACTATTGATTTATGAAGCATAATCTTGCAATCTGGAAACAAAATTCTTTCCGTAATAGCTGAAGTTTATTTAATAATTTTTGGATCTCCATAGTGCTCTGACCTAATGAAAGTGTCACCTAATGGTATCTTTATAATTAACTGTTTACATTAATTGTTCTTTTTCCAACACTCCATTTAATACTTATTATTTTTAATATTTTATCCTTACCTCACTTCTTCGTCCATTTAAATTAACATGGTTTCAATGTCAACTGTTATGGAGGCATCTGTGGTTTTCTTGTAAATTATAATTTTTCAGGATCTTTCTGCGTTTTAATCATTTAAGCATTTTAATCAGATACGGACAGCCAAGGTTCAATCCATGCAGAGGAGGATGTTTTTCAGAGGAAACCTGATCCCTACTTGAGTGTTTTGTGGAGGGCACTTCAAGTGAAGTACTCTGTCTGTCGGATGAGACTTTATATCCGTGGTCCCTTTGGCGCCTTTTTTTAAGAGCAGGCTAATACCATTGCTGTGTTTCTATCCACCCTTCTTCCCTTACCTATCTCCTATGGCACAAAAGACCTTATCTGTCAGTCCCCTCCCCAAAAATCCAATCCAATTTTAAACAGGTCCTAATGATGCCGCCAGGAATGCCGGCAAAACGATCGTCCAATGCTGTAACATGGGAAGAACCTGAAAAATTCTAATTTATGGTTTCAAGCTCTGACTCAGCTAGAACAGCAAAGTAGTCTGCGTATGTATTCATGGCCATTAATTTGCTTTGTGTTATTTCTTCTATCGTTAGAGCTTCTTTGACTTCTTAAGTTCCTCTTTTATATCGAGATTAATGAAAATGGATGATTATACACATACTTGATGATTGCTTTGCCGTATCACCACTGGAACTTGTGATAGCTCTTTGGTTCCATTTTAAGGTTGCTACTATGGCCATCTATGTCATTTTAGTCCATTCCATTCTATATTCTAAAACCTATTCAATACTTTCATACTAACTGGGAAATCCTTTTAATGTAGTAGATATGTCATTATGCTGTATTCACATTTTCTGAAAATTTGTAATCACTGAACATAAGAAGCTATTGTGTTAAATGAGGAATTCATTAGATCAAGAATAACTTTTCAGTTATCAAAAAGTGCAATCAATGAATACCCCTCTGAAGAATAGACTTTCAGCCTGAATTACTCGGTTCAATTGAGACTTAAAAGAAAACTTTTTGTGCATAGCAACTCCTTGATATAAAAAAGTAATTGCAGTCATCTCATTAATCCAAGGAAATTAGTGCCATAGGAAATTAGGACTTGTCCTAATGCACTCACTGAACTTGGAATACTGACAATGAGTGCTTAAGTCAGCGTATGTGTACTGCCATGAAACTTCATCCTCAGTAGACATGAAATACTCCATGAAGCATTCCAATGTTTCCTTGGCCTATTCAGATGATCTATTACATAGGCAGTGATACATTGGCAACCTGTTGCTGTGAGGCATTTATTTATTGGCTAAACTGTATGTATGGAGCTCAGTCCCTGCAGTGCAATCACCATCTGACATAACGTACATAAAGTATGTCTTCTCTTAATATTTAGTAATAATGCACAGTAAATATGCCCCATACTACCTTCACTGCTTTGCTGGGGTTTAAGAGTAATGATCTCCTTAATACTCTGAGGCTTAAAGTAATGTGCCCTAAAAGTTGGCTTTACATGCCTGATTTGTGAAAGTCTTGCGGTTGGATTTACAATGAGAAACAGAGATTTCATTGGGTACAGATACATTGAAAAGAGTATCAAGGGAAGGCATCATCAGTAACTAATACACAGGGATATTTTACATCATTTTTGGGAGAGTCACTGCCATTGTATTGTTTTCTAAGGCTGTTGACCTGGAGCGATTTGCTAACTCACCACCATGAGGTATACTACCATTGCAACCTTCAATTATCTGTATGAAGCAATACATTGAATATAAATATGCCATAAAACTGATATAGGTGAATTTTATGATGTGAATAATAAATGCTCCTAGTTGGATGGTCTGAAAATATGATATGCTTTTCGTTAAGATTTCCTATGCTCTTGGGAAAATTGTAATTATCTAATTATTAGAAATATTCTTCCAGCCCTCTGTCAGATTTTGTAACTGAAGTTACTTTTAGCGAGGTAGCATATGGCTTCTAAGAACCCTACTGCTCTTTTATAATTGTATGCCACTATGAGCCTTTAATGAGAATGCGTTCATTGATTAGATAAAATTCTGTTTTTTTTTTACTTGCCGGACGATTCTGTGCCTAATTTTCAGGGGTCAATAATTTATAGAGTCTCACGCATAATTTATTTTTAAAAGCTTCTGTTACCTATTCCAATGGATTGGAAGAATGTGATAATAGTTCCAATGTATAATAGAAAGGATGGGAGTACTGAATGTAAAAATTTAGAGAAAACAGTTTGTAGAGTATCTTGAGAAAAGAATTGGTATAATATATTGGTGATGGGTGTTTGGTACTGTAGTGATCAAAAGAGTGTAGAAGATTGCTCTCGATAGAATCCTGAGTGTGCAGTGTTGGTTTATTTCTGGGAGTGGATTAAGTGATGAGCTGTTTGTATATACTTCAGGAAGTATTACAGGAATGTGTGGAGATCTGAAAGGAAGTATTTTGTGGATGTAGAGAAGGTATATGATCGGGTAAATAGAAAACACTGATGACTATTTTGACGGACTGTGGAGTGAATAAGTAGTACTTGAGTAGTACATCAAAGCATGTAGGGATTATGTTGGTGTAATGGTTGAGCATACAAATGTGCTAGTTCTTTTGTATACAGATGATGCATTGTTGCTGATTAAGAGCCTCCAGGAAATAGAGGGCCGTCTGGATAACTTCTCTGGAGTATTAGGGAGAATGGATTTGAGGAAAAGTGTGTCAAAAATCAAAGTAGTATGTTGCAATTAGGAGAGGTGAGATGAGGGTGAATGATGAAGTAATTGAACTAGTGGATGAATTTGTGTACCTTGGTTAAATGATTTTGAAGCGGCATGCTCTCGATAGAATCCTGAGTGTGTGAATAGAACATATCTAGGAATTGGTGGTTGCAGTGGGAAGCTGAAATCGCAGTTCACTAGAGTTCTCCCGATTTTATTAAATGGCTGGAAACACTGGGTATGTCGGCATAAGTATACAAGTAAGCTAAAGTTAGTGGGAATGGGGTGGTTGAGAAGTGTCAGTAGGAATATTAGGATTATGAGAATTAGGATTGAGTGCATCATGAAAAAAAAGGTGGGTTGGATACTCAAGTCATGGACATATATGAAAGGAGTATGCTTTGTTGGTTTGGCTTTGTCAAGAGAATGGCTGATAGTTGAATAACTATATAATGATACAGTAGAAACTCAATAATACGAAGCACGAAAATATGAAGTTTCCCTTTTACGAAGCGAAACTGTCGGTCCCGAAGAAATGCCTATGCTAAATACATGGCGCTGCTTTCTAAATGTTCGAGTGATTGTTACACGTAATAATTGACATCAGCATAATCAGTCAAAACATTCAATTCACACGTGGAGGCAGCTGTTTTCATTTATCTACGAAATACCGTAAAAGTCATCACTTGGGTGAGCGGCACGGGGTGATTCCACTACAGGACTGCAGCACTCATTCCAGTTCAAATCAGGACCGCTCACCTTCCCCTGGCCAATAGGCGCAGGCCAAAAGCAGGCAGGACAACAGACCGCGGTAAGACTAGAAAACAGGAGAGCACTGAGCAGACTATAAAAATTACATGCATACTAGTTATGATACAACTGATGAATAGTATTATTAATGCGATTAATTAATAGTGCTACAAGGTAATAAATCAAGCCGGAAATTTCATTTGGGGTGAGTTGTTAATGTTATGTTTAGTTATATTGTAGGGGTACAAAAGGTATTCTACCTGGTGAGGATTAAATTTTCATAGAACTGATACATCACCACTATTATGATCCCATATAGTGCATGGAAAAAATGAATTATGGAAAATAAAATGGAAATATAAATGGAAAATAAAAAAAAACATTCTAAATCTTTTGGTTCTGCAGTCTCTTTCCTTAATTGCATGTCTGTGATCGTTTCTACTATAACAGTTTGGCTCTAGCAAAATATGTTGAACATCCGGCAAAAAATAGTCTACATTAATCTTTCGTAAAAGATTTAATCTATATTTTTCCCTCCGATCAGATAGAGGTTCCCATCCTATTTCCTTCAACAATTCAGTAATACTGCTAAGTCTATTGAAGCAATGTTTAACAAATCTTGCTCCCCTCTGCCATATACGACCTATATCTGAATATATTCCTACCTCGGAAGGGTCCCATACACTAGCAGCGTACTCCCATTTAGGTCTCATGAACAAAAATAGCATCGCTCCTACAATTTATCATCACAGTTTCCTAATATTCCTTTTTTAAATCCTAATTACTGCAATCCCTGTCTGCCTGTCCGCAAATTTCCCATATCGTATGCTTCCCGCAGTACAAGTCCTGAGTGAGGTCCACATCCTAGCTCACTTTCATACATCACGAGCAGGAATTCATTCCCTTTAAAAGAATAGCTGACATATTATCCGATGATAGCAGACTTGCAGCACACAATTCTATCAATACCTTAATTTGCTTTCCCATTTTTACCAATGAGTAAACACAAAAAAAATTTATATCCCACGCAAATTCACATTTTTAAGGAAATCAAGGACGAATTTCGTTCCTGGTGATTTCAAATGACATATCCCAAGCAAATGCCGCCATTAATGATCCCTTTAAGCTCACTCCCATTGGAATTCGTGGCAGATTTGAAGGAAAATAGACTCCGTGCTTAGGAGTCAGTTTTCCTCTGGAGGAGAGATGGTGTTATCACACCACATTATCAGTCTGTAGACTTGTGAAACTGCATTTCGCTGTGCTCCCTTGAGCCTAATTGCTATATTACTGCTTTTCTCTAGCGTTTGTAGCATACCTGTTGACGTGTACATGTTGGTGAAGCACTTTCAACAATTTTTTTGTAAATGTAGATATTAATCGTTCTAGTTTCGTTAACTTTATTATAGTACTTTATAGTGCATTTTGGTGATAAGTAACCCAGGCAGGGTAATATGTAGATATATAAATGAATGTATACCTTCCTATTACGTGCATTTGCAGATGAAAGCCCTGACGTGCGACTTTGAACGTCTTAAACATATACTGTTAAAATGACTATATATGCCTATGCCCATATATTTTTATAATGCCAATTGGCGACGCTGTCACTATCCTTTTCTATTTTGAAGGCAAAGCAATGTAAGGGCACTTTGGGTAGTTCAGTCGACTTTCAGCTCATGGAGTTTTATTTTTTCCTTTTTGAGGACTGAGAATTTTTTTCTGTGGCCTTGTAACATAAATGTAATTTATTTCTCACAAAAGACATGTTGATACTCTTTCAGAAAGCGGTGTGAATTCTCTGCAAGCTCCGTAGACACCGTCACTGCCTCTGCCTCCACGGGAATATCGAGGTGCGCTCTCTGCTCCACTCTAGAATTCAGTCCTAGGCAGTCCCGACTGCCTGACGACTCCCCTCCTCAGCAAGGCTATCTTTTTCTTCTCCAATGTGACCTCCCTTGACGAGGTTGTGCGTCAGCCCAAGACAAGTGGGGCCTGAAAAAGCGCACCTTTCCCGTTACACAGCGTCCCCTCTGAAAAAACAATACCATTACAGTACAGGTCAGAGGTCTTCGACATGAACGGTGCATTCTTTCTTTCTATGCAGATATTCGAGTCGGTACCTATATTGTTGGGGACACTTTCTTCTTGACTCGGTATGGACCTTTAAATTTTAGTTCCATGTTTTTCAGCCCGAACTTACATGGCATCCAATAAGATGTGGTTAAATTTCCACAGGGGGGGCCCAGTCTCAAACTTCACGTCCCTTCTCCTTAAATTGAAATACCGTGCTTGCTTTTCGCATTGTAATTTTAGCGCTTTCATAATGGATGGAAATAATGGAAAAAGGATGGAAAGGAAAATTAAAGACAAACTCTTGGAAAACCAATTTGGATTTAGGAAGAACAGAGGTACCAGAGAGGCCATACTCTGCCTGAGGGTAATGGCAGAGAAAACAATGCATGTGAATTAGCCACTGTAGGTGGCATCACAGCCCTGGAGAAGCCTTCAACTTTGTTGAGTGGAACGAAATGTTCCAGCTGATGGTTAACTTGAAATGGATTACAGCAACAGAAGCTACACAAAAAGCAAGTTTCCTCAATACAATCAAGAGATGGAAGATGAATAGAAGCTAAAATTAACAAAGAAGCAAGACAAGGATACAACCTCATACCACCAAAGTTCAACATATGTTTGGAGGACACTATTTGAGACTTAAAAGAAATTGGACTTAACAGAATTAATATAAACAGAGAAGAAATAAACATGATCCACTTTGCAGATGACATCTCAGTCAAAAAAGGGAAATTTGATGATCTTTAAAGTTTTATAAATGTTGTGAACCAAGTTCTTCAAGAATAGAACACAAAAATAAATGTCAAAAATTAAAATCTATGTACGCTGAAGAGAAAAACTGAAATCAGAAGTCACATTAAGAGGCGAGAAATCAGAGTAAGTACCATCACATGGAATGAAATAAGTACAACAGACATCAATAGGAGAGTATCTCACGCTAAGAAAGCATTCATGGTAAAAAAACAGCTGCTGTGTTCAGGGAAGATAGGACAACAAGGTAGGAAAAAGTAAGTGAAAACAATCACGTGGAGTGTGGCACTCTATGGATTGGAAGCATGGACCAGTGGAGCAGTAGACCTGAAAAGACTAGAAGCCTTCCAAACCTGGTGCTGGAGGAGGATTCAGAAGATAAGATGGACAGGCAAAATAATAAATAATTAAATTTACAGAGGAGTAGAGGAGGAAGGAGCCATATGGAACTCTATACAGAAAAGAAGAAAAAGATGGATTGGACACACCTTGAGACACGATGTGTTTGTTAACCCTTTAATGCCTAGCATGACCATATGGTTATGGAAAGAATTTACGTTGTAATCTCGAAACAATTAAATGGCGCAGGGCCGCCGTTTTGTCTACACGGTTTTACGTTTCCACCATGGGTTTTTTGAAGTACTACTGGTGGGTTTTCAGACCACTATCATTACGTTTGGTGCTGCCAAGATCGTGAGACCATTCTGGTGCCAGCTACTCCTCATAGATTTTTGACTGTGTAAGTATGGTCTTACTAAAATACTTTTAGTAAATGTATGTATTTTAATTAATGATATTGGTATACATAGGTTCATTTTAATGTATTTATATATTATTTTATATGTATTTGCTATAGTCGATATGTTATAAGTACTTTGTCACAGGTATGACCATATGGTCACGCTTTATTGAATTTCACACAAAATAACACCATGATAAGAGATAATATATTCAGTAATTTAGAAGCTTTTTCAATTTATTTCCCATGCAATTTTAAAATTGTAAAGTGTTTAACTTTCATTGTAATTGTATTGTGTTTGACTTTAATTTTGCTTCATGCTTTTATAATTTCACCATGTTCTGCAGTGTTTTTCCAAATTCTGTTGCTTCGTAATGTGCGCAGTTTTATTGGGTATTCTCTTGTATTTCGAAGTGTTCCTATTAAATGAAGTATTAAAATTTCTGTGCATCTGATTAAAAACAATTCAATAAATATTAATAAATTACTTATAATTCAAAATTATATTGCTCTAGATATTTTTGTGTAAGATGAATTTAAAAATTAAAGGACAGCTACTTTCAGAACATAGGTGTCATCATCAGGAACTAAACTGATGTATACCTGAAGATGATGCCTATCCGTGGACGCTTATTGTTTTAAATAAAAATCTCTTATTAATTGCTAAAAAAGCGATAATTTTCAAATTTTGTTGCAGGACGCTTATTCCAGTGCCGTGCAGATCTAACAAGATGGTGTTGCAAAACATCGGCAGTCCTTCTTTGGCTCCAATCTGGGTGGAGCTTTCCCCAGGATTTCAGAGTAATACCTGCGTTGACCTTCATCCCTCGGTGTTGCAGCAGAATGCAGATGTGGAATTGAAGAAACATTTAGAAGGCTGGGCATTTGGAACGGCTGTCCTGACATAGAGAATGCTAATAGGCAAAGGAGTGATATTTCCGATGCAACTCTCCATAGTACAAAGAGCAATGGTAATACTTCATCCCTAAGTCGTCGATGGGACATTTCATCGCTCTTTGAGCAACGGAGAGTAACTAACGGAGGCAATACTCCTTGGCGTATCTACAATCAGTGCGCAGCAACTGTTGAGTCCTGTGCGCTGTTAAGAGTGATCAGAAAGAAAAAAACTCAATATTTTTCTATTTAAATAGAAAATAGAAAAAAAATGTTCTTAAAAGAGAATATAAATTATTGAATAATAAAATAATGAAAAATTATTTGATTACATCATATTTCTAACTGTAATTAATGCTGTAAAACTATTGATAATATCTTATGCTATATTTTATGATGCTATATTTTATTGCTAAAAGGATAATTTAATGGTGAAATATTGTATACATTCATGGTAATAAATTATCAATTCACTCACGTCGAATTGCTGACATCATAAACTTTCTCGCAGCCATCCGCACACTTCCCTCTTTCCAAGGAGAGCCCATCATCCTAGTCAACGTGGAGGAGGTAAACAGTTTCAACGGCACTCTATAGAGAACATATATACATACATTGCATATCTGTGGTAATTTCTATGGATGCCGAGCTCTGGTAAATCTTTGCGAGGGAATCGGGAAAAGGTTAACAGGAGGTACTTTTTTTGAAAACTAATTTCTCCTGGAATGAGAGTGCAAACGAATCAAACAAATAATTGGCCTTTGGTGAATGGACGAACTGCACCTAGAGATGGGTAAATTACCGTAATTTTCATTTGAGATAAATTACCGTGGCAAAATATGGTAACTTTTGAAAATTACCGTAATTTTCTGGTAATTTTGAATTTTCTGCGGCTAATTCCTATTAGAGGATTTAATAAGAAATTCGATAGCAATAGCTAGGGGCTAAAGACATTTAAACCATTGTTATTGCTATGTTAATGCATTAGATATAAAGAAAATTTGAAAACAAACATGGCAGCTCACACTCAATTTGGTGTTCTTTTTTCTGGAATGAGAAATTTTTAGTTCAAACCATTGAAAATGATATCCATGGATGTGCTAAATCGATGATGATATCCCTATAAATATTCCAAAACTAAAAATATTCCACAAATGAGTTGGACCTACTTTTATTATTAATTAAGATTTGTTAAATTTGTTTATTCTTGACTTAACATAAGTAATTTGTTATAATCGGCATGAAAAATATCTGAGAGAGAAGTGAATATTACAGGAAATTATGGTAATTATCAGCAGCTGCGGTAAATTACGTAAAATACCACGGTAATTTTCAGAATGGCCCAAGTATAACTGCACCTCGTAAGCAGACAAAATATCGCTTCCTCTGCCAGGTTCCACTCTCCGAGTCGTTAGTCCTTTGCTGGCATATGAATAACTGGAAAGATGGAAGGAGATAAAAATGCCCTTGAAATCTAAAGCTTGGCTATTGCAAGTAGCCCAACAAACTCAGGGGGTTCCGGGTAAAGGTGCGTTCGACGATGATTTTCAGCTGCACGGGTATTATTCACAGTTTATATTCGCTGGGAAAGCATATCTCCTGAAAACGCCTATTAATGATAAATTTAAAAATATTAATGTGAGTATAGTCATATAAGGGGAGAGAGTATAGTTTCAACTGCTATGGATAGTGATGCATCAATCTTTATTTTCGTATCTATAGGTCCGACTTTGCAGTGCCTCAACAGCTGAGGGTAAATTTCAATCAACATAAGTTTCATGCCGGTTTAAGGCATCTGTGTTGAAATAAAGTAAACTTGTCCATCATACATGGCCAAATCCAAAACAAAATCTTACCAGTAGGGGAAAGAAAACAACGGAATACAATTCATTAAATGCAGTTCTGTTATAACATAAACAATCAAATATAAATTACTTTTGACAAAATAAAAATATACCCCTCTGTGAAAATGCCTGGATTACCTCAAGTATGTCATCCCATCTTCAAGACCCCACTTTACTTCCATGAGTTTCCAGGCAATCGACTAAATCGCTGAAAGTTCCTGTGGTAGTGTGTTGGGCATTCCCACACATATCACCCTATGTATCCTACCAGTCAATGGTGGGATGGGTTTAGTCTGGCCGAACATGTAGCCTCCCATGCTGAGGAAATGGACAAATTCATCTCACTGAAGTCCGAAACGTGTTTCCCAAGGTGGAGTCATCAGTGTTATCTGTTTTTCCCCGACCGCTGCAAGGTCGAGCCTGAATACCCAAGGGAATTACTGTCTTTCTACGGCTGTTAGGTGACAGATTGTTGAGCGAGAAAGGCTGAGGCTATAGTAATGGACACCGACTAATTTCTCTGTAAGGCTGTAACAGTGGATTAATGCATGGCGATGCTATTCCATCATCTACCCCACCAAAACAGACTGCCATGTAACCTCTGAATCATCACACCAGGACTAATCTCAGTGTGCTAAGCGGGTTGCCTATGCCCCTCCCAAGAAAAGAAAAAAAAAAAAAAAAAAAAAAGAAAAAAAAAAAAACATACTGAATCTTGACGGCCACGGGCATTTTTGCACATCAAATCAATATTTCCACATTCAAATCAGGAAGACTAGCATTACATTTCCTACCCAATAAGTACTTTCAAGCTCGACCAATTTCCAGTTTGAATAGAGTATAATTCTGGAATCAGCTAATTTTACTTTCAATCACATGCAACTCAGGGTAAGGCATATTTTTCTTTTTCCACCATTTGGCTATGTTGCAAAAAACAACAATTTTGCCCAAAGGCATCAGTAAATTCAGGTGAAATTATAATTGATACATCCTAATGTGTTAACCTCCCAATACAATTGCTAATGCTACAATTTTTTTGCCAATACTTCTTATAGGTGTTGAGAAATAAAATCATAAAAATGGTCAAGAAGCTGCTGAAAAATTCATTCTTATCATTATGATCAATTACCCTAGTCCTAGAGTAAATAATGATGTATTTTTAAAACTTTAAGCTAATCTATTCAATCTATTGAGGCCATAAGAATGAGGTCTGTTCATATAAGGTGCTTAGTGGATTCCTTTGATTTAATATCTCATATCAGTATGAACATGTATAAGCAAATGAATACTGTTTCATGGTTCTATTTTTTGTCCTGAGTGAAATTGCACGTCATCGTAAAATTAGGTTCTTCAACAGTGAGAACATCAAATTTTTGTTCACAGAGGGCTAAGGTCCTTTTCCCCTGCTATAAATATGTTAAATTATTATTTGTAACTATGACTTGATAATTGTATTTTCAGTAAGAATATTCCAGAGTTTCCATGGGAATATCCTCAAACACCTTATTTCTGGAAACTAGAGGGAACTGAGGGGGAGAGCTCAAAGATTGTTATGGCAACCATTTGAACAAATATTGAAAAGTGTTGCAGAACAATGACTGAGGTTTTACCCATCAAATTTTTCATATCAGACAAGGCGAGGCAACTTAGGCCATTGCTTTCTCTTGGTTTTATTTTCATGTGACTTCCAAAACCCAAACTCTCAGGTTACAAAAACTCATACTTACAAGAAAAGATAGGTGTCTGGAGAAATTAGAACTAAAAGAAAAGCATGCAGAATAGGACTCAAAGCAATTTACCCTTTGAGTGTGGACTTAATGCTCTACCTGTGGTCAGAATTTTAGAAGGCCATTGTTTACCATTTGATGCTTGATGCACTGTATGAGTTATCTGCCCCTGGTAAGGACAAATCCTTGAAGCATACATGTGATTCATTTCCTCAGAAATGATAGATGAATTTGGAAAGCAAAATGGGAAAAAATCCTTTGAAATTTTCAGAAGTACTGCAGTATACTTTGACATACAAGGTATTTAAGTATGAACTTAGTTAGTGATTTCGATGGGACAATGAGAAAAGAAGACCCATTGAGGGGTTGTAGAGAGATTCATTTTGCTCAGCAAAACAAGAGGAAATGAGGATACACTATGCTTATTTGCCATGTCACAGAATTTATTATCATAAGCAATACATTCTTCAGCTTAAAGGCTTTCATTGTTTTCAATCCATTGCTCTCAATTTTGCAATGTGACCATCCCTGATGTAGAAGTGACCACGCTAAAACTCTCTCTCTCTTCATGTCACTACAGCGATTGGTCAGCCTCCTCTACAGTCTGCCTCAAATCTTTCCTATCTTTAGCTCATTTGTATAATGCTCATTTTGCTGGTTTGCTGAAACATCACATATTTATCCGAGTCTTAGTTTGCCCTTTCTCCTTGTACGGAGAATCTTTTCCTTTAATATTCTCTATTTGTAGCCCAGCCATTCTATTCTCCCAGCTTACAGAAACCTGACTAAAGGTCCATAATCATTTAATGTTATCAACTGGGCGATCTTAATTGTTTAATTTGTTTCACATTTATTGTCAGTTCTGTAGGATTGAAAGTTACTGAAATTTTAATACATAGTTCTATTGAAGGGGTAGTGACTGAAATTCATGATAGGCGCTTATTCATTGGTCCTGGTTATGAGAGCTGCCATTGAGTGGTGCTGCACCCTGGCTTCCTGTGATGATGTACTGTATGGCATGAGACAGCTCACTCACTTCTTCTCGTGCTGTCACCTTGTATACATTGTAATCCAATTGCATCCTAATATGTATTTATTAGTGACTGGCATGTATTGTCAACCCTCCACAGCCATTATTATGAGTTCATTCTTTCCCAGTACTTCTTAAAGAGTAATTTCATAGCCAACTAGCGTGACAAGGACACTGCATTTGAAAATTCCTGCTTTATCCTTGCTTGAATTAACTCGGGCATATGAAGCACACTGGAAGAAATACCATGAAATAGATCATAGGTTGATATCTGGAGGATGGTCATCATTGATGGGCAGGGGCGATCCCAGGAATTTATTTCGTGGTTAGGGGAGGGTAGAGGGGGGGGGAATTTTTCCCCATATCCCCCCCCCCCCGGGATCGCCCCTGTTGATGGGGGTTCTGAAGTATACTGTGGAGCTAACTGTGACCACTCTCTTCTCCAGGATATAGTTAAGTACCAGGTTACCAGTATAAGTTCTCCAGGATATATGAAGTATCATATTGCAGCATTGCATTTACAAGCCATCTGTAAAATTGATGCAATAAAAGAATTTTCCTCCAGCTTTAAGTGCATAAATGGCAGTATGTTCCTCACCTTTGTGTTCACAGGTACTGACAACTAATCGATGCCAACCTATGTTCTTAAACTCTCTTTCATAAATGCATATATAGACAATGTATGTTTTTGTAATTCACATTTAGTATCTATATGTGCCTACCAAAGATAAACTCAATAGAGGCAATTGTGCCAGAGTAGATGGGTAAACTATAGTATTGTGGGGAGTCGGAAACGAGTCTTTCCAACATGGCCAGTTCTGTTTCATTTTTAGTAAGATATCAATAATATTTCATTGCAGAATGAGAAATGAGAATTTTCAATTTTTGTATCAATGAAAATACATGTTTATTTTAAAAAACAATTTTGTCTCGGGGACAAAAATTGGTACATACCATTTTTTAATTTTAATTTGCAACACTTGAGATTTTATTTAAATATATATAAGTCATTAGACAACATTATTTGAATGGTAAACATAATAAGTAGTTCAGGAGCTTATTATGCTGGAAAATAATTTGTGACAATATCATTTTATTTTACACATTGCAACTGATAAGCTCACACTGTATATTAGATTTACATATAGCAGGTCACAGTAGCTATGCAGCATTACCTCCAGATTCATGATTATTCAAAATAATAATGGCTGCCAGAAGTTGGTAATCATAACAATATAATGGAAACTGTAACATCATGCAATATTCAATTTAAATTCATTTATTAACTACTAAAAAAGCTGGGTGGCTAATAAAGTAACTAATAATGCATTTAATATTCTGTTAAATTATTTAAGATGTCCTGGTAATTTTACATAATACATACTTAAGTAAGAACTAATCATGAATTGGCAATAAATTACAATATTTAAATACACTTATTGCTATGTACACTATAATTTCACACACAAACTACTGGAATGGCTTGCAGAGTTCATGTCACATCAATAAATCAACTTTAAACAAACAGAAATAATCAAGGAGCTGAAGATGCAGGGAAAATCCTTACGAATCCGTCTGTCTTCATATATACACAAATGAGCTAACCATTCCAATAAGGCATGAATAAGTAGTTCAGCAATGCATTTCAGTATCTTCAATAAATTCACCATTCCAGTAACAAATGGCGAGGACTTCTGACTCATTTGTCGGTCAACAATGAAGAGTTTGAAGTTTCACACACATGCATCTGAAGAATACCAAGGTGCAGGTATTTTAGATGAATCTGAAATAATAAATCAAACTATTTTATATTAAACTTCTAAAGGTGAAAAAAATCTTAATCATATCTATTGGTAGTAATTTTAACTCATTTGGAAATTAAATAAAAAAGTATCAATTCAAAGAATATTGAAACAAATATTTGTAAGAGCACATCATAAAAATCTCTTTTTATTTCATTTTTGTAATTCTCAATAGTGATTGAATCTCATTTATATTGTGATCAGATGATATAATGTGGAGGTAATTGCATCTGCCTCATTTATTAGAAAATGAAGTTAAGATTAAGAGGAAACTTACGTAGATTTATCACTTCATAGTTTGATGGAGATAGACTCATTATTTTCTTCATCCTTGACATTCTTCCCATTTACAGTGGTCTCTCCTCCACCAAGAGTTCCCTCAATTGGTGGGGCCATCGGTGATGATGGAGATATTGAGGAATCTAATGACATTGATGTTACGGAACTATTGGATCTTTCCATACCCCAGTTGTTGGTTCCTTCAGTCTCTTCAGAGCCTAGCGAGATATCTGCAATGATTCCACTTTCTGGAAAGGAAGAACCAGTAATATAAATAATAGGACAATCGTAGGAGCAAAATGGGTAAATTGGTTCCTGACTTGCAGGAGATATAATGTTATTTTTCAAGGAGAATAAAAGAGCAGTTTTCTAATGTAATGCATAATTAAAATTCTAGATAATTTGTGAGCAAAAGAAAAGTGCAATCCAAAAAAATCTTAGGAGGAGTTAAAATAGCAACTTTAGGGTAAATTCCATACAATGAGCTTCAATAATGTCGTCACTGCATGTAATTCAATAATTTTGAATCAACACAAATTGTAGAACCAGATTATAAAAAAAGAAGTTGGTACCTACTCTTCCAATATTATCTAAGAGTGATTATAATATTACACAATTTCATTTTAATTACATCAACGGTTTTACTACAAAACATCAATTAAATTGGCAAAAAATCCTGACAATGTGTACTTCACTACCTATTAAAAGAAAATGTCATCTACCATGAGTGTCAGGTGGGAAAGACCTAGTACACTACAATTATAAAAATTTGGCAATCATGAAGAATATAACAAAAATTTTCTTTAAGCATAGTTTTCATATTGAAGACACCATTTTTATACAGGAGGATGTTCAACCTCTATGAAAAGGATTTCTATCATCAGCATTGGTAGTTTCATGAAATGCATTCCAAATAAACATATTTTGAAAATTACAAATACCTAATCTTAATATCATTAATGTCTAATTGGGGCTTCCCTAGAATGGATGGCCCCTCCTCCTATAGAGTCCAGATATGTGAGGACGTACATCATTTATCCTCTAAATGTTTACTGTAGTTTGCATTGCTCATAAATGAGTAAACATTCATAAGTTTATACAACTGATGGTAGGACTAGGTTTGGTGTCATCTGAGATGCTTCAGTTTCATGTTAGGCTGAGATCACCAGAAAAATTTAGAATTTAGTGAGTTTCAGGGTGACACAGAGAATAGGACCCAAAACTCATGGAAGCAATAGAATAAGAGGATTCACTGGTTATATATTTGGTGTAAAACTTCCCTCATCCCAAGAGTCATTAGTGACAACAACGAATGCAGAGTCAGACACTAAAATACTCCAATAGCATACAATTGACATAGGTCCTTTCCTTCTTAAAATTTCTTTATCCTATCCCCTCCTGTTTTCATGGATGACATCCTAACACCTACAGTGTGCTCCTGTTGTGGTTTATAAGGTATTATGCAAATGTAGATAATAACCCTATTGGAAAACAGGCAAGAGTAAATGACAAATCTGGAAGCTATATTATTCCCACTGAATAAATTACTTCAATACGTCTAGCACAACAGACCTGAATAAACTCGCAAAATTTTGAAGTTTTCCTCTATTCACAATTAACTGCCATCTACCTGGGAAAATTGGATTAAAATGATCACAATTCACTTACCCATGGAACATTGACTCTGCAAGGTGACTGATCTGTGGTGCCTCAGACAGAGGCGTGTCCTTGGGCTGCCTCGACTTCCAATGCCACAACCTCCCTCTCCCGTTCCTCGCCCATCATCTCCATCTTCCTCATCGTCTCCGTCATCCACGGCATCAAAGGCGAGGTTCAAAGCACCAAAAGTGAACGGGGAGTGCCTCCCTCGCCCACCTCCCCCACCACTACTGCTGCCCCCAGCTCCACCCCCACCGCTGCTGCTTCCACCACTGCTCCCACCACCTGATGACAGCGAACTGCTCACCGAGATGATGGAGTGCGGACGGCGACTGCTGTTCCCAGAGCCTCCACTCACTGACCCCTCCCCTGGGGATATTGCTATAGAGTTTCTGAAGCGAGGAGCTGTAAGGAGGAGAGAACAGAGATGTCATATAGAATTAATTTTAAACAATTTTACCATCAACATAAGAGAGACTTAAAATCTGACAGTGTACAGGGAATGAATCTATGCAAATGGTTGATTCTCAGATTTTATTTTATTAAAGATTCAATAAAACGGAAGTTGATCAAAATCATTAAGAATTAATCATAGGAGAGTTTCATGACTGATTGTGACAAATATTATCAAAGAATATCCAGGGAAAGAATTCTTTTCAGAATAATTGTAATTTGAACTTGACAGATAACAAAATAACCCTAAAATTAAGATAGACCAATGTATGGATAATTCCATTCTTTAGGAGGAACTTGATTAGATATTTCGAAATTGATTGTATTAAATGTTGGCTTTTCATGGAATGATAAAAATTGCTACCTGGACATAATGTTTTTACCCAAATCACCTATGTACAATATGAATTTCACCTCAGCATATTTTCTTAAAATTGTTCATAAATATCATTCTCATTTCTGTCAATTGTTTTTACATTCCAAGGTAATTAGTGATTTGATAGAGGGTATACTTACTCTTACTAAGCTGAGCAATGCTGATGGATCTGTCATTGATTTGATCAGCACTAGGTCTGATGTCCAAGCAAGGCTTATTTCCTATGCCCATGGAAGACATTTCTGCCAGGCGCATCTCTGTGGAATAAAATTGTTCAGGGTTTAGTCATTTTGGGTGTGATTCAATGTGAGAATTGTGATGAAAGGGAATGAGCCACTAGATACCTCAAGCCTCAAGTTAATGACTCCCTAGAATATTTAATCATCTTTTAAAAGACAGAACTGATACAAAAAATGTAGTCAAAGATTCAATCAAATCTTGATATTAAAATCTCTAAAAGTGATAAAAGTCAACATTCAATCATCCCTAGGTCTGAAGGTATAAAAAATGGCGTACATTTTTCTCTTCAATTAAGTAAAAGTAATCAAACTTGATATTTTGAAACACCTCACACTAATCACTGTCAATAACTCTAATAAAAATAGGTCAATAACAATGGTTTAATATCTATTTCAGTGGTTCTGTATTCATCCCTCAAAACCTTACCTCTGTTTCTTAGTGCCTGTTTCCATAACAAGTTTGAGATCTCTTCAGTCCATGATCTTTTTATCTCCTCAGACATGGACTGGAGGGTAAAGGTGTCATTTGGTTTCCTTTTCCTGAACCAGATTTCAAACTTGGTGGGACTATCTCCAATCTTTGCTGTCAAACCAATGTCAGTCATTTTTATGCTGTTTTTGTAGATGTAAATATCCAAGTTCTGTAGATAAAGGAAAAATTTGATTTCAATAAAACTTGTTTACATCCTAGAGATATGACAACTTGAAAAAATATCTACAAAGAAAATATCAGTTAACTATATAAATCAAGACATACCTTCCTGTCAGGGAATCTTCTGGCTTTACTGAATAGAATTAGATCTTCAAATAAAAATACATGACGAAGGCACTTCTTCCCTTTTCCTTGCCAAACCAAAAATTCATTCTGCCTCAAAAGTCTTCCTTGTTCTTTCACATTTACCTGTAAATATTGCATAGAAAATTAAAAATAGCTTTTTTTCTCAAGAACAGTAAATACTCTATATTAGCCACCTTAACAAATTCTCATCCACTCACATCACAATCTCTGAGGGAATCCATTGCCAAGAGGTCATTTCCATGTCGTAGCTGGAATCTGACCATTTGCTCAGCCGCCTGAATGTCTGCAATATCCGACTCCTTCTCTGGGTGTGCTTTCATCAGCTGCTGCAGCAACAGTGCATACTTTCCCATGCGCTGCACTGGCTTCAAGAGGTAACTGGCCAAATCCATCTTGTCTCCCAACTCCAACTGCTTGGCCTATAATTTAAAGAAAATAAATGATTTTTAATTTATCCCCATGAATACTGTTAAAATGACTAGGGAAATATTTAACAAAACATATTCAGGCCATCATGTTGCCATATTTGGTCTCTTGGTCATAATATCCATTAAAACTAACCATTGTTAACCCTTTTAGTGTGGCGGGCTGATATATCGGCTCATAGGCAAAATATTGTTTAACTTTTGCACACAAATATAATTACAGTTATTTTTTGTACGAAGTATAAGCTTTTTTTTATTATTACCTAATTCAATGCATACGCAATAAGAAAAACTGCATATGGATATTACTTCACTCGTATTAAACAATAACTTTATAATATTTATTTTCCTAGAGTGTTTTCTTTCTATTTATATTTCATTCTAGTTACCCTCTGCATTTCTCACTAGAACCGCTGGCAGGGGTCAGCACTAAGAGGGTTATAGGGCTAAGCCATGTCAATTTTGCTCCGGGAGCGGTGACAGCCCAAGGAGATTACAATTATTAGGTATTCAGCATTGATCTATATTGAAAACAGTTGACTGCATGCAATTTATCAGTTTTATCACATTAACTCTTTCAGACAAAAAAAAGCTAAGAGCTTTAACTTTGCAGTTACACTATAACATTAATTCTCTGTCGAGGATTCTCCTGGATGAAGTTAATCACTGAATGAATTTCAGTATGGGAGTTAACTCATGGCATAATACAAGACTTTAAATTTCTAAAATAAAACTTTCAAATATACATCATTAAATCCTACCTTGAAGAATGAAGTTCCATACTCGGACATCAATGAGTCAGACTTAGGCTTATTCTTGTTGTACAGAGCATAAAGGTAAAATTTCTTTTCCTGTGAATAACAAATTTTCCAAGTTAATTTCACTCTCTGAATTAATTGCTACTGCATAAACGACATAATAGGTACATTAAAAAACTTACATATTTCAAAAAGCACTGCCCGACCAGTAATGGGCAAGTTTCACATTGTTCAAGTTCCTGGAGGAAATACTGACTATGGAATTCATAAATTTTTTCAATGTTCCCAAATATTACATTTCGCTGACCTCTTAAAGCCTGTGGAATATCTTCTCTGAGGAGTTCTGGTATATAATTCTGGAAATAAACAGTAATGAAGATTACATTCTCTGAATGCTTGAGATATTAAGTGGATACTGATTAAGTAATGTTTGTCTCTCAGTGATTAAGGACTTATTTTTTTAACTTAAATCCATAGGAAGCTAATTCATATATTATAACCTCATCATGTTTACTGAAATACATACCTCAATTACATATTCAAGAGATCTTACATAATCTCTCTCAGTCTGAATCATCTCCCTCATGATGAGAAGTAAAGTTCTGGAAATAAAGAAGGCAAAAGAAAGTAAATAAATGTCCTCAATGATTCAAGAGCAATGCAACATAAAATGGTTGGTAAACATAGACTGGGCTGATTTCATTTTAAATTAAATTCATGGATGATAAGTTTAAAATATGAGCATAGAATTCCAAAATGTGTTTGACTAAATTTTTGGCAGATAGGTTCCTATAAAGAACATTAATGTAAGTAGATAAAATGAAAAAATGAAATGGTAGGGATTATATAAGATTGTTTACCCTGCTATTTCACTGGGAAGGTAATTGCATATAAATTAAAGTGCATTTTAAATGTTTGAAATTTCCAGAATACGAATTTTCACTTCTAAAATGTAGTATGTCCTTGGAGTAGTATAGTTATAAGTTGTGGCATTCTTAAAGAGCTATGAACGACTATTTAGGGCTAGGATCGTTAAAAAAATAGTTGCACAATAGTGAAGAGGGCTGAACAATCACACATACATATTTCAGACTGAAACTTATATTTGACCAAATATTTTATGCTTACTTTTGCATTTTTAGTTCTTTGTTCCCAAGATCACCATTCAAGGGCAGTGACATGGAGTGTTGCAGCCCAACATTATTATTATGGCAGTGCAGGTGGCTGTTGACAGGAACAGGTGATTTGATGCTCCCTGACCCTTGACTACTCCTTCTGCTGCACACATTATTTCCCTCTTGATCATATAAGCAGTCTCCACTAAAAGTTTAAACAAGATCTCATTAGGCTGGGAGGAAAAATATCCTTGAAAATACTCTGCTTCAATAATATATTATTTGTAAAACAGCTGAAAAACTCCAGCAAAGATATTTAACAACGTAAGGAATTTCTCCATGTACAACTTATATATAAAGTTATCCAAAGTTATATATAAAGTTATAAGTTTCTCCCCATTTTTGGGAACCAAACCAAGTTTGGTTTCCAAACCAAATTTGGTTTGGTTTTTGGAACCAAATTCAAAGCAGGGTTACTATTGAGGCTCTGATTTATTCAAAGGGGTTAAAAGTTTAAAGACAATCTAAATCATCCAACGCTGGCTATTTAAATATTTAGGATTCTCTATCTCATTGTTGCAATTTTTCTACGTCCAATGCTACTTTTTATGGGAATGATTTTAAATGAAAAATAGGTGGTTTTAGGGACTCCAGGTAAGTACCAGTAGTTTAGAACATATATTAGTCGATATTTTTGTTTCTAAAGACATTTAGGAACATACATTCTCTATATCCCAAATAAAAACTTTTCCCTGCCATCATATATCTATAATGAAAAAAAATTTCTTAAAAATAATTTTTCAAAATTCAGACATGGGAAGTCAAACTATTGTATTTCATTTATCAAGATAGCATCCATTACACTTTGAAATTGTGATATCAAGGAAATGGTCTAAAATATGATGATAATATCTTTTGCAGGTACATAGGATAAAGGATAAATTATTCATGTGCATCCATTCTCAATAAACACATGAGTAATGCAAAAAATGGCACTTGCTGGATAGAAGAATTAGCAATGAAAGGGTATTTCAGGTAAAAAAAATTTGGTCTTAAGTGCTCTGAAACTGGACTGCAATTTCTCTGAAAGACCAATATCTGAATGGAAGTGGCCTGTTACTGGACTTTACTGAGCTGGATTTTTAAGAAGTTTCAAGATATTTCCAATCCAGACCAGTAGCATACTAAATCCAGATAGATATTAGCCTTTCAGAGGAGTTGCAGAGCAGCTACAGGCCAGTATTTGATTAGTTACAGACCAAATATTTTTACCTTAGGTCCTAGTTGTATTTCTTGAATGATGAGCACTCACGTTCTCCTAAAATGTACTTTTGGGAACTTGTATAAAAATGGCCATACTGGTCTTTATATTCCAAAATAGTTTTTTTTCTGAAACGTCAACCAACGACCACGATCGTGACAGAGAAACAAAAGCTCACCTCTTTAAGCACCCATCGCTCCCCTCAGTCGTATTGTCTTCTCCTGAGTGATCCGTGGAAAACCCACACCTCTGGTCCTCAACGCCCATTCGGGCGCGACACCTATTGCACCCACTCCCGCCGCGGACGAACGACTCACTCAACAGTTCGTTGCCGTAACCATCGCCGCCATCATCGCCCGCACCGCCCTCACTGCTGCTGCCATTTCCACTACTACTGACACCACCGTTAGCACCACCACCACCAACTCCCCCACCGTTGGCGCCCCTCGACCCGTCACTACCAGGCTGCTCGCCTGGGTATGGCCAAGTGCACGACCTCCGGAGGAGCAGCTGCTGCTGTCTTTGGCACTTCTGACCGTCCTGGGCGGCCGAACTTCCTCCTCCTCCTCCCTCTGCACCATCGTCCTCCTCCAAGAGCTCCTCGGAACTCTCGCGGACCTCCTTGATGTTCCCCAGGAGGCAGTCGGCGTCGGGGTAAGGCCCCGGGCATGATCCTCGGGCTGCCACGTGGTCGCCGCACTCGTGGTTGTGGTGGTGTTGCTCGGAGGTATTGACGGAAGAGCCGTCGGAGCAAGGGAATGCCCCGACGGATCGCCTCCGCCTGGCCGGTCCGTTGGCGTTGCTCGCTCCCCCGTTGTTCCCGCTCTTGGACGAGATCCAGGATCGGTTTAGGCACTGTTTGGATCGGTAACTTCCGCCGCCGCTGACCCCACCGCCGCCATTGTCCTGGCCGGGGTAGGAAGGATAAGAGCACGTGGACGAGGAGGAAGAGGACGATGAGGAAGAAGCCGAGGAGAAGGACGAGGAGGACGCGGCGGCGGCGGCTGCTGCGGCGGCTGCGGCGCAGGCGGAGCAACCCTTCTCCATGACCGCCTCCGTGGGACTCGTCGGCTCCGAGGTCGCCTGGCTCTGGTTCCACACTCTGGGCTGCTGCGCTCTAATGAGAGCCACCGTCTCCAGGCAGCGCGCGTGGGCAGCCTGCGTTTTTTAGAGAAGGGAGGAGAATTAGTCGGGCAAACAGATTTTTGTTCGACCGCGGGTATATCCGACTGGACGTGATAATCCTCGGCGTAATTACCAAAATACACAGCGCGGGGAGGCAAACTCGCGTCACTGAATGACAACAAACCGCGTCTAAACTAACTGCACAGTTTAAGTGAGGGTAAATGTTTCCTTTAGGAAAGGGTATGAAAATTAGGGCAATCGATACTTGAACAAGAATTCCCTGTCTCGTAGATTAGCTGATCTGCGAGAAAGAATACCGTTCCGTTTGTTAATAATTTAGTTGCTTAACTATATACCAGACAAATTACTTCTTCCCTCCTCAAATAAGCTCATCAACCACCATTAAATAACAATTTATATGATAGATGCCAAAGGTTATTAGTTCTTCCACTCAGTATTATTAAACAGCATAAAGAATTTTGTGCCTAGCACGCTGGGATTAGGTGACTATGCATGTCTCACGAGCGGTATGCTATGGAAGTCCATGTAGGTCACTTACAGAAATAATGAACGGTGACCAACGAGGAAAGCGGCATGGTAACTACAAATGCATTTAGTTGAATTAATGACGAATGTTCAAAGAGCTGATGCAAGTTTGAACATAAGTTGACAACTGCGGTACTTATGTCCCATATTTCACACCATAAAAAGAGTCGTGAGTCACGGCGAAAGTTAGAGATAACATGACTCAATGACTGAGTGACGAAGGTAACTTCAATTTCGAGCCATTTAACTAGGTCGAACAGTGTTACTTCTTCCAACTAATTACCTTGCATTGTTCCAGGAGCTTATCGTTGCCAAGCTTTTGGGCGAGAGCAAGCATCTCGGCAAAATGGTGGTCTGTGATTGGTCGGTGTGTCGCCAAGTATCGGCGCAGCTGCTTAGCTTGCAGTGACTGTTGGTCCATGCTGCGCTCATCACCGCCGTTTCCTGAGGCATCATTACAATTGGAGTGCGAGTCCATTGCACCAGTTACTTTGCTGGATCGGGAGATGTACTTCATCGCTTCCGAAGACCACTCGGTAGCCTGTAAAAACATAAGCACATTTTAAAACGAAAGAGGTAGTAATTACTAGCTTAAGAAATGAATTATCTCTCTGCGAACTGGAATGATTTACAGCACATATTATTTATATTTTTTCGCTGATGAAATATATTGCTTTTAAAATTTTCGCTAAACAAGCATATCGATCATGAATATAGTCGTATGGCTATTTTTTCTCGGCAAAATAAACATTATTGAATTGAGTAAAGGGAGAGATTTTAAGGATTTTTAATAAGAAATATCATAAAAAATCAGGGCAGCGGTTAACACCTGCCACCGCCTCCCGCTACTCAACCTCACTTCCGCTTAAAGAGCAGTAGTGAAGAACTGATTATTTTCTTATGTCAACGGAATATAAATAACACTGATTTCAACACGATTCAAAGTTTTTGAGATATTTTTACAGAGAAAATAGACCCCAATTACAACAGTCATAAAATAACTATCATAATTATAATTTCTTCTCGTGATGAGAGGAGTAGGGAGGTTTAGGGAGGTTTCCCTAAAAAACCTATCTCAACAAAGAAAACCCGCAATTTTCCACTCCATTTTGTCTTCCCAACCCACACATGTGGTTTGAAAACGAAAGCCTCATGAAAAGGGACAAGGAAAGTGGAGTGGGATGCAGAAAGGGGCGGGGGAAGTCGAACGAACCTTGTCCAGCAGATGGAAGCACCTCGAGGTATCCTCCAGTCTCTCCCTCGTGTCCTCCAGCCGCTCGCTGAAACCCCGCAGGTGTTGCTTGAGGGAACGGGCCAAGTCCCGGAGCCCTCCTCCTCCTCCGCCGCCGCCCCCGCCATCTCCTTCCGGTGGGTTGGACTTGAAGCCGTGGAGGAGGGAATCCTTGGCGGCCGCCCCTTGCCTTTCCGCGCCGTCCCCAGACTGCGACGGCGACAACACCCGGCTCCCATTCCAGCCGTCGCTCTCGACCGGCGCGGCCCCTTCGGCACCCGGGTCGCAGACACGCTCTCCTCCGGTCGCCTCCTCCAGAAGGTCGCTCCCCTTGTCGAGGTGGCGCTGCGGAAGGAGACAAACAAACCATCAATTAGCTGCGAGAGAAAACATAACAAACTAATTCGCATGATAAAAAATTGGGCCCATCAAAAAGTTATTACAACGGCTGGAATTGATCGCGACACGCTCCACGCTGAAATTCAGACCACGTAGCGATGTGTGCGAAAACCAGCGAGGTATTTCAGGTGGATGGAAAGATAAACGTAAGAATTCACCACATCGAGGCAATTCAAATTGATGACCACTCGAAAAAAACTCATAAAAATACTCTTGAAAGAGGATGGGAAGATTTAAATCCACTACCTCAAGCCTACACTGGAAAAGCAAGCTACTAAGAATGCTGCTAATCACGAAGTGTTTCAAACATATTACGAGCCTTCGTCGGAGAGGAACGAAAGGTCACTGTCGTAAAGTGGAAATCAAAACGTCCAATTTAATCAATCACAGTCCAGCCCAGGAGGCCTTGAATAATATCGCACCGGATAAAGGCGGTAATGAAAACGACTCGACACATTTCGCCAACAGATTATCGGTAGCGACAACTCGCAAAAAAATATAAAAGAATTATAATGAAACCACATTGCTCAAGTTCCCAGGATGCACTAAAAAGAGCCCTGAATTTAAGGAGCCTGATGCTTCGGAGACGGATTACCGAAAACTCTCCAAGTGCAAAAATTGAAAAAAATAATGCAAGAATGATAAATAAGTCGCACTGATGCAGTTCCCAGGGTGTACCAAACGAATCCGCCTGTACTCTTAAATGCTCGAATGATTTGCGGAAGGATACTCGAGGCAAAGAGACAGCTTCCGGTCCCGATGACTCTTTAACCTCTCTCTCCCCCTCTCCAATGCCACCTCAAGTGGTGATCGAAAGAAAGGCTCAAGGGAGTGGAGAAAACAAGAAACGGTCGACAGATCGCGACAACGAGAGAAACTTCGGACAATTACCAGCTCGCTCAAAACCTTTCCCGCGGCGATGCAGATCAGTCGGCAGGCACGGCAGACGGACCTCCACTCTCTGCGGACCCCCATTCTTCCTCTCCCAGAGGAGAACGAGGGTGTACACCTACGAAACACTCGCTCCACCTTGACGCTACGGACTCAGACTGCCAAGTGGTGGGTGGTTGTTCTCTCTCAAGATTTCTCGACGGGGGTGACGAAAGGGAACGTGCGGGGGTTGGGAGAGGGAGGGTTGGGTTCGTAGAGGGAATGGGAGACCAGGTGCGGGCGAGCGGCCTGTGTTATGCTCCTTCACATCCCCGTCTCATTCTATAAGGGGGGCAGAAAGATCGTCGGGGGGGCACGTGAATGAAAGGCGAGAAGGTTGTGAGGAAGGGGTGAGATGGGGTGGAGACGACGTATAAGGAATCGGGAGACGAGGGTGGTTTTATAAGGGGGCAGGGTGGGAGGTCGCTGAAACCATTATGTGGGGAAGACGGGGGGATAAGGAAAAAAAAGAAAACGGGTTGGTTGGGGAAGGAGGCGTACCTACGGGCCATAAATGCCCACTTCAATTTGGACGGGGTGGAGAGGGGTAAGGTGTGCTGAAAACCAGGTAGGTACGAATTACGCGTCCTTTCAAACACGCCGACGCGAGCGCACACATCGAAACTTGAAAAGTTGTGCACATTAGCTCTGTCGCGCACTTGAAGCGACCAATTGTGTGGTGAGAGTGGGGGGAGCTATTCGTGTGGGTAAATTAAATGCTGAATTATCCTCTCGAGAAAGCCGAATGACAGGGGAGGCCCTTGTGCACGGAAACATCGATCCACGATGACGAACATTTTCCGCAAGGGTGGTCGCGACTACGGAAGGAACAGAGTTCCTGCGACATATCGTGGACACATTCAAGCGAGCACAATGTCAACAAGGACATGTTTATTATGAACGAGGATCAAAGCAGAATGAAAGGTAATAGAAGAGAGAAGGAAATTACCCGCAATAAATTATAAAGCCAGGAGAAAAGCATAAAGTAAGGGTACTATCACACGACACCCGACGAAAACTTATACGAGCGATACAAATAAATAGTGACATTTATTTGCTACAAATAAAATTAAGCTCACCACCTGCTATTCAACGCAGTTGCCGATCCTATTGCGGAGAACGATATGGAATTGCTATAAATATCGAGGTACACATGCGTGGATAAAAGTTCCTCCTTTCGATAGATCTCCGCCTTCAAGTCGAACACCTGCCCGAACGCGATTTAGACATAAGGGGTTGTAAGATGATTTTTAAAAGGCGAGACCCACCATCGGCTAGCCAGATTCTATTCTAGATTGCTGTATTTTAATGCCGGGAGGGCAGAACAATATCCTCTGAATCCAAACACCTGAAGGGAAGACTGGACGACCTAGAGCTTCAGAGGCAGGGGAATGAAGGTTCGACAGAAAGTTGTTTTACATCGTATTCGATTCTTATTTAAAAACTTGTATCGGGAGGTCAGATTCCGGATGGCCGTTTTAATTCCGGTGAGGGTAGGACAATATCCAAACGGAACACCTGAAATAGGGAACGGGGGGCTGTAGCTTCGGAGGCAGGGCTGTGAGCGAGCGAAGTGAGGGATTTCACGGCACTCGAGGTTCGTCTGTGGGGGTTGTGAGTCCAACGGGAGGGAGAGATGCGCATATGGAGGGAAAGGAGGGGGCGAGGGCGACAGACGGGGAACCATTCTGTGCGCATGTGGGGCACCCGGCCCCAAACAGCTGCACCGAAAAACCGCCACCCCCTATCCCCAAAACACAACCATCCCTCCCCGGGAGGGACCCCTTCCTCCTCTTTTGTCAACCATTGGATGGCGACGGCGCGTGCCCAGGGTTTGGGCCCGTGCGACGAGGGTACGGCGGAAACCACAACCATTTTTTTCCCTACTTCTGAGCCCACCGCGAGAAATCGGATCGAGGGCCCGGGTCTTCGCAACCCAACGGCTGCTCATTCCCGCCCATCGCGATAAAACGGCCGCGCTACGAATTAGAAGAAGCTCAATCTTAGCAATCACGGCAAATATTTTCCGTCTCCGAATAATCATTGCGAGGAAAGGCGCAACAAGTTACATTCCGACGGGGAAAAGGTTATGCCTGGTAAGGGTATGGGTGTGAGTATTAAGTGGGTTTTGAGAACCGCATGGCTGCAATCGGCGAAGACAATATTTTTTATAGAGAGAAACTTGGAGAGTGACAGCAGGGAAGACTCATCTTGAGACATTAGCCCAGCATCGGATGAGTTACACCACAGAAGAAAAACTGCCTGTGGAAATATGCAGCATGTGACAGCTCGGACCCTTATTCAACTTTCACTTAGCCCTAATTTCATATTATTTCTTTTCCCAGATGAAGCCCATGAGAATTGAATTCTTAAAGGGAACCTTTCGACTATCCATTATCTCCGAAGTTGTGGCTTTAGATGAAGATGACTGGATGAATGAATAATTTATTTGGAATGCTCTGGAATAAACCATTAGAGCAGAAAACTGTTATAATTTCACATTCTGGTTAAATAATAGTACACTAGTTAAGAAAAACCATAATTGAACAACATAAGCAAAAGGTTTAAACAACTGCACATTAGTCAACTCAACAAGATTCAGTCTTGAGGTTTAAAACACAAGTAAAGTTTATTTTTAAGTGACTCAAGAGAAAGGTTTTATACGAGGAGGTAATGAATTCCAAAACTTAGATGCGGTGATAAGGAAGGAGTTTAGGTAGAGGTTGGTACGGGCTTGTGAAGAAGGCTAGGGTCAGTTCGGATTAATCTATGGAAAACACTCGTCCTAAAGGTAAATACATTGTATAGGTAATCAGGCGTTTGGTTATGGAAGAGGGAAAAAAAGGAAAGACCCCAAGAAGTATTTCCTTCTTGGGGTCGAAGAAGGATGGAGAGGAAACGGAGAAAGAGGCGTTAGAAATGGGGAAGAAACAAACATGGGGAGTTACCAGGGAGACAGAATGAGCGGCTGGCAGGTGTGCTGAGGGGTAACATGCTATTGAAGAGTGTGATGGAGGAGAGGATTTTGGGCAAGGAGGGAAGGATGATATTCGGGAGGAGCATTTTAGATGGTGTGAGGAAGGGCAGAAGAATCTAAGATTATTAGATGGGCATTATGTTCAACATGAGTTGTGATCCGGGGAAGAATGACTTGGACATCGATAAATCAATAACTGGGGATGGGAAACTAGGTAAAAATTGTCAAGTACAGATACAGGTATCATGTGGTAGAATTGTTTCATAATAACTGAAGTAAAACACTTGTAGTTTTCGATTACTACATGATACGAGACAAATTGTTTCGATGTTACTAAATCACCTTGATATTCGTTACTTTAATGGAAATATTTAATAGATACTCAAACATACATTCTAGGTACGCCATCTGGTTTCAACAGAGCGGGTGTTCGTATATAAAGAAATGATAATGAACGTTGTCGCAACCGTTTCTGATGACAGGTGGATAATTGTGAGCGTTCAATTGCACTCTACATCGTCACCCCGCTGCCAGACGCTCGATCGTAAGTCGGTCGGTCATTAAGTCGAATGGCCGATTAGGTCGACGACTGACAGTAAAAAAAATACCCCATATCGCTATAAACTCCCAGCAATGCAATTCTCATGAAACTGGAGCAACTGCCGGCTATTTTGGATCCCTTGATTAGAAGACACTTTTAAAAAAAGTTACGGGGGCAACGTTCTCTGCCCTAACAAGCGACCTGGCAAACAATGGCGCTGCCTGCGACGGACGTGGGAGACGCACGCTGACGGACGAGCCATCGAGAACAACACACCGACGAGCCGCGCATCGGGGCAGGGCAATGCATGGGTCACCGCCCCGGAGGCTCACCGCTTTGAATTAGCGCAAATTGTCCCGGGAAGTCTGAAACGAGAAAGGCAATCACGCAATTGAAACGTGAAAAGCGAACGAGTCCGACAGCGGCGAAAGGAAGGAAAGGGCCGGCCGCCGCGGGACATTATCGAATTCATTCCGTCGAACGGGGGAGGAAGGGGGGGGGGGGGGGCAAGGAGGGAGCCAGCGGACGAGGCCCTCGACCTCCCCGACCACTTAGTTGGTTGAGCCCCCGTACTCGTTGTTTCCACGAGATTCACAATGACCGATAACAATGAAAAAAAAACTCCGTTGTAGGAGCCATGATTTTCATCAAAATCTATGATGTGCCACGTGAGTCGCCACCCGAAAGGGGGGGGGGGGGCACGGCAGGAGTTTTGAGGACACATTCACTATGCCATGCTATTTGAAAAAAGTGAGTCTTTCCCTCACTCGAAGCTTGCATTATTTGTATTGATAGGTACTCCCCCATAATCCTATCATGCTCTCAAATTTGCATGGAACGAAGGAGTATTTAAACCTATCAGTTCAAGTGTCGATCTCATTTATTTTGCCTAGATGATGTACATTTTCCTTACATTCCCTGAATGTTTGTATCCACTGAAGTAATGGAATCTAATGATATCGTCTGCGACATCATATTTATTGCTAGGTACCGTTTTTTTTTGCGATAGTTCCTTTTTAGAAATACGGCGGATCGTCTTTGAACATAGCCTGATTCTTCAATACCCTTGATTCGCTCAAGATGAGTGCTATGTATTTTAAGCGTGGCCCTTTCAATGCTAAATAACATCTTCATTTGGCGTCCTCATTGCATTTACCCACCAACCGTCTGTGGAAATCCTCTAAGATTTTTCAAGGTAGACCCGTTTGTTCTTCTAATGTGCGCGTAAAAACGATCGATTCAAATCTCGGGAGAATCGTGCGATTGTATCGAATAGAGAGAGAACGCTCATTTCCTGCGATCAAAACTTTTCACGCTTGACGTGGGCACGCCCAAATACGGAAGCGGACATCATCTTGAGACAAAGGCGATTCCGTGAAGGATGAGACATCGTCGCCGACCATTCGGTGGAATCGCGATGACGGAGAGGCGTTAAACGCCGGAGATATCGCGCGCTCTATGGTCAGGAGACGAAGAAGAATGGCGTAGGAGAAAGATTGCAAACAATGGTGCCGTGTTTCCATCAATCGCTGAGCTTGACGTTGAAGGCTAGAGATAAGCCGAGCGGGTATGAATGCCGCGATGCACTCGAAAGAAATCTTTGATGGCTGGAGCTCTCTTGGCGTGTCGAAGCCGCTGCTACAAGTGCCTCATAGTTGAAGGAAACGAGCGATCCTTGCCTATCGCGTAGTCAGTGGGTATAAACACTAGATGGCCATTTTGCGAGACCAAATCAGGGCAAGTTTCAATGCCGCCAGTGAAATAAATCTTGCAGATGATGCTTTGCACAGCATGTCACCTCATCTTTGATATTTGCATCACATCACCCTCGGTTACAAAGTCATGGGGAAAATATTTTCAAAAAGATTTATTTAAAATGTAAAAAAAAATAATAACAAATAAAAATTTTTATGTCAAATGAAAAGGTCATAAGATAACGGAATTCACGAAAAGATAACGACATTAGATAACGAAAAGTTTATTTTGAAGGATTTCAAAGTATTTATAAAAATAGTATGTGAGACGCTTGAGCCTTCAATGAATCGCAATACAATACATCAATAAGCCCGGATAATCAACATGGTAATGATTCGATATCTCCTGCATATTGCAGAAAATGCATCGCATTAACGCAAAACCTTTGACTGAGCAGCACCTCTACGTCGACATTGGATTTCTCAAGTGAAATATAAAGGTAAGTTCCATAAAAAATAGTAGATTGATGAGCGAACTCTAAAAAAGACCGGCGGGAATAATACATACCTATCCTCCCAAACTCTTGATTAACATTTATTCAGACTCTGAGGATCCCCATGAATGAAAAAAAACAAGTTTTCCCAGACCTCAAGGAAATTAAGGAAAATAATGATCCCTCTTTCCAAATAATATCCGCCAGAGAAAACTAAAAAGAGGGCTGGGCGTTAATCAAAACGAACTAAGAGACGAACAACCGTTTCCTTAAAAGAGAATTTCTTTTCCCTGCGGAAAGAGAAAAAAAAGAGAAACAAAATGCCGTGCTTTCAATCATTTAAGGAATCTGAGGAATTCGCGGGCAAGAAACTTCACCCCAAAATGACTTTCACATTCCGTCCGCGAGTTCGTCCTGGGGCAATGGGAGAGATGTCCCCCGCCCTCCGTGATGGCAATGGTTGCCAGGCTCTTTCCCGCAGCGATCGGGCGCTAATGACACGACGCCGCCATAAATTGTAAACGAAAAAAAAAGAAAAATTCTCGCGAAAGAAATTAATAACGATAATATTCCGGATGATCGAGTGGAAGAAAGTTGAGATGAGAGGGCGTAGTCGGAAGGGAATAGTGATGGGACTAGGTTGAGTTTGTGTCGAGTGGCAATAGGAGACAATTTCACGGGTGAAAGGCGTTTTCCGCCACTCAGTGCGGATGCTGTCGGCCCATTAATACGAATATTTGGTTGCATTCCGCGGAGAAATACCTTCACATGAAAAAAGCTAAGCTGTTAAGGTTAAAAAGTAAGAACTGAGGAGTGAACACTCCAATCTCAAACAATAATACCGTGCGCAGTTGAATTTTTAAGGCTATTGAAGGCACCAAGGGACATGCATGGATTAAATACGTATACAGAGGTTAAACGGAAACTTTGGGAGTATTTGTTGGTGGACTGATATCTAGGGAGGTTGAGAGACTGATTGTGTGGCCACATATTTATACCGCTCGGTGCGAATATGGCAATGTGAGCGTTTTATTGTTTTATTTGTTTTATTTTAATTTTTTACATTGACATTAGAGAGTACCTCTGATGAGCCTGTTGTGGCTCAGAGGGTCTCCTAAGGTTTAAAAATATTCATGAAACTATCTACTTTGCTTGAGGTTTTCTTCTTTTTTTCATGTGTTTTAATGCAAAATTGTATATGTCATATAGAGTGAAGTGTATTACATCTTTTTTATTTTTATTTTTATCTTACATTTTGTACAATGGATAGTCCGTATGTCTTTACTGTCTTTTTATTTCTTTTATTTTGTGACCAATGTACTTCAATATGAGATTAATAAAGAATTATTATTATTATAAAAAAAATCTTTCAAATCTGAATCGCCGTAGAGGAAGATTATTGTTAGCTCGCGGGAAAACTCGTATTTACAGCGTGCAAACACTCTCGGTTATCACAAAAGATGGAATCTTATCTCAGTGAAACAGATGGATGGACGTGCATATTTAGACAAAGGAATGACAGATATGTACGACGCATAGAGAGCAGAATTATCTAGAGCTAATGATAAGCAATATGGCGGTTTAAGGAGGCGTACTAGCTATAATTACTCAAAATAGGAGATGAATTTTGCTCTTAGATATCATTTAATCCAATCGAGAAATGAAAAAGATGAACTTGAATCACTAATCAACTTCTCGAACTGCGATCCCATTTCTCCAAAAATACCTTAGTTTTCCTCATCGCTAGTCGATGTGTCACACTTTTCATCACAAGAAATTCAGCCTGTCGCAAAAATTGAAGGCAACCACACCGCCAAGTTCAAATAACGTCGTCGGATTTTAACCCCATGGAAAGAAATGAGAGTCTAGCTGGAAAGTTGTGGTCAGAACAGGTTATTATTCGCCTGGTGGCTGGACGTACACATAAAAAGACAGCAGCAGAGATCGCTCACCGAAACGAGGAAAACATCCTTTCTGCAAGATTCATCATTGCTGTAGAGCATAATTAATGTGAGTCTTAATTTTCTCATTTTATTTGGGATAAGGGTCGGAAATTAATGCGATGATTGCGCCGACAAGAATCTTCTAAAAGAAGAGAACACTATTCATGCTTGTAGACGAATCTCTTGAGAGTTGTAGAATGTACTAGTCGCTCAAGATTGGTACGATAGACTCATGATATGCCCTCAATGGTCAAACGGAGAATATATGCTCGCGCATAAACAGAGTCAAGTTTTCCACGAAAGAAATGTGTAATCAATAGGTAATTATTCCAACTAACAATAGTTTTTTCCGGAATAAATCGTCTCGACCCCATATGTTTTTAAGCCGCACAAAATCTCATCCCAGAGTAGATCGACGAGGGAATTGAAAACCATTAACCGTCCCTTCTAAAAACACTCCACCGATGCTTCTCTAGGGACAACGAATAGAACATCGCTCCCTGGTTCAAGCGAGCAACATAAGATAACAGAATTCCACCAAAACGTGAGAAATTTGATTTCAACCACTTTGCGTCCGAAACATGATACGCACGGATCCCCGAAATTTATCTGATACAGTAAAGCATGGTTCATACCTACTCAAATGTAAAATGATTTTAATATTATTTAATTAATTATTTATTAATTATGGCCACTTATGGAGACGCGGGTTTTATGTTGGATGCAACCAACAAAATACTAAAGGAAATAGCTGGTTTTTTGAGCAAAACAAAATAGAGATAGTTAGTTCGCAGGTTTCCGCGGCGTTGATCAAATGATTTCAGCATTTCTCGGGTTGCATCCGCGTCAGTTGTCATTCAGCACAACAGTTTCGCCAGCGAAACTGTTGTGCTGAATGACATCTGTCGCGGATGCAACCCGATAAATGTTGAAATCAAAACAGAAATTGTTCCGTTTTTACTGCGAGGATAGATAAAACGTAGGGAAAAAGAATCATTACGTCGAAATTAAAAGTCATTTTCTCGAAAATCTATTAATAAGAAGGAAATCCTCTCGGTCATTGAATATCAAAGACACCTACTCATAAAAATTTTTTGGTTACTAGCAACTTACGGCAATAATCTAGGTCAAGATGTGTTAATATAATAGGAATGGTGCTAAGTCAGCTCTTAGGGTTGAAAAATTTATTAATTTTCCGTGTATTCATCGACTAACCTGCATATTTTATGCCTTAATTCTCTTTGAGAATCAAAAGGGAAATAATAATTGAAAGCGGCAATTTTTAAACGATACAAATAAAAGGGAGGGATCTAGTACTGGTTTCAACTAATACATTCGTGATGGAACCTCCACTTTTTTACCATTACCCGCTTCCTTCATCCTATAGGATGTCGGCTTTCTGTTACCAAATGTATTTCGTCGAAGCCGCAACGCGCGGCGGAGTCCGCTGGGCAAAGAGGACCACGGTGTTTTTGGAGCAGATGCAACGGCGCAGTGAGGGACCGGCAAGAGTAGAGAGGCCGCCGCAAAAGCAAAGAGAGGCAATTTCACTGGGCGTTCCATTCAAAGGCCTCCCTCCGCTCCCCCGTGGCGCGGACCCGTCTGAACTCATTGCTTCCCTTTCGGAGGCCTTCCTTCCCCGAATCCGCTTCAACAACTAAACGTTTATGGCTTGCGACGCGAGTCACGTACGATACTCACACGATATCGAATCAGACCTTCCATCCAAGCGGCAATTAGATTCTTCACATCACGATTTGTATGCATAGTACATACATGCGTACATACTCATTTGTTCATTCATCTCCATCCGAGTCGAGTCGGGGAACATCAACGAGAAAAGCATCGAAAAGAGAAGAAGTCGGAGTTGCGCTATGATAAAATACAATATCAATATGCTATGACAATATCGATACGTACATTGGGACTTTGTATAAAAAAGTTTTTTGTGACTGTGACTAACTTGTGGCTCATTGCTTATTTTGTGGCGGTTTTATATATTAGAATTAACTTAAGTGAATAACAACTGACCTGTGGAATCAGCATACAGAGTTGCACGAATGTTTAGATAAAAAAATAAGCAATGTGACAGGGACGCCGATAAGAGCGTAGAAACTAACAAGTGCTTGAGAATTCACCGAAAGCGAAGCGTACGGCAACTAACGTGCATATTGAAAAGAACTACTTGGATACTTGTCAAAAGTCTATAAGTTACGAATGATTATTCAATAGAATTCATTTGAGCGATACAGACAAATTGACAAGTGTTCTCAAATTTTTAAAGAAGCAAGCTAAATTAATAATAGAATCAAGGGAGGGCGCTCTAATAGGTGAGGACATGTAAAAGAGGGTATCGAGTAGAACGCTTGGTGAGAGCGGGAGAGGAAGGAATAGGTGGGGATATGAGATTCTAAAGTGAGTATAGATTGCGGGTCAGTAATGACATAGGAAAGTGAAAACGGTGGCTCCAAAAATGTAAGTTTATGGGCCGCCAAAAACCTACCATTTCAAATTAAACACTAAATTATCACGACTCTTAGGCTCTTACTCTTTACGCTGCACTCTGTTGCAAATACTAAATCACGATATCGATGGTAGAATCTTTCACTTCAATTGTCATGCGAGATGTATCCATCGACTCTTATGCAGTGTTTATTACACATTGATGGGACAAGCCAAGCTTATATGGGATTTCCTCTGCCCCTGAGCTCAACTCGACCCTAACCCTCCTTCATAACCTTTTACCACTCAGCCTCCGACCGGAGTCCCCTCCTCCGCGACCCCCCGCCAGCCTCCCGCGAGCCCCCCCCCCTGTCGCGAGGGGTGTGTCTGGCCCACACGTGCGACAAAAGCCATTCCACACGTCAGAATTTAACCCTTCAGCGGTGATCCCATTGTCGTCGCCCGGATTGCGGAGGTCGGACAAAGTAAATATTTGTGCCTGGAGCGGGAGGGAAGAAGAGAAAGAGGTGGGTCGGTGGAGAGGGAGACAGAAGTTGTATCTAATGAAATGGTCCATTGAAAATTCTCCGCTGCCCTTTCAGAAAGTGGGGAACAATGCGGATGTCAATCTCTCGCCTCGGACGCCTCCATTCTCTCATTTTTACTGGCCACACTTGCCTCATTACCGATCGCTCCATAGAATGCTTCCCTTCTCCCTCGGCGTTAAGCTGGGGCTAAATAATATCCTCACAGCCTTTCTGCCTCTTAACTACATTAGAAAGGACGACGTCATGACTTCCTATGCAAGGACGCAATCATATTCGAACAAAATTTTACGGCAGCTGGGCATCGGTCACCAAGTAATAGACTGGCAAAGACGTGGAACCGAGTAAGGTTAAGTATAGAGAGTAAGCTTAAAGCCAGATGATAGAATGAGATAGTTTCATTTCTGCCGAATGGAGTAGCAGCAAGTAAATCAAAGCTATTCAGGTTGCGTCAACCGTCAATGACTCCACGACAGTTACGAGTAAAATTCTAAAATTATGAATGAATTTCCACCAACTAGATTGGCAAGCCAAGACAGCGGATGGTATAGTCAATGTTGCACCGTGAGGCCCAATGACTCATTTCCCCACATACGATCATTTAACTCCCCCTCCCGCCAACCCAAGTTTCCTGAAACCCGAGGTTTTCCCCCGCCTCAAATTATTTCCGTGACGCATGTCGCGTCGTGACCCCTTTTTGTGGTCACCACTGGAATGGCGAACCGAAATTTTAGCAGTGCTAAACAACCTAAAGCTATGTAGAACAGCGCCAGAACTGTATGTTTACTGTTCAAAATTTCCTAGGATACAGCTCACATAAAAACATGCATGCGATGACACATTTTTCAGCGCCTCGAGACATATCTTACGCTCAATCTATAAATAACTACCAAGAAAATTTAAGCGATTCGATCTCATCACACGATTACGGGTTGGGGTTAAACGATTATCACTCTTAGATAACACCTGGAAGACCACGAAAGTAGGCGACGACTTCGTGGTCAACGTTTTTTGCTGCTTTTTGAGAAACTCATTGAGGTTGTGTAAGCATATAAAAATTACCTGAGATGGGAGAGAGGAAGTGTTTATGCGCATAAATCATAAATTTTGAGACGAATGAGGCCACTTTGAGGATTCATCCGGAGTTGGGCCGTTATCAGGCGCCACCGAGGAAGATCTCCACGAAGGGAGGAGTCGATCAGTTGGAAGTCCCGAGCTCTCCACTGTGAGGATCGCAAGGACAGGCAGGAGAGAAAATGACGAAATCCGAAGGGAGCTTCCCGAAGCGTGAATGACGCTTCATAATTTTGGCGAGCGGCAAAATGATTCAGATCTATTGCTCAAGACGCGACGCTCGTTATCCGAGAAAGCGTAACGAAGGCGATTGGAGGACTGACAACAATCTTTTTGCATTATCTGCCGCACGTTAGGAATGCGAAGGAAACGAAGATTCCCAGAAAAAATAGCATTAATGAAAAGCGTCGTCCTCGATATATCTTTTTTCGACGCAATATTTCCCTACCTACTCAAAATAAGTGTTACGAGGAGTTTAACATTTAGTTGAGGTCGCAAAGCGAGGCCAAAGAAGGAGAAATCTACACTAGTCCCATAAATAGAATTTAATGTAAGCAACCTCGAAGAGTTAGATGAGAGTAAAAGTGAAGACTACGAAATTTAGATTCAGCCGTTTCCGGACAAAACGAGCATTTGAGGCAGGGAACGAGCTCTTGGACTATCCGTTCAGAATCCAAGAAATAACCGTCATCTTAAATCATACTCCTAATATTTTTAGACGCCTACTCACCGTTAAAGATATTCCTTATCTTGTTTAAGTAAATATAAAAAAAAATCCCTAATAATAAGATAATAAAATAAAGATGGCGGCAGAGGAAGATAAAAATTTTATCACGCGAAAAACATAACAATGAAGCAATATAGTAACCCAGGGGTTGGACAGCATTCCAGATATAATGGTGAGGTTGAAGTGTGAAAAACCGTCGGAGAAGCCGAGCCGAAGCCCTTCTACGGTGTTCAAATATTTTCCATGCAACTTTTTGACTTCTTGTTTCACCAATGCTCAATTAGGAAATTTCACTTTACAAACAAAAACCCTGGAGGTAACAGTAAAAAAGCAACAACAGGCTGGGCAAGGCTAAGGGTTCTAGTGAAGGACAAACATATACCACACAGGAATATTTAGAGCAAAGGGGAGAGATACAAATCAAAATTTATTACTTTTATTCTGAATATTATGATGCACAATTTTTTTTTCCGTTCGTCTAAGTTTTTATTCCATTTTATACACAAATCAGAATAATGGGAAAAGGGCTAAATATTTCATCAAGAAAAAGGATCACCTCTTCAATGCTCCGATTTTAAATCGAAAACTTCCCCGCTTTGGTCTTTTTCATGTCTGAATCTATTCCCGAGGACGAACATCTATTGAGAAGGTGCAGTAAAAGGTATTTTTGGGTGATTACGGTGCCGAACCCGAGTAAATGTCTGATTTCAAACCCTAACGAACCCTCTCTGCGGCACACAAATTCCATGATATTCTGGGTACAAGATTCTCGGGGAACCAAGGGGAATGATACATACAGCTACTGTCTTTCCTATCCTAATGAGAGTTAAGTACGTAGCGGTAGCTTCAAATGGTTGCCGAAGCTCAAAAAATAATTTATTGCTCTAGTTCGAATACAAATCCCAGGTATGAATATACACATTAAAGTTACTATTTCGTGGAGGGAAGATGTCAATCCAGGAAAGTTTATAGTTTTCCGGGACTATCCATGTCTAATAGGCCCTGCGCCATCGTGGAAATCCGCGGACAACGACTAAGGTAAAAACTTCGAGGATAAGACAAGAGCTGGGTAGCATATGTGTTTTCGGGATCTTTGGGAACGTGGGAAATCTCGTGTGTACGCCTTTACATGAGACTGCGAAGCATGAGGCAGAGAGACTCAGCATCCATATCAACTCTCTCTCTAAAGTACCGCAACGGAACAAGCGACGAGGGATTAATTCCCATCAAGTGGATGGATGGGAGGGGGGGGGGAGGCTTAATTTGAATTGACGAAGGTTGAAGTGATGACGAACAACTCTACGGAAAGGAAATTGTCAGTCTTCCAGAGTAGGTACTGCCAAGGCTATTCGGATCTCTGACACACCAGAGTAGGCACACAGCAACAGCTAGAGAGATTATGGCCATAATTGACCATAATTAAAAATGTTTTTGAATTAAGTCAAAAACCAAGGCCGCTTGATAAAGATGATAAACCATCGACACCACCCGGTTGCTTTCGTATACATCTGGTTGACGACCTTAACAAAACTGAAAGATGCGGAAAAAAATATTGTAAAAATAAATTAAAAACAAGATATTGACTGACTGTAATACTGCCCTGAATGAAGATGACCATATATGCGCTCGAAATTGGATTTGTTTGTTATCAGTGTTCTACGGTTAGGAAAGGTTTTTGATAGACAGTTTCAATACACACTTTCAAACGTCTATTCTTCACGCTATTACCCATTTCAACATAACTTATCTACAATCCTTCAACATATCCAAAGTATCTTTCTATTCCATTCCTCTTCACCGCTTTTCTAGTGCTCTGGCCCTGAATACGGTGGTTAGCAACCCCTCGCCTCTGACTATTTGTTCAATCCACATTATCCGACTCCTCCCCTACCGGACGAGTCACTGGAACCTCTTTTTTGACCGCTAATAATGTTGTTAAGGATATTATTTTGGAGTATTGGCCAATTTTTTCGAAATAATCCAGTACGGCATAGCTTACAGTTCCATAAATTCATTGACTTTTTCTGGAATAAAAAATAAAACAACGTTCAGCCAGGGCCAGGATAATGCAGATAACTAATGTTGATTCACATAAATGATGAAAAATAAATTTTTTAGATACCTTAGACTTATTTTTAGTATGTACTGTTTTCGAATTACCAAGTACAGCTTCGTCTTCCTCCCTCTATCAGCATCGAATGGTAGTAAGACCGTACAGTTGCACATAATGGCTGGTAACTCTTTCCACGTCATTACTAGTTCGATGCTACATCGGACTAAAATTGAATGTCGAACTTCTAATGATAGTTCAGCCCTGCTCCAGCGAAGACAACCTCATCCAGGACCGAATCGATCTCGGAAGTACGCCATAGAAATCAGTTCCCACACTAGTATCACGGAAAACAGAACACTGTCAATACCCGAACCCGAAGGAAGCGCCCAGAAATGAGAGAATCCGCTGATGATGCGTTTAAGGTGTGGCGCGCGCGGCCCACATTTGTCCGCTGGCGAGGCGCCACCGTCGGCTTCCATTGACGTCGATGCCTCCCTCGACCGAAAGCTACTCGTCGGAAAGTCCAACCATAAAATATGAGACGAGTAGAGTGCACACGTTACAACCGCGAGTGAAATTCAGAAGACATCGAGGCGGTGGATCACACGTCCTTTCTTGACCTTAGAATGACCCCCCTAAGGAGGCAAGGTCGCGGAACTCGGCGGCACGACGAGGTCAAAGGCTCAGTCACAGCTGCGCGCGGATCGATAGAGCTCCCTAAAGGTGTACACGTCATAGTTTTAGCCGCGCCTCCCATCCACCCTCCCCTCACTCTAAAATCCTCCTCCCCCACCTCATCTTCACCCTCCCCTACCCATCCTCCCCTATCCCCGCCCCTTCCCTGATCCAGAGTCCTAAAGTCAGCCTCCGCGCAGATCGTTCCGCTTCCAGCATTAAAGAAGATGGGGTTGTTCCCTGGGAGAAGGGCGTCCCATTTCTCCGTCTCATTTTTTTCAGAATGAGGCGAACTTCTCATTTTCCAGGTCCAATTGTATTTTGGCAGAAATACATGAAAGGAAGGTCCCAACCAAGGGGAAGTTTCAACTTGAAACTTTCAAGTCACGAGTTCATTTGGTTCAAAATCCAGTGAAGTTCGGTGGACCCACGGGAAATGCAGAAGTACTCCGATTCAATCTTGGGAAATGGATCGGTGCCAATGTCTATAGAGCACCTTCAGTCGCTACGAGTTAATCAACGTTATTATCAAGTTATCGCTTATAATGAAAAGTTGTAATTAACAACGATTAAAATAAAAAACAAAGCTATCTATCACGATGAGAGGCATTTGTAATTTTCGCAATATGTGTCGAGTATAAAAATGGAGAATTGCAAAGCAAATCTACAACATGATCACCTTGGTATTTTTCCATTCTCTCCTCAAAGAACCCACTATAGCGATAAATCTTATTCGTACAATTCAAGATTGATCCAGTTTTACGGGAATCTAGAACTTCCACGCGTCACTTGCCAAGGATAATCCACGTTCATGAGTTAAATTTTCGACGGAACTCAAAACGGATGACAAGGATGTCTTTTATAACATCGATAATCGTCTCATTTTATGACCATCACCGAAAATGAAGTCTGTCTGCGTCTATATCAACTGATGTGCTTGACCTAATTACGCTACAGCCCTCGTGATATCCCAGAGTCCCTTAAAATCTTGAACTGGATGACCTTTTGGCAATATACTTAGATCTTCTTCCATGAACGAAATGCATAATAGTGTGACTTATTTATTGTGGCTTATTACTTGTCTCAATTTTATAGACGAATTACAAGATCAAAATAAACATTTGAATGGATCAGAGTGCTCATTAAAAACTGTACACTTGCCTTGCTACAAAACTACTTTTTTCCAAAAACATTGAGCATGAAAATATAGAAACAAAAACTTTATATCCAAAAGCTGTCATATTATTCCCCTACCAAAATTTTATTTTTCCCATGCAAGCAATTTCATTTTTGCTCGTGAAAAGAAATGAAGCTATTATATTTCGAAAGATATGATATTGTACAATGTTTGATTCCGAGGGACAACCTAAAACTCTTTTAGAGGGAACCTGATACCGGTGTACCCACGTCTTGGCATTTTAATGCTGTACGCAACTCGACCATGGATTAATGCAAAAGAAAAGTGAAGGGATTTCTTGGAGCGAGTTACGGCTTTTGCGAGAATTATGGTCGAAATAATATTATAGCATTTAAATGTGATATAAAGTTAGTACGTTTAATACCATGGTCAAGTGAAGAAGGCAACTGCCCCCCCCCCTAATGAGTAAAACTCACTCACCATCATATGTTTCAAAGGGTTATTAGTCAATAGTAATTATAAGTTCATATTTACATTATAAGGGAGATGAAGAGATTAAATTGGTACACAATAACATAGAAAATCCAAAATTATTCCGTAAGGAATTTATTGGAGAAGTTACGAGCCGCATTCAAGCCAAATTATTATTACGCATAGAAAACTATTGCATCTGATGTGATCGAGATTTCACGAAGAGCCCAAACCTTTTTGACCCGAGTACGAAGCGGATTTACGGAAACCTTTCTCCATCCTATACTATATACTGCTTGGCAAAGACGAATGACATAAAAAACGGATAAGCATACTTCAACTTTTCATATTTGCATTCAGTCAAGCAAGAACTCCCAAGTTGACAGACGTCTCGCAGATGATACCCTAAGCATGCCGCACTGTGTAAAAAGTGCGTATCTTCTTCGCTGACGTAATTCTAAACATATGCACACAAAATCGCCCAGAATTCGTGGAGGGGTCGGTTCTTGGGGTCCATAACCTCGGGAAAAAACACAGAATTTCTGTTATCGGCCAGAATTCCTTCATAAATACTTTTCTTTTTGCACGAAGCAAAGTTCAGCTCGAGAGTCAAACTTCAAAGTAAGACTTATTTGTCTATTCCTGCGGATTTTTGGTGCCTAAAATTGACAGAGATTCGGAAGCTCAAGGGAAGATGAAAAACTAGTGGATTTTGACATTTTTATAACAATAATGGTATTAGGTGTGACAATTGACCTTTGCGGCGATAAGTTTTAAAGGGGTATAAAAATAGTTTTAATTTAAAAATAAATGATAGATTGCATTTGCTGAGGGTTGATTATCATTCACCTCTTGTGTATGGAATGAATTTATCTAGTTCTCGAATGTCAAAGTTCCTTCCAAATGTACTCACACATGAACAAGCTCGCAAACACCGAATATTTAGGTTTATTGGTGATCATTAAACCGATTATTATACTTCAGGTATCTGTACATACTTATGTAATGTATGCTATCTGAACTGAGGTAATTCATTTGATGAATTCAGGTGATAGATCAAGATTACTCTGTAAAGAGGGTATTAATTCACAAAATGTCTAGTATACATAATCGTTTAAATGTATTGCCAACGAACAATAAATGAATTTTCTCTGCTTGTTCAGTATCCACTCTAGAGAAATATGTTTAAATATTAAAAGTCCTGGATTTGAAAATAATATTATTACAGTTTATGGAATACCACTCAGAATCCCCACTCAGCTGCCTCCATGAGAACACAACCAGCAGTAGGTACTATTAGTTTTGGTCTTTCCTCTGAGGATATCCACTACAGAAAATGGAACTTTACAGAGAAAAAATTAGATAAAATGAAACACCCTGCGTCATTCAGAGCAGATATAGTACTCATTGCCTGGTGCTATAAACTTTTCCTTTAGAATACTTTTAAGCTTAAAATTCGCCGAGAAAAAACAAAGATAAAGGCGTATAAAAACATAAATACGCATGAATTATGGTCACGGAATTATGGGCACGAAAGAACCAATTTAGATTTCTCACTATCACGGATTCAATGCCATCAAAGAAAAATTTAATCTCCTCAGTAAATCTTTGAATAGATGAGGATAATAAGTGCGTACCATTAAGCAGCGAATGGTACACTATGCCGATATGGGGCTGTATGAACTAGAACGGGCAAAATAGCCGAACCTCAACATCTGTTCAATAATCCTCATCACAAGTGGTGCCTTTGAATGCGAAATTATTTGTGTCATGCGAGACGTCCCCATTGAAACTACATAGAGTTACTACAATTCTTACGATTGGGATAGCAATCGGACTTAATCTCGCAATGTATGAAATGTCTCAGCTTCCCCTGGATGAACGCGTAGTAATTATGTGTAGTCGTGGCATCCAGCATGTGGTGAGCAGGGGAAGCACTACCTTTTCGAGATGTGAGAACGCGATAAAGCAAATCGGGAAGCCTTTCATTAGGGACCGAGAGCAATGCCCCACCATAGGCGTTCTCGTCATCATGGGAAACGCGATTCCTCGCCGAATGCCCGCGTGGTCCAGTCGAGAAGAAACATGCGGGCGAAGTCCACTCCCCCATCCGTGACTATCGTTGTTGCGGGAGTAAAAGATGGGGTCGATCCGGTCCACAACCCACATGCGGACACCAGTTCCATCCGAGCCGTGACCCAGTGAGTGGCAGTGGAAAAAAGCACTCCCTGGGAAGGGAATGTGTCACCTTCGAGTGAGTCGACCTCATGAGTCGTCGCCGGGCGATGCGGTCATCATCACCGTCAACATCCGAGACCCGAAACCTCAAAAGCAATGGATGAGAATGGAGAGGGGAGGAGGGGAGGGAGCATGGCAGCAGTAGCTTCCCCTATTACCCCACCCCACCTCACCTCCCAGCACACCTCATCCTGGCCAAACCGACGAGTTATTCTTGTCCGGATCCCGGTCACGTGGTCACACCCCCCTCTACACTTCTCATCAGTCCCCTTTTTTTCGCACGTTGTCGTTTGCATACATTATTTTATTTTTTCCTGCCCGTCCACTCTTGGTGGCAGGCTATCGCACACGAGACCGTCGTGGGACACTGACTACCGGTTGGGTCCACGCGACAGGTGTTACATGCGAGTGACGAGTCTGGGAAGCCAAAGATCTCCCGTCCCAGGAATGTTTTCATTCAAAGAGTTTCAGCAGAGGGAGAGGCCAGGGTAATAAATTATGCCCAAGAAGGAGAAGAGGCATTTTTAAGCGCGCCATTTCTTTAAAATCGTGCTACTGTCATCATATATCACATCGCACAGTGTGGAGAGTACAGAAATGACACGTCACTAAAATATCATGATATCACCTAATTTTAAATATATTTTAACTATGTTGTCTTAAGTATTAACCAAGTTTAAGGTATAGTAAGCTAGAAGCTGTCAATTCTATATCTTTCCCATCACTGAGATCAACGTGCCTGATATTTAACATATAAATTTTACTTTCAATGATATTCCATGCAAAAAATATGCCTATTTTAAGCACACAAAATACTCGTCCTCCAAGGAGTAGACATAGATTCAATTTCAAAAATTTGAAAATTTTACCGATAGAAATATTTCAGAGATGTCTTTCTCGGTTTAAGTTCAAACTCCGTCACAGACCACACAAGAATGACGATAATAATTGTAGGATTACCAGGCCATCCATTATTGTAGGCCAGCAGTTGTTACTTTGACGAGTGCTTTTCAAGAGCTTCCCCCTTCATTATGCTTTCAACTAACTTTAACATGCATGCATATATGTCACAATAATTAGAATGTTACTTTCAATTAACTTATTTGCACATGGGTTTCCCCATTCACTTCCTCCATTCCTGTTTTCCAGAGGCTGACATGACTAAGGATTATTAGGGTCAAAAAAGGCTTTGAAAATCTAATAAGTTTCTCTTTTAAAACTCGTATATATTTCATTAAAAAAAACTTTTTTCTTCACCTCTTTCGTTTGGAGTTTTCTCAGAGGATTCTTATAGTTTTGTTTATCTTCGATTTAGAGATGAATGAACTCAAGAAACTTCAACGGCTGTTTCATTTTTATTACGTGCTCATTGGCGTCTTATTCTTTTGATAACGTGTGAAATAAGTCATGTCTCCTCCAATAACGGAGTTAATTTTATTATCATCAAGCTGAAATGCGGAAACTAAAATGTCGGAATAATTTTTTTCCTCAGGATGTCAAATTGCGAAACTGAGATTGCTTTGACAATTTATAAAAAAAAGTTTGAGCTTCTTTTCCTATCATTACAAATACGGATTGCTCGATGAGGAAATCCAACCTCATTCATGTTCTTCGTTTTAGTAATTGAGGAAATTTAATCGCCATTATAAGCCAGAGAAAGAAAAAGGTCGTTTCTTATATTTCAGGAAATTAAATCACCGTAGTAAGCCAAGAGAAGAGGAATAGTTGAAAAACTAGTCATCAACATTCTAGCTTAATGAGTACCAGCAATATTTACTTTATGAGTAAATCTAAGTAAAATGGCGTGAACTATTGTGGAAAATTTCCCCTGAGATCGCCGACTGAATTGTGAAAGAAATGCCCAGAAAATTCAACGAGTTTCGTAAGGGAAGTGCATTCCCTAGATACTGAAGAGTTCACCACTAGATGAGCAGTTTCCTAGTCTTTTATGACCATCGACGCTCGTGAGCATATTTATGCTCGCTCATTAAGTTTGCCCAACAATTACATAGTGTCCGACAAACGTCAATTCCAATAAAGTCATGGCGTCTTAGCGACGCTTGACGTCAAAGCATCTCTTCTTCTAGGCTCAAGACTCCACGGCGAGGGCAATCATTTATCCGCCGCACTCGTTAACGTGCGACTGACAATCTTGGTGATGCTTGAGGTCACATCTTGAGGTGAGATCATGTTCCGCGTATTCCCACAGCATTCCTCCTCCTCCTTTCCTTCTTTCTGCCTCACCCCCTTTTCCTCATATATCCTCCCCTCCGAGATCGTTCGAGAAGCAGAGCTCAAAAGACCCGCCGAAGACGACGTGATGAGTTCGAGGCCTCGCAGCTGGATTACAACCCAAAGGTCCCTACCTCTTCCTCCCACCACACCTCCAACCTTCTGCCGAAGAAAGGACGAGCCACTGGAGGAAGAAAGCGATGCAGGAAAACCCGCGTGCACACTCGGGGGGATCGTGGAAAACGAGTTTTTTTCCATTGTTTTAATTTTTATTTCTCTACCGAGCATGCGAAAGAGAGAGAGGATGATCACGTTGTCTTATTACTCACACGTTTCTCTCCAACGAACGTGCGTCTATCATGATGCTCTTTCCGAGACGAGAATTCATTCCCCCCCCCCCCGACCTCCGGCGACCTCTGAGAGCTCCTTCGCGATCCGAAAGAGAAAGAAATGGATTTTTAAAATGTTACTCCCACAACCTCACGTCGACCACCATTAGGGCGAAATTAAAAGATTTTTTTATCAAATTCAACGTTTCACTTTCATTTCCAAAAGAATGCGAGCTCGTGCCTTCAATCGAGACTCATATCTCTCACAAGTTCTTTCGTCTGAATCATCCTCTTTCGATTGCTATTTAACAAAGGGCACGAGGCATCTAATTCAGCAAGAATTCCGCGAAACAAATGTACGCAACATTTAAGTTTGTCGATAATCATAGGTTACGGAGAAGGCAGGTGCTCTCAAGTTACAACATAAAGATTGCATGAGAACATATACTTCTTTCTCAAAATGAAACTTCATAAAACCTCATTGATTTTTATCCTATATCTAGAATTAACGTGATAAATCCTCCTCGTATTGTAAACAAACATTAGGTATGACAAGAAAATTGGTTTATATCAACAGATTGTCCAAACATGCAAAATTGAGAAAATAGCCTGAATGATAATTTATATTCGAAACTAAGAGATCGTCAAACGAAATATTTGATTGACAAGAACGTTTTAATTAGCAAAATTTTCATCGTTCATTTCTGCTAACTCCCGAGAGTTTTGGACTATCCGAAAACATCTAAGTCATTAGTAACGCAAATAAATTTGGAATTGGAGGAATATAAATGACCTTGCATTGCATAAATCATAATAGACATGACATTTCCTGACTGAAATCATGGCATCTTCCGTCAAAAAGGAAACACACCTACAGGCATTCAAAATGTGTGAGAGGGAATCGTTCATGCATTCAGGGGACAAGAACGACCATCCAGAATATGTCAAGCGCGCAACAATTCCATTCAATTATGACATTCATGGAACTTCAGACGTCAGTCAAGCGCATCTCCAGAGCAAATACCGAGGTGATCAGGTGGAAAGGTCAAATCCATTCTCGAACGGACTGCGTGGCCCTTTCAAACGAGAAGCCCGCGGGAATGTCGTCGAAAGAGAAAATAAGAGACGTTAAATAAAATAAAAAAATCATTGTTTTGAACTCCTTCCACTCAACAATGCAAGGGACTACCAACAATGGAGACTAGAGAATTGTGCAACAATCTGTACTCCTCCTCCTGAGGCCGGGACTGCGACATTGGACGCGGGTTCCGGGAAAACAATAAACTGGCATCAAGCGCGGACCCAACTAGCATGCTCTCTGATCCGCACTAGAACGACGAGAACACACGGACGCGCTCTAGCTGACATTAAAAGGAGGAAATAAAAGAGGCAGGAGAGGAGTCTTTCGCAAACTCACACAACCCGGTAAACAAACGATGGAGACGACGGGACCACTGACTCTTCCCTCGACCATTCATTGTCCTCGGGACGCGCTCTCTCACGCTGGGGCAGCAACAATATGACGTGCGCAACAATGAGCCGAGTGGAAACAATATTGCGCGTTACGTAACGACAGACAGATGGATGTAACCGTCACGAAGCTTTAATGCGACGGAAAAAAATGTAGCGCGAGCACCAATGATTAGGGGAGAATGCATCACGTAACACGTTGCGCGTTACGGATGGTTAAAAGTGACATCTGAGAGATGTGGGTGGTGGCTTAAAGGTAAGACGCAAGGTAAGAAGACGAGGGCCGACATCATTGCCTTGTTTCTGCGCCCCTGATCGCCCGCCCTCGGAGTGCCGCATTACTGAAGGCTACGAAGATATGAAGACCGTCTCCTACAGAGCGCTTCCCACGCACCCCTGCGGGTTGGTTAGCTCGTCCGCCTTAGCACTCCGCCTTCACGTTATAAAAGAATTCGTTGAGATTTGGTATCCAACAGGAATACGATAGTGCTTCTCCCTAGACTGCAGTCGGTGACAGAGAACCCAGTCGGTAGTTATCGTAGGAGGTCGATGTCGAGAGTATTGTGAGCAAATAAACATATAATAGGTTGAAGGTTGATAAGATCGGTAGCCGGGCGGTATATGTATTGATAATCATTGCTTTTTTCAAAGCTCAATTATTAAAAATGGTAGGAGGCTCATGTTCTCAAATCCCTTAATCTCGAAAAAAATCAGAGAGTTGCCACTGCGACATACGGGCATCTGAAAAATTGCTGGTAGAGATACTTTCAGTTCAGAGGCAATATTTACCTTGCTTGCTATTCATATAATCCTCCAAATAGGTGAGTTCTTAATCTTCTGGATAATTTGGAAATGTACGTAGAGCTAAGTATAATCAGTTAATAGCAGAGGGAGTCGATAGAAACTAAGATACATCATCGCCAATCGTGACAAACTTTCGTAATTACAAAAACGCCGTGGAAACGAGTATTATACAGACGCTACAAGAACCCAAGGTTCAAAGTAAAAAAAAATGAACCATCTGTCAAGTAGTTTGAAGATGCCGACAAATTCACTCCGCTGCCAGCGTTAATTGCGACACGCGATCCGCGTGGCGGTTGTTTTCGCGATGGGAGAATGGCAGGCGCGATCGAAAAAAACCTAGGTCCCGTGAAAGAAACGTAGGGGGATGCAGAGTCGGTAGGGAAGACGGGGAAAGAGGAAGCAAACATCTGTAGAACAATCAACTGTGAAATGGAGCGGGTTCCTCAAACGAATGGCCGTCGCAATGTTCGCTGAAAAATAGCTCATTTTACGATACAAGTCTCATCCGTTCCAGGAATGCACTCGGCTCCCTTGGAAGCCTGGTGAGCTCCAAGGCCCGCCTCTCGTGTGACTCCGATCCGGGTGACTCGAGGCGTTCTCGATTTGATATCTGAATGATAATAAAGGCCATGTGTTCTCGTCGTCGCAAAACGCTTCGATTATGCGGCGTCGCAGAATGAAAGGAATTCGTATCCACCAAGAGCCCTCTCGCGCAAATGTGTGCTCTATCTCTCTCGACCTCAATACCACCGACTGAAACGGCCATCAGAAAAAAGTTGAAGAGCGAAGGCGAGAGCGTGCAATGAAAGTGGCATGAACCAATTGACTCATTGCCCAGGGAGGGGGAGAGAGACGAAAAAATAGCCCTATATAGCGAAACCGTATTATTTTCATCACGATCGATGATCAAATAATCATGGACTGCTGACGGTGCATTTACGACGCAGTGTCTGCGCACACAACTCAGAATACAAAGTGTATAATGTCTGCGCTTTCCCACTGAGAAACATCGCTTCCCGTAAATGAATTCGTGAAAATTTAAAACAGTTCATTTCCAGCAATAACACACAAATTGAATTCTTAACACTTAAACTTATTTTAGATGAGTTTCTAGGCGGCTTAATGAAGTTAAACAAGGTCTTCCTCCTCTTTGGATCATTTTGAATCGATTTAAAAAGGTGGTCCATAAAAACCAGTTTCGTTTGAGTACATAAAATAACCAGGTTGACTCGGATGAAAAAGCATTTGGGTTTCTAAAGACTCCGACTGGATATGGACAAACATTGGGGGAAACACAGCAGTTGTATATAAGCGCGAATGGCGAATTCACATCATGGAGTCGCGTCCTTTTACGAAAATCCGCCTTCCAAGCGACAAGGCGCCGCCCGGTCGACCGATTTGGCCAGGAATGCGGGACCCCATTACAGACTCAGGCGCACAAGGTGCTACAAAACGGGGAGGACTTAAGAAAAATAAAAGGAAAGATTTCCGACGAGATCCACGTGAGAATACATGGACAGTTGGATTGGTATGATAGCTAGAATAGTTTGCATTCCACCCTGAGAGGCCAGCTTCAATTCCAAGCAGCGACGGCAGTAAGTCTATTCTCAAACTTATTTCAACCTTGTCCTCCTGACATTGGTATCTAAAAAGTATCAATCATTTCCATGGCACCTCACCAAGCTTCTATGTTCGGTTCAGCAGTTCAACAAAATTGTCCTGGATGTCGAATGACGATTTGAATCGAGAAAACCAATTTTGAAGCATCAAGGGGAGAGGGGTAGCGGTAAACCACAGTTGAAATAAGTATATTTCACCAGCTTAAGAATTACAAACAAAATATTATGAGGGACAGCCAACCTGCGTTCTGACGTTTAAAGCTTGTCCTGTTTGTAATTGCATACGGCTTGGATTATGGCTCTTGTTGACAATTAGTCTTAACTCCTGATGTATCTAGCACATCTTAAAGAGGTCAAGAATAGTGCCTCGACGGAGATTGAATCTCTACAAAGATTATTTGGGAATATTGACTCCTACATGGACTGACAAGAAAATAGATAATTTTTTTTACGAAAACACCTCCCCGTTATTGGTGAATTAGGAGACCTTTGATGCCAATCAAGAGAGCACCTCCAGTTCATATACCACGTCGATCGCCAGTCTGCGCCTCCAGGCTTCCTCCACCAACCGTCCTCCATTCCTGTAATACAACTGCCCGTAACAAACAACCCACCTGCCTTCATATCGTCTGTCCAAATAACCAGCCTAACAAACCATAGAATTTGGACACACATGAACGAGGGCCGCATTACTTCAGTTGACGTGGGCACATCTCAACCGTCCATCTCTTTCCCGCTCACTCAATTAACTCCCTTCACTCCTCCCAGTTATGAGATGATTTATTTTCTTCCGATTCAAGGGGAACGAGGTCCACTCAAGGATTGCGAGATTCCAGAGACACTCCCACGCACGGAATGAGCGAGTGAGTGAGCGAGCGGGGGAGTGTGTAGGTATATCCGCGAGGTGTCTCGGCGTTTGTGCGTTCGGGCGAGAGGCGCGCTTTTAACACCGCGACCCACTCATCGGCGTAACGGGGCAGGAACCGGTTCCCGCCCGCGTTATCCAATTCGGCGGACTACATATTTTAAGGCACTGGGGCCCCTCTCGCCGTTCCTCTCCTCGTCCGTCTCGTTCTTGCGAAGTTCGCACGGGTGGTTTTTCGCTGTTCAATTCGGCTCTCGGCGGAGGCAGCGGCGGCGGAAGGTGATGCCCGCGAGACGATACTAGCAAACGCGGGCGGGATCTCCGGCTCCACACCGGATCTCTAGAAATAATTTTTTTTCCCAACGCCTCGGTGAATAGGAAGTTGAACGGTCCACTCGCCGCTTTTCAAGGACGATCCTCTTCGCGTTAAAAAAATCGCGTATCCAACCGTCTGCGAGTATCAATGGCTGACGTCAGCTCTGGATTTATAGCGTGGCATACAGTTAAAGCAAAATTCCCCGCCAATTATTTTCTCGCTATAATCACTGAACTCGAGGATAGTGAGGAAACTAACGTTCAATTTTCCACAAAGATAAAATTTACTTACGACCTGGATTTCAATATTAATACATCATCAGTTGATGGTTGATTTCTTCATGTACAAATTCCGCTCGATTTCGCAAATATCTTCGCATTTTATATGAACTCAAGGTTTTCAAACTTTAATTTGTGACACCAGGAGCCATCAGTCTTGGTTTCTTCTCGAACTAGGCTAAATGTATTACCAACCACGCGTAGAGTATTCATTAAGAAGAATATATATGCACATTACACTTCAGAGCAATAGTCATCGGACATAGAACAACGACGGCTTTTGAAGACGAATTTAGCCACATTATTCGTTAAATTGTTTGATTTTGGAGTCAGATGATGAAAAGGCGAAGAGTTCATGTGAATATATATCATCCTCACTTAACAACAAATCCGATCACAGGCACAATACTGAATAAGTTAGAGCTAACGAACTGTGCATTACTGTGCAAGACTCTTCTGAAGTGGGCCGGAAAATGTTATCTATGCCGCAAGCTAATTTTATCCAGGCGTATCTAATGTAAACATGTGCAGAACACTTGCGATTTTCCAAGATTCAAACTAACATTTTACTTGTAAAACACTGCTAGTGTATTGTCTCTGGCATTATGGATCGGTTCCTCTACATCACTCCTGAATCTGTTTTGTTATTAGAGCATACGTATTTTATACCTAAAGATTTTCCTCAGATTTATATCTTTCAGAGGTTTTGATGCCCATTTTTCGCAAGTTCTATTTCTCTTATTGCTTGTGAGCTCTCACTAATATCGCATGCTCTACATCATAAAATAAATACCAATCGGAGCAAATCGGAAAAATAACGAGAACGCCCTCGCCGGCTACACTGAGACATCAAGACTTCTAATTAAGATTGGACATATCAATCACACAAACTCGTTGAATACTCGTTGAAAAGTATCTTTCATTTTGTGTCAATGATTCATAGAAAGTTAACCCCCCCCCCCTCACGCCTCATAACTATGGTTTTCGAATGAGTTGTACACGGCTTCAAAGCATGATGCAAACAACCATTTCCCTACTGCATCAGACCGTTAAGTAACTTTCCAACGGGAGATTTACTCTAGTTAACGGAAGGGCGAGAAACTAGTTGACGGTACCTTATTGAATAACAATTTCCATTCAATCGAGCCGTTGTTAGCGTAAAATCCAACTCTTCACTATCGAAGTTAGCAGACGCGAAACTAGTGGGAAATAACACTTTAACCGGTATTTTTCAAATCGCACCATTCATATAATTCTTCCTAGGGACACAATAACCGCTATTGAATATCAGAAACGTGCGCCAGTAGCAGTATTTTAAGACTCAAGGGGTTGAATGATTGACTTCAGAAACAATTTATCGCAGGCAATACAATTTCTAAAATTTGATTTCCAATACCTTAAGTATGCATAGGTTATGCATATAGGTTATGCATAGAAGCTAAATCAATCGCCATGGAGGCGTTATTCTTTTGGCTCATAAAATAGAACTTTTTTTAGGCACATATTTTTCAGCATATAACGGATTCAAACGATGCTACAAAATGATATTTATGCATCGGACGAAAAAATATCAAATTCCTTGGGAGGCTCCCAGTATCCTGATAGCATAGAGAGCCTAAAGGTTATGTTGAATGAGCTCGAAAAACTTTACTGGACTGCGAACCAATGCCAGCTGAACTGGTTTTTATGCCACAGTCATTAACCTGGATCAAAGTACGCTACCTAAACATCTTGTCATTTCAAGTGATCGAAAAAGGCAGATCATCTTGAAAAACATGACAATGCTCATTTGAGCCAGCCTCGAAGCCAGATATGTGGACAGTTCGAATGATACGCCATCGTTGACTAACCAAACAAGCACCAACTTCATCGTGGTACCAACATTTGGCCGATTTCAGTGATATTACAGGGAAGGAGGTTAACTGTGAGGGCCATAATTAAATGATTATGTTGCCACAGATGCTGTGATAGGCATCGATGAATATGCTAACACTCACTCTCGAAGGCTGGCGCCCGAGTTGCGCCTAGGCATTGAAAACCAGACCGGATTAACGAACGGACGAAGCCTTGACTCGGGGAACGCACACCGGCAGTGCACCCATCGAACGGGTGACGAAACTCTCCGACGAGTAATGAAAGCCTTTCCGACTCCCCGACCTACGCACGCCTGTCCTTCGCTACTGAACCATTTGTCACGACGACTTCCGAGCGATTAGCCAACAAGAGTATTTTAAATACTCGTTCGCCACGAATGCTGTACCTTCCACTCAGTCCCACCCTTTTGCATAAACCCCTTCCGTATCGCGATTAATGGAGCTTTCTCTCTATTAAAAAAAGCTATTACGATTCGACAACCTGGTCTCATTTAGAGGCTCTGCAAAGGAAAATTACCGCCAATCTTGAATAAGGCTACTGAGACACCTACCGACGTTTTGGATACGTTAAAAATATATCTCTCCAACATGGAACGTATCCCTGATGATCTTTGGGCTTTCACGCCCTCTAGCGGTAAAATTTTTAATTTCGGAAGTTGGAGAATTGAGCTGAAAAAGAAATAAAAATCAATCACATCCGGGCATTAGGCCATATTGGATAATTTTGAATGACGCAGTCTTACCAGACTATGTAACGCCCTCCTTCTTTTTAAGAAGGAACTGGTGAAAGGTACCCTGAGGTAAGAATTCCAAACGTGCAAGAAAACGAACGAATTCTGATTCTAAGAGTGTCTAAAACCCTCTTAAATAAAAGTGTCCACGTCCCTTACTGGCTGACCAACGGGCAAGTGCGTTCTCCAAGCGACTAGTTTCCTAAATGTATAAGTCTGGAGTCTCTTGAAAAAAATGTTTGAATCAGATAGTCTTTGGAAGTATCCCCGGAGGATTAAAATTCTCACAAAATCACTTCCAGCTCGAAAGAAGGTTTCCGCAAACCACGATAAAAGTTCCGGGTATGGTATGGGCCCCTCTTTCGTTCAGTTGTGAAAATTAACCGTAAAAGACGTTAATAGTGGTGGTGGTGGTGGGAAATGGATATTTCTAAGTTGATAACAGTGGAAACGGGGTGGGTTTTACTCTCCAACAGATCTTTCATGCGTGAATACAAGAAAAACAACTTTTTTTTTCCAGAAATCACACTCTGCTAACGACAAGTTTCGATTCAATTCTTCACATCCCAGCCGTAACAAGAGAGATTGTGAATTTTTAACGTAAATCATCCCCTCTTGGAATTAATTGGACGGATTGGGAGGTAGAAATAAAACGACAGAGAGATTTAATTCTACGTATAAAAAGAAGCGCAGGCTGCCCTCGCCCTGTCCATTTCGGGAAACTAAAAGGAACGCGGCAAGAAGTTTCCAGTCGAAGGCGCGTTCCATGCATTGGTCAGTCAGTACATCTACGTACATCTACGTAATACCCTGCGAGCCACCACGAGGGTGTGTGGCAGGGGGTGAAGATCACCAAACATGCACTATTGCCATGTAAGTAGGGTATATAATGTAGACATGCTAGAAAATAGGGTCATAGTTTATTAGTTACTACAGTAGATTATTAGTAATTGCAAGTAATTGCAGTAGTTATTACAATAGAATATTAGTTACTACGGTATAGTACAGGTTAAAATCTACATAATAAGGAAGGATTATTGGTAGTTATTACATGCATCATGCACTACAGACTATTCTAACTATGTTTCACCTACCTATCCCTTTTGCTACGTTGCCTATTGTTCTCTCTTATGGTACGCGGGAAAAATGACATTTTAAATCTATCGGTACGGCAATCTATCTCTCTAATCTTGTTAATATGGTCAAACCTAGCATAATACGCAGGGGTTCTTAATATATATCTAACGTCATCTGTGAACAAAGTAGTCTCCCTACACACAGTACTCAACAGTAGACTCCCTACACACGATGAGTGGGCGTCTTGGAATATCGCTCGCGGCAAGCCACGACCACCGAGAGTCTTTCGGTGGTTGTGGGCAAGCAGTCAGTTCAAAGATCGCAAAAAAATCACCGGACCCAAACGAATTAAACACTGTTACCGAAGGAGTGATTTTTTCACTATACAGCTAATGACTCGAGGTATATTTCGGGAAAAATGATTAGTTTACACGCAGATGAATAAAATGGAACTGAGAATTGGGATGACTTAAGAAAAGCACAGAAGCATACGGAAATATGGTCAAAGCGTAAATGTCAGAGAATGCAGCTGAATTTACAAAGAAGACGGAGTTCGTACGGAGGAAAAAGCGTGGGATGAATCGAGTTTGCTACAATATAAAATATTTTAAAATAAAATGACGGGTCTTAAACGAGGAAAAACACTATTCCCGTGGTATCATAAAACAAAAACTAGAGCTCATTAGCCAGGTGGTGAAGAGGGTGATCAATTGAAGGGGAAATGTTAGCACTATATATTTTAAGTCCGTGGTTAGCACCAATTAATTATTATTCGCATCAAATGGGTCTTAAGGAAATATTTGAACACGCAGATTTGATATTAATAGCGAGAAGCTCAGAATGCAAAATAAATTCGTGCCATCAGGGAAAAATCTGCTTACTAGGGACTAACTCCGTTGATCAAAACATGAAAGGATAGGAAAACTCCATTCGGAAATATTGCATGGGAATCACTCATTCGAAAAAAGTAAACTTGGAAGTTGGATTTGGAAATTCGTACTGATTACGAAACAAAGACAAGTACCGAAAACATAAAGAATAGATGCAGTAAAGATAAAAAATAAACCTATTGAAAGTTTCACAAACCAAAATAAATGATTTATCCTCGCACGTACAGTCTAATTACGTTACCAGAAAATATAGATTGATAGGATATTGTCTACAAGTACACAGAGGTTAAATAATTTCCCCATTCAACTCTCGAAGAAAGAAATTTCCCCTCGTAGCTAGTTATCGTAACATACAAGACATATCACCATGCAGACGGGCGCTTGCAGTGCATAACACAATTCAGAGCAAATCTCCAAAGACAGAGACAACTGGACCGTAGCCTGAACCTCTCCTCTCTTGTCTCTCGACGAGGGAGACACTGGAGTTGATCGAGTTCAGTTGATACGAGAGAGAATGCTGGATGAAAATTTTTAATTCCCGCTCGTGAGAAATAGACAAGGTGGGACACATTCGAACTTTCGTTTATTTTGGTTTTATTTTTGCTCGGACCGAGAGATCGGGGGACGAAGATATTTCGAGTTGAATGGGGTAGGTACCAGGGATTGATTTACTGACTACGCCGCAAGTAGAATTCCTTTTTTGCTCTCTTCACCGAATAAGAAACAGACTTATTTGCTGGTGAGCGTAAGAAATCGATTTGGACCTGAGAATTGTAACTAATCGGAATTTCGCAAGAGCCTGGCATGAGTGAAGGGTGGAAATCAAAGCTTCGCCCAGGGGCTCAAGTGCTCCATTTCCACGGAGTCAGAGTAAGAAGACGCGGGGAAATGTAGCTTTGGTTATTGAAATTCTAATCCATGTAATATCGAAAGGGAAAACCAATATTATACCAGTACCAGTGGTACGGATTTCTTTAATATCAACTTTATAAAGTTTTCGCTAACTACAATTAAAAGTATACAAAAACATTATTTGTAACTGGCAGGTTGCTGGGAATGGGCGGAAAACTGAAGCCAAGAATGGGCATATTAAACGGGATCACGGAAGTTTTGAAGTATTTTGTAGAAGAGAGAGCGCGAAAGTAAGTTTTCACACAGTAAAGTTGAATAGAAACCTCCCATCAGCATGCATGGACTTGAACCGGTAGAATATTATTAATAATAACTGTTCGGCATGCGTTACGGAATAAAAACACTCCTTTTTGTAAGTTTTATCCATGCAACTGTGAAAAAAATCTCACTCATCTACGCGCATATGTAGCCTAATGCGAATCACACAGCAAGAACGCTGGCGTCAGCGTGATGAGAGCAAAAATGTGATGAATGTTCGCTGAAGAAGAATTGCCATCGTTCAGAAAGGCACGGTATTATGAGATAAAATCAAATACACGCACAGGTCCTGAAATTGAGTTGGTGAGCGAGCTTTAAGCATGGACAAACGTTTTCACTTTCTCGTTGAATGGTGCGCATGTCCCGTGCATACTCTTTAATGGACCGCGTGCACACAGACGCCGCCACCACCAACACCACCACCAACTCCACCCCACCGGCAAGGGATCATCCCCTTTAAAGAGCGGCAGGTGTCGCCCCGCGGAACCCACGCGATTAATCCTCGAACACTTTAAAATCCGCTCCGCAAACGCAAGTCAGAATGCGCTCGAGACCCGCCGCAGAACATTCGCACATACTTCATCCGTCTTCGGCAAGGACAGGCGAGGAAAATCCATCATGGATGAACAGTCCACCATCCGATCACAACAGAGAAGTAAAATAATACGCGCGAATAGGGGACGTGCGTACATATGTGCGTACCCTCTCGAAAGGAACCCTGAAACCCTTTCTTCTTCCCTTTCGAAAAAAAGCCTACCCCTTCTCCGTGCGGACAGGGTTGGAAATGAAAACCAACCCGACCCTATACCCCGAATCGCCGCATCCTGTTCCTACAAATCATTGTCCCTCTCTCCCCCTCTTGCCAAAATAAGCACACCCAACCCTATCCCACGATTGGACAATGGATCCGGGTATACGAATCGGACGAAAATGGCAAGGACTCCGGGAGTGGTGCGAATACCGAGCCCAATTGGGCCCGTTCATATGGGAAGTTGGCCGGCGGGGAAAGGGGGGAAGGAAGAGGGATGGGGCCCAGGAAGAAGGGCTCGCATGGGGTTGAAGGGCGCGTAGAATAAATGGGAAGGGAAGGGGGGAGGAGGACCCGATCACCTTGGCTGATCCAACATCGATACCCTCCCCTTCTCCAGACCGTCATTGTTGTGCACCACCCAACGAAGACAGCGGCGCATAAGGCACGGACGCACCCAATACACCACGGCCAAGGCCTCGAAGTCTTTTCGTCTCGTCCCGTTTACTCGACCAACTTAACCAGATAACTAAGAGGAATACACAGTGTGAACGGTGAACGTGCATTTTTACTATGTTGCATTTTAGGTTCTAATACTGCCGTTATTCCCAGGTGAGCGCATTTGTCCCCGGAGAAACCGGTAAAAGATGACGAAAAAAGGATGAAATGAATAGTTTGGGTAAGACGGAGAAATCAGTGAATAACGGACATTTCAAATGTCATGAATTGTGGCCGAAGACGCAAAGAGTTAACGAAGGACAAATATTGGATAAATAGTGCTATATATTTAAGATAGGAAGAAAAGAACAAGATAACATGCAGAGCAATGGATGAGTTTAGCATACGTAAAAGAGGTAAGCTAATGAAGGGTACAATGGAAGAAAATAACAAAACGGAGCTAGTATTCTTGGACTAAACCATGAATCAATCTCTTTAACTGATCAAAGCACGTAAGGGAAGGCTAGTTGGGTGTGAGAATAAGTTTGAAAACGTTAGAGAAATCGTTGGACCTATCATCTATTTGGTAGGAGACATATGATGATGATGTTAAGAGAGTATCGGTTTCTATTGTAGAACATTCTCCCAACTACGAAATATCACAGGGAAGAGGGAATTCTATTTTTAAGGTAAATTAGTTCAATAATAATAAGTGAAGATGTCATGAGTTTATTTCAAGATTCATTTTTTTACTATTCACCGGTATATTGCAAATCCTTCAGTAGGCAACACGGAGTTCCGATGGATGAAGCATAAACGCATGTCGATATGTCGTTTTGTCAAGCTGGTACTCTATATTGGTAGCGTAGACAACAGGACTTTTGGTATTTGCTTCCTCGAGACCACCGCCTAAAATCTACGGGATAATACCATTTCGTATTTCGGTGAAAGGAGGTGGAGCACATATATCACAATCGAGGATTTGGGCGAGCTGGGGGACGGCAGGGTATGGAAGCATGGAGTAGGGGGGTCCAGAGCAAAATAGGGTCGAATAGAGGGTATGGTGATGAAAGCGGACAAAGGAGAATGTGCCGCGAGGGATAACTTTCGTGTGGAGGGAGGAGCAGGAAGAAGAGTTGAGAGCGGAGGGCAGGCAGGCGGGCACAATAGGGGAAGGGCATCCCGGGGAGGCGGCGCAAGGTCATCCGCTGATCATGCCAGTCTCGTGACGGCTATGAAGAGACGGAGAATCACGCGTGCGCGACTCGTTCAAGAGGGCCTCGGAGTGGGTATGTAAGAGGCTTTTCGAAATTCATGAGTCCGCACTGTCCGCCAGGGGTCCGAATAACTGGGGGATAGGAGACCCTGATTCACGTCCATTCAGAAAGGGGGGGAAAGGCATCCACTCCTCGACCACGAGATGTTGAAGCAGGGGGTCATTTCCACTGTTTGTTCTGGATCTGCAAAAAATATGCGAGTGGGCGGGGGGGAGGGAAGGTTTTCCTGTGAATAGGGGAATAGATCATCTCGAATTGCGCTATAAGTGCGGAAGGAGGGAAACAGGAGCTTACTTGGCAGCGTGAGCCGGGAAAGTTAGCAGCACAGATGGGACAGGCGAATGAGCCTCTTTTGCAGGGCCATGGAAAACTGCAAGACACGCAGACCAAAACAAACATCGAAAAGACCTCGCTTACTCCAGTTCTCATGGTGACAGAGGAACAATCGTCATTTAATTAATGAGGGGTGAAGTTAAAATTCTGATGGTTCCAGCACCTCTAACTATTAGTATGACATCGAACCGCTTAAATCAAAGCCTTAATCCAAAGATACACAAGTATTCTATCCTCGATGTACTACTTTAACCCGTAATCTTTACGTTGCCAAGTCAGCGCGTCACCGTCGTCTCACGAATCGTCTACCACGGTCGGCGGGAGAATGGTCTTTTAGTCATTATAAAAGGAGCCTTTGAATGAACTACCACTCAAAGGTCATTTGAAATATCTAAAAAATGTTTCTTTTATTTCCTAGAGGCATATAAATAAATATTGAATGGCGTTATGGTGTCTCTCTCCATTCTTTATTTGTTCTACCGAGATAACCTTCCCAGCAGTCACAACAGTCAAGGGATTTCACTCAAATTGTTTCCTTCACAAGAAAAGAATTTTCACTAGAATATGCGAAGAAGGCAAAGGACCTCCGCCTAAACCTAATCTAAACCAGCTGATTGCAGCAGTGACATGCTGGCATGTCAGCCAAAAGATTACTAGTTCGATACCCACCTGAGGGCACATAAATAGCTTCTCAGACGTGATATAGTAGATTGCCCACATATTACAAAAAGGAAATGGCATACTTACACTTAAATATTTATTTACACTAAGCGTTTCAGCTCACTTAGCAATCATTAGGTGTCTGTCAAAACTTTCTTTTATTAAATTCTTCATATACTGCAGGGAAGAGAAATTGGCCGGGGAATCGTCCACACTCCAATATCCCTCGATCTTCACTTCCCCTCTATGTATAAAGAGAAAAATGATAGAAAGTTTTTACAGTCACCATGCGATGACAAAATTAGCCGAAACGCATCGCATAAGTAATTTTTTAAACGGAAAAGAGTCATTTTCTCTCTGTAACTCATATGACGAGTTGGCAATGGAATTGAGAGTAGATTGGTTGATGAAATATACCTAAGTCTTTCGTAGGCGGAATATCAATAGCCAAATTCCATAACTTCTAGAAATAGGCTCGCTCCCACTTCTACACACTACATCTGCATCAGTCTAAAGGGTGAAGGAATTTACTTTCACCAACAAACACCACACTATGGGTGTGCTACAAATTCTACAGAAAATGCAAAAATTATCTATAATGTAACTGTGTAAACGTGACACAAGAGTCACGCAGGGAACATGCAAAACATGGTGTTAGAATTACTCGGCAGATTTGAAACATGCATTGGGGGCATCTGAATTAAACAGCTACACTACCTGTCAACTAACCTACTTCAATGTCTAAACACACGGATACTTCAATGTCTTAACACAACACGTAGAGACCCACAATTTGGTACATCATCACTTACGTATTAGTGATTCCCGCGGGTGGCTGGCAATTGTACCAACATATATTGAGGCATGGTAGTGAGGTATTTGCGTTGTAATATCTTTGACATTTAACCTACATCAGCGTGGTGGGATCATTTGTTGTGGGTGTCGAGGGCACGAGAGTTTCTTCAATCCCGTGCCCCCGTTAGCTCCCACCCAATCCGAATACAAAAGCGAGTCAAGTGACGGACCCCGTTCGACACAAGGGCGAAGAGGCAGTTAAGACAAGGCACGCAACGGCGTGACTCATAACAAAAGGGTGAACCTCGATCGGAAAGCCTGAGAAATTCCGCTTCAAACGTGATCCCTCGGCGAATCAACAATGAGCGGAGAATTTGAACACAATCTGAAAGAAAGTGGAAACTTCCGATATCGTCCCAAAACAAAAGACCGAAGGGAATTTCTCCCAATGGACAATCAATTCACAGTTCAATCAGCCATTTTTCTCTTATAGTTACAACCTTAAAAGTCCAAGTAAACGGTGAATCAAACGGTGGAAAATGCGCTTAGGAATTTTCGGCTTTCACGAAACCGTAACCCGGCCGGAAACCCGAGTGGAACTTTGCGGTTGAAATGAAAAACCACGACTCTTGTAGTTTACGCGGATATAATTCCAAAATCAACCGAATAGGATTCCAGTAAAACATGAAATTCCTCAGAGGAAAACATTCACGCGCATGAAATGACCATGCGTCAGCGGCTTTCTATGAAACCGTTGCTCAAATTCATAGCACACAAAACGGGGCAATTTTAACGAAGCCGGGAGGCATGCCACTTCGCTCTGAAGCAATCTATTACGATAGGCATTACAGAAATATTTCTTCCGACGCATTTAAGTAGCCGCGGGATCATTACTTCGAGTCGGTGAAAATTTCCCATAAGCAAGAATGCACCAAGAATAGGTGTCGACAGTCATTTTTTCTTTTCAATTGAGCCTAGGTAATCTCACGGTGATACGTGAAGTAACCATACTTATGGAATGCACAACTATCTCAGGGGAATTCGATCGGTTACAAAGTCTAAAAAGAGGGAAAGTTTGACACTGCTAATATATTGGAAACTTGCGGCCATCGGAAGCACGGTGACAACGTTAGTTGGACTAGTTTCAGATATCGATCGAATACAGCGGAAGGCAGCTAGATTTGTTAAAAATTGTCACGATAAACAAAGCAGTGTCACTAAATTGTTGAGGGAATTAGGGTGGGAGCCTCTATCCGATCGAAGGGAGAAATATAGATTAAATCTTAGACAAAAGTTTGATGTAGACTATTTTTTGCCGGACATTCAACATATTTTGCTAGAGCCAAACTATTATGGTAGAAACGATCACAGGCATAAGATTATGGAAATAGACTGCAGAACCGATATATTTAAAATGTCATTTTTTACACTTACGTTAAGTCCCTTATAGTTGCATAATAGTTGCAATATATCAGTTCTAAGATACTGACTAGGTTTATTTCGGTAGTGCTAATTTTCTTAACGTGACTATTAACTACTAACCTCGATGTAATCTCCGGCATGATATACTCTTGCATAATTTAGCACCTTGTAGTGCTATTTATCTGTCGCATTAATAATACTAACCAGTAGTTGTATCTTGAGTAGTGTACTGCATAGTAGCATACTCTTCTACGTATCACTCTCTATCATACTCTCCTACTGCCCTGACTGCTTTTGGCCTTCGCCTGGCATTCGGGGGAACGTGCGAGTTTCTGGTTTGAACTGAGATGAGTGCTGCATGCCTGGTGTGGAATCACCCCGTGCCACACACCCTAGTGGTGACTTGCACGGTATGTCGTAGATGTAGATGTAGATCACTTTCCGAAGTTCTGGTCTCACCGCGCTCTGTTGTCCTGACTTGTTTTGTGCCTGGCATCCGGGGGAACGTGCGCGGTTCTGATGTAAAATGGGATGAGTGCTGCATGCCTGGTGTGGAATCACCCCGTGCCACATACCCTAGTGGTGGCTTGCACGGTATTTCGAAGATGTAGATGTAGACTTAAGATCCGTAACAAATCGACAGAACGACGTGACATGGATTCGCCGAGAAACACGAGTGTTATAGGGGAGGTTATAAATCAATGTTTACAAGGGCATCGACCTCCTAGGAAAAATACCGTGCCTTCAAATGCGTCTAAACATCGAGATATTTTTAACAGAACGGACAAATTGGGATCCATTTGCGTAGAATGATACACAGTACTTCCCCTCACGATAAAACAACTCCTAGATAACATACTGCCCCTTCAAATGCGTCCAAATTTGGACTACGCCCCGTCACCGCTGGGAAAAGATCCACGAATAAAAACTAAAGAGTTAAAACTTTATTTTTTTTATTCCACTTCCAAAACGGCTCGCGAATGATTCCTGGCGTCCTTCCCCACACCCCATCTCCGAGAAAAGAGAACTCCAAAATTAGATTTCTCTGGAGAGGAGAAGGATTTAGAACATGGGGGGAGGATGAGAGAAAAAAAAGGCTAGGGAAAGAAAATGAGGAAGGGATAGAGAAGAAGCGGAGTGCATAAAGAGGAGGAAAATTTGTATTTCTTTCTATCCTTTCGTGACACCCGAGAGCTAACAGGAGACGCTTCGTTTCCATGGCGTCCGACCGACGCCTTCGGCAGACTCGCAGGAATTAACAGAATAGAATGAACTGCTCCTTTCTTTCTTTAATGGGGCTTTTTTTTAGATGGATTCCTTCGCGGACACCCGAGATGGAGAAAAAAAGAAACTAAGTGAAGAAAGTTGACGGGAAAGAAAACGGGCTCACACATTCTCCCACTCCCACCCACATTCTAGTAGAAAACAGATACGATCCTTCCGCATTATTCAACTCAAAAGAAGAAAAAAAGTTTTCCTACGAGAATGGTTGAGATCTTTGCCTTAGGACGACCCTCTACAGGGCCTTTTCTTCGGGTAAGTAGCCTAGTAGATAGATTAAGATTGTAATCTCAACCACTAGAGTTGTTCCCAACCACCTCGCCTTCGTTACAGAGCAGAATCATCCATGATTCCATGGTGTTGCCATGAAATCATTGTCGTGGTTGAAATGAAATCATGGTCGTGGGAAATAAAATGAAAGGCCTGAACCGCGGAGCAATCTCTACTCATAAATCCCCAGGTATGAAGGATTTCCGCTGAGCAAAGCCTGGGACCGTTTCCATTTTTCGGGTCTCTCGTCTCTTATGTGGGTCAGATCGAAGGGAGGTTGGTTGTGTTCGGGTGCCCTCTTGTAAGAGAGTCGGCGAGTCGGGAGGAAGTTCTTTGAAACGTCGGGAGGCCCAAGCTCATCGAGGATCGACGAGAAGAAGATGACGCATGGAGGGATGACGAAGGATGAGGTCTTTTATAACTCTTTTAACCCTTCCCCCTCCATCTCCACACTGGACGGGAGTGGGTAGAAGGACCTCCCCCCCGCGGGACTTTCTCGATCCGCGCGCCTGCGAGGAGGGATCTGAGGAGCCGATATTACGGTCTTCGGTAACGGGCGCTCCACGGCTTTCACCATTCGAATCGACCCCTGGGGCCGCTAACACCACGAATCCCAGGCCGGTGAAGGGGTTGATGGAATAGCGCGCACCCACACTCGGGGCAAAAATACCAATCCACGCCGAGGGGCGTATTAGGACAGGAATTACCGCATGCAAATGAAGGGATGCCTTTTCCGTGGAAAGTGAGAGCCGGTCTCCGTCATCTTATCCTCCGCTACTCTCCGAGAAAAGTGAGCGGAGGAGGATGAAGACTGTGGAGACAGGGAAGAGAGAGACTGGAGTCTTCCTCACGATGACAACGGGGTGCCCTTCCTTCCCAGCATCTCAACAGCGTGACGTAACGCGAGGGTAATGATCGCCAGAATGATGGGGAGGGTGGGGGGTGGGGAATTTAATGGTGGATGGTGAGTCAATATCAGAGCGAAAGAGCTCCATCCCGGGGTATGAAAATCGTCTAACCATAGAGAAGAGCTATTGCATCATCATAATTTTCTGTTTGACCCCCTCAATCCCAGGAAATAGTGTGTGGAATGGTTTGCGAATCACACTCGGAATATAGCCGCAATTTGCGGCTGATTCGATGGAATATTCCACCGTGATCTCGCCAATACCGAATTTTCAACGGTAAAAAAATGCAATGTTCCGGAAGTTTAGTACATGCCACTCAATCTGAGATCATACTTAAATACTGGCATTAGACGAACTCGGAGGATTAAAACAGAAGTATTGCACCTGTGCGTCGACTCAAATGAGTAAAATGACAGCTAAAATTAATTTTACTTCTATTCCAGTTGGATGAATAGACAAACTTGAAACTAGGAATAGAGGTATGACGCAAATGGTGAATGAATACACAAAGATACAACTTGATGATGATCTATTAGGAGCAAAATGTGATACCACCGCAAAGCCATTTGTTTAATCAATTGGACTACCAGGTACGACAAAACCAGGTGGTCATACTTACGCCAAGTGAAATTCAAAATACGCAAATAGAATTGACTTTAATCGGAGTAGAAACTTAATGAAGCATTACGATTAACTAACTTGAGATATTCAACGGTATCCGGCGAGATATTGTGGAACATCATCGTGAATTTTAAAAGAAAAAACCTTCTAATGTCCACTGGGTTATTTATTCATACTATAGGTTAAAATACTATGTTCGTATATACATTTATATACCGTATTATGTTTTCAAAATTAACTAACTTGACTTTCCAGCCTCAAAAAATTCTGTAAGAGTAATATCGCTCTGGATAGAGCCTCTAAAATACAGACAGAGGAGTCCCTAAAACATGAAACCTTAAACCATCTGACAAGTTCATTGTGTGCTAAAATGGCAAATAATTTACCATAAACATGAGTCACTTCAGCACTTCAGCCAGTTCACAGACGACAGCAATATTGCGCGCCCATTGCATGTCATCATGGAAAATATTTAGACGGAGGGGCAAGAAGTCCTGTGCCGGATGTCTTTCAGCTTACGCAGATGACGCCCGAGGCGTAAATTCTAGTGTTTAGCAGTTCACCAATTGCGTCACGGCCACGGAAACGCAATTGACGTCACGCAAAGATCGCAAAAAAGACCAATATGCCGACATCATCATGCTTACCCTTTGCACCTCAACTCGAGTCAAATCAATAAGGCGGGAGGAAATATATAAAACATCACGATCTTTGAAAGCAACCTTTCACGCTCAAACCCAAAACTTTCTACCCAGGCATTCCGACCCGTCCTGCACATACTCCGCGTACACCAGCACCTATTATTGCCCCCCCTCCCCCGTATTGCTACATCTCCAATGGGTTCCGGAACCTCTTTCAAGCACGTTTTCGATCTAAACTCTGAAGCCGGAGCGAAAGTCAATGGGTCGTTAATGACCGATAAGCCACCTGGACTTCCCCCACGAAGCATAAAAAGAACACTGAAAAACACCAACGGATCCAGTAAATGGCAAGGAGCAAAATATTGGGCAATCTGGCCACCGAATATTTGTCGACCGTGAAATACGAAATGGTCTTTCTTCAGAGTTCCAATCTTTCGCGTCATCTTCGAAACAAAAGAAAACAGCGATGCGCGAGGTTCCACTGATTCCCGCCCCCCCCTTACCTGCCTTCTAAACGACATAGCGGTGGGTTGAAATAATGATCTTTGGCGGTTATCGGTCGACAGATAGGTTCGCTGAACCTCTCATAGATCCATTCTCTCCTCGGTCCTAATCTATGGGAAATGTAAGACGGAAACAAAACGCGGAGTCAGTGAGGGAGGTCTCATCAATCTTCCTCGATCATCAGATAGATGCGATACCGAACTGTTTTGTAATATCATCATCGGGAGAGAGCGCCCGTGGAAAACTTCAAACTCATCCATATCGGGTCCATCTCCGAGGCCCATCTCTCTCAACCGACGGATATGAGAAGCGCGGGGAGGTCGTTGGCTCACCTACTTTCGTTCCCTCATCCTCGGGCCCGACCCGTATTTTCGGCTCTTCACACCCAGGAGGGACCGCGTACATGGACCTGTTACCCACCCGCGAAAAAAATTCGATGCCACACCGAAATGAGCACGGACCGGGTTGGTGTGGTGACTAGAGAAAGAATTGGCTTCCCATCTCGAGGGGGCGCGTTCGAGTCCCGGCAGAGCCAGAGAATTTTATGGGCATTCCGTTTTCTACTCTGGTTCCCTTTGTTGAGCACTCGAGAGACGGATTGTTAAGTCCGTGGTGTTGGACGTTAAACTGTAGATCCCAATGCGTATTAGGTGAACATATCGATGGACTTGTGAAGAACATAATTGACGGCAAAATAGAGGCAAAAGCCCCCAGAAGAAGACCCAGGAATAAGTTCAAGAGCCAAATAAAGAGGAAAGTACATAAGAGAGATACCAGGAGGTAAGGGAACTGGCATTAGATTGGGAAGGGTGGAGGGCTGCAGTCAACCAATCTTAGGACTGAACAACCAAATAAAATGAGGCGATGGATTATAACCTAAAGATATTGATGGAATACTTTTGTCATTCCTGAGATATAAAGGTATTACTTCAGATCATTTATGGAGATAAAAATATGAGACAAATACCTATGTAAAAACTTATTTCGGAATTAATTGGCGAGAATGATTCTTATTTTGTCCCAATTGGCGGATTACAATGTCATGTTCAGATGGCGCTGGGTTTCTCTCAACCCTCTCTCCGTTCCCCAAATAATTTTTTCCTTCTTAACCAGCTTATCAGCCCTTAATGGAGTAAAGAACCCGAGATATCATTCGCCTACTTTAAATAACTTACCAACCACAAGAAAGACAAGGGATAAGTTTTCGTGCAATGAATCGCTGAAGTGATTGCATCCCCAGAGGGGAACCCCTTCCAAGAAAACTTCAAGCGAAGGTCAACATCAACTGGCGAATGATTGAGATGCTTACATGAGTGTTTCGCAAGTAATGAGCGGAAAACCAAAGCTTTTGAAGCATTTGAACGAATTAATGCTCAAAGTCCATTCATCCGTAGACCTTCCGAGAGAAAAGTGAAACTTCGAATAGGAGCGGTTAATGCATTTAAAGAGAGCTTCTCGCAATCTCGCACTCTAAATGCCATTACTTGACGGGCAATCGTTTTTAACTTTGAAACATTGCGACGGGTACGATTAATGGCAATGAGTCGGGTAGGATTGGATACTGATGATAGAAATCGGCAGAGTACGAGACACGGAAAAGGAAAATGATAGAGCAAATACAAGGAGCGAAGTTGTGCAGAGAAACTAGGTAAGGAGAAGGTGAAGTAAGAAAGAAAGTAACAGGAAGATGGGTAAAAAACGTTAGTCTAGGAATGTTGAGTATTAAAAGGATGCCCAAGACTGAAAATGAAGAATATTTTAGGCAGGCGGTTGAAAATAGGGGAAAATGCTCACATTGGACTGAAACAATGGGAGGAAGCATTTTTCAGCTAGGAATGAAATAGTGTGGGGCAGTTGGTAGGTAACAGTTTTAAAGCATTCCATTAAGTTGAGTAAGTGCTTGTATGGCCCACGAATCTTCTAAATATAGATAGACAGCAGATCATTACAATTACAATCCAACCTCTTGGGGTGAAGGTGCTGAAAACCGTGTTCATACTTGTTATCCATCAATTTCCATCCATCATTATCGAAGTGCATTGCAATATTCCACTGTTTCAGTCATCCAGACCTCACAGCATGTAACTAGATTCGCGCGTGTCTAAATCCTGTTAATTTAACACACCGGAGATGAAAATGAGGAACACTCCGATTGCGTAGGCATTAGACCAACCACTGCTTATCGGGAGCGTGGAGGCTCATTGAAGGAGATTGGGGATAGGGGGGGGGGGCGGAAGAGGCGGGAAATGGGAAGGAGCCAGGCTTTAAAATTCCCGTGATGCAACGCGGAGTGATGCCTGCTCCCCCCTCAAAGATTTCGGCGACAGTTCCCGTCAGGGCGCCCCCGCGTTCCGGCGCCAAAAATCGTGGGCGCACAAGGCCGCGTTCCCAGCCCCGAATAAAGCCGCAAATCTCCCTTAATCTCTTGCTGGGGAATGATTTATGAGACGGCTCCTGGTGGCAATGTTGCCAACTCTGCATATAGACTTCATTGTTCAGCCCGAGGAAGCCACGCTTCACTTTGGGAAATCATGACACTGGTTACAGGATACACCTTTTTTCTTTCATCGCCACCGAGGAGGTATATCATATATAAGGGCCAAGTGATTGACGGCAGAATCGCTTATTCCACTTCCTTTCAGTGGTCTCAATGTACCCGTCTCAAATCATTCAAACAGTAAAGAAAGCCTCTATATAAAATATTTACCAATATTATAGATATTTATATTTTATCACAACTACAACCAAGAAAACGTTGGAATAGATTTCCCAGATATATGGCATTTACATTACAAATGGTCTTTGAAGTGTGCGACCAGTAAAAGATAGCTTATCTCGAGTGATTTCCATACAACTTGAAGATTCCGTCTCTTTTACAGTCCAATAATTAAAATTATCGATTCAATTACCACATTCATACAGTGCGCGTGTGATATAAATAATTGTAATGGGACAGCTGAAGTCTCACGCAGTTTTCCATGCCAGCAAGGCTTGAACATTCGCTCACTTGCAATCTCACTCGTAAACTCTCAACGAATAATAGAAAATCCACGGAGTGTGCTGTGAAATTATAAGCTGAGCTTACTACCTTCCTTCCGAGATCGTTAACAGGAGAAATTTTATGACCACCTTTGACCATCTTCTCAAAGGGAGCGAAGTCGAAAGTTTTCGAGAGTAAAAGTGGTTCCTGCCTTGTAGAGGAAGAAAAGGAGATGCCGCCGGACCCGACTATTTTAATAAAAATAATAACATGGCGATTTTCTGCACACGCACGATCATGAAACTCACGCGGGTATCGTCATCACGCACGTGGGAGTAAAGGCGTTTTAGTTTTTTTTGCTACCAGGAGAAGCGGTGGAACGGGTGTGCATGAAAACACGTACCTACTACATGCGTACAGGCTCCGAAAAAAGGGGACTACGCCCCTTTCCACTCTCGAGAATACCCGCGGGAATATGATCGAACTCAAACTCGCGCTGTGAGGTCGGCAGCTGTTTTCCCTTTCTTCGCCCCCGGGGTCCAACTACTCCTCCTCCTTCACAAAGACGTTTTATGCGGGCCTCGGAGGAGGAGAGTAATGGGAGATGAAGGAGCCCTCTCCTCAAGGGAGACTGAAAGAGAACACAACACACACTTCCGGTGAGCTCTCGAATTTATACTTTTATGCTCCCCGGCCATTTTGAAGCGTGTCTCGGGAGCCAGCGGAGTTATCATTACGGGGCAGCCCTCGAGAGGATCTTGCAGTTTTCCCTTTTCACACGGTGTCAAAGCTTTTCCGCGATCCGACGCACGGCACTGGGAGAGAGGCACAAAGAGGAGATCAAGCTGCAAAAATGAAATGGGCGCCGAAATTGGCGAGTCGACCTACCGTGTCGATGTTGTGAAGACTGTTGACTTATCCTGACATGACGCGTTTTTTGGCGAGTTCCCTTCCTAATCTAAAAAAAAGGACAACTTTCCCAAAAAACGAAGCTAGATATCTAATGGGGGAGATGATCTTATCAGAATATCATACTGTCAGAAACGATAATTACTCCAAGATGACGCGATAAATCGTGGTTGATAGTTCCACCGCAGACAACGCGATGTAGAAATCTAGGCAACGACAAAAATATCAGGAATCGCGGAAAATCTTTAACGAAATCCAAGAAGAAAATCTTCTCAACCATGAAACCAGCGTAAAAAAAACAAAGCAAGTCACGAGTTTGCAGTGATGTTTCCTCGTTTTTCAAAAGGTGATGAATGATATGTGTCATACTGAAGCGTCCCCCTTAGGGACGTTCTAAAAGAGAATTTAGTTTCACTTGTGTATGTATAGCTATTATTTCACACACATTCTCTTTTCACATAAAATGTAATTCTTTAGGTAACAACTTTCCCTAGCATCTCACTTGACAGGTCTGTGCGTACCGCCCAGCGGAGAAATCACATGGAGAACGTACTTGCGTGCAGATTTCAAGAAAATGGCATTACGCTAGAATTTCCACCTATCAAGTCACGAACTTAATTAAATCTTGACGCGGATATTTTGCAGGGAGAAAGGACAAACGGGAAAGCGAAAGTTTCAATTATGCGCCAATGGAAGAATATATGAGATGATCGGGTGAAAGAGCGGTCTGTATCCACCATTTAAGCATTTACGGGTGGATAATTATTTCCCGAACTATTAAACGTAAGACGTACCTTCGGCGGTTGGTGTAACGGATGGCGACGGTCACCGGTAATCTTTGAAGCTTATTTAATGGATTTCCGGGAGGAGCCGAAATTAAAGATTGGGACCGCGTAGCTAAGTTGGAGAAAAAAATTGGGTGTACGTGGAATTAAAATGGTGCAATGACCCTGTCGATTTCCGGTCAGAGACCTAACTTCCGGCTGGCCGGGTGGTGGTCTCCCATACGATTCAGATGACACATGCGGAGACACCTTCATCTGTATAGATACACGCATGTTTAAAAGCTTTATCCCCCTCTGCCATCCATCCTCCTACCTCCGCGGCATAATTATGGTCAATAAATTAGGGAAGGGGGAGGAGACGAACGCCGCTTCCTTGCCTAGGCGCGGCAAGAGAACGTGCCTAGCCTGCAGAAGTGCAGCCGTCCACCTTCGCCGGATATACGAGGCCGTGCAGGAGGGTGTGGGATACCCGACGCCGCGAACTTGGGAGCGTCGGCTAGGCTCTGAGAAAAGACACTTCCCACGGAGATAGGCTGTCCCGCACACACACTGCCCCCCCTTGCCTGCATCTGAGCCTGCATCTGAGCCCCACCCGACCCCCAGGATGTGCGAGGGGTGTGGGTGGGGACCTTAGATTGCACGCGACTCGTTACACACGGCTCGGATAGATGGGATCTCGCACCAATAGGTGGGCGGAGAGGACGTTCCGACCAATGAATACTATCGGGAATCAACATGTGCTCTTGGCCTCCCCGACGAGGATCTGAGAGAAGTGACCACACTGTGTAGCGTGCGGGGAAAGAAGAACGGGAGGGAAATGAAGCATAATACGCTACGGGAGAAGAATAACTAATTTCGTCGCAATTAAGTCGAATGAAATTGGGCAAATCAATACGAAACTCTGTGCTTTCGAGCTAAAATGGAATCGAGTTTAATTGAAGAATAAATAACACTTCCGTCAGAGCAAAACACGTTAATCGCTGACTTAGGAATGAGAGGAACGCTGTGAAATATGTTGGGTTTATAATTTTATGGCAATTTCTGAAAATCGAAAAGAAATGATGGACGAATAGCTCCTGTAACAGCTGAAAGATGAAGGAGTGAATAGCATACGTAATTATAATTACACCGAAAGAGAATTCTGGTGATTATACACAGAGTTGTACAGTTTCAGAGAAAAACATGTTTCAACTACTCATAATTTACACCGCATGCACGGAAGCCACAAAATACAGTGCAAATGATTTACTGACACCCATGCTTAACATTTTGAGTTTTATGTACGGACATGCGTTCGTGAAAGTCATCCCATCAACAGGTCATACAACCCAAGACACTGGGGTGACGCGATATGGCGACGACAATCGTTCGAGTGAAAGCTCCAGAAAAAATAAAAGAAAGTAATGGCGCGCTTTCTTCCTAACTCAATTTCGGCCTCACAATTAAAAAAAATGAACACTTGTCTATATATTTCGAAGACATTTCTTTATGCGACCATAAATTTTACGCTCCACTCGGACGTCATTAAACTCATAAATCCCACGGAGGCTGCTGTGATGTGACACGCCGTTGAAAACACGCTCCGCACCGGGTGCGTCGCGAACGAACGGGAATGACCGAGGAAGATCGCAATTTTCGGGCGACGCCGACCGCAAAGCAGAATCTCTCCGGTCAAGCGAGCGTCAAAATTCCCAAATTTACACGCTAATTATTCCCATGCGAACGATGGATACTTGATTCGAGACGATGATTCCACCCCCAAGCACCTGCGCGACGGATGGACGAGGCAAAAACAAAAGCCATTAGAAAAATTTACCGTTGAAACAATTCACGCTGAAGCTGGCGATTCAGGAAGGAGCCACGATTTGGACTTTGGACGGTACGAAGCGATGAAATTCACGAGCCTGAGTTCTCACTCCTCGAGCAAGTGAAAAAAAATTATAAGACGTTTCGAACGAATACGACCGGCGTGAGTGACACGATAGGAATGCGGGCTTCGAGAGTGATGTCATCACCACCGTTCTCGAGTCAATAGGACTGTTCTCTCACAAGGGACATATTATTTTCGATGCCTATGCCCCGCTGGCTACTCTGTAACGACATTCCACATTATCAGTCGAGAACAGACATCTTTGAAGATGGTTGAGGGCCACTTAAAACATTTTTGATAAGAGTGAACGACGATGGACACCAAGTTGCCAGGGGAGCCGCCATGAAAGAACTTTATTGACTCTGTAAACTTCACTCTTGGTTTTTATCGCAAAGCACATCATTAAAATTATGATGAAGGGTACAGAACTAATTACATTGAAGTATTAATTATTATTATTGAAATAATACGGCTTAGGTCCCATGAAAAAAATCAACTATATCCAAGAATTAACTGCTGGCGGGAGTTTCCCAGAGAATAACCAATGAAATACTAATACTGTACATGTTTTAAGTTTATTGAAGTAAAGCTTACTATTAAGAAGAGTCGGGTTTCTTATCTTTTCGAGGTTCACTTCTTGTCAACCTTTTTGAAAGCCAACTTGACCACAAATGTAAAACTATTTATAAATTTTTGAGCCACTCCTTCGCACGTCTCGGCATCGCGAAAAAAATAATAAGCTTACCTCTCACGTCAACCCTACTTAAAGGATCTCGAAACGTCGCGAACACTTCAGACAACCCTTACGCCATCCCCAGGCAGGCGTCTGCACTTGTCAACCTCAGAAAAAAATCCAACTGGAGAGGAGCAGCGTCGTGTCGAGCCTGATATGAAAAACATTTACGAGACATGCTCTCATCTTTCTCTTGGAGTTATGACTCTTCGAGTACAGGCGGAATACATATCGTCGGGCGGTCTCCTTGAACGAACGTTCTCGGAACGGATATGAAGCGCTGTCATGCACGGAACGACAAAGGGGAAGTCCGAGAGCGTTACCTAAAACCAATTCGCACCTTCGTCCGACCGGAGATATTGTGTGAGATATAATGGCTCGCTCACGGTCACGGGCAAGCACGTTCTCCTCTGTAGGGCGGCGGTGATCCTCGGCAAACAAACCGCGATTCCGGCGCGAACGGATTTGCATCACTTGTTTATTCGCCTCCTGTTCTCCCCTTGCTCACCATATCTCTCTAGCATGCATTGACGATCCTCTCGACAGATGTGGGGTAATGGATGGCATTTCCATGACGATGGTTCCACTATTTGTAGCAACGTCTTAAGCTTTATTCCACGCCACACAAGTAAGATGCAAACGAGTGCTATCGTATCATAGCGACGTATAATTTCATGCGAACGTCATGTCTGACAATCCGAGGAAAAGTAAAGTCTATGTTAAATGATAACGTCAATTGACGCAAAGAAAAATGAAAGTCATCCAGTCTTATTGGAGAGTAGCGCTTAACTTATACTCTTGGACGTGTCATTTAATCTGTAAATGAATAGACTTCAGCCTCAGGATAGATTATGATCGCAAAAGCATTGACGGAACATTCTTGCCATTCCAGAAAGATAAAGGTATGAATATAGATCACCAATGGAGATAAATAGCAAAGACTATGAGTTGAGCAAAAAAATTATCAATTTTTCATTGGAGAATGATAAATAAGAATACCCGATTTCTGAACTGATTAATGAGACTGGTTCTTTGTACCTTGACAGAATGATAAAATGTCTCGCTCAGAATTAAGATGAACTTACACCAAACACTGGCAAGGAGTTAATACGGAAAAGTTAATAAAGTAATTCTTAAAAAAAAGGATTGAACAACGAGTACCGTTTCCTAAACAAATTACGGCGTCTAAATTATTTAATCTTTTTGTGCCATCTCAAATACAAGATAAAATACAATTACAAGAGTTCATTTTAAAGAGTTTCTCTTAATTGTCTTTCGGGGGACCGCATCAGTCCCCATTTGGCTATGAATTCTCCCACTCAAATTGGCAGCATCTCAGTCACGTTCAAGTCCACTAAATGACCGTTTTCCACGATGGTAGCTGCCACACTCTCTCTCCAGGAAATAGGTTAATTTTAGTATTAGGACCTGAGCCACGGTCAGAACATCGCGGCGGAAGGAAGAACCACGAATTCAATCAGGGAGAAAGTAAAATTAAGATCGGAAATCTTTTGGAAAAATACACTTTCTGAGAGGGCCAATCGTTTATTTCTTCATATCGCAATTTAGATGGCAAATACCGCTAATGACTCTACCCAGTGGAGCTGGTTATGACGTATTTTGGTCAGTTATCATTTAGGCGGTAGGTACTCGAGGGCGTTTTATGCCCCAACTGAAGGGATCGAGAGAAGAGACAGTTGCTAAGGGAACGATTAGGCTTAGAAAAGAGATCAAAGGCGTCAATATGGGTTAATTTATCAAAAAGATTAATGCTTATTAAAAGAAATTTAATAAAATAATAATTTAAAAAAAGATTAATTATAGAAAAACTATTCGTACGGACTGGATTAGAAACCCAGAGCCACTCTGCGTGTAAACCAATGAAGTTAGCCTTGCGTCCTCTTTCACGGTGAACTTAATTTAGGATTTAAAAGAGCAAGACATTCTAACCAGTTATCGCACAGACAATGCCAACTAACCTATCTGCACTCGCGCGCATCGCGCCGGAGTTCGCGAGGTGGAAATCTTTTTATGAACAGTTACGAGATGCCCTTAAACATATTATTAAGTTCGCACCTTTGGAGTAATCACAGAATTTACTTACATTGGTACAGTTAGGATTGAGAATAATTTGAGAATCTCAAAGTGATGTAACAAATTAAGGCTAAAAAAATTCTCCAAAGGCCGTAATTGCTGGCACCACTCGTCAAAAGAAATAAAGGTAGCCAGGGTTGAGTGGGTGTGTCTGCGAATGGTCACTGGCGAGGAATTTACATTCCCGTAAACCACCACAGAGGGGTTGAAGCTTATTCGGGCTTCCCACCGGGTCAAACTCTCTATCTCGGCCGTTTCGATGAACGAGTCGTCCATCGTCATCAGGGGGTCTATTCTGTATATCCTCGGAATTTCCGAGTCTCGACAGTGACGAGATTTTGACGTCAGAGCCACGTAAAATTCAAAGGGGAGCATTCGAAAGTTGAGATTTTTCGGGGAATTCGAAGTCACATCCACGGATTTTCCGAGGTTCGACCGCGTCGATTCCTTACTGAATAAGGCCCCAGGGCAGGGTTCTTTCATCGAAACTTCGTCCGAGATGAAGAGTTTGACCCGGTGGGAAGCCCGAATAACCTTCAGCGACTACATACGCCGGGAAAGCCTTAGGACTTTCTTCACCACAGAGGGGTTTTGAGTTGGTAGGCTGTGGTTAGTCACTGATATTTCCGTTAAACCAACAGAGCAAAATTTATTTTTCTTTTTTTGGACTAGAGGTGCAAATAAATACGGCCATTGGAGGAATTTTTCACTTAAATTTGTTGAATTACGAGGCCAAAGAGCTCAAGTTTTCTCGATTTCTCAGAGTGATAAACAAGCATTTCCCTGACCTCGGATTCTAGTTTTTTTGTACTTTCTTCAACGGCGCGCCGCTGAAATCACTGTATCGTCATTTTCAGCGATATTTTGTGTATCAACATATTGAGCCGAGCGAGGAAAAATCGGTGTTGCATCATTAGCGATGAATGCAGGAGGAGGAAGTGGGAGAGGTAGGAGGAGGAGGAATATTCAGATGGCGATAACCCACAAATCCGCGCGACAGAAGGCGACTGACTACTAAGTGGCGACGTGGAATTCCCGTCGGTCAGCGAGAGCGGCGAATGCTCGGCCTTTTATCGCGCGGAGGGGCCACACTCCACGCGAACCAATCGCTCACGTTCGCCGGGAGGATGTCCCGTTCAGCTCGCCCAGAAGGAATTCCCTCGTCCTCTTCGCACTTCCGTTCCGGATCGCATACAAAACGGGGGTGGGACAGCTCGAAGATGGACGAAGACGAGAGAGAGACACGAGCGACTCTTCCTCTACTTCCTCCCCCAATCGACCCGAGGAGGGAGAGACAGAGAGGAAACAGAGGAAAGAAGAGAGGGCGATAACATTGGAAAGGGGAAAGTTGACAGGTTAGGAAGGAGACAACGCAAATGGCGGAGATTGCGCGAGCCGGTTGACAGTTAATATCACGGAGTCCATTATCGGACACTAACAGGAGACAGCGAGAAGAGAAATTCTTGGATAACCGTATGGAACTGGGATGCATCACGACTTGTGAGTTATTTATTTGAGCAAAACGTCACTTTTCACCATCGAATATTAAATCTGGTCTAAAATAGTCCTGAAGGTCCGCCTTTGAAAGGGAGCGAGCTGTAAATATCCGGAAATTTGGATAAGGTTAACAAAATGCAATTAAATTCAGGATTCGCGGTAGAAATGAAATCTATCCTAGAAAATCGAGCAATACTAGTCGATTCTATGTTTGAAGCGAGGTCGAGATTACGGGATCCAAAAAAATGAGGACATTTGAATGCTGCAATTGTTATCAAAGCTGGCATAAGATGACGAGCTTATTGCTAAAGTTTTACAAAAGCTCAATATGGTAGAATTCGAATCATTCGACGATAGAAGAGGATAACGATAGCAATACCTGCGAACAAGATTTAATCAGAATGAACTAAGTATGCCACATCTACATCGATGTATCGGATTACTCGATGTATTTTTGTCGAGATATCGAAAATATCGAGATGTAAAATAATCCAATGAAAATTGAGTGAGTGGTGAGTAATTTTATGAGCATTGAAAAATCGACTACTCGATGTTTTTTAGTCGATTTGGCATCCCTAGAATGAACACTGTAGTTTTGATACAGATCCCGAAATGCTAAGAAAAACAGTAGGTATGTCACCCTAAGGAAAATATCGAGGCGAGGGAAAAAATAGAGAGAAATAAAATGAGCCATAAAATAAAACACGGGCGACTTCATCGCTAGAATTCACCCAGGAAGCCTGTCGGCTGCGGCGGCTCTTGTTGTGGCAGTAACTTCTCCTTAAGACGACGTAATTTGGCGCGCCACCAAAAGAATGCTTGCATGCCAACAATGTCCTCCCCTTGAGGCGGTGGCAGCCTTGAACTTTTTCCCAGCCTCAACGCCGTCGCAAAGAAACCCTTTAATTATTTTTAATCTGAAACAGTCCGTGTGCGTGCTAGATGGGAAAGCATGACCGAGGCCCAATTTTTTTCGGTGGTCGACAAAAGGGTTTGGTGCAACTGAGGCTGGGATCAAGTTCTAACGTTCGGTTTAAACATCCGCGAGCGACAGAGTCCAGGACGGGAAAAAAACGCAAGGAACATCGAGTGGTTGCGAGGCGGACGAGTGACAGAAAAGGGCAGCCCTTCCGCTGTGTGACGGTCATGCTCCTTCCTTGCCCGTCCTCGTCTTCGCGGAACCGGGGAAGAAGCGTCTCGCAATTTTAAGGCAACGGATGGCATAACGCACGCCGAACTTCCTTCAAATTGTGGAGATGCAACGAGACGTATTCATTGTCAGTCATTCAACGGAAAAATAAAGCCGATGAGGTCAATAATGATGGGCAATAGAGTGAATAACGTGTCTCCGCTTTCTCAAATGTCATAACACTTTCTCAGCAAAATGATTTCGCGAAAGTAAAACAAAGCACTAAAGAGAGAATAATTTAATATAATCAACACACAAAAGCCAAAGTCAAAGAAAAAATAGGTAAATTATAAAAATGCATGTAAGAAGTAGTTAATTGGGAAGATACTATCAGCTAGAGTCACAATACACTGCATATTATCGGTAGCCGTACGATTTGCCGTTCATTCAGTTCGAGAACTTCGAGGAGGAACAATGAAAGGTTGTGCCAGAACAATTTTTTCAAATCGAGAGTTTTGGCCAGTTAACTTCATAATGAAATGGAATAAAAAATCGGCTTCCACAAAATAATACACCTATTGAAGTGTGGTTTACCTAAGAAAATGTAATATGCGATAAATCGTTTTGAAAACAAGAACTAAAGAATAAGTATGTAAGGTATTGTCATGATCGGCATCCAACTCTTTCATGACAGGGAACCAGGCCAATTCAACAATTAAAGCCGCGACCTCTTTGCTCGGACGAATAAAATGATACTCTCTCTTCCTCGTCCAGACTTTTAGTCGACCAGCGAAGACACGATGTGATCTCAGGGGACCATTACACTCGTCCCCATACCCAAGATAATATCTTCATCCAAGCGGTCTCTAGACGTTCACCGAGCCTTCGTCAACCGACGCCGTAAAGGAAGGCGGTTTTCTTTCTTTTCGTGACACGATGGGAAGAGAACAGCGTACGCATCGGAATTTCTTCGACCTCCTTGCACCTTCAATACATCAAAGGACGTGGAAGGAAGGCAGGCGGGGGTGTGGGTGCACGAGTTATGCAACGGACTAGGGGGAGCCTTCTTTTTATCCGACGCGGCGCCATACGGGACCCACATGACCAAACTCGGCGACAACGCTCGGGTAACCCCAAACTAGAGGGCGGAGCGGGAAGACACATGTGCGAGGGCGGGCAGACCGTAGACAAGACTCAATAACGTTTGAATCCGAGTCACGGCGTAATTCATTTACCTGAAATAAAGAAAGCGACGTAAATACGTCACCTGCCGACTAACTTGTCAACCAAGAGACATCCGTTGATAGCTACGATAACGCAAGGTTTACTAATAAGCCGCGCAAGTCATTCAGTCTGTCAATTCAAAGTGGGGTCTGAGATTGTCATGTCACAATCGCATCAATAACAGTCGTGTGAGGAAATTATTATGCACATGATAATTATTTCTTCGCATTTTTGTCTGAAATATAGCAATATGGAATAACTGTAATCAATGTACAGTTCCTATTGTATCTGGAAAATGGAAATCAGTGTTGGAAACCAAGGTTAGAAATAAAAAAATAAGAATGAGCACTAAGTTGTAGGAATTATTAGCTTAAAATTTTTACATTTTCATATAACCCTACGAGCCACCTAAAGGGTGTGTGGCAGGAGGAGATTGTCAAAACGCCTACATATTGCCAATTTAACCAATCTCAAACTTATCTCTTTGTTGCTATTCACGTCTAACGGAATCTCAAGTTGCCGCCGTCGTCTACAATTTTTTCAATGTAATCTCATCATCGTCCAAATGCTGGTCGTCCGATGGACATTTGGGCCAAACTGACGTTATCTGCGCCATACAGTACACACAGTGGAAGTTCACCTGAATCCGAATACGCCCATATAGAAAGAGAGGGAGAGAAAGCAGGGCTCTGACCTCTTAGAGGAGGGACAATTCCTGTGAATGTGAGCCAGGTCGTAGGCCATGAGGGACAGAAGAGGTGGAGCGATAGCGCGGCAGCAATTAGCATGCAAGGGACGGCAGAGTGGCTTTGCTTGTGACGCGGGGATTCTCAGGGCGGAGGCACTTTCTAAAAAGAACCGAAATAAATTGGAGGTTGGAGCAGAAGCTCTTCCGAGCCAACCCCCCCACCAACACCGCCTCCGCAGACTCATAACGCCCGCTCCACCTCACCTCCCCCCCTAACAATCTCTGCGCCCCCCCGCGGAGCTCCCCCTCGTCTCGTCCGCCTCCCCCCCAACTGTCCTGGCAAGCATCGTCTCGTCTGCGATCTCGGAAGAGGAAGACAGGACGAAGACGGAGCGTGAAGTAGGGTGCACTCGTTCACTTATACTTATTTTCCTCCCTCATCATTACATACATATTACACAATTAACACGATTATTTCTTGATATACCAGTTGGGAATAGTTACTGATGGATGATTTCTACTCTCCTACCCTCGATATCTCATCAAGATCTCTCATTTCAGTACAGCCTTCTACTTTCCTCTCTTCGTTGCATCTAAAATAGACATCACTGTCTTCCTCATTCACCACTAACTCAGAATTACAACTTCTAAAACGAATTCTAATATTCCATTCATTTTTCACTATGTACCCCCGTCCGCCAACTTCTGCATTTTCCGCCTCTTCTTGATATTCACAACCATTATTCATTTATCTCCCACCGTGACAAGACAATAGTTGCAACAAATTTTAACACACCTATAACAAAATATCTATCGAGACATACGATTGGCTACTGTGCCTATTCAAGGTCGTTAACAGTAGGTTTCTCTCTCTTATACTCGAGGAGAAAGAGGCGAGTCGTCCACTGTTTTCTAAATAAAATAAGACGTGAGGGATGAAACAAACAATGTCTGGCCGCATAAATTCAAGGAACAATTACCGCCGCGAGAAGGCGGACTCGTAGTCGCAGCGAACCAATGAATGGTGTGGCGACCATCGCACGCGAAAAACTCCCGTAACGAGACATGCCGGGTGAAGTGGGTCACGCGCTCAGGGAGCCGGGCATATCGCATTGGGCTACGAATAATTTATTAGCTATGAAGCGGTATCTCAAAGGTCAGCCAGTAAATGAAGTCAACGTTTGTCTAGATTCAAATAGACTCAGATAGAAGAACGGAAAACATCGAACACATGTCTGCGTTAATCAGTGGACAACAATTACGAAATCACTATCTCATTGCCCACAAATTATTTTCTTATATAAAGGACATATAGAGAAAATCATATCATAGGTACAAATGACTAATGTGGGAATATCCTACTTCGTTGATCGAGCACACCCGAGAGAACCTCTCAGCCGAATGGAGACGGGGTGAGGTTTAATTACTGAGGAATGCGATCGAGGTAGGCGTATCAAGGACGAGGGCAAAGGAATATTTTCTATCCCTAATCCGCAATCAGCACACTCCCTCCCAACTGCGGAGAGCAGTGGTCGAATATGCGGAGGCGTGGGCCGCGGGCCTCGGGCTTTCGTGCCCATGTCGGGAGGGCACTTTGGGAAGAAATTTAGCAGTTCCTGTGGATTCTCTGAAGCATTTTCCTATCGGATATCCCTAACTTATAGTGTGCTTGGTAACATGAAAACAGTTAACATAAAGTTTATCAATAAAGACATTAATTTATCCCTATTCCTACTTGCATACATCTCTACGCATACCCCATCATAATAAAAATCAATACAAATATTATTGAACAGAATACAAAAAGTATATAGCTGAAATATACAATTTTAAGCTACTAACGCTAATAATTTGTAAATATACGGAAATAAAATATAATTTTTAAAACTTTTGAACATTTATAACTAATTCTTATTCTTTATTGCCACAATGATTTGACACACGACTCTACCGGAGTGTGGTTTAATTTTCTCGAAGGAAATCTCGGTATATTGACCATAATTACTCCCCGAATGATCCAGAGTTTTTGATTTAGTACATTTTTAATGGTAAATTCTATGAATTGAATTCAAAATTTGATTATTTCTGACATACTTCGTGGTCTCTGTAAATCAAAACCTTGATATCGAAGCAAATAGCCCCTGTAGCGAATACCTGACTGGCCCAGCTTTGCTTCCCTCGTGTTTTTTATAGATATTTTCCGTTAATATTATTACAATATCATTTTCAATAAGCCTTTAGGATCTTTGAATTTTATATTACTATTTGCAAGTTGTCAACCCCCGGCACTGGGAAATACCCTGTTAAAAGTCAGTTCCGGTTGACCAGCTTCTCTCGTGTGAACCTCAGACGAGGAGACACGGCGAGATCGCCGGAGCGAGTTATAAGGACAGTGTCCGCGATGAATGGCAGAATTATTTCCCCGAGGAATGTGAAAGGATTTCGGCTCCTTGAGCTCCCCTCCCCCCTCCTCCCGAACGCCCTCCGACACGAACCCCGCCCATCCCACTCCTCCCCCCCCTCGCTCATTGCTCCCCCTCCCAACGCACTCTCAGGTGCGCTTTCACTCGGGACGGCCGAAAGGTTCGCGCTCGCCTCTAATAAACGAAACTACTCTTCGTGTCGGTGACTCGCTGACGCGAGGAATGCAAGCACACGCGAAAGCCGTTTCGCGATTACAGCAGGCCCCATTTTTACTTCCGAGAACGATTACTGGGGCCCATTAAAATGCCCGCGCGCGCGGCAGAATTCGCGTTCCCGCGGGTTGGTCTCGCACAGAGAAACGCAAGTGCGTCCGATTAACCGCATGTCTCTCTCTGTCGGTCTGTCCGTCTCTCAAAACGCCCAGAAGGCAATTCCGCCGTTCTCTTCCCGGAATGTCAACTTCGCCCTGGATCGGCGAGGTATCCCGTAAGCACTTCCATTGACAACTCTTCCCACTATATTCGGGGAATGCAGGTCGTGGAGGATGAAACCGATAAGGGCAATGAAAGGAGCAGGAAGAAAAACGACGCCTTTTGAAGCGATAGCGAAATATATCAATGGAATTGCATCGTAGTACAACTAGCTCATTGTGTTCGAAAGTGATGCAGGAAAAAAATGCTTGTGTATGGCAAGTTGTTCTCGACATAGAGCATACCTGAGCCTTCTACAAACGTTTTGCTACTAACAATTCAAAAGAGATGAATATGACGCTTTCATTCCAGCCTAAAATCCAATTTCGTCGAGACTTTTGCAACGATTTCTAGAAAAAGGTGGGAAGTAAACGAGCTGAATTCATGGGCATAATTCAGAACTCATAAGTGAGAGAGAGAGAGAGGGGTTGGATTCCAAGGAACGCTTCTACAACAGGATAAGATCTTCATTGAAAAAATAATGGCCTTGTTTGTTAGGTCAGCAAAAGCTGGCAAGGGGCCAAACTGAAGATGATGAGACTAATGTCTCACAAGAGGAGGAGAAAGAAGTTGGCAATGAGATTTAGAATACAAAGTTTATCGAACAAACCAACTTTCCGCAACATTATCCCTCAAAGTGATGAATGGAAAATTACAGGGTTATTTTTTTCAGAGACTGGAGATGGGTGTAGGTAGGACGGAAATATATCTTTTCGTGGCAATATAAGGAAAATATTTCATGCGCCTATTCCATTTTATGGTCATTTTGACAAGAATAGAAATATGAAAGTAGTCGTTTTGCAAGGGTGTAGCTAGAGAGTAAACATTTCGAGAGCTAACCAATCCATATCTTTGTGATTTTCCAATTTGTTTATATAACTCCTGATAGGTTTTGATGAATTATAGCACATAAATCTACTAACCATCTAGCTGCATGTGACCCTGTTCGCTAGCATGTCTCCCTTATATATCCTACTTGCATGGCAATAGTGCATGTTTGATAATCTACACCCCCTGCCACACACCCTCGTGGTGGCTCGCAGGGTATTACGTAGACGTAGATGTATATGTACTTAAAATCTGTCCAACCATGCCAAACGCGCGTTTGGTTTTAGCATAACCGTTCTCCCAAACGCAATTTGGAACTGTAAAGAATATCTCTGGTGTCTCATATCACCATTTACTCGACATATCGCCTCGAAATGAATTATATTATATGAGATAGACGCCGCTACTCCATCCTAGTCGTTGAACGCGTGCCAAAAGACGCCCATGCCTCCGTTACATCTCTTGAAATACTCAACTAGGCGTTATCCTTAGTGTTTTGAGAAACACTTACGAATGAGGGGAATTAAATACTTATTCGCCCATCCAGGAGGTTAACTCACCCTTAGGCGGGGCACGGAGGCGGGCCTGGCGGGCGAGGAGGTTCCCCCTTCGCCCCAGCTCCGCCCCCGTCGCCCCCGGAGGCCCACTCGGTTCCTCCTCCGCGCCCTCTCCTTCAACCTGGACAACCTCTCCGCCGCCGAGATCCTCTCCACGTCGGCCACATTCACTACATCCCCCGAGGCTTGAACCCGCCTCACCGCCAAGAGGCGACACTGTTTGTCACTGTCCTCAGTCGCCACCATCGCGAAAAATTCCTTTCACCACACACCCCTTACGGGTTTTGTTGTTGTTTTTAACTATTTTATCTCGTCACTCCTTCCCACCTCCTTTGCAATAGGGTCCGTCGGACCGTCTAATCGGCCCGATTAGGGCCTCCCTTCTCTCCCAACGCCCGTAAGACGAGCTCCTCCTCTTGAGTGGCGAGGTGTCCCTCAAGGATGCGTTCTTGTTCCTGCCAACGAACGCGTGACAGGACATCGAACGGATCCTCGTGTCACCTTCTCCTCGCAAGCTCCAGTCCCACGATCCGTGGATCACACTTATCCTATAAGATCCTCGCTTCAACTTGCATCCATCTTCCTTCTGCGGGATCTAACCGTAACTACAAGCTGAATTTGAGTGAAGATCCTTCAAGGGAGCGGGATAAGATACGGAAATATCTCTCTAACCCGAGGGCCAATTGACTTGAAGAATACGAGAGTCGAAGGAATGATCAATTTCCCTCTATTTTTTGATCCAGTTTCAGGTCCTCGAAAGAGATTATAGGAAAGAGGATGGCGAAAGAGATGTACAAAAGAATTGACAAAAATCAAAGCGAATGGGCCTCAACTGTCAACTTTAACCATTTTAAAAGAAAGACTAATGGATATGAATGACGGGAGAGAGTTTGGTGAAAGGAAAAGTTAGCAAAACGAACAATTCACCCTACCCTAGTACCATCACTTCCGTGATGAAACCCCACTTAAGGCAAAAAAAATATATCCCTTGTCTCAAAGGAACGTCGATAAACATCCGTGGTGCACAAACAAACAACACTCGCAAAACACAACTCACTGCGGATCACTGTGGTAAAAATCCGATCACTTTTGATTCGAAAGGAATATTCTCTTTCCTGCCCGAATTGAATATTATGAAATCGAGCAGAATCACGCCGCTCGGTCACTCAAAAGATTCTCCGAAAAAGGTACACGCGACACCACCGAACACGACTTTCGCTCCGCGGGCTCCTCTCCTGTGCGAGGAGATAAACACGACTCGTGCGCTCTCCGAATAATACACGAGAGATGGGTGGGGAGAAACGGCCGTTCGGAAAGGCGGCCGAAGAACGCGTCGACGGACACACTAGCGCTAGCGGAGCTTAGCCGGGGACTGGCTGCGGAGTCGCGGTGGTGAGGCGGCGGCGGTGAAGGGACGGGAGGGGAGAGAGAGGGGAAGATAGAGCGGAAGGGTGGGGGAGGAGGGCCCTGGCAACGGGCGGAGGGGATGGGATGCGGATGGGAGGGGTCGGTCGGAGATGGTAGGGGAGGAACACGGCGCAGCCGCCCGCCTCTCTCTGGGTTCCCGGTGGGGAGGAGGAGGAAACAGCGGGGGGATGGGGTCGTGGGGGATGTATGGGGCTCTGTGCGGATCGAGGGACCGTGGAGGGGGGATAGAATGAGGGAGAGAGAGAAAGATGAGGGATAGAGAGAAGGTAGAGATACGGGGGAGGAGGAGAAGGCCGCAGAGGTTCTGCGGGGGTGGTGTACCCTCCCCGTCATTTTCACCCTTCCAACCCTCTCGGGGATGGGGGGGGGGGAGGGGAGAACCGCACACCGTAGCAATACGGGGGAGCGGAAAGAGCAGTAGCGTTGCCAACGAACCGCCCGCATCCACGACGAAGAAAAAAAATATTGCGAAAATTTGGCGCGCGCGTTTTAGCTCTGGAATGCTTAGATATTGGCTAACACTAGAAGAATAAAAAAACTTTCACTTATGAGTAAAAGTTAGTCTATACTACTCATCAGCCTGTAAACCTCTCATTTTTTACTTATAATGTTAAATAAACTCGCAATGACATTTGATTGATGTAAAAATTAAATTTAAAAAACTGAACAAATTCCTCGATAATGATTTGGGATTACACGCTTTACAGTCGCATTATTAATTTCAAATTATCAGCGGAATGCGTAGAAACAGTTTAGCGACCGGCTTTTTAAATTCGAGCATGAGTAACTTTAGCAACATCTTTATGCTTGGAGGTCAAACTATAAGTTCCTCATTGAAGTCCTCAAATATACTTTGTACATAGTACCTGGGCACTAAATCATAAAATCAACGAAACATCGCAGAAACCTCGTAACAAAAAACATCAACCGAAACAGTAAGGTAGTATTGTGTAACGCGAAGTTGAGCTCCGCCAGCGCTAAAATTGTTTCTCACCTGTCTGCGGGTGAGGAGGTGTACGAGTTTTGTTCAAAGACTCAACCATTTACGTCAGTCACCAAGCAGTTGAAATCGAAAAAGTTGACCACCAAGTAAAAACGCCATTGGTAAACTCGTATACATTTTATGACCTGATAATATTATGCCACATCGAAACTCAGATCGTGAATGAAACAATGATGTAGATTCACTTATGATAATTGATAGTTACAGGCATAATTTCGTGGAAAAAACAAATTCATAACAATAACACAACTTTGTGACACACTTATCTTGAAGTCATGAGGAGGTTGGCTGCACCGTCAGCGATAACGACGTCGAACCACATGGAGCAACGAGGGAGTAACCCGAAACCCTTTAGTGTCATCTATGCCCATCAGTGAGGAAGCCTTAGTACACACAGAACTCTGTACTTTTAAACGCCATTGATTTATTAACTCGTGGAAAAGTACAAAGTTTCGTTACATACATTCATACTTTAAGGCCTGGTTTTATAATCTATAGTTAAATATTTTATGGGAACGAAAACCAAATTTCTCATTCTCCCATCCATAACACTTGTGTTAAATATACGACAGCTTATACCACATATAAAACCTGAACGTTTTCAACAAATTTAGTTAACATAAAGTCAAAGGATAAGCTTTGTCATCTAACGTCTGGCGTTAACCAGGCACTACAAATCCTGGGCCAAGAATTATATTGTAAATATATTAACATAAAAACACCCTCGCATGTAATTTCATTCACACTCCTCGCACGAAAATAAAAAAAAATAAGTCAAGCCGGGGGACGCGGTAGGCAACGCGAATGGAAGACGGGGATGGTTATGAGAGGGGACAGAGAGAGAGATAGAGAAAGGGAGAAGAGCGAAAAGGGCACTAAAAGAAGCGGCGCATCGTCGGTTACCACGGTAACCACCAACCCCGCTTCACCCTCCATAACGACTAGCCGAAAGTTTAGAGAGAGAGAGAGAGGGAAAAGGGATGGGAAGAGATTCCGGGGGTTGATTCCGAGAGGGAGAGAAAACAAGGATACGAGGGTTGTGCGTGGGTGTTTGTGCGAGGGTAGATGAAAAGAGGGGGTTGATATGCACCGGAGGAGGAGGGAATTGAGAGCCGTGGAGAGGGGGGGGGAGGAATGGCGAGAGGTTTACGGAGAGTAGGGGAGTAGGGAAAGGAAGGAACGATACGTCGCTTGGTGGGTAAGGTCGCGCAGATAAACAGACAGAGGGAATAGAGAGAGAGGAGAGGAAGAGAGACTGGTGGCAATAGGGGTTCAACGTATTCGGAAGTGGAAAGGAGAGAGAGAGAGGGTGAGAGAATTGGGGTGGAGATTGAGGGGTTAAGAGAGGGTTCCGTGAGGGTTTTGAAGAAGAGGGGCCGGCGGAGGGGCCGCGGCTGCGGAGACGGAAGAGGGTGGAGAGGAAGAGGAGGCGCGAAGAAAAAAGATGGTGGGGAGTAAGCGACTCTTTCGGTACCGGAGGATGGGGACCCATCGGAGACGTCTCAGGGAGGTTTGGAGAAGCTGCTCTCGGTGGATACACAACGCAATGTAGGAGGAGGAGATGTTGGCGGGGAGAGTTGGGGTGGGGGAGGGTTTAAGAGCGTGAGTGGAAAGGTACGCAAAAACGAACGATAAAAAAAGGAGGGCGAAAGAGAGGGGAGGAAATGAATGAACGGTTGAAAACGTAAACAGAAGCGCACACGGACGGACTAATGACTTTTATTTCGGGTTAAGTCGAGACAACGGTGGGCCTTTCTTGAGCTCTGAGACCCGAGACGGCGGCGGTTCCTGAGCGCATGGCACCGTGGAAGTCATGCAGATGGCACAAAAGGGATAGGTTCTCTTTTTTGTTTCACAAGAGAGCGAGAGTGAGAGTGCGGGGGCACTGGAAGACACATTCCGCCCCAGGGTGCATCACCCCGCGCATCAGAATGAAAAGTGAAAGCGTCGAAAATGACAGTTATCTAAATAAACTTGGGCCAGTAAAATGTAAGGGTGAGGAAACATATGTTATTAATACGCGATCATGTTCACAAAACAACAGAACAATATAAATAAGTGAATGCGATGAAAATTTTTGAGTTCTCAACAAAACACAAAAACGGTAACAAAAGCTTTAGGTAAAATCCGTAATCAAAGCACTCGTTCGTGGAAATCAGAGGTTTAGGCGCAAAAAACCATGTATGATAAAGCTCCGAACGATTTCGTTTTTTATTTGAGAGTCCGTTGCCAAGTGGAGAGGTGTAGTTCTTTTTTAAAGTCAATTCCCAGAAGAGTTTTCAAGAAATGGTTTTTCCTTCTACGTATCAGTTTATCATAACTATCAAACTCCCTTCAGCGTTATAGGCAAACTAGAACGGGAAAAAGATTCGCAAACATCAACTCGCTAAAAGGTCAAATGTTTTTTCAGATAGCCTCTGTTTTAGTGAAAGGTCATTTTGTTATCTTTAGATGCCTTTGTGAATTAATGTGACCTTCCTTATAGATGCTATAGAACTCAGTAGGAAAATACGGCCGCAATGTCAACGAGCGATAAAGGGAGATTCAAGTTGGAGCTCTGTAATGAAAATGAGGATATTAATAACGAGTAGATATCAAGAATCTGGGAGTTTATGCAATACGCAATCCTCTAAAGGTAAAATACCAAATAAACACACACACTTGTGAGGTTGGCGACATGAGGATTAAAATGTATAGCACTGGAATAAATCGTCATGAAATGTAAAATGTATTGGAGGTGAATAAATTTGTAAAGAAGCCCCCACATATATACGGATTACAGCCAAAAAATATTTCCATTATACCTATTATCATAAAAAATGAAAGCGATAATAAGCAATCATCATAATGAATAATTACAGATTTTGGTGGTACAAATACGATTAGTTTGATTAAAAAATATTTGAAGAATCGACTGGAGAATCAAATTTCATCTTGACTTCGTAGAAATAATAAGCAGCCTCTCTCCATGATTGAAACCTATTATATTTAATGGGTAGGTTTTGAAATTATGAGAAATATATCAAAGAAATGGGTTAAACATAGGAGAAATCAATGGTCGTTCCTGGAAAGTGCACATAAAAGTGTCATTTACTCTTAGTTAAATTCCTTCTGTTGATGGAAACCACCATAATGATAATGAAATGCCCTCTGGTGTTCTGAGACGTAATTTTCACCCGGCCCAGAGGACGGATTCTCACAAATGCTATCAGGACGCTATCAAAACGGCGACTAAAACGGACGTTGAATGGGAGGTAAACAGCAGAGGGACATCCCGGGAAGGAGACACGGAAATGGGGCGAGGTGCATGGAAAAGGCAAACAACCAGGGAGGAGCGAGACGAGATATGTAAAGCAGGGAGAGAAAGAGAGACGAGGGTTGCTAGGGCAGAGTAGAAGATGAAGGGGAATAAAGCGATCGAGATAAGAATTTGGAGATAAGAAGAACACAGGAGAGGTTCATTAAGGACAGGGAAGGGTGCGGGAGAAGAGTGGATTATAGGACTAAAGCTCGGCAGTTCTAAAATGAGGGGGAAGCAAACAGCAATGTGTTTACGGGGTGCGGGGGGGGATGGAGGAGGAGCCGCCACAGGAGAGACGCACATGGTAAAACGGGATAGCTCGCTAACCGAAGTGTGCGGTGATTCGATTTCGACGGCAGACCTCGTTGCGGAGTAGAATAAAAATTAAAAAAGGATATGGTGATGATACCCTTTTCCTCCTCATTTTCCAATCGCGCACTCGTTCGGCTTTTCGGTTGTCGCCCCGAAGCCCGCGGGAAACCGATGCTGTCGCAGCGTTTCGCTCGATCTGTGCGGAAGTGTGAGAGGGTGAATGTTTGCGCCTGCGGGGGGGAAAGAGCCCCGGGGGGTTGGTGGTGAAAACTGTTGAGGAGCGTAGTGGTGAGGAAGTCTGCGCTGTGTGGGTGTCGCCGGCAGTTGGCCAGGGCTCCGAAGGGGGGAGGGTTTGGCTGAAGTGGGAAGGGGAGGGGTTGCGCGATGAGATAGGGAGAAGTAGAGAGAGAGGGAGAGAGAGAGAGAGAGAGAGAGAGAGAGAGAGAGAGGAAAAGGGACTAGGCCCATGGTATTTCCTGGAATAGAGGATAAGGGAATAGAAGCTGACGTTGCCAGGGCGAGGGAAAAATCGAAGCGTGGATGCGCATGAAGGGATAAAACCGGGGATATTCATCGAGAAATCCGCGGTATAGGGAGCTTTTTTACACGGGAGTCGAAAAGTAGAGAGATAAAAAACGAGGAGGAGCCAACTTTACGTAGCAGCTGAGCTTACTTGATACAGTCACTTCTCACAGCGGCTCCCTTTGACCGCACGCCAAACTTACGTATCAACACCAGGGTTGAAATTCGCCATGAAAAAATCATTTGACTTGACCGGGAATCGAACCCGGATCTCCCAATTGCCGGTCAGGTGAGTTAGCCAGTAACACCACCAAGCCATCTTCCTTCATAGCGAATTTCGAGGGGGGTTTATGCGAACTAGATGTTCGTACTTACGTATTAACTTATAAAATTAAGATATACGAAGTATGTAAAGGAAATTGATTGATAAACCTTCTCAATTACCATGAAATATTTTAAAACCTTCAATAAGTAAGATTTTTTCCTTCCTGTAAGCAATCTGACATAAATGATTTTAGAATCTCTTTGTTAAGCGCATGGCAGGGCATTTATTTCGCCAAATTCAAAAACCCTGCCATAAATTCAACTGGGAAAAGCATGTCTAGCTGATGCCATAACAATTTGCAGTCATCAGATGGAGAGATTAATCGAGAATCTTTACCCAGAAATCAGAGGAGAGTTATACAAGAGCTCACAAAGAAGCCGACAGGCTGGGACGAGAAGAGAGGGAATGAGATGACACGCCGGCAATTGTATAAAGACGCCTCAACCTACTGGAATCCGAGGTCGACGAAAACGATTTCTTCGTAAAAATTTTATCCAAAGATTCTGCCCGTTCAGCTCAAGAGCTTATTTCTGGGAGGTCGGAAAGCTAGATCCCTTCCAGACTTCGCCAAGAGCGGATTGCTTTCACGAAAGTTTCTTAGGATTTCCGTTCAACCAGAAAAATAAGACGAGGCGTGGCGGGAGACATTGTCATTAACAATGTCATCCTGACGTTCATTCGACCTACTTATCCAGCTTCCAATTCGAGCATTAAAGAACCTTCATGGTACTGAAAATTTGGATGCATATATTAAAAAAATTATTAAGCATTCGTGGAATAGTTAGGTACATCATGGGTAAAGATTTTAAAAACGCTAATTAGAGTTGAAAAATTGGCGCTAAGTGAGCAATTCGTCTATTTCAAGGAAATTGTGAGGTATAAAACTATAAAAATGATCAATGGGAAACCGGAATCAGCACTCCAGTGGCAAAGTCACGATTAATTAAAAAAAGCAATCGAGCAGGACCCCGTTTCGATGTGGCAATCGGACGCTTTGAAACTTGGAGACAATCCTGAGGACACGCGCCCCGTGCGTTATCACCGGGAGGCTCCGAGGCATCGACCTGGTCCTTCGGGACGGGGATAAAAGAGCCAAAGAGGAGAGCGGCCGCTCCTTCTTGAAAACAAACTGACCTCACGGGGAATAAAGGCGGACAGTATCACCGCCATCTCGGGGCACGCGAGGAATAATAAACGGGCCGACGCTTTGGTTTGCTCTCCTTCTCTCGCGGAGATGGGATAGAAGCCCAAGAGAGAGGTATTGAGGGAGAGAGAGAGAGGACGAATATTGTGTAATACACTTTTAAAAGAGGGCTCCAGTAAACAAGGGGCCATCACTTTTCCTCCCCGCCAATCCCTACTCCCACTTTACAGATGGGCGCGATGCATGGCGGGTGGGGGTTGAGAGGCGTGAATGGAATAAGAAGGAGAGGATTCTGGGAACGGAGAGGAGTGTGAGGCGCGGGGGGAGGAGGGAATGTGATGCCAGGAAGGGGAGGGGCTCGGCAGATGCGTGTTTTCTGGTGACGGGGTGGATTGGCGGCGGTCTTCGGGGGAAAAGAGAGGGACGAGGAGGATTCGGGGGCACTTTTACGGGTAAGGGGGATGTCAAAGGGAAGAGGGGACGGCGGCTGGAGGACATTACCTACATTTCCCAGAAACGCTCAACCGTGTGGTAATCGGGTCGACAACGTGAGAGTTAAAGCCACCTCTCTTTCTCTCTCTCTTCAGTAGGTCCCCTTGGCAATCACGGGATCGGAAAATTCGGAAAGGACAGAGGGAGCCAATCAAAGCGATTAGGCCTCGAATGAGGCCTGCGACGAATTATGCACGTGGGTACACCGCATTAGATGTCGGTAACCTCAGTCAGGAGCGGAGTTTAGAGCAGAAAAGATCAAGTTTGAGAAGTTTTTGAAAAGTTTAAGACTACTTTTTTGTTTATGTTTATAGGTGAAAGATGAGTTTTTAAGATATAAATGGAACTTCGTATTTTGGTTCGAACTGACGCAGCTAATGATAGTAGTAACAATGAAAAAATGTGAAGAAAAAATACTTCATGCCTAACAACCTAATTGAAAGAGATAGATTTTCACGAATAATATTAATGGTTGAAGGCGTAACATTGTGGAACATAGTCACAGGCGTGACGAAAAAATATCTTAGTATATTCCACACTTTAAGTGTTAACTGCCGACCCAGGTTTCGACTGCACAGCAATAATTATCTAGATCAATCACAATGATAAATATTGCTGTGCAGTCGAAACCTGGGTCGGCAGTTAACACTTTAAGTGTGGAATATACTAAGATATGTTTTCGCCATGCCATGTCATGTGATGACATAATGTCTCGATTGACAGATAGTTTATGAGCGCATGCATATCTTAAGCAAGATAAACAAACTGCATCTGTAACGACATTCATACGCTCCATATCGCTTTGTTAAAATTTATAAAAATACGACACATTTTGTGCATTAAAGGGTGTGGAAAGATAACCCAGAAAATAAGAAGAGTTAGGGCTATCCAAAAGCTTACCACTTTGCCGATATCATTTCAATGATGATGGTTACATAAAAGGGGAAAAGTAGAATAAACTTTATTTTCTCGGAGTAAAACTAAGTACAGCTAAAGCAAAAGTGGAATTATTGGCTGTATTAAATAATGATGTAATGCGCTAACCTCCAATTCGGCAAAACTGTCGTTACATCTCTTAACAGAAATAAAAGTCATTTATACAGACAACGGAACCCGTTACAACGAATTAAACCAAACGAAATTTAAACGAGAGACTTGAGGGATTTTGAGATTCAGTCTAGAGCACCCACTCTAATGTATTTACGAACACTCACACAGAAAAATTCAACAGAGGGCTTTTAAAATACCATTGAACGAAATTTATGGCCGACTTCGGCGTAAAAGTCGAGGAAAAAAGTTAAAAAAAAGAAGCCCCGGGAAGGGGTGGCGGCACTAATTCGGAGCGATGCGATAGGAGCTGTTAAAATGAAAGAGGAAAGGGGAGGAACTCTCCCACAATGTGTCACACGCTGCACTCGGGCAGCGGGACTTAACACCCCCGCGCATATGAATTCCCGAAAGGAAGTAAGAGGAGTGCTTTCTAACAAACCCATCCTTCTATTTCCTACTCCTCCCTCCACTAGAGAGCTAAAAATACACGCATCCATCCACATAAATCTCCGGAGACGACGCGTGAGGGCACTTTTTTACGCCAGCGAGACTCTCATGTGCGTGTGTGTTGACTAATAGCGCACCATATCTCTCCCTCCGTAGTCACTCCGTTCAAAATCCCTTTTTTCATTCCATTCATTCCGTATGCTTCTGGAGTATGATAATACATAATTCACAAGTGGAACACTTTACTTCTGGTAGGAGAACGAGGAATGGTGCTGCTCTCAAGTTCACGGGTGGCTTCCTTGTTCCAATAAACACTCCTCCAAAAGCTTCCTGTGGGAAAGAAACGTCAAAGAGTCTGCACCACGTGCGGATTGGGTAAAGATGATTTATATAGGGCTTTGATGCATTGGAGGCGGAGCCGAGACGCGGTAGCTGACAAATAAATCGGAAACTAACACCGTCCTGTATAGTCGCTACAGGTCAAAGCACAGTGTATAACTTCACCCGTGTCCGGGACAGTTTATTATCCACTGTTTCATTGTTAAGCTACCTAAGCCGATTTTAATATCACAATTCGTGTTTCCTTTTGACAACATCATTGTGGGTGTGGGATCGCCTAATTTTGAGTGGAGTGCAAAGTATCAGTGACAGGGAAGTACACTTATTACTTACACTGACCCAAAAAATACTCTGCATGATATTCGCCATGGGTAATCTCTTTGCTTTCCACAGCAGCGGTTTAAATTATCTCATCAAAGATGTCTTTTCTAATTAAGCTATACTTCAACGTAAAATCTATCCTTCTGCAGCACGAATTATCAATATTTCAGTCAATCAAACGATTATTTTTTAGTTATTTCTCCCACCTTGATAACTTTCGGAAAAAAACATAAGGCATAATAGCATGACTAAATGTAAAATAAAAATAATAAAAAACGATGACAATGTTTTTCCCCAAAATTGGAATGAGTCATCATCTGTGATGTTTGTCAATATTTAAAAATTCGATGACCACGATCAAAACTGCAGGCTACGAAAGATCGTGATTGGTTTTCATACGTTTTACGAACGGCTAAACCTAAGATCGCATAACGCCTTAATTTTCGATAAATACAAATATGAGAACACCAACTTCCAGCGCATCACGGTTTTTCCAACGAACAAGCGGCGACATATGAACTATAAGAAGAGTTCTCCAACCACCAAAGCGTAATGACCCACAGTATTTTCTTTCAACAGTTATATTGACACCCTCGGTCATTCGGCGCATTGATTGGTCGGGGAAGTCCAAAAAGTGGACCTCCCGCTTTCTAAGCGACGCCGACCGAGGCACGAACTACAAAGCCCAGTGGCAAGTTCCCGTTCGCGAGGCGTGCTTCTGAGCGTATACGTGCACCGAAGAGTCGGAGAAAGCGCATAAGCCTCACCACACGCGCGAATGCGTGTCTCACAGCGAGGACAGCGCGAAAGGAGTGCCACGCGACGGGGAATTACGCGGTACTGCCCCGTTAGGAGACCTTAATTAGTTTATTCTATTCGATGGTGGTGGGAACGGGAGGGGGACATCAATACCAACTTCGCAGGTTTCTCCTATTCACGTCAATGCCACATCACAAATTCGTAGCCATAGGGCAGGGACGAAGGATTAGAGCTGAATATAGGCATATACGCTGAACATCAATCCTTTTGCCAGGTAGATAGAGAGTAGATAGCTCGAGATTTGAGGTATCCCATTCATGCAACCGGTTGGGATTTTCGCAGACACTTACTTCTAAACAATCATTCCCACGAATGGTTAAGCAACGCTCCTTTGAACTTTCTCCATCTATAAATTCTTAGAAAAAAATGTCTGCACTATCCCTAGGCGCGGAGATAGAAGTCCAACCCAATGATAACATCGAACATTCTGCAAAGTATAGAACGAATCAGTTCACCTTGAAGCTAAAAAAATGTTGAAGTGAAAGGCTTCGCAATCGCGCAAAGTCAAGGCCGCGAATAGCAACATATTTTAACGATATATGTGGGACGGTTCAGATTGTGAATTAGCGTCGATAATTGCCTCTTTAAAGAGACCCGCTGACCTCAAACTCGCTGCCAACTCTCGATTTTTTTGTCGACAGAAGATGCAATGCGAGCTGCCGCTGCGATTGACTTCTGGGGGCATCGGCATTCCTCCAACGAGGCTCGGAAAATCAGTCGGGAGACTTCTGCATCGCCACCATTCTCTTATTCATTAGCACCCGTTTTGCTAGCTGGGTAACGCTTCCCCGAGCGAGACACTAACGAGGACTGCAAGGGGTGAGGCTGTTCGGGGAGAGAAGTCACACGAAGAAAGAAAAATCTAAGGGAAAACTTTCGCGACGCATTCCGAAATGTTTCTTTTTTTTTAATTTCTCCTCATTTAAAACGCAGCGGACTCTGTCGGACCCAGTGGCGGGCGGTTGAGACATACCCACCCGCGGAATACAATATCTCCGACGATTCAACGCTTCCCTTCCCCCATCGCTTAGGTTGTTACACAAACATGCGATCCGAAAGTGTGTATCCCTATGCAGTTCGAAAACAAGAGCGGCTTGGGTTTCAAAATATCTTCCTCCTCAAACTCCCGACGCCACCCACCTGCTTTAAAATCCCCGCGGGTATGCATGCTTTGAGAGGAAAATACACCGATTTCTCCTCGCTTGCTAATTTTGTTCTCCCTTCTATTATTTGTTCCTCACACCTTGCGGGCACTCTTCTGATGGTATTCCATTGCCAACCGGCACATTTATGGGAATCGAGTAGTGATGGGCTGAACACGGGATTCCCATGTCGAAGACCCGGGTTCGAGTACAGGCACGCTGGTGGTTTTTTTTCAGTGACATCCATATCAATCATGTCATATGGAGAGATCCTCCAGTTCATTAATCCGTCCCTCAGATGGGACGTGAAACTATGCAACCCCTAGTTGATTTTCGTTCAGAAAATGATAGTGACTGACCCATGACTTCTCTACGCCTTTCTTCCTTTCCCAATTGATCCTTCTTCTGTCGACCAATCCTTCGCCATTGAAAGGCAGCGGGTTTTATTCATTTTATTTGGATATAGAAGCAGCTCTCGACTTATAAAAAAGATGAGCAGGTGACCGGCAAGATTGAATTTTTTAAATAGAGCTTTTGATGATTCTTCCAAACAGAAAAATTATACTTTGACATGAATATGAAAATGTCAACAGTGATAGAATTTTGAACTACCTCAAATATTACACAAGATAAACGAAAAATATATATGTTTCTAATATCACTAATATATTTCTAAGTGCTTAAGGCAAACTATTTCTGCTAGAATTCTTACGGTATGAACTTAATTAGAACTTGGTACACTCGAATACGAAAGAGATGTATAATTTTAGCTCACCGAGAGTATTATAATACCCTCAGTTGCCGGTCATCTACCCAAATAACCAACTAATTAACATTCCGACACCGTACAACCAATGTCCACAGGGCGCAAACGGCGAGAAAGGAACATCTCTCGTAATGATTCCCACGATGCTACCGAAGCGCCTTAGCTTTCTTTTCCCCTTCGCGAAGAAGTCTGCTCAGCCGGGATGGGGTTTAATGGGTGGGCGGGGACCGATTCGAGACGCTCGGCGTCGGGATTTCGAATTTCGAAGCGAAGGAGAAGAAGGGGCGCGCCCGTGAAACTTCTCGACGATTATCCGTCCGGTGATCCGGAATAATGAACGCGTCGGCAAAACCGATCGGGCGAAGGGGCTCCAGCATCTTGACCGCCTGGGGACCAACCACTTTCACCTTCACCGAATCTTTTTATAAGAAAAAACGACCTCTGGGCACATTAAAATTGAACACGGAAAGAAGACAACACAACGCCGTAACAGGTAGATCATCATCGAAGGTGCACGGCGATGAAATTACGTGTATTCACGCGATCGACAACTTTCCCAGAATCGTAGTTGTTCTATTCTGACACTTTTTGAAGACATAAAAATTACATTTGATTCCGGAGTGAATCTTTGTTTTTTTTTCTTCTCCCCATTTTATACAAGTACATTTTATAGATTAAGCCCCAGAGCACATTCACTTCGTTGACGCACTTCAAAACCCGCAGCAATGTTTTCTCTTCTTATATGATGAGGACTCGTCCCCAAATCGTTAAAATCTGACGTAAATTACTAGCTGTCTTGCCGGAAATTACCGGAGAAACTTCATCGCAGATATACCTCAGAGAGTTGAGAGTAGGCGGACAAGCTTCCGAAAAGAGTTGATTTTTTGAAAACGGAAGTGAAAGAGAAAGATGATGAATAGTTACGACAGGTTTTCTTGTTAACTTATGTGATGATAGTAGAATTTCTTTCTGACGAGTTCCACACCCAAAATAAAATACCAAAACTTTAAAATAAGTTTAAAATGACGCTTTAGGAGCACGAATAAATTAATTTTAACAAATTCATTTTGCTCACCGATTAGCTATCATCATCGGCAAACGCTGAGCTAATCAAAACACATTCCGCCGAACCGGTTTTCACTTAATTTAACCCATCTTTTGACGCCTTTAACTCGAGGCATGACTTGACGATTAAGAGCGTGGGATTCACCAACCTGACTGAGAAGTAACCTCGCACATTTTGGTTCCGTAGTTTCCCCGTAGATGAAAGCAAAATATAAGAAGAATTGAAGCAGGATGCAATACATGGAGAGCAGATAACTTTAAAAAGGATGCACGATTGAAGACTAGGTCGCAGTAAAATTTCTTTTTGAGGACCATTTGAAATTTTTCATTTCTGCATCATGCATAAATTCCACTCAATATCGCAAGAATCTTTGGATTTTATAAAAGAAATGAATAATTGCAAAGGGATTTGATACATGGAGAGCATATAGCTTTACAAAGGAAGCATGATTGAAGCCTTCCTAGTTTCGCGGACATTATGAGAACAATAATATAGTATTAAATAAATAAAATATTGTATGGCCGTAATCGAAAAAATCACAATCAATATAGATATCCGTCGGCCACGACAGAAACACCAGTTACTGCTCATTCACCGAAGCATTATCGCTGGGTTGGGCTCAAATTGGGATTATCCCCCGTCCAAAGTTATCGTCCAATTTGCGTAAATCGGGTACTGCTAGCAAAGTTTGAACGAGGCATAGCGAAGTGTAAAACGACCTGGGTTGTCTAAGTTGTAGTGAAAGCTTCCGCGTAGTGGTCTTGGTACTTGGTGGCTTTAGGAATAGCTTCCGTGTTGTGCCATTTTTGAAGAAAACAGTCCCAGACGCACGTTCCAGCTCGCTTTTTCAGGTTAGAAGTGATATCGCTTCTCGCTCTTCTTCAGACTTGACCAACTCGCTTCTTCACATGAAACTGTCGTCTTCAAAAATGACAAACGTGGAAGCTACCCCGAAAGTCATCAAGTACCTGGTCGTCAAAGGAAGAAGAATTGAAGTCCCGCGGGTATGAGCAGCAATAAGCAAGTTGGAAGTTAGTAAGCGGTAAGTTAACAAAGGCAGATACCTGACGAATGGGCATTGGTTAAATATTTCCGTCTTTTTGGCTCCCCTCCCTCCTCTACAAGCAGGGAGACAAAAATGTTGGATCACGAGGATGTCTCGATCCACTTCGGCGTGCGAGAGGAAGGGGATTCTTCGCACGTAACGAGTATCCCAACACTTTCAGACTTTCCATCCCGGCCGTAACTCCCACACACCCCACGCCCGACGAAAGCGTTTTCATGTCGTGACGCAACCTTTCAAAGGCCTACCTTACCTATTCCAGACCATGCAACCGACGCCGTATCAATGCGGTATGTGTGAGTTTGTGTGTGTGTTTCAGTGTCCGTCGTTATGTAACGGCCAAGATGTAACCCCATGAGAGCAAATAACACTGACCGCGGAAGCAGTTTTTTTTCCTCCGTGCTATCCTTTCCCTCGATTCCTCCGCCCACTCAAAGCGGGACGCATATAGACCGTGAAACGATAGTGGACGCGGATTGACGCCAACGCGGCAGACGCGTTGAGGAGAACGCTTTAGGGGGAGTGGCGATGAATATCAACACACGAGCCATGCGAGTTTAAAACAAGAGAGGGTTGCGTATCCGCACGGTGAGTGGATGGAATATAAGTCTATATGCTACCCTCAGAACCATACCAAGAGCGAGTGGCAAGGGGTGTGAAAATTATAGCCATGCAGGAGGAAGGGAATGAGAAAACAAATTTGGAAGATGGAAAGAACGCTTAGCAAAGCATACTATGATTGACCAGTGTCTCGAATAAAGAACATCAGCTTCACGCTAGCCACTCGTGTTTGTGCCAATGAGGATATAATTGTTTTTTCTTCTCTTTGAATCATTTTCTTATCAGATTATTATTTATAGCTTGCATTATAGCATTTGTTTATCCCAGAGTGCTGAGTTGATTGAATGCCGAGTTTAAAAAAAAACTGTTTCGTTCCATCTCAAAGCTGCGTCTTTATTATTATTTCGAATTATACCAACCAAGCTTATGACCGGCGGTTCTTCTCCTGCTTCCAACCAAACCCATTCAGATGTGCTACGCTGTTTTGAGGAATCAAGTTTATGACTAAAAAGAGAGAACTCTTAGTATTTTCCACACTTAAAACTTTAATTCCCGACCCAGGTTTCGACTTCCTTGCAATCATTTTCAAAGGTACATTATACATGGTATGTCAGTTAATATATAGATCTGGGGTGGGGGAGAGGTGGGGGAAGAAGTGGTTGGTTGACGTCAGAGACGTGTGTCACGGTCAGTGGGAGGTGGTGGGGAGAAAGATATGGATAATAGGGGAGAGTGGGAGGGAAAAACACATTCATTTAGGAGATTCTCACTTATGTTTTTGGCAGCACTCAAAATTTTGAAATGCTCTAAGTAGTCCAATTTGGCTCCTTTCTTCTCAACATGTAGCACTTCCGGCAAAAAGTCACTTAAATGGTCCTCTTCGATTTACAACAAGTATATTTTTTTTCGCTCCACAGAACCATTTCTTTAACAGTCTACCACTTATATCTTACCTCATCGCTTTTTAATTCCAGGGATTGGAGTGCTGGGTTGACATTATAATCTTCGTGCTACCTTAAAAATGCATCCATATGACTATTTCGAATAATACCAGCCTAACTTATTACCGGCGATTCTTCTGCTTCGAACCAAACCCATTCAGATGCGCTACGCCCTATGTCTCTGGACAGCACTTTTCCAGCGAAGCGTGAGGCTTACCTAAGGCCCGGGATGGGAAGAGAACGGAATCTCCCGCGGAAGACAACCGGCATGAGCGGAAGATCGTAAATCGATAGGCAGAGGTGAGCGATTTCGCGTGAGCGCTACTGTATTTTATGAGAGATTCGCCACCCCTCCCACCTTACCGGGTTGTGCAAGACTGGAAACTCGTACAAAAAAAGCGAGGCGGAATACTGGAGATTTTGAGGTGAGGATTAAGAGAATTAAAAAAAAAAATGAGGGGAAGATTGGTTTCCGCGATTAAGTCAGTCTGCTTGGAAATTAACGGAAAGTTTTCTCTGCTATACCATGAACCACGTCACGTTCGAGGAGTTTATTTAATTCGCCCTTGTTTCTTTTCTCTCTTCCTGTCCTCAGAAGAAGAAGGACCTCTCCTACCTCTTTGTTTTCCCCCCATACCCTCCTCCCCCACCCATCAAATGCGCTGTAACGTTGTCGGGGGGCCGGGTTACGCCTGACCCACATTCGTTAGCGCGGGCGAAGTCGGGTGTGATGTCATTTTCACATGAGCTGCGCATTAGAAGAACCGCAGCGATTTCGTTAACGAGATCCCTATCTCGCAGACCAGAGTGAGAGCAAACATTTAAATAGCGATTTCAAAGCGGTCGTTAGAGAAGGAATTCCGACGCTGGATTTTTCCGAAATCGTACGGAAAGCGGTACTCTAACGGACGTATTAGAAGTTCATCGAGGCGCATCTTGATTTACATTTAAGGACACACAAAAACTGTTAGGAAAACTGAATCTTAAATGCATATGTTCAAAAGAACATAACAAGGTCGGAATCGAGGGTCACAAACGCGCCGCTGACTTGCCGACACGCGAGACGGAAAGCAGTTACGAAATTTTAAAATCTGAACCTTTTTATGTTACGTGCCTTACAAATGTCCCGCCCGACGTATCTTCAGACGATTACCGGAACTTGATTGAAGTGTCCCTTCCTCGAAATCACATCCTCAACGATCCACGAAAACCTACAAATTGCCACCAGATTCCTCCGTTGGGACTACCGGGAAACGGCTGCTGTGCAAGAAAATCATCGCGTTTTCAAATCTGGCCTGTTGGGCCGAGGACGTTCTTAATGTGAAGGTCGTGAGCTTTACGTAACCAGTAGCAGGACATTGTCGCTCTTCCTCGATCTACACGAGTGACATATTTATGACGCAACATTTTTTGCAGATATATTTCAGATACGAGCCAAGGCTGCCGAAAAACGAGGAAGGGAAGCACGCGGTGGACAAGCAACGTTTAAAGTAGTAGTTCTCAGCCTAATTTTGCTCAATTCCCCCATTTCATCATAGTTCAGATTTCCACTCCCGTTCTCGAGATAGTCTCACTTAAAACATGCATTTCAAATAATATGCTCTTGTTTAATGATCGATCATAATTGGTTGCATTCAATAAACGATACTAAACGGCAAAAATTAAATCAAAACTTCAATGTTGAATAGAATTTAAAGTCAACAAACATTGGACGTTGATGCATATTGGTCCCAATTTCCTCCCCAGGTGGGATTTACGGATGGTTGAGAACTCTTGGTCAAAGGTATTACGCAATGCATCACCTACTTCAATTTCATTTTCCGGAGAACTTTCTTGTGACTCCATTGCACTACTTGGGTGTCAGTGACACTTCTTCGAAGACTTACCGAGTTCCCAAGACTTGAGTTAAACTATATAGAACAGAACAATTCAACCGCAAAAGAAGAGTATCGATAGGGAAGCACCATGCTGAAGAAGGATTACAATGCACGCGATGAGGGGCTCGGGTTTTAGTCGGCCTGGGAGTGCATAGGTATTTGTTCTAGGAAGTCACATTGTTGATCGCGTGATTCGTGAGACGGCGCACCCAAGAAAGAATACAGAGAGCGTGGGAGAAGGGCGAGATGATTACGATGGAGATGCAATGACAGTCAAGACGCCTCACCCTCATCCAGTTAGAGAATCAAAGCTCACTTAGAAATACCACACACTGAATTGTGAGAGCATCCAAAGACCGGAGTTTATTGGAGGGAATTATACGAAATAACTTATTTCACGAATTCTCCTAATTTATTGAATCTACGGCGCAGCTCACAGAATATGGCCACCGTGAGTCGATCCCGTTGCGAGAAAAAATATGAGACACTCGAAGGAAATAAAATTCTGGCAATGTATGCACGCGAGTCCATCGTTAACATCTGGTCTGTCAGCGACCATAAGGACAAATACCACGACGTATTCCTGTTATGTTCTCCAAGGATCAACGAAATTTTAACCATCCTCCATATCGCCATATTCTCCCGTCGCACTGCCGTGGTCTGCATTGGATGGCCAACAAGGGACAACAAAACGCGCCATGCTATTAATAATTGGGTTATTTGTCCGTAAATCGATATGTGACGAGGATTGGATTTGTCCTTCCCTGAGCTATTCAGGAAGTAAAGACCAGTGATGAGGTTAGCTTCCAAAGATAGATAATATTTCGATAATTAATTACAGTCATGAACTATCAGGAGAAACCCATTGGCTATTTCGACTCATTTATCATATCCTTATACCTTTCAAAGTTCAATTATACATTTTATTAAATATTGTACTACTTGTTTCGACGCAGCGGCGTCATATTCGGTTTCTTAGGTCAGATACCTTAAAGATGACGCCACTAAGTCGAAACCAATAGTACATGAAAATAAATTGGTGGAATAAAACGAAGTTTTCTTTTTTCGTAATTTACAACGAACTTCCAGAACTAAAACCATTGAGATCATTAATTTTGTTATGGAATTGCAATGACATGAAAATGTACAAAAGTAAATGTAGTATGAATGAAGTACACACCTGGTGACCGAACTGAAATCATGATTCAAAATGAATCGAATCGAATACAGAGGAGGATACAGATAAGGAATTCCGCGATCAGGGCTATCCCACTTCCTTGGCAGATCCTAGTCACAATATGTCATAGGGTTCCCTCAATTGGTACCCATAACATGTGAATTTAACTTTTTATTGGTGCTGTTATCAGATCCCAACATAACTAAACATACGGAGGCGGAAGCTTGGCGCTAAAACCACAGAAGAAATCCTGATAATTTTGGACTTAGCCCTTTGACCTGAATGACTACTTGATGTGTTGTACGCGCACGGTCAGCAAGACTATCTCAGAGCTAGTTTCTCCGACTATGTTCTAACCTATTTATTTTTGCTGCGTGCTGAATAATAAAATGTCCAGTGAATGCAAGGCATGAATAATAATATTCAGTTGCAAAACAAAAAAAATAGAAATGCCTCAACGAGCCAGGCTCACTTCGACGTGCTCACACGCATAAAAGCTGAGCATAAAAAAATAATAAGCATTAAAGCAGTTTTACGGTAAAGCGTTGAACGAGTTTACATGGCATGAGCAAACTATCCAGCCTGATGACCTGCTCACTCAGGAGGCATTACGCCATAATTTGCAATAATTTCACCGAAGGACCACTTTATCACTCAAATCGACAGATATTGACTTGAAGTATTGGGAAATAGATCATAAAATATACGCATCATCATCATTGGTCGATCAATCCTTGGTTCTTTTCTGTATGATGTTCCATACGGTCCCTCCCTCTTCTATTGCTGTAGGTACACTTCATCATTTCTTATATTATCCGTCCAAAATATTGGCATGGAACACGAACTCGAAATCATTTCAAAACAGAAAGCAAAATCACCCAACAGATGGCCGCTCAATTTAATTGTTAAGGAGTCATCAGAGGAAAAAATTGAAGAAATTAAATGAAAAAAGGAAAGCCATAACGTTAGGTGGATCCATAAAAAAGACAAATTTGAATCACTTTCGCGCTAACATTGCACAAATTAGAATTGTATTGCATGTAAGAGGTTTGGATAGATAATTGAAAGCACTTAAGATCTGTCACCATTGGATATACAATATTCATTTTACTGAATAATTTGAGCTTTGGCTGTATTAAGGAAATAACTAGCTCAAGATAATCACCTTATAAAGATATACTATTTCTAAGAGTTAATTGCGTACCAATAATTTGCCCAAAATGTCTTTTCTTCCACCTACCCTACCCCACTAACTAATTTATTCTCCCTCTGCCATGCATTCTATGTTTTAAACGCCGTACTTGAGAACTAAAACCACCTCATCAAAGATATAACGTTACCATGAGGTGTTGACGTCCATCGTTATCATGAGGTGCTGCCATCATAGAGGCTTAATAATGCTGTGATTTGCTTTGCATAGATGATTAATAATGCTGTAGTGTGTGTGAAGCTAATATTTACACAGTGCTTTTCTTTTAATTTACCAATCGAACTAACATTCCTTTTCGATAACAAATTCCAATACAGCAATGACTCATCAAGAATTAAATTGCAAAGTCGCGAATCGTGGGATTACCGAACTACTGATTGAAAAAGTAACGCGACAGTAAGCCCGATCATGATGGGCATTGAGAAGTTAAAAGTGCACCGGAAACGAGAAAAACATTCCGACTTGCCAACGAAATTTCAAATTGGATTCTCTTCTCAATGAACTGGAAAACTGGAGTCACGGATCCGAGAACCTCATACCGTTTATAATTGGCAACTAAGACTGGGATAATTCGAACGCCGTTCGGAGGCGGAAAAAATCCAAGGTTGTGTCGTCAAAAATTTGCCACCGTGTCTTTACTTCTTTGGGCAAGTTTGACGCACCCGTCCGTGGTCATCCCCTGACCACCGCCGGGTACGAGCGGCGCGACCTTCGGAAAGCCCAACCGGACAGACAGACAAGAGACGGAAGTGGGAGAGGAATGGGGAGCTCGTGAAAAGGACTACCTCGAAATCGCTCTGTCTCGATCCATTGTGCCCGTACTGATTCACCCTTTTTGCAATGCGGCGATGCAATCGCGGTCCGTCTGGCGAACAGCCGAGTGGGGAGAAAGGCAGGAGGGGGGTGGGTGGTGGGGAGGGTCCGAATGAATAGCATAGACGTGGATGATGCGAAAGAAAGGGAGAGCGACGGGGTCCGAAGGGAAGGGGGCAGGGCGGACACTCGAATCCCCGCCGAAGCCAAACCCGGGTTCTAATTGAAGGGGTGCAATGCGTTGTGAGGGGAGTGGGGGGGGGGCCGAGGATATGGTTATGGGATGGTTTGTGCTGACCTCCCTGGGGGAGTGGACCATCCATTTGCCACCCAGCTCACGCGCGCCCGCGGCTCCCAAGAGCCACTTGCAATCGTCCGCCCCCGCTCTCCACCCCCGCTTCCACTGACTCGTGTTCATCCGCTCCCTTGGCTGACTCAAAATGCAACACGTTCAGGCGGAATGGTCGAGAGGATGACGGGGACTGCATAGTAGCAGCTTTAGAATTGGTTTTCAGTTTCTCCAAATGCTCTATCAATGTCACTCCAACGATTGGTCTCAATTATAAGTCAAAAACAACATTCGAGCAATACGTTACCTCGCAGGATTTCTATTATCCTCTCTTTCTCAGAGATCTTTGATAAATGCATACATTCGTGAGAGGGCAGAGGAACTCTAATTTTCTTACTAGTTTCTCACATCATATCAGTCATTGCTTATCATATGTAGTCTTTTGCAGAGACTGCATATTACACACCAACATTTGTAATATGTTTTTCCTGGGTGCGATATATTCTTATTTCGATCAACAGTAATACAATAGAAGTAACATAAATTATTACGTCTGAATTGAAAAACCAGTTTAAAATTACATCAAAAAGATCGCTAGAGAAACCAGTAAATTTTAGGATCCAAATGTTGTAAAATGGTCTAAAAAATGTGTACTCCTGTCTGCTCCATAACTTCCTATCGTATGCACAACGGAAAAAGGCGGATCAGAGGACAGGATTCGATGTCGGAAGACACGTCTTTTTCCGTTATACATATGATAAATGTTACATCATTTGTGAGCTTACTATTCACATCATTGGCTCTTAGTAATCAAGTCAAAACATATATCATTTCGTCTCGCTGGGTTAATTAAGATAAGTATTTAAGTCTCATGAATCTACTAAACGAATATTTCAAAGAACAAACCTGCTTTAGTGAAACTTGAGAAAAAAAACTGAAAGCAACGAGTTGCTCAAATAGGAGAAGTAGGGTATGAGGAGAGAAGAGTAAAACAAGCGCTAAAAGTGACATCGGTCGTAAGTGGACTATTTCTCACAAGAAAATAGAAGAAACTAGCGAATTATCAAAATAAAATTTCAAAAACTAGTATAAATACTGTTAGTTTGCTCTACTATGATGGGCAGAATCTGTATATGACTGCTGGCAATCTTATTCGAAAGGGATATTCCAATGACTACACCGATTATCTTCTGCTATCTAGAAGTTTAATGCTTTGACGCGTGCCTACTGCTTAATTATTTGGCCGCAGGGCTCCTAGCTTTCTCCCTGGCCACTCCGGGCAAGGTCATAGAGGCTGTGGTTAGGTTGTATTACTATATTTTTAGGAAGGGTGAAACCTCATATGGTGTCGATGAATACAAAATGCAAATGACGCTAGAACTGGCTGGAGCCATGTCTACCTAAGTATGCCTAACTCTCACCACGATATAACTTAAATAACTTTTCAACTACTTTCACTGCTATTAGGTTTCGCTTTCTTCACTATCGATCTCTCGTGAACGTAACTGATTGATTCCGAAAAGAAATCTAGACTAGAAACCAACACTAAACTGGAGGACACATAATCGATCTAGCCGAACTTTCCATCCACAAAGAGCTTGGTTTCAAGCAAGTTATTGCTGATAAGCCTGAGACACGATGTTCATTTAAAGCGGCGTAGAAATCACCGAAGAACGGGACGAAAAAATGCTGAACTCAATTAAGGGGAAAGCTGTCAAAATATTATGTCGATTGTTCAATTAAGTCAATGTAAAGACGGAAATAGTTATCCACCATTCAAATGAGGGTAACTAGGATAGTTCTAGGATGGGAATTACTATCAGAACGCAGGTTAAAATTTAGGTTAAACCTTTTAAGTAAATTCGAAACCGATTTGTTCACAGATGACGTTAGATATATATTAAGAACCCCTGCGTATTATGCTAAGTTTGATCAGATTAACAAGATTAGAGAGATAGATTGTCGTACCGATGGATTTAAAATGTCATTTTTCCCGCGTACCATAAGAGAGAACAATAGGCAGCGTAGCAAAAGGGATAGGTAGGTGAAACATAGTTAGAATAGTCTGTAGTGCATGATGCATGTAATAACTACCAATAATCCCTTCCTTATTATGTAGATTTTAACCTGTACTATACCGTAGTAACTAATATTCTATTGTAATAACTACTGCAATTACTTGCAATAACTAATAATCTACTGTAGTAACTAATAAACTATGACCCTATTTTCTAGCATGTCTACATTATATATCCTACTTACATGGCAATAGTGCATGTTTGGTGATCTTCACCCCCTGCCACACACCCTCGTGGTGGCTCGCAGGGTATTACGTAGATGTAGATGTAACTGATGAGAAATGAGGCGTCCTTAGCAGCAGGATATACGGTAAATTTGTTGCTTAGTGCTGAACTGGTCGAATCAAAAATATTAAAGGCAAATAGGCTCCAGAAGTTCCGATCGGCCTTCGAGTTTCTTATGACCATCGGTGGGCAGCGGCCCGTGCAGGAGACAACCGCTACTTCAAGCATCAAGGGAGCCAGCAACGAACTCCACGGTAGACCATTAAGTCCTTCACGGGATCTCCACTTCCTCTCCGAGCGGTGGCCTTTGGTTTTACCAAGTGCCCACTTGAGAAATGAGAGGAAGGGGAAGATGGACCACAGAACAAGTCGGCAACGAACGAAGGCTAAAATTGGCCTCAGAAAATCCCTTATAAATTCCCCCCTCCCACCAAACTACTCGAATACAGCCTTACCGTTTCATCTCTTTAATAATTCCGCGGTCGAGGGCAAGCCTTCCGCTCATTTACGGGAAAAAAATCGATCCGGAATCATTATTCTATTACGGCACGCTTTGTTTCTCATGACCTTAAGAACGGCCCACCCCTCAAAAAAAAGAAGCAACGGGCTCGCGATCAGGCAAACAAGTTCGTCTTAAGCGGAACCGTAAAACAGTAGCGGTGTCAGCGCTACCCGTCTCTTAATTCATTCTTCGAAGGTTGGTATTATCCTGTTGGGTAGCCAAGAGATAACACAAATTGCTCAGCAAATACATTATAATGTAAAGAGTTTCCTCACTCGATAACAGATGAGACCTTCACACTTGCTGCTTTAGGAGCTCAACGCTGAATCCCTTAAGGCTAACTGGGATATGCCCATTTAAATTAGTGTCTTTACCGGTCGCTGTCATTTAGAAATAGATATTTATCTGCGACATTAGTTGAACTCCTTCAAGATGCAGAAATACTAAATTAATAGAAGTAAGCGGTGTATATGCGACAAATAAGATCCTTATCTTCATGAACTTACCATTTTCTATGTTCATTTCTTGAATGAGAAAGAGTAAAATATCGAAGTTGAAATGAATATTTTCCTCTGTGGCATGAATTTACATGATGCCATCATCAAGTGACCGATTACGTTATTATGATGACTCCAGTAACCGAGAGATTACGAAAGGTTTAAATGAGAGTTAGAAAAAATTCCATAAATCTCTAAAATGTAGAGCAAGGGCTCTATCTACCCTCAACATTTCTTTCTACTTTTTATTCCACCATCAAATATTTCACTTTTCGCCGTTTTCTCTCCACCTATTCACTTTTTACGACCCTCTCCCATATTCATATCGTCCCAGCAACCAATATTATTCACCTTTGAGGTGGCTCGGGGATAGTATGTAGGTATACTTCCACACTTATTTCCAAGTGGACATAATTTCAAATATTTCAAATTGAAGCACTAACCAAGAACTGAACTCAGGAAGATCCTCCGTGAACCACGAGGTCTTGAAGCTCCCAGCTTTCCGTAGAACACGAGAAACTCACGCCGAGTCACATGAATCTCATCTCATCCGAGGTAGGCAAGTACTTATCACTCCGACTGGGAACAATGGTGAGTCACTTAAAAGACCGAATAAAAACGGCAGAGGGAAGAAAGTCGGGATATGAATAAAACATGCCCATTAGAAGCAATTACCGACCTCGGGAGACGCGCGGAGGGAATTAGCAGCGAGAGAACGTTACCCAACGCACGTTATGCACATGCCATTCCTTGCGGGGGAAAAGCACGGCGAGTCCGTTGACGTCTGGATCTCGCTATGGAGGATGGAAGGCGAGAGCGGCGAAGGAAGACCTTTGCGGGAGGGAAAAAAATTTCTGCACATCCCATGTCTGGGGGAGACCAGGTGGGTTTGGTTGGTGGGGAGGGGGAGAGAACGAATGACACGGATGAAATGCAACGCGCTCGGAAATCAGGAAAATGAGGAAATTCCATCGTGTGTCTCTCGAAAGAAATTATCAGAGGACTGAGACGGACTACGAACGAACTGGGCGGTTGCGCACGTGGTACAATGTGGAGTTGGGCTCGGAGACGGGATTAAAAGAAAAATAAAATAATAAGTGCAACCCCGTGCAATATCCTTCCCACCAATTGCAGCGTGAAATTTTTTTTCGACCCGAAAAGGCAATGGACCGTTTTCAGTCTTTTAGTCTTTGAAATCTGCCCGGAACACACTACGTTTGCGGAAACGGATCCTTAGGGAATGAAATCACAACATGCCCGTGGCGATGGCAATCACCCTTTTTCGTGTATGAATTACAAAATGCGCAAGCAACAACTTAGCTACCAAAAAAAAGACGCCTAATCAGTACGGGAAGCATATAACTAACTTCTTAATTCACCTTAGGACTTCACTAACTTTAAGGCTTGTAAAAGAGAGGTTCATTGTTTACTTTTGACATTCAAGGGGGGAAATAGAGAAGATCAGACGCTAAAAAAAGAAACTTATTTCCGTCATTCTCTCTCCATATTAGAGCTGTATAATAATTGATACCAACCCCTCAGATTATGGAGATTTATTCTAATTCCTCACGATGGAACGGAGGAGAGAGCAAAAAGGAGAATTGGTTCATTTTGGAATTGACTTTCTTCTTCTTTCAACATACATAAGGCTTCAACCTTGAGATCTCCTAATTTCCGCGCCTCCGATAGCTGACATCTGGAGCCGCCCACCACATAAGTTCTTTTCTTAGCGATGCGATGGGGCGGTGAAAACCTTGTTCGGGGCTGCTTATTTTTTTCCAGCAGTAAATATATCCGTGGCGTACACAACACCGCACGAGCAGACGAATACAGTGACGCGCCAAAACAACGGAGATTTTGCGCCACGTGAATCATCGGTCGAAAAATTTGCTTGCTCTGAAATAAAGATGATGCCATGTTTATTTATTACACCACACGATTTGTTTCCTTTAAGAGAAGCCGAGGAGGTACCAACTCAATGACTTCCACTGCAAAGTAAATGTGAAAGAACATGGAGGGGGAAGTTCTAGGATACGAAGAAAAATACGGGGTGACGTCACTTATTTATATTCTGTTTGCTATCCAACAGGAGTGATGCGCGGCGTAATTAAGACGTAACCAACTTTTTCAGTGATGCCAAATTTTTAGGGCGATTTTTTTCCCTTGACAATGCTCTAGGACTTTCGATTTAAAGGTAAATTGAAAATTCTCGAGTTATCTCTTGCCCCAGTTCACTTTACAGGAGGAAATCGATGCCTAAAAATCGATGGAATAAAAATCCGCGGAGTTCAACTTCATCAGATAGTTGTCAGGCGGAATAAAGGTATCACTTAGAACGAATTCGATTAAGCAATCCCTTATGCGTAAAATGTAAGCGGCCTTCGCGAGCGCCCTTGATCAACATCTGCACTAAGACTTCTGCTCTTAAGTTTCGTCCGGTTGGCTAATTGAACTCAGACGCAACGACGATGAGATTGGAAAGGAGATTGGTCGCGTAAGGGGTAACGCGGCAAATGCACAAAGCGTGGCGGCGACTCACGCCCTGTTAAACCCGAAAGAGGAAATTTCTACAAAATCCGCGAATTCTAATCTCTGCTACTCATCCTCACGCCACCACGGTCCACCTTCATTGCAATTCTGCGAAAGACTCGTTCTACGGAAAGGAAAAACTGCTTCGAGGGTGGGCACCATTCATAGAAATGTAGTTTCATGGTCTAATTTTCGAGGCTCCGTCTTACCAGAGGCGGCTCCGGACCAGAGCTTCGAGGGGTAGAGGGTGGGAGGAGGGGGAGGCAACTAGCAGCCCTTAGAGAGGTGGGGAGTCGTTCGAGAAATTCGCAAGGAACTCGCAACAAAATGTAGCATTTTAAGTGTTTTGAAGCAATATTTTGCATTTTAGATATAGCAAGTTTTTACTGAACACATCTTTCCTTATTGGTTACCACGAAGTTTCAACTAATTCCAGAATTATTGTTGATTTATAGTCGCATAACATATACAAAAAAACTCAAACTTTAGCTTAAGGCATATGTCCACCATCGTTCCACCTAGCAAAAAAAATAATTTAGGCTTGTGTTTGAAGTCTATGAAAAAAACTATGCCGGGGTTCATGGGGGTGAGGGAGCAATTTTCTCTATTCCCTCCCCACTTGGGGCTTCCAACGAGTATTACTGAAGATGTGGAAATTAGAAGGTATGTGGCTATTAATTACTAATAAAGAAATAATGTGGCTAATAAATAATAATTTGGTGTTAAGAAAAAGGAGCCAATATTCTTGAGAAAACACCAATAGCAAATACTTTTGCAGAAAAAACTGGCAAAACAACTACTGACCCTACTTTGGAGAATCTGAGCTTAATTTAAACCCATGGAAAAGGAATGATCAATAGAATGGGCGTAAGACGTTGCATTAACAATTATTACAGTTGCAACATCTCTCGCGACTGACAAAATCGTGATAATGATTTCAAGTGACTTGATTATTTCCAGATGGGATATTTAGAGAATAGGACAAGAAAAAAAAGAAAAATCCAGCCATCTGATTTGTATTTCAATGTCAGATGGCATAATTTAAGATGATTAAAACTGAGGTAAATTGAAGTCAGGCGTAGTCTCCCTGATATCATGTAAGTACCTACGAGTGGAATATCTTTCATCCAGACGGAGTATTAACATGGTTTTTTCTTGTATTACGATGTAGAAAACTACGATGTAAGAAGAATAGGTATTAGTATACGAAATATCTGAATGTTGTAGGATATCACAACATTTTCAAGGAAAGGAACAGTCAAATTTAACTGAATCAATAGGTAAGAAAGCAGTTCACTTTCCGGAAGAAAAATATACGCTGTGGAGAACCTCTATACTCGTGCAACAGCCTAATTATCCCTTATCAGACAAGACTGGTCTACGAACCCTTGATCTTTTCCACAAACAAAGAGCGATTACGGAAGTATTGCACCAGCGGACTAGCGGTATCCAGGGGTAGCTCGGTTGTCCTGCCAATGGAAGTCATGTAACTGCACACGGTACGGCGAACAGCGAATCACCAAGGGTGACCATTTATTTCGCGCACAACCCATGCAGCACACGGGGGATAAAGAGAGAAAAATACGGGGGCTGGCCCAAGTGAGAGAAGAAATTTTGTGCGTCCTCTGTCTTGCTCAAACATGGCTCTCTCACAGTGGTGGAGAACTCGGGGAGAATTCTCTTATGATCAAAACTTGCATTCCTGAGGTTGTAACGTTTATAATGCCTTTACTTTTCAAGCACTCCGAAAACTTTTGAAACTCGGAGCACTCCAAAAAGCCATAGAAAGAAACATTGCTCGAAATCTTTCTCGCAATAAAACTGGCTGCTAGAAAGTTTTATCTCATGCACATTATCCGGAATAATAGAGACAAATGCTTTTAATGAGAATTTATTTAATAATGAAAAGTTGGCTCCATCGTCAGATGAAGTAGGCTATTTTCGAATAAAACAGAATTATTAACTCAGGAATGACTGAAAATATATTGCAGGGAAAGCTTAAGAAGGCTTAAAATAAAATGAAGAAAGCAAAAACATAAAAAATCACAAGAGAAACATGATATAACCGTCAAAATTTAAGCAGAACTATAATTTGTTTACATCGAATCGTTTATATATAAGTATTAACAACAAGCTTCTTTCGTTTTTTCTAATGGTTTAAAAATACACTTCAATAAGAAGCGTTGCATTGAAAGAGGCATTAGGTAACATTTTTATAGCTTGGTGAGCTAGCTATTTCAGTGAGGAGACCATAGAACGAAGCACACGTCGTTTGTACATCACGTAAGAGCACCCTAGGTGTTCGTGACTAACATGATAAACCATAAAAAATGCAACACGACGGAGAAAATGGCTCGTGTACTCATAAACGCCATGGAAACGAGCATCGACAAATCGCTAGAAATAACCGCCGTTCTAAATCGATGGAAAAATTACATTCGCGGTGCGAGTGAGTAAATTGACGGCATCGGATGTTGGAAGGAAAGTTGAAAGGAAAATCTCGCAGCAGGACGAGAGGTCCGCGAGTTCTCGCATATCGGGATTGATCGGGCCTCGTGCGCGCGATGGAAGACGCAAAGTGAATTATCGCCCGATGCACTATTCGCCTCTTCGCCTTACTTGCTCTTGTAGGGGTTCAATCCTCTGCCTCGATTCCTGCGGTGTTAGCACTCTTGGAGGGAGCCAAAGAGGTCACACATCGAGCTGACGGCGTGAGAATGTTAGGTGCTCTCGGTGGGAGAAACTCGCCAAGGAATGAGCACTTTTTAGGACGCTACCCCTTTAAATAAATGGTTGCGCACTCTTTAAGAGTTTTAATGAAGGATCAGGGATGGGCTGGAACATTGCTGGGTAAACTCTCCACTAAGTATGGCAGACATGGATGCGCCCTGGAATCATCAATCACTTGGAAAACTGCTTCGTAGGTCAAGCAACAAGTATAGGGTCAGGTATCGCGCTTGGAAAATTATCGAGGTGTTCTCTGTTGGATACATTAGGCGCAAATTCTTTAGTTACTTCGATCATCGATTGTAAACATTAAAAGGAATTTGTAATTTCGGAACATATCTTCTGTTTCAAAATTTTCTTCTTAGGCTTCGAATGGTCAAAGGGAAATAATCAATTAGGATAAAATCAAGTTTTATGTACAAATATCTAGTAAATTTAGTGTAAAATAAGAATTGGTGACACAATAACTCCCTCAGTTTTCGAGATCCGAGGGCCACAAAGCAGAAACTGTGGTCAGTGTATCCTCAGGGACTCATGCGTTTAGATTTAAAAGCATCTGATTATAGCTTAACAATGCCAAGGTAAGAATTTGATTCCATCCAGTTATCCATGATAGCCACGGCATGAGCTAGTCATAGGTACATTTTGTCGATTTAAGTGACGCAAAAGACAGAAAAGCGTGCCACCAGTGATCCGCGAAGCGTTTGGGAACCGCTACGCTTAGAAGAATACATCATCAACGACAATACAACGGGTTTAAGCGTTCGACGTTTCACAATTACGGGTCTGCGCTCGATTTCTTCCTGTCCTGAGAACTATTCTGAGCAATTGAACGGTATTTAAGAATTTCTTCATTAAGAGAATCGCAGGCCCTCATAATCTTTTACAAAAATGCTGTCAAGAGACTTTGATGACGACCGGGCCTGGACATAGCGAGAGGCCAGGAAACATTACATGAAGCACTGATTCTTTACATTTGTACGATCATCATTCTATGTCCTATGCCAATATGTTTCAACAGTGGTCCACAGACCAATGTTGGTCCAGAGCAATTTCCTATCGTTCCCCGATAAATGTCACCCTAATCATGAAAAGACTACATTGTAACTATAAAGATGTGAATCCTAGGGCTTGAATATTATAAAAAGGTTGGAACTCCGTTGGAAAGCCGTTAACAAAACCCAAAACGTGTACTTTTGTTTATGGCTTTCGAGTTTCACCCTTCTTATATAATACACTACATTGAAGCCGAAAAAAGGTTTAGGACGCCATAGATAATGATTGTAGTTTCAAAGTGAGAGGAAATATTTATATAATAAATAAGTGGAAATATTCCAATATTACATATTATTCCGGCTTACCCATCATTTCGATTAATTTCCTTCCTTTTTTGCCTGTCCGTTGGTTTAAAAAACCTGAACAACGTTATTATAGGTGAGCCTAATTGGTAATGTTAATGGCCGGCGGAAGACGCGTATTTTTGGAGAAAACTCATTAAGTTGGTTGGAGCACTTTTCGTGAGTCATTGGGGGCAAATTTTAAGGACTTTTGACAGAGGAAAAAATTGTTCAAACACACTTCATTAGAGTACATCTATTTATATGGTGGAAATAACCATACATTTCTTATTTTAAATGATGCAGATTATAGGTAAACATTTCCTCTAAATGAAAGTATTTTTATGACATGGGTTTATGGCGCTGAAGATTCAATTTAAGCGAAAATCGTATGTTAGTACGTGTATTTTATTCGGCATGATATCTTTACATTTATTAGGAACCATTAAAATTTTTTTTAATAGGGTAAACTTTGTTTTTCCACAATGAATTTAATAACTTGCGACCATTGTTTCGACGATTAACGTCATCATCAGGTCAATGATGGTTAACGTCATCATCAGGTCAAGGCCTGATGACGACGTTAATCGTCGAAACCATGGTCGCAAGTTATAAAATTCATTGTGGAAAAACAAAGCTTACCCTATAAATTCAAAATGTTAGGTCAATCCATAAAGTATCGCCAGAAACCACCAACCATTATTATAATATGAAACGTATCTTTCTGCGTTAAGGAAAAAATATCTATATGTGCCATTGAATTATTTCGAAATATATGACGAGGGTCATAAGGCTACTACGTAATACAAGCATACCCGTAGCGTGGTGCATTTTGGTGAAAGTTAATTTCTTCATTTAAGTGCATGTTGGTAATTAATTACACCCTTCCAAACATCTTTGTGGTGAAAAAAATACCCCAAGGAATTGGGCATAAAAACTACGGCGGACAAGAATACCTCGTTCCGCAAAAGAAAATTCAGGCCACCCTTCAGGGACAGCGCAACGTGGATCGATTTGGGGGAATGCTAAAAACGCATAGACCGTCACGTGCACCTTACAGTCGGTCACGCGTCGTTCCGATATTCTAGCACTCACTCGCTCATGCAAACATAAAATGCACAGCGCGAACCTCTCCCTCACGACCCAATCATTATTTTTTTTCCTCCATCTGCATACCCGAGGCGAGTTGGCACGGAGGCGTCGATGACTGTTGCCCACGCATTAACAGCGGATCAAACGGGAGAGCGGGAAGTGTGCACAGAACTAAAAAGACGCTCACCTTGGTGTCTTACGCCGCTCCCCACCCCTTATTCTCCTCCTGTACACAAACCCCCGCACCAATTTGATTATTATTAAATTCTCCCTCCCGTCGTGAGAGGCAGTAAAAGTAAAAGGGCAGGCCACCTCATCGCCCACCTCCCACCGTCAATCGCAAATGCAAATCCCGTCTTTCTCTCTCTCTCTCTCTCTCTCTCTCTCCCCCGGGCCAGTTCAGTTCGCGAGCCTCTCTTCTGAGGGCACCACCTCTCTCCCGTCACATTTGCGAGACCGTCGCGCGGACTTCATGCATTAAGTGACTTGGAAATATCATGCGGACGTGGAACGAGTGGGAGATTGAAAACAAAACAAATCTCCCCAACTGATAGTAACTGGGTGTTTGAATAGTGTGTGGAATATAACAGGTCACGTATAATAAGAAAATAAATAATTAAGGCGAGAGTGAAAGAGAAGTTAGTTGCCTTAATAAAACGCTATATGCGCGCATATTACGATGATTCGACAGATGACCTGGGATTTGGAGAAATGGATATATTTCTATCTGCTCGTACTTTGATTACGTTCATAATGGAATCCCTTTATAGAACAATTTGTAAGTCAGGATATGTTTACATGACACTTCCAAGTGAATTGAAACAACATTCAATCCAGAAAAAGGGAAATCTTCGTCTAATTTCTCAGGAAAAATGGAAGAAGTTTTGCTACTACATACTACCTTGCGAGCCGCTGCATGAGAGTGTGGCCGGGGGAGTTGGGACACCAGCCATGTAAAGATGTAAGGGATGAGGTTTTGGGAGGTGAAATGGTGAATTCAATTATGGGTATGTTTCATTTGGAGGTTTTATTAAGGTCACTTATTGTGCGTGGGAAAAACGAATTCTTGTACTTATCTGTTCGGCAATTTATCCCTCTTATTTTATCGCATCTGTTGGGCCTAGAGATGTAATGTGGCGTCAGAATGATATTCTTTGTGTCGCACTGAAATACACCCGTGTTGAGTTTCTCAAGTAAACTAGCGCGACGCCCCCGAGTCTTTAGCGGCTCCCATTTTCAAGATAAAAGTGAGGTTTGAGATATTTCCATAGTTCTATCAATATTCATTCTAATAAACAGCATCTAAATGAAAAATCTACCTTAATTTCTATACATAACACTTTTAAAAAAATAGGACAATCAGCGGGCAAATTGGAGCAGATATTTTCTACAGCAAAAATGATTTGAAATACTCGACTCGGCTTTTCCAGTTCGCTTTCCCACGGAACATTCATTCTGTTCGCACAATTATTTCTCCGCGTGGCTATATTAAGGCGTGATGGCCGAAAGGTCGCGATTCCTGTGGGCGAGTCATCCGCGGTAAAATGAAAACTTGCGTGGGTCACGTGGGTCGTGTAACGAAGGCTCGCGAAGGTCTTCAAGTTCCACTCGATCTTAAGCAACAACCGTGAGCAAGGACGTCTTACGCAGGTGCTCTCTTAAGCACTTACAGCCAGGTAATGCTCCTCCGGATCATTTGTCTCGCACTCCTCGAGAGCTTTTGAGATGCAGCACGCTGTAAAGACGTCAAAAAGGAATGCATGAGGCGACCGCGGTGATTTACGGCGATGGAAGAATAACACTGCCTTAAAATGAGAGTTTGATACAATATCAAACACGTACCTGCTTCTCAATAACATCACTGCCCATTAATTTCATGAGATGGCAACGTTAACATTCGTATCCTCTAACCAAAGAACAAGCCGGTATAAACGAAATTTAAAACTAATATCACGCACTTGCTGGTATCTCTCGGTGAACTCTAACTTATAGTGTGCTAATTACCACGGAATTGCATTAAAATATAAAGGAAAGTAATACCACCTCGAAAATATAAATTTTATATATATATATATATATATATATATATATATATATATCCACTTGGCGAAAAACACTTGTAGTGCACAGATATAAAAAAAGGTCACAGGCGTGACTAGCAGTTACATATAGAGCACAAAAAAAGGTAAAACTCACAGAAATTTATATATATATATATATATATATATATATATATATATATATATATATATATATATATATATATATATATATATATATATATATATATATAAGATACTACAAAAATTAATTATATATATATATATATATATATATAAGATACTACAAAAAGGTTAAAAGGATGAGTGAGTAGTTTCCTGATAAATATATATAACTCCTACTTAAACAGTAAACCGCGACAAGGTTATGAACAAGCCACCGCAAAGTCAATAAAACTTAAAAAGAGGTAAAATTCGTACTAAAACCCATCAGTCTTGAGTACCTACTTTTTTAAAGCTCTCCGAATAACACTTCGTAAAAAATTTGATTGCCCTTGGGAAACGATACTGAAAGCGTTCCTCACAATTAACGGTAGCCGTAAAAAGGAGACAAGCACCACCTACGGAGGGAATAAGCACACTTTCGTGCAACGTGCATATTTTATTTATCGGCTGCAACCTTTTACGCGCACGTAATGATAATAAAATGCCCCTCTCAACCAGCTCCCTTTTTGTAAAACCCTATACATACTCGGCGACCTTTGCCGATGATTACCCGAACACCCTCGAGACAAGGAAGGATAAAATATTTCACTCGGTGTGTGGTGAGGGCAGGGGTTGATGGGTTGAAATTAAAATTTCAACGCCGCGAGGGAACTTGCGGAGAATTGCGATGCCGCGGAGGGAGTTGGCTGGGAGATCCCAACCACTGCATTCGGGTATCTTCAAACTCGCCGGTACACGTCAACGAAGAGCTTGAGGTGGGGAAGGGTTGATGCAAGCGTAGATAAGCAAGAAGAGGAACAGGAAACACCCCCAGGGGGGACTCCCAGGGTCTCTGTCCCACCACTACACATACATTCCTCTCCTTGACGTCACGATAGATGCAGGTGCTTGCCAGCAAGTTTTGGGAGAAGAGTATTCTCTACTATCTCTATGACTCATAACTCACGTCGTCATGCACTTCGGCGTAGACTCCATGATAGAATAAAATTGTTTTTTCATTCACTGTCATGCTAAATGTAGACAAACTTGCCCCATCTCTGAAAGCATCGGCAACATCCTCTATTTCGCCTCATTTATTAACCATAATTGGTGGGCTCGCAAGTTTAAAACAATGGTGCTTCATTTGGTAACAAAGGCTGGATAAAAGAATCCGAAATAAATAATATCGCACCATAATCAGATAATGAGCGACTCAGTTTTGTCAACCATCCACTATACCAACGGATGAATCGTTATTATTTATCGGACACAAAATTAAAGGTGGCTAATTTTATTTTATTTGTCCCACGCAATATCAAGGGAGCTGCCGAAAAATATTCTTCCCATATCGCAAACTGAACGTCTCGGTTTTATATAGTACGCGCGGAGATGTCGTTGGGTGTAGAAACAATAGACCAAGCCGGAACCAGCAAGCCTTAAAAGAGAGCGTCCGGGAGGAGACTTTATGGATAAGAAGGACGACTGCTTATGGAAGCTGACGATGTGGGGATGTCCACTCACGTCTTATGGGGGTTTGTTCTTATGATTTGCGCAATCCTTAAGGGGAAGAAAGAGAGAGAGAAAAAGGTGGGAGAGGAGACCGCCAGGTCATTCCAATGAATATATAGTAAAAAAAGAGAAGGCTGGCACTCAAATCTACGGCAGGGGGAGGGAGGGCGGGAAATCAAGGACGATGCATTGTATATTCAGCTCGCCATTACCCTATTGGTTTAATTAAGGTGGGACCGTGAATATGTGATCGCATCCGTCTCCGACGTGAGCTGCAGGCTTCGTTTGTGTGCTGCCGCCGTAGGTACGACGGTAGACTGTATTCAGGTGACCCCTTTGGTGATGTGCACGCGGTATACAAAGAATTCACCGTTGCCCTGCGGCGTGTATTCTCACGCCGGTATTAATTTGACCTTGTCACACGAAGTATTCCAGGTGTTTATTATCCATTCAATAAACAATTCGGAGAAAACATATTTATAGGCGTGTTTACACAATGCATATACCCGCGCACGTACATGGCTGGGCAGATGTATCGCGCCAATAAAATTAGAGAGCTAGATTGTAGAACCGATAGGTATAAAATGTCATTTTTACGCGTACTATTCGGGACCATAACAGCTGTGATCGTCGTCATGAATAGTTCGAATTGTGACAATAGGCAGACAGTAAATCTTTCTCTTTATATTTTCTACGTTCTTATTTATGCATGATGTAAATATTGATGATCTTATTTATGCATGATATTTTGAATATGTAGTAGTAGTCCTTGTACCCCTTTCACGTTGGAACGATTGACGATAGAATGTTTCTTGGTTAGTAGATTGTTAATTGGCGCGTTGCATGTGTGGTACGCTGGTTGTAATGTAGTTTCGGTGTTCTGCCGTATCATTCATTCATGCCTGGTGTGGAAGCACCCCCTGCCACACACCCTTTGGGTGGCTTGCAGGGTATGACGCAGATGTAGATGGGAAATTTCTCCAAATTAGAACGGGCTAATTTGTGGCCACGCGTCCAAGCATTTGCGCAATTTTGGGTGTTTACTCGTTGCAAGTATAATGATGAATGTGTTCATGTATCTACCCGTGCGAGTACATGCATCGTATATACACAGCTTAATAAACTTGATATTCAGATAAGACCATGCGTGCTCCACCTAATTATCAAAAGAGGCCATACTCAACCACATGATTGTTTAGGTATGATTTAAAAATTGCGAGAAGTGTATCGATCAAAACGTGTACTTGGAAGCACGTTATAATTCATAAAAGGTAATATGAAATAAAAAATGGATACCTATTCTTTCACGTAAACTCTTAAACACATCAATTACCTATTATGCAAAAACTCTAGTTTTTTCTTTTGTACTTTAAAAAGTAATCCATATTTGTTTACCATAATGGAATCGTACTCCGTCATAAATTGGAATGATTTTTGGGAGGGGAAAGAAAGAGTAACCGTGTATTATACACATCATCTGACAGAAGCGATAAAATAAGAGAGATACATTGCCGAACATATGGATACAAAAACTCGTTCCATCCGCACACAATAAGCGACCACAATAAACAATCAGCTCCACTAAACACACTCCCATAATATATGTCACCATTTCCCTCTCAAAGCCGTATCCCTTACGTCTTTACCCGGTTGGTGTCCTAACACCCCCTACCACACCCCCATGTGGCGGCTTGCTGGGTAGTATGTAGATGTAGAATGCCTAAAGCACTGTGATCCTATTACTACGTCTATTTTCCTAAAAACTTTGTTCTTTTGCAGTGTTTGATATGTTCAATTCCATAATGATAGTAAACAACTCAACCTTTGAGTTACCCCTCACCCAAAGGCCTGCGTTTAGAGTGATTGCGGAACGTGACTGACAAGATTTTCCCGGTGTCGCAATTAAAATCTTTAAAATGAAAAAACTCTAGTTGTTTCTTTTGTACTTTAAAAAGTAATCCATATTTGTTTACCATAGTGAAATCGTACTCCGTCATAAATTGGAATGATTTTTGGGAGGGGAAAGAAAGAGTAGACGTGCATTATACACATCTCCAATGTGAGTGAGCGTAGGAGTCGTGAGGATATAAATAGAACCATATATCGAGGATTAGCCAATTGATATGCACATTGGAAAAAGCTAAAATCATGCGATGTTCGTCATCACTCAGAGGGGGAATTCATTCGTATGATAAGTGGAGAGAGATATAAATGCTGCCTTTCAAATGCAATGGTCACCTTGAGCACTTGCCAGTCGAACTATTTCATTCCGTTCCCACCAGCGGATAATCACAAAAAACCACGTTTCACTTGAATACACCGACGAAAAAAATGGTAGAGAGACCTTTTTTAAAGCTGACGCTGCAGTTTTTGTGAAAGAAAATTGCTGGGAGTCGATGATTGTGTAGATTTAAATGATAAATCGAAAGTTCAAGCATTTTAGTTAAAAATAATAAATTAAAAGAAAACGAAAATAAGAACAATGAGTTTATATCCCGAGTATCAAATAAACGTACCAAATATTTTCAGAATAACAAGTACAATGTTCATTTAGACAGCCTTGGCAAAATGCAGATATTCTTGAAGAGTTTCACCCCTGTTAATTATTTTGCATGCAACCTTCTGCATGTAAGCTGTACTTGAGAAATGGTTCTTTTGACCAGGGCTTTTGAAGTACATAGCGTATGACTCTCCAAAGACGGTAAATGGATGCTACTCAAACTCATAGAGGCAAACGATATGCCAACTTTCTTAATCGTGAAAAGAGTTCCACTCCTTTATGCTCAAAGAAAAACCATGAAATTAACTCGCTGAATCAACGATGCGTACTAAAATGAGACATCTTGAAATGAAAATTTGCGTATGAAGCATTGATTATTGATTTTAGGAACCGATAGCGAAAGAGTTTTGCACGGATCGTGCGCACTGATCTCGACAGTCATCAGCTGCATTCTTCGTTAGAGAGTACCTTTCAGACAAGTATTTGTACCGCTACCACGGCACGCGGCTGGTTGAGTGCTCGCAGAAACGAAAAACCCTTAAATTCGGCAACCGACAGATCTGAGCAGATTTTCTTTTCCCCCTTTCGAGCAAACCCCTCCCGTCACCACGTCCCACAATATACGGCAGACGTGGGTCTACGGAGAGACTCCCTTACTCCGCGGTAATGGTCCATTGCCAAATTCCCTTTCTTTATTTTTTCCAGGAATAATGGCGTGACCCAATTGTAAGGGGCACGGCCCGTGAATGGACACGCGCCCCCTTAACCCTACCTCTCCCCTCCTTGTGCCATGCTCACGTCCCCACTATATCACGTTGAGTCACGCCGCTGTCATGCGCCTCCGAGAGTCGAGATGCTTGGGGTCGCTCGCCCGTTTAGCGAAATTTAAGGATCGGTGGTGGAGAAGGGGACGCTGTGGGAGGATTGAGGGGACTGGTATGATGCAGAAGAGAGAGGGGTTGGTTGGAAAGGCAAAGGGTGTGGGAAACACTCGTGGGAAGCATGAAAAGTCGAAGTAATGTGCGGTAAAGGGAGAAGGTTTGTATTGGAAAAAGACAGAGAAAAGGCCGGGAATTCACGCGTGTCTTGCATGCGACTCTAAGCCAGTTTGGATAACGTAAGATTTCATTTCGTAATATCTGAAACGTTAGCAGTTCTATCGATTGATAATAAATGCCTCATTCTATGAAAAATACCTCACATGAGTGTATTGTCTGTAAAACGCACTCGTTGCATTATCCACAAACACCATCACTCCACAGGACTGATTAGTTTGTAATCTCTGCGAAATAATAGAGGAGGGAAAGATATTGTTATACGTTTAATGCTTAGCTACTTTTATTCTGCTTAATTAATTCTCCCACTGATAAAGTATACAATTCTCTTTTAAAAAATTATGACTATTCTCACGAAGTAGAATTACCTATGCCATCTAACTGGAATTTATTGCACATTTAAGGCCCATTTTCTTGTAACAAAAATACTTTTTTATCTGACAATTGGAATCCGTGAAAATATATCATGCAGAGAAAAAAGCGTTGGGAGAAATATTGAACCAGCATGTGATTAAAAATGATCAATAACTATCTTTGAAAGTCAATAATATGAAGATGAAGAGAAGGAAATTAAAATGAATTGGCATATTAATTTCCATATGAAATAATACGCGCACCTGCATTTAAGTGAAACGCTCTATAAAGAGCAGCTCCGAGAGACTAACGAACTCATTGAACGAATAAAGAGTAAAAAAAAATAAAGTTGCTCTCGGTCTTGCGGTTGATATGATTTGCGGTGGAAGGCAGGTGGAGACGGAATCGCGGCAAGCCGTGAATCACCACGGATCGATTCTGGGAGAGGGAAGAAGGGAGGGAAAGAACATCGATTGTGAGCATCACAAGATGATGAGGAAGAACAGAGAGATGTAAGGTACCGGTATGAAAAGCTGGGGTAATTTCTCAATATTTGGGGAAGCGAGAGATAAATCACGTGAAACAGAGCAATATTCCAACCGAATCCTTTGAATAGGAGGATCAGCAAGAGAAGATAGCCATGCACCTGACTGAGTACGTGAACCAAGTCAACGACCAATGACACTTGAAACATTTTTCAAACTGATACCAGAGATTAAAAAGGACAGTAGTTGGCGTCTTGACACACGAACGTGAAGCGAGATTTTTTAATGCGAAAAATGCCCTACTGTAAAGTCTACCGCGGGAAATTTGTCATTTTAACTAAGATAAACTTGTGAATGTGTTTTAAGGAAATTACTTCCATTATACAATGATTAAGATAGATCATCACGAGACCACGACTATTCTGCAAATGGTATCTATGATTAAAGCGGGTGAACTGCACGAGTGGTCTATAACCTATTGACCATTTGAACATTTTAATGCGATTATAATTAAAGATTTTGCTTTTCCTGGGCCATCGTACCATATGAGGAGGAGCTAAAGAATGTGATCGAAGGGGGCAATGACTGACGAAGATTTGCTATAGTCTGTGATAGAGGGAAAGATGTAGGGTTAGCTGAGGAGTTGAAGGAAGAGAATAGGTTCTCCGGACGGGATGAAGTAGACTAGGACGTAGCCCGAGAAGGAAAAAATCATATTATTGGTAAATAGATCCCAGCTTATGTGAAAATATAGAGGATATTTACTAATTTCCATTTAAACCTACCTTAACTGGTAGATTACTTAATAGTAATAATCGAATCGTAAGGTAAAATGTGATTTCTCATTTGATCTGATGAATGAAGTAAAACAATGAGAAATAATCCAACCCGTGGATATTGCTTGTTAAGGGATCCGACGACTACAATTACTTTTTCTCATTAATCGCCCAATAAGTACCACTAATAACGAGATCGCCTCCATCCAAGAAAAACCCCGATATCCTAAAAAAGCAACGGTTAGCATAGCAACTAACAGCGTGTGTTAGGCGACGATGGAATGCGCTGAGCTGGTAGGTCAAGCGTTAAGGGCGACCGGGTGCTTCGGCGACGGAAAAATAACGGTGTGTGGGAGGAGTGATTAGGCGACCGGGCGAAAGGAAAATGACGCAATAAAACACTAACAAGAGAGTGAATCAACGGAACTCCTCTCACGTTATTAAAAGTCATCGAAGTACGTCAACGCGAAAGAAACACTTTAATTAGTTACGTCATGCTTCTTGAATCGCTCTAAAAGTCAATGGGTGCTTAAAAGATGTCTGGAAGCTATGGGAATATTACCTCGGGGAAGATATTGGACCTAACCAAAGAATGGCTTAATACTAACGCAATAAAACACGGAGATCTTGTGGTACGAACTTCGACTTCTAAACGCAGAAACGCTGGATTCTCAGATCGTGAAAGGCTCATTTATAAAAAAATAAAGGTGCAATACTATGGCAGCATAACGTATTTAAAGTACTATTTGACTTTTGCTATCCCTCTCAGATAATAAAGACAAATTTCTAATTGGCTCTTGTGTGTAATATAAGTCGCACGGTCAGGGTGAAGAACGGAAATCGGCCAATCCATTAATTTCCCTGTAAAATTATGCTTCCGGAACAAATGAATTTCCTTTACGTCGGCCTCTCGGTAATTCACAAGGATGACCAACAACCGAGGTCATATGTGCCATCAGGGATAGGTGGAAATGTTCATTAGGCACGGATTATATGGACAATGGAAGGAGGGTGAAGGAAATATGAGGTCAACATAAGCCTGATACAAACGAAAAATGCCTACAGGCACGCAATCTAACGTCTCATCCGACGGATGGCATGGTGCATATAAACTCCTCTCCAAACATGAAGCAGGGCGGAATCTGAAAATCCTTATCCCTTTCAGTGCCATCGAATATCAGCGGTACTAGCATGAGGTGCCAAGGGGATTTTCAGTACATTGTATCTTACTTGAAAAAAAATATTGTGAATTTGTTTATGAAGATATCAACTAGTTATTTTTCATTTTAATTGAATTAAGAGTATTTGTGCATCATACTGTTTAAAACATTTACCAGATTTAAAAAAAATTATAACCACAAGCTGTAATTTCGTAAAAAAGTCATCTACGCATGAGCTGAAATATCGGTCCGCCATACTTTTCGACGGAGAAGAAAAAGCCGAAGCAAATATCGGCTCACGGCACGTAAAAAGGTTCGGGTAAACATTTTCTGTTAGGCAGCTACAAAAGCTGCCCGGATGTACGTAATAGTATGACTGACCCAACTATTTCGACCAAACGATGATAAATGTTAACTGAACCTCAAACCGACGACATTGGAATACCACGAGGAGGCAGTGAGGGCACTCGCTGACAGACGTGCACGGCGAGAGAGGTGAAGAGAGAAATATACGAATGAATGACCGCTGCCCAGTTCGGGGGAAGGGAAGGGAGGCGAGACGGCCAAAGTGGTGCGGCCCTCCTGTCAAGTGCAGCGGGGCGCGCGCGCGCGTTTTCTGGTCGCGGGGGAGGTCATCTTTCACGGTGGCCGAACTTGAAGGAACTGGATTCCAGCAGGAGCAAACGCGCACGCCTAAGGCATGGATGGGATTGCTGTATAAAGCACGGACTACCCTATTACGAAATTTATCCGGAAGTTATGCAGATATAGGTATAAATATGTAACATCGACTCGTAAAAACAGCAGCGAAAATGCCAGCAGCATTGCTTAGTTCAGGTGAAGACATTTTTTGACATTTTGCGGGCTCAACATCAAATTATCCTGCCCTGATGACGATGGACAACTCGTTCGTGGAACCGTTGGCTGAAATGGAGAACCTGGCCCGGTGAAAAACCCGAGTAACCTTCCACGACACCATACGCTGAGAAAGCCTTCGATCATTCTTAACATCAAATTTTGCAGTTACATTGAATAAACGAGAATATAAAAAGAGGCAAATTTAGAATTAATTACTACCGTGTATAATTTTTCATAACTTGAGAAATATTTTTCGCTTAAATTCTACTGACGTCCGAGGAGTTGACGTACTAACATTTTACGTATCTAATTGCTCAAACCGCTGCTCACAGCGTTTTCACTTAGCACCTGGACTATGTGAATTATTACCGATTCACTCAAATTTGATTAATGCATTTGATTCACAATTTTCTTAAGCCAAAGAGGAATCCGCCAACTGGGTAATCAGATTGTTAAGGAAGTTGACAAGCAAAATGAAAGAATGCAAATCTAGTAATAGCCAAGGCTTTTCGCTAAATAAAAAATGAAAGAGAAAATTTAGCCTCCATTGTGCTCTCATTAAAAGATCAATCAAAGGTGATGTATTAGCGATTCCTGCATGATGATTTACCGCAGTGATACCATTGGTTGCAAAAAAGAAGGTAGATGGAAAGATGGTGGATGAATTCATCAAGTTTACCAAATTTAATATAAAACCCTATAATTAAATGCATAAGCGAAAATTGAAAAACAAAAAGATCGTCGTGATACGTTGAATGAAATGTGCTCCCACGTTCCAATCACTGGTAATTGGGACAAGGGCAGGATAAAATTCTCATTATCACACGCGATATCGAGGGAAATCAGGCGTTGCCCCGTGAAACTATGCCGCACGCATAACTAATATCCATGAAGTTCGTCGATCTCCCGAATGTGGCAACGACGGCAGCACAAGTCTGATGGAGATTGGAGAAAGGTGTTCGTAAGTCGAAAGCCTTCCTCGACCGTTGTGGGAGTGAGAGCGGGAGATTCGCATTCCCTATCCTTGAGAGACCTCGAAGCGAGGACGGCGCGCAGGTGCTGCTCTCTTTCAGAACTTCGAGGAACTATGAGGACACCACAACAGATCTAGAAGGAACTGAGGAGGGAACCATTTGAAAGGAGAAATGCGGAGTTATCCTTCACGGGGGTCGGAGAAAAACATGTATTTTTTACCAGCGGGAATGACGGAGCTATAGGGCAATAAAAACAGATTTTATTTTACTTGGGGCTATCTAAAAACCATTCCACAAATAAAACTGTTTGGAAGATCAGCTATAAATTAATGAAAGAAAATTGACGACGAACGGAATTATTAACTGAATAAAACAAAAAAGGTATAACAATTAATCAACTGTAAGAGGAACATGGCATCGCCGTCACCTTAAACGGAACTCTTTTTCGATTTCACGCCTTCACAATACATATTACGTCTATTTACAAACTATGAAGTTGGCATTTGGGTAGTTAAGGGATTCTTTCAATGGAAGAAGACGACACGAGTGAACTAAAAGACAGTGAAGAAACCAGAACGTTGTAAATAAAGACTTAAAGGATCAAGAAACGAAAAATTCACGCACAACATGCACATTAAAGCATCCGAAACTTGCTTGCAGAACATTACTTGTACAACGTACCCTTCGAAGCATTTTCCTTGATGTAATGGTCAGAAAAACTTTCCTAATCCAAAAGTTGCTGTAAAAGACGAAGCTGTTCAGGGGATAAAAAATAAAAAGAACACTCACCATGGAGATGAAGTAGAACTTCTCGAATTCCTGCTCCTGACGCTTGAAGGCGTGCAGATCGGTGGCAAGCTGAGCGTGACGCTTCAGTGTTGCTTCTCCTTTCTGGCTCAGCCACGATAGGACCTGTAATGATGTAAACAGACAATATTTGTAAATAGACTGGCATAGCAAGACCAATGCTTCATTTAGACCATGAGTCTGTCTACACCTCAAAAGTTCCCCCACACCTGACACACGTACACTCAAATTAATGCTACAATACACGCGTTGTACACCGAATGACACGGAGAGATGAGATCCACGCAAGGGAAATAGCAATGATAATCATGTGAGAGACCTGGCGCAATATAGGAGTTAAGTAATGATTAAAGACAAATAGTCTACACGGGCCCTATGAATCCACTCGCAACACTGTTCTCATAGTTTATACACTGTGGAGGTTGCACATAATATCTATCGCTTCCCTATAACCACTGAAAGCTAATTTTTAAAAAATTAATAGAGAATGATCAAGTTTTCCCCAACATAACAGCAGGCCGCTATTCAGTCTAATAGAAATATTTAAGACGGTTTTGGAATGCATCGTAAATTCCTCGGGAAGTTAACCATTTTTAGAACCATGGGCGAAAAAATAAATAATTTAACTTATATTGTCTCCATTTACATTGAAAATGTCTCTGTCTTACTTTTGAATTATCTATTCACCAAGAATGAAAGAAATTCTAATTTTATATAAATTTTTGTGACAGTTCAATGCATCAAGTAAGAGCAAGTTAATGATTACTCGTAAATTCCTTACTCCAATTTTACAAAAACCAACATAAGCACTTCCATCGCGCATGAGAATCAGCCAAACAAGGAACAGTATTCATTTTCATTAGGGTAAGCATAATTGATGAGCATTAAGAAGTATCTCGCATTGACGAACACATCGCGACTAGCAAAATTTCACCACAATGCGAGCACTTACACAACACAAATGTGAAATTTAAACTCAGTCAATTCCTAAGGGTGACGCCTTTGAGCTCCATAACTCTGTATTGACTCTGTTTGCATCAACAAAACAGTCAACTTCACTGGATATGAGTGGGAGGAATTGCTTACGGATGAAATGTTAGCTTCAAAAGCTTGATTGCTTATTTGACAGGGCTAGTTCCGCGATAATCGCGCCTGAATGCGTCAAAGATATATAAATATTCACTATGTGGCAAGTAAGCGATGATTTAAGCACATAAATGTCTTGGAGATTAAATCATGAGAAAAATCGGAAAAATTGATTAATGCATGTGATGCATGATTGAGAACTAGACAACAAGGGAAATATAGGGGCCTTTCTCATCCTCACGCCGTCACTTCATCTCAAAACGCTTGACTAAATTACATGAATGTTGCACCATAAAACGTATTGCCGAGGGCTGATACTGAATTTTCAATGCTTATTGGAATGTAAGCTAGAAATTGAAGTTCATTTTTAATTATCTCGGAAACCAAATCCACGTCATTCTTTTCTATCGAGCAAAGGTTTTTCTGTACAACGAAGATATTACTCTTCTATCAATTATTCGCGGAATCGTATGGAATCATACATCGCTCGACCCTGTACAAAGTAATTATTCCAAGACGAACCACGAATGATATTTCAAAAGAACCTGAATCCTGAGTAAACAAAGTTCTCGGGTCTCCTGTCGGGTAATGGCACTTTGCACCTCTGATTGAACTCTCAATGGTGATGCAGTTCCACACCACTGACCGGCTGGAAACCCGAAAATTCTTTAAACTCAGCATTTACGCGGAAATATATACCAACTTCTGTAAGTGTATCTTTGAATGAGAAGCATATACGTACGATTCGTCACCACGAGAGAGAAGAGTGACACGCTTGAGGTATTTGTAACAGGGGACGCATTTTACATAGCTACGGAGGCAAAGGTTTAAGTATGTGGGAAAGTTACAATAAAATATGCCGCACATAAAACAGGGTACATAATCGATTTGCCAATTTGATTTTTACTGCCCATGCATCAATTCCCTCTCGATGCCCAGGAAAAACAATCTAGTATAGGTAACTCCCGTAAGACTGCCGAGGACCCATGGAAGAAAGAGGTAGATATTAAAAAGATAGAAATCGTCGTTATAAAAATTTTTAAAATGGGCCCTCAAGGGCGTTCCGTCCTCCTTTTTGTCACCCCTCCCTCCTTCAACCCCCTCGGACGTTCCACTTCCGGTGGCTCGGGTCCGCTGACGGTATCCGGAGGGGAGTCAGGAGGGGGTGAGGAGGACCACCTGGGTTCGGAGCGCCGCCTACTCCTCGAAGGGACGACAACAATGGGGCGGCAAGACAGAGCTCCTCCTTCGGGAGGAGAAGGTAAGAAGAGAGGACAACGCCTCTTCGTCGTCGAGGAGAGGCTGAGGTACATACAAGAGAGCCGTGGAACCCAACTACACTCCTCTTCCCATCCCTTTTGGGATCGGCTCGGAACACAAAAAAATCTGCTGATGCAAGAGTTGAGCGAGTGTGTGTGTGTAGGTTATGGGTGTGTCCGGATGACAAAAGGTACGAAAAAGGATAAAAAAAGAAACTTATCGAGGTGACAAAAGCGCGCATACCTGCCCTATCGGTGGCGGAAAATCGCGCACCTTCGAAGTTAAAAAGATAAGTCGAGGGCGGTGTCGCAGAGGTGAAGGACGGAAGTGACGCCGCGACGATAACCCCACTCCCTGAGCGAAACAAAGAGTCGCGAAAAGATATTTTTAACGGAAAATGGCAGCGTTGTAGGAAACGGCGAAGGTGAATGGGCTGAGAAAAAACTTTACCGTGAGCAAATTTCCATCCGAAAGATTCCCCAACCCGCTGGCTTTACAACGGCCTTAAAGAGTGACTGAGGATTATGCAGTATTTCTAGCTCAAATGAAGTTACTTAGGCCGTTTCCGAACTTGGCAAACCGAGGAATATTCCCTTGGTACGTAGAGCTCATTGGGCGGAGATGATGTCATATGCACGTGACCGCTAATGCCATGTTGTCTGGATACATAGTAAAGAAACCGAGTAAATACAAAGGCAGTCTTTCTATGCTCAAAATACCCTAAGTTAGAATTCGGGGTATGATAAAATGGGTATGCACGGCAAATATACGTGAAGAAACTTTCAAATGGATTCTATTTTATCAGTTGTTCCTATATTTATGTGAAATTAATTTTTTTTGCGGAAAACTGAGGAATTTGCTACATTTAAAGGACTTTCAAATGTGAAACTACTGCTGAAGTATTTGGTTGCAAATAGTTCTGTGGATATTCTAAGCTTTTGATCGATTAGTGAAGATACTATTGAAGTATTTTATGTAGAGCTATTTTCGAAAATTATATGACTGTCATCCTAATAAGTGATATTCAGTATTCACCTTTTACAAACTGTGTGTGGACACAAATTTACGCTCTCGATGCAATAAATCTTTTCATTAGACTTTCTGATGAATTCTAGTTCAAAACATCTTTACATCAGCCTCATACTTAAGTGAAGTACTTGATATTTCAAGAAATCCAACAACCAGAGGTGTCATTTTTTTTAGCTGAAAAGCAGACGTGTGTGCTCCACACGACTTGCCCCCGTCTGTCCCACTACTCCTTATATTTTATTCTATCGCGGAAGCCGGCGAATGTAGTACGACGATAAAAGCTATGCTAATACAGCCATTGGAAGCATGGACGTTTCCCACTTCGCCGACACTGATTCCTGCATTGAATGAAATATATCGACCATGCCTTGCCCTACTTGAAACAGAAGTCAGCAGGTAATGAGATCCTTAAGACTGCACTTTGCTCGACACCCTGGAAATAAAACGAGGCAGGGATTTAAACCAACGGATGGAATTCCACTCGACACCCGAGACTCGCGAACGGGCTCCGGTTTAAGACGCCATCTATCGTGAAGGCTAGATTCTAATTGACAGAGGATACAGACTTTTCACCTAGAATATGCATCGCCAATCGCAATGAAAGACACGCTCCCGGCTCGGTAAAATAAGAATTTTAAGCAGGTCATTGGCTGGGAGGAAAAACGGGAAATGTCTTAGCTCCCGCCACAAAAAAATGGAAAACAAGCAATGGCATGGAACAAGAAATAAGAGCTCCGATGGATGAACGAAGAATCAGTGTAAAAGCCTAAGTCGTTTGAATGTGAACGTGCATAACAGTCCACGAAGTTACACAGATTCAACACCTGGTCTCACAGAATAAAATATTTTACGGCTAAGAAGGATTTGTACGCCCGTATTTACAGATGGCTAACGAGAGGTGAACGAGAGAGGAAATCAATTCTCTTTCCCGAGCTGATGAATGTTTCTGGGAGTCGACGCGCCGAAATCACGCCAACCGAAGAGGTGTAAGATATAGCGTGTCCCTTTTTTCTTTCCTCTTAAGGTTTCAACTTTCCTCACGAGGAAATCAGCCAATAAGATCTGGGCAATTATGGGCATCGAGAAATTGACTATAATCCAAAGGAGGTCGACAAAATGCGAGGGTGAAAAAGTGAGAGAGAGAGAGAGAGAGAGAGAGATCCAGAGATATAGAGACCCTAGAATTTAACAGCACGCGCAAGCCTTAAAACAAACTTCCAATTTTCTTCCATCCAAGGTGGAGCAATTGTCCCATCCCACTGACTGGACTTCCTTAAAAGGAAAGAGCAATTGGAGGAGGGAGGGGTAAACTTTGACTGATGCGTTCCTCATACTTCAGAATTAATTTGCATCTCATTTTAGTGTTATTACAGATTAGAGAAAAATGCCACTAATCTATCTACGGTGATGGAAAAAAATACCTAAGGAGTTGACAGCCTAATTCTCTCTATGACTCTTTACCGAAGTAGGGAAAACATCTTATATCACAAACGCAACACGAGCCAGAATCTGTGGTGCTAAATTAGCAATATTATTCACATATTTGGCTCCTCAACCCTATAGCACGACGCCATTGCATTTATGAAGTATAGCCATCAAGACGGTAAAATTGATTCTCTTACTCTTGATACACAATTAAAAAAAACAGACTTTAAATGCCGAAACAGCATTCAAAGCTGCTCTGAAAGTTAAGATGAACATAGGAGTAAGACATAAAGAGTAAACTCAGTCAGTTTAGTTTTTTTCCAAAAACAGATGAAGATAAATTTGAATTGGTTCCAGAATAGTTTAATTTTTGAAGAATAAACTAAATATGAAAATTACTATGATGTCCAACTTTTCCACCATAGTCAACGATTATTGAATTTAAGTTGCCATTACCATCCTGGCCACACATCTTTGCTAAAAGACGGAAATACGTCTACGAATTCGGAGAGGGCAATAAAATATTAACTAATTAACACTATTTAAAAAATTGAAAAGGAGCCAATAACATTATGAAGGAAAGTGATACAAGCCCATGTTGTTTTGACTCGTTTATTTGTAATTATTCACAAAAGCAGTGGTTTACATATGTTTTTGTTCCAAGATTGAGCGGAACCACACGAGTCCCACCTAGCAGAAAACAATCGCGAATGGACCTCAACCCTTTCACTCCATAAAATGGTAACTATTTTCACTCATTATGTTGCAAGTATCTAGAAAGATATTCACTAAGTTTCTGTTAATAACAATTTGCACTGTATTACGAAGAAATGACAAAATCATCTATTCATATTTGTTGCATCGTTGCAGTAAAATCACCGCTGTTTTTATAACAACTATTCAGTATATACTTGCTATCCGCAGTGGAGGAAAAAAAACATTTTTTAACTGGTGGGAAAAACCAAGCTCCGCAGTCAACGGTTGAGAAAATTGACCCGGTAATATGCACGAAATTCAAACGTTGCAAAAGGGTTTAGGAGGGTAAACAGCGAGTACTCCGATTGTATTCCCCGGCCAAAATCATCACGCGTGCAGGAAAAAAAAGAATACACCGTCAAAAAAATGAGATGGAGAACGACTACACGACGACACATTGGCCGAGATCCGTCCCGACTCCTGGGAAAGAGGAAAACGCGCATTGCCCGTGAACAAGAGGACCAGGAGAATGAGGAGGAGACCCAACAAAACGGGCGGAACTGAACGGGAGTGAATGACGAGGGAAACGGCCGAACGAAATCAAAATTGCGTCTGCTCCTTCGGGTGCGCGTGCGTCTGTTGTGATGCGTGCGTGACGGAGGATGGGAGAGAGGAGGAGGAGGAGGAGACATGTTGCTCCCGTGGCCCAGTTTAGCGCGCTCTGACCCTCTTTCTCTCTCCTTTGGCACCGCCTCCCCTACCTCCCCCCCTTCTCTACTCCCCCTCTCCCTTTCCCGCCTCCTAGACTGCATTGAAAAAAATCACCGAAAACGTTTTCTCCAAGCCGACGGACGGAGATGAGCGGGAAAACCCCCCTATCGCCTGGGTCCTCCGGGGGAATAGAGGGACCCTCCGCCACCAATGGGAGAGCTCCATTCCTCTATCGAATTCGAGGATTCAAAGAGCCACGTGAATTAGTATGAATGCTATAACTCACGGAGGAGGATGGATTATATGCTCCTGATTTTATTTACGAGTTAAAACGAGCCCGGAAGCTACTTGAGATCTGTTTGTGTAAGGGCTCCTTATCCTGACTTCCCACGAGGAGATTCCGCGATTGACGACCCGCAGTGACACGATTTTTCGAATTTTCTCTCAACTCGGCGGACGCTCACGATAACTATTAGATACAAACACACACTACAGTAGACAGCTCCTAATCATGCATTAATCCTACAAAAAACTTTTAAGCTAATCAAGTGTTCACGATTCAAAGATCTAGGGAGTTGCGCAATTGAGAAGTCATTATGAGGAATTGGAGGAAATAAAAAAAATTTACATTGCGTCCAGAATACCCCCCATCAATATGATATGAATTCAGCTAAATGTGATATCCAACACTTGGCCGCTTTATATTGCTTGGGTCTAGGATCTAATAATCAATCAAAAAAGGTTTGAGTTAGACTTGAAATTTAACCGTTTTAACTTTTCAATCCGCTCTAGTCGCAATGAGGTTTCATGTTAAACTCGCAACAAGAACACTATTTAATACCTAGATACTCTTTAGAGCTACATTCAACTAAAATTTTTTACAAAGTAATACCCTGTCAAACTGGCGCGGTATTATGGTAGAAATAGAGCATTTTTTTCTCTCCTTTGCTTCGTGGAGTCCAGATCGGGGTAGTTGCACCGCTGTGTTTTACTCCACCTCTCCTCCGCTTATGTAAACCACTCCCCTCAAAAATGTGCCACCTATTTCTAAAAAAGCAAATCAATACGTAACCGGACTGCATTATCCGGATATCACAATTGATCAGCCCAGCGTATGCTTAGTTTCCGCCCTTTAGTGTTCACGGGAAAGGGGTCCCAGGATGAAACACAGCTCACGAAAGACATGGAATAGGAAGACCAAACCGAGACGGTACTAAATACAAATGTGTCCAAAGAGATGAGAAAATTTGAAGAAGATGTAGAAAAAGTCACTTCTATTATTCGAATAATTCAATTTAACCATGTACGGTCCAATTACTCCGGAGCTATTCTCACTAGCAGATAGGTTGTCCTGGAGAATACCAGGTGAACTACCCTTGGGTCCATCACGCTATGGTATTAAAATAATTGAGGAGTATTTCCAAACAGGAGGAAAGTAAAAGTCGACATTCTTCTCATGAAAGACAAAAATTATCAAGCAATTTGCGTGTAGGCGTTCACGCTCGTTCAGTTCCTTGGAATTATAATGATAAGTAATGCTGGCTTATATTGAAAACGCGAATGCTGGCAATTAAATGCTCAGCGTGCCTCAACACCTCATAATTTGCAACTTAAAAGGAGACTAAATGATTGTATGCCGAGGAATACGACGCGATTCGCGGTAAATTACTGTGTGGCAGAATAAATTTTACAAACCCACAAATCGATCGTCGAAAAAAACTACCAGAAATATGAATGGCCTCTTTCGATCTCCATCGTTATCTGTACATATGAAACCTCCTATCGAATCCAACATTATTTTTACATTCCTTCTGACAACGAAATAAGTATATAAACCTTGATAACTAATAAATGTGATAATAATGACTAGCTAAATAAAAAGCGAAATTCAATTTGATTTTCTCGTAACCAACGAATGTTGTACTTTCGATAGATATATTTCTAAGATGCACCGTTAGTTTCGTATCGACGATGTCACACTGTAACAAGTGCGTTTTTCATTTTGCGTCATAGGATTATTAAAGTAATTACACTCGAGGTATTTTCGTGTTTCACGTGCAAATTCATTAGTATCAGCTAATAGCGCTAAAGCAACATGTCTGTGTGAGGACCGGGCAGGGCCCTCCATGCACCTTGAAATTTGCTTAATGCAGTCGATGAAGATCGCCAAGAAATAGGCAGATGGTGGTGTCTTTCAAAACTGTTACTGGAGATTATAAGATATCGGCGCCATTGGAGTGATTCGGCCACGGGTCATCTTAAGCAAGAAACACCCGGCTACACGGGGATGGGAGATGTAACCATAACTTGCCGGACAATTAGAAAAATGGAATAATAAACAATTTTCTTCGCTTTCATCCGCATTTCCTGTTGTCTACTCACATGAACACTCCCCGAGCAATCGTATGTGCCTTCATTTGCAATGCCAACGACCCTTCAAAACCAATAGAGCAAAATGAAAGTTATGAATAGTAACGCCAGAGGATGTACGCATGTCCTCTTAGGAAAAATCACTCACGAAATGTCTTCGCGTGACAGACAAGAGGGAAGGTAAAAGGGAAACGATTTTTCAACCAAATAATAACCCACTTACTCAACAAAATTGAGCGAGGAAGTAATGAGAAAACCGTCCGGAACAAACGAAAAAATAATTCTCTTCCGTCTTCAGGACCAACTTTCCACTTTTTTTGACCGACACATGTTAGCGATGGTGGGAAAAAGAAACGAAGAAAAAAATAATAATAACAGGCACTTCGATTCGGATAGCACTACTCTTTTCCATTTGCATGCACGTCTGCTTTTGGGATTCGCACACTCACCACTGATTCGCCCACCCCACCCTATCCTCAGGGTGAAAATTAAGCGTGAGGAGACAAAACAATTCCGAACCGTATCACTGACTGACTACTCCTGCCTTTACTCTCTTTCATTTCTTCGCAATCCTTCTCTCTCTCTCTCTCTCTCTCTCATACGAGACTCCTCTCATCCGTTTGTCCAAATGTCTCGCTCCCGCGAAAGGCAATTAAATCTCACGAAAGTTTCCCGCGCGGCCATTTAAGGCGCACCCAATCTCGATTTCAATTTATCACCATCCCGTCAATCATCACAGCCAGCAAACCGTTGCCACTGCTTCCCCTTGTTTCCGCCGACAACACCCTCTTTTTTTCTTGCTGCATCCGATTGACTTTCTCGCTGAAAACACTTCCACCAGAGCATATTCGCGACTTAATTGAAACCCACATGATAACTTGACACCTACACTTCATATATTTACGTATTTATTTATGTTTTAAAGCCACCGGAAAAAGCTAAACAGCCTTTTCTATCGGGTGAGTTAAAAAAATACAATGAACGATTACACACATCTATCCTCTAGGTTGTGAAAAATCCAACAGGGCGGAACTCGAATATTTTTATGACTCTAAGATCAACTCTACTTGCAGGACGCCAATGATTAGTAATGATTGGATGTTTTAATCTCACATTAAAACGGTTTTAACAAGTTGACTTAACGGAGCTTTAGTGACGATAATCAGAATTAATCAGTCATAGTGGCAACGCAACGCATTTTAAAAGCGGGAATAGCGGACGAAACTGTTACAAAAAATGACAGTATTTGCAAATTGAGACGTACTGTTAATAGTTTACGATTAATAATTTCTCCTTGAAATAAATCCATCGACGTCACATCGTAATTAGCGATGATCGACTGGCCCCAATCCTCAGCCACCACAGCCTCGGTAAAATAATCTGCTTATCAAGATTTGAGCCTGAAATCAGATCGGGATATGCATATAAGCAGCCACGTCGACCCAGATTAATTTAACATGCTTGCAGGGGGAAAAGTGCTGTCAGTGATGATATCTGTATGCTTTTTTTGTCCACCGAGCATCCTCATTAAAGAATAATCACGCGTTGTCCTAGTTCAATCGATATCACTTAGGAATCCTTCGGCGTTCGGATGCAATCATATCAACGCACACAAGGACGTAAGGAGTACCAGGTGATTGAATAATGGAAATCAAGTCGTCGGAAGATGATGGTGTTGTTAAAACCGAAGTTGGAAAACGAAGAGAGAGAAAAAACCAACAAAAGGTAAATCTTACTGTCACTCTCTACACTCCGCGACATTGACGTGACAGACGGTGAGAGAAAAAACGAGATTCTCCGAAGACCAGACGTGTGGCGTCATTGTCTTCGAAAACGCAGTGCATAAGCAAAACAGGTGTCGAAATTACTGGCCCGGTCACCGCGGTGTCAGGGACTTGAAACTATAGCGGGAGGGCTGACCTACTCTGGCCACTCGAAACTCCTGCCTCGCCCAATTTAGCGGTGTCTTATTGCTGATACCAAATTACTAGGGGTGCTGACAAAAAAGTAGGTACAACTCGTATCCCCCACCTAATGCCGGAATCGCGAAAATCAACAACGCCGAGGAAATATTTCCCTCGCGAAATCGAATCCTCTATCATTTCGCGGCGATTTGCAAATGCTGCACGAAGAACGCCCACGAACATCGATTTCTATATCCACTCTCACCCAAGTAACAATTTGCAGGTACGCTTCATAATTTCATTCCACTTCGAATCTTAATATATTCTAGAACTGCTGCCGTTGGGTGGAGTTCCAAAGCATATGGAACAACCTCGCTGCCATGATATGGAGATTTTTTTAATCTGAGGAAAAAAGAAGTTGATGTCGATTCAATATGCTAATCACACTAATCTTCTTTTATCCGAAAGATATGAAATAAGACGGGATGAAATAAATAAAGAATGACATAAATGTCCGTGGCTTGGAATGAGTGAATCGAGTGGAGAATATTTCATTCAACGAATGACTTCGACCACGTAGTACCAACAAGAAGCTCATTTCTGAGATGTATTAAATAGACCTCAAAATGTCTTACTGCCACTATATAATATAGTTCGAAGAGCTAATGTCGATCAATGCACTAGATGAAGTCATTTTTACGTGACTAATGATTAAAGACAGCTTTATTGACAATTATTACATATATAAAAACTGAAGAAAATAATGCTTATACATTTGAAGACATGTAAATTAAATTAAGAAATAATACCTGATAAAAGATCAAGAAAAGAGGAATAAGTCAATTGAGTTTATAGACTGACAACACACAGATTATTAGGCGGGATATATTTATAAATTTGAAATCACACGAGGACAAAGTGAACAGAAGTGCTCTAAACCATTATCTCAGATAAAGTCAACCAAATATGCTAACATTCTTATTATACCATAATTTCCTTACATTTTCTTCGACCAGTCATCAGACGTGATGAAGCCGACTAGAATGCCGGCGAAACGGTCGTCCACAAAAATGGTGCAATGTGGGGAGAACCCGAAAAATACCAATGAACAAGAATATTACGGAAGCCTTCGTAACAGTCAGGAAAGTGGTTTCGAATTTAACATTTTAACAAAACATGAGCACAATGGATACGTGGTGAATTTTGTAGGGAGTCCTAATTTTCTCATGACGCAATAGCTCAGAGAGAGAGAGAGGGAGGGAGAGAGAGACAGACGTCGAAACAGAACAACAGTTGGACCTCTGCAGCGAACTCATGAAAAACCAAAAGAGCAACATGAGAAAGCTACGTGCATGCGAGTCCGCTCGCACAAAAACTTGCATAAAGAGACACCTGTTCCACCTTACGCAAACTTCGCCGCTTGGGAGTCTCCCGCTGTTCCTCGTTCGAAACCGCCCGACCGACTGAGCGGATTTCGGCATTCATCACCAGCAGAGAGACGGAGGCTGAAGAGGAGCGAAGGATCGAGCAATGCAAATGGATTGATTGACGCTTGACAACCGGACCTGGGAACGGAGGATGCTGTTTAGCTCCCCGGGGGAACCTCTGCGCATCTGAAGACGATTGATGAAGCCCCGATGAAATATGAAACTCGGGTAGTTAGGGGACGCGGATGGATAAGGCCCCGGACATGTATGTATATGCTCAATCTTAACCAGCATTCTACAGAAGAGCCCTAGACAACCTCGATTCATCCCTCACCACACCAAAATCCACCACACCCATCAAACCAAGCCACAAGGGCAATACGTTCTACCTCTGCCTCGCAGTCCAGAAAGAGTGGTCGTCAATTTTAAAATACCAAGCGACCTATACTTTCCCATTTATGGGCCAATCTATCAACTATAGGGACCCGTTGCACAAAACACGATGGTTACAGTGGTGGCAAAAACTGATAGTTTATTGCTCACGACCCAAAGGAAAAGCCAATAATAACAACTGAATTAAGAGCAAGAAAGTTGATGTGAATGATAGATTAAGCACTTTCATGTCGCCAATGGTTTCCTACCTGATAGTCTTATGCGGACACTACCTTCCTTCCCCTTGAGTAGCAATTTCGTAGGCAATAGAATTTTCCGCTGATAACGGCTTTCTTCGTTACTACCACCAGGTTTCGCTACCACTACATCTCCCGACTCTTGACCCTCTCGCGCTATAAACCTTTGCTTTCGTCAGACGACAATCCGCTGGATACCGTCACAGGTCGAAGGGGGATCTCGGTCAATTACGTATAGGGGTCGGACGGGTGAAAACAAAACGAAGAATGGAGAAATGGTGGGAGTTTTAAAGGGGGGAAATTCAAAACGTACTCCCGGTCTAGTGCCCTACTGGAAATCACGACAAGAATGAAAAAAAATTAAAAGATTCCGTTCCGAATGTGCCGGTTGGAAAAAATAATGAGATTCTACCTTTCCGCCGCACGATCGTCTTGTGGCAAGAGACGGAAAGCGGCGTGCTTTATCGGTCTCCTCCAAGAGTGTGCCCGATTGTAAAAACATTCCGTTCTCACACCTACACGCTTGTTTACCCCCGGAGAAGCTGATTCCCTTTATCCTGCTCTCCAAAGCTCGACTAACTCATGCCTCCCCCTCTTTCCTTCCTCCCCCCCTTAATTCAGCCTCCCCCATAATTTCACATCCACCGCGTTGTGGGTCATCAAATCGGTGGCACACTTTCCCCTTTGAAATCTCGACCTTCGGCGATCATTACGGCGTCATATTCCTCACCCCCTCCTCCACGTTTCGTTCACCGATCCGACACTCAAAGCTTCCCACTGCCCCATCAGTCAAAACTGATGACCGCCACTTCCCCTTCCTCCCTTGCATGTATGACCCCCGAAGACCAGTTAGAATCGTGGGTTCTTGGCAACCCTCTTCCAGACTCGAGAGGAACAGCTTCCGAATCCGTTTCGAAGATTGAAGCAACGGGACGCGATATAAAACCGCTGATATATGCTACAGAATATAGCAAGATGGTATTTGATAAACTTCGGTTTAATTGATCACTTACCATTTTAAGAAATCTGTACTTTGATCTCATTTGCACGAAGAAGCATATTGACTGAGATATTATCGTTTGAAGAAAGACCACATTTTAAGAGTCGATGCTTTGCCTTTTCACCGGCAAGGAACTTTCCCTCCACTTCCACTGAGAAATGAAGAATCTATCAAAATAAAGATGGCGCCGTAGTAAGTCAAATAAATTGATTGATATAGCAACAAATGAGAAGAAATGGCAAACAGTAAGTGATTTTAGAATTTCTAGCATCAGAATGGGCGCATCGTTAGATAAATATTATATTTATCTTTCAACCTGCATGCTTCGAGAAATAGAAGAAAAATAAAAGGATAGAAAAATATAAGTACATCATTGAACCGGTCTTAAAATGGAAGAATTTTGATGATAAAATCCTTCCTGGCGGTCATCCTGGTCGGAGGAAAACTGAACAGAAGACGGAAGCCACCCTTTCCACACATTGAAAAACCTGAGAGAATAAATTAACACCACGGCACTGATTTGCTTGCCGATCAAAAGGTCACGGGTCACGACACTTGACGAAAGAAACAACCCTATCCGAACTATCGACGAAAAAGGAAAATGCGTCGGCATGGAGTACCGGGTCATCTCTAAGTTTCCACTTGCGAACAAGCATTGGAAAAAGAAAAGAATTGATCATATCACCACAGCGAGAGAAACGCGACGAGGGAAGGGTTTTGGCTACAAAGAAGGCCGCAGGAAAGGACAAAAACTTTGGCATTCATTCGTGGACGAGGTGATCACTCGCCAAAGAGTCTGCTAAAATCTTCTTACGCATTTATTTTCCTCCTTTCCACCCTTACGTCCCATTTCCGAGAGGAATGAAAACTTGCATAGGTCATCTGCCCGCGGTGGATCCATTTTTTCCTCTCTCATCCCTTCTTCAAATGTACCGAAAGGCAAGGGCGAGACGATGGCCTCGTTTTCCTCATTAATGGCGATTCCTTGCGATTAGAAACGACTATGTGACGTGAAATGCCGTCCTCGTGACCCGGCAATGGCAACAGATCTAAATGTTCTCACGGGGTGAAATAAGGGTCCTTCACCATTTCACGTTCATTTCGCCTTCTATGCAAAAGAGAAAGGGTTTTATTCCTGTTCCATTAAAAAAATTCGAAGTAAAGATCACGCAGCTTGCTAAGTTATTGATTTTATTTTCTAGAAATACGAAAACCGAAATATGAAGATAAATAAACATACGCCTCGTCTCTTTCCAATGAAATGAAACATCCCTTCACAACCCACCCGGGTATGCCCAAAATTTAACGCTGTGGATGAATATAAAAATCCATCGAATGGACAATGAACATCGTCATTTGACAAATATTCACCTAGCAATAGGATAGTTTGCATTTCTGCGCCACTTGTCCCAATTCATAAAAATGAACACACAATGTTTACAGCACGATCAAAATATGTCCTCAAGGAGGCGGTAGCATATAATTCCTTTCCCTCCAGGGCAAATGCCCTCTCTACGTACTGAAAACCAAATCAAACGAAACTATTGTACACGAAGTTTCGTTTAATCAACGGCAGGATGGAAGAGGCCTGTACTTATCTACAAGTTACTGAAAATTTGTTACACTGCTTGGAACACTTGCAATTGGCATCTTTGGAATAAACATATACAGTAATACTACGAATGGGTGAATACAACTCCGCTCGGTACTATCAGTAAACGCGGTTCGCGCAGATTATGGGGGCTTTCAGTAGACTTCAGGCCCATGGCCGCCTGTAGTTTTCTAAATACATCGTTGGAGGTGTTCCGGAGCCATGAGCAAGAAACTGGGAATCCCTGGCAGAAAGATGAATGCTATAACTAACGAGCTACCTCAACGAAAAATGACAAAACCGAATCAACTTGCTCAAATAGGCAACGTTTTGTTGATAGACTCAGGAGAGAGTTCTTCGTACGGTGAATAATCTAATAGTCACAGAAACTATAGATTCCGGTCAAGGGCGCGATGAGAACCCTGAGTCACAACATTTCGTAACCTCTCATTAACGCCTGCTTACTTATATCCAATCATACCATATCCGGAAGGGGAGAACAGGTTTTTCCCGGAGAGTGGCGATCGAAGTCTTTTGATGCGTCTCGATGTAAGCATTTCTCGATTTTTAAGCAGCGGGAGGGGGTGTGAGGAAATGGATTGGGGGGAGTGGGAAAGATAAAGAAAGCCAGGACCACTTTTTTCATTTGAATTTCGAAACGAAGTCCGAGATTCAAAGAACGCGTTCCACAAACCCCTCGAATGTTTATTAAAATTCGAGATAAGAACATTCATGGCATTAAGCCAATTGCCAATACACGCTGCAGCTGGCATTCGTAAGCCCTGAATCCACATGAGACAGCCCCAGATGTAGCGTTTTATAATTAAATCAGACTCATAGCCACGACTTAAAAGGCTGGTAATGAACCACCAATTATTTTTCTGCCATAACTAAACGAGAGAAAATTATTGCGTCTCATATGCGGAAAACGATGTCCTGCATCAGAATGAATGGGCAATCCGACAAATAGCATACATACAATTTGTTCCAATAAAAAGTTACCTTTTAAAAGATAGTGCCAGAAAAAGTAAAACTTTTTTATGATTCGCTGAACCAAAAATAATTGCTCAGAAATTATCAGAACTTTGTAAGATGTATGTAGAATATTTATTGGAATAACAGTTTCCTCGAATATTTGACATCATCAGATCGTCCAATTAATATTCTACACAAAACGTACAAAGTTTTGTTTATTACTGAGCATTATGAAAAAGCTTTACAAAGTTAAGGCTGAAACTATTGAATTTCAAAAATGACTGGTTGATTGGGATGGAGGGGAGACCAGCCGTAGTCGCTGCCATTCATTTTGCAGTAATCCACGCATAATACTGTAAAATTCTAAACATAAAATAACATAATATGAGATGCCTCATGTGACAGGGATTAACGGAAGGGATTAACATCATGTGCATCGGCTTTCGATTCGGATTGGATACATCCAACTGTCTCGACATTGCGTTGCTGTAAACGCTACTTAACAGAGTCGATTGCCCTCGTTTTGTTTCTCATTTCAAGAGTAAAATTTGCTTATTCAATGCCCATAACTACATAAGATGCTAGAATCAAGATGTGGAGTGAATTGATAAAATTTTCATTGAGGGTTTAAAAAAATCAGTCACGGAAACTAAATCGGAAGAGGCCCGTTCTGAATCCGGGAAGAATAAATGTAAAAATAATAATAAAAAACTTGCGAAAATAATGTCTATTCTCTGAAAATTTGCCGAATTGCCACCAATTACTTTCGGTCGCTGTAATTACAGGGATACGGTCAAGAAACTAAACGCCCAACTTTCCGGAGTCGAGACGGAATTGACGAAGAAATTCTCCCAACTCAAGTGAACGCGAGACGACTTGTTTTTCTTTTATGTTTTCATCAGTCGACGGAAATCACGTCCGCATACACGCAATTCAAATCTCACGGAATGGACAGCAACGGAAGGGCATTACGCCGCAGTTCACCGAAAACGCCAATGGGCCAGCGGAAGAGGGAATCCAAGAACACGCTCAGACGAACACTTCGGAAAGGTATGAGACAACCGACCTCGAAAAATAAGGATTCAACGGCTTGAACGAGAGCAAGTTTCCGCTTGCGAAATAACGTACGCATAGAAGAGGCACTCGGAGAGGAGGGCCAGGTGATTTGAGTTCCTAAAGTAAGCTTCTCCAAAGTTTAGTGTATCAGGCGATATTTTGTATGAATGGGGTACAGATGCCATGATCTCACAATAAAGGTTTTTGTTCACTTTCGCACAGTTTCCACACAATTCTATGGAAAGTGAACAAAAACTTTTATGGTGAGATAATGGCATCAAAACTTCACCAGGCTTGCCGGTGAATTGAAATTAGCCACAATATTTCCCTTCGTTTACACTGTAAACGACAGCATTCAATGAAGATGCCTCTAATAGCTGATCCCCGTCTATTATATAAGTAAAAGAGTCATGGTACGAGATCATCTGCCTCACAGTCAGATGTATAGTTAGGATCATTTATATTTCCTCTAATGCCACAAAATTAACCTAGGCAAACAGAGCGAAACATCTATTAAACAACAAAGAACATCTCACACTTTGATATCGCCACGAAAGGAAACTCATCTGGACTGAGAATCGTACCAGGAATCGTACCGGACGTGATTTGCCTAGCTTGTACATGGACCACCACACTATCGAATCTTCTTAAATATCGTGGCAGTTTTTGGACTTAAATGTTAGATCTTTGATGCCGCGTTAACATCCTTGATAGACCATAAGGTCGAAACGGAATGGAGGGCTACAAAGGAGCCACAACCTACGATCCTTGAGAGTTTAATGCTGTTTTAAGTCCATGTCCGTGGAATAATATCAAACAATCCACATTTCAAATGCATTCTGTATTATTTCATATCTTATTTCTTCGAGTAATATATTTCTCTGGCCTAACATAGCCCATTGTTGTCGTAGTTGTATTGTAGTCGATATATCGCACCGGGGAACAGTCATAAAGCGCCATCACGAACTCCTTTGACTCCTCAACCCCCAAATCGCCCCGTACTTCGGGTCACGCCTCCCATCATCCAATCGAGACCTATCCATCTTCATCCGAACGAGGTCCACGACTCTCTCTCCCTCCTTTCCCTTTACCCTCTCGCTTCTCCTCATCGACGACTCTTCCCATTCTCCGTTTCATTTTCGCCGGCGACAACCACAATGACCCGATCCCATTCGAGGAGAGGGGGAACATACACATCCGGCATCGGCAAGTCTCGCTCGCAATAGAGAACAATGAGAGACGACGGCGTGCGACGACCCAAAAAATAAGTTTAAAAAGATAAATAAAGGACGGGCTCAACGCATTTCCTCGACCCCATCGAGCATACCCCTCTGTGACGACAGCGCACCGCTCATAATTACTTGAACCAAGTGGAGTGCTTTCGTATGTCGTCCATTTACTACACCCTCCACCCAACAGCTCCACAAACGGGCCGCGATCACCCTCGCACGAGACAGATCTCCACTCGAACTCAGCTTCCCGTTTGACTGAATGAGGAAGTCCACCCGGGGTATGCCGGTGGACATGTGGTGAGGGTTGCAGGAACGACAGCGAGGAGTATCGGTTTAAGGTGGTTGGAGCGGAAATCGTGAGTACTTATTTTCTTAACTTTTCCGGTCAGTCAGACAAAATATCTTGCACCACACTACACTAGAGTACGTCTATTGATACATTGGAAATAACCATATATGCTGAAGTATAAATGAAGCAAAAATGGTATTTTTAAATTTTCGTCTCCAACAAAAGATTGCTATGCCTTGGGTTTACGGCGTAGAATTCGAAGTATATGCTAAAATTGTACGTTTTTACGTGTTTTTATTCGCCATGATACTTTGATATTTATTAAGAACCATGATAATAACACGAAACAAGTGTTTTCACGTTCAGAAGAGAATCTGTACGTATGCCATAGAAATAATTCGAAATATGTGTCAAGTGCCATAAGACTACGTGTTAAAATAGCATTACATTGCCAAGAAATCATATTGATAACATTCAACATTGTCGCTTTTGTCTACACATATTACTAATGAGTAAACACGCATATGCACATAATCGAAAACCGTTCCAACCTCCTAAAATAGGTCTCAAAAAGCTGTGAAGTTCGACGCTCTATATAAAATCGAAAGAAAAGGGAATGTGATGGGAGATTTGGTGGTTCCTCGTTCCGCTATCATCATCAATCACTTCAACCTTAGAGAAGAAAATAGATGAAACTCTGCGGTGAAAGGAAATAATTAAGCAAATTTATTTGGCCAACCTGCCACATCAAATGGATCAGTTTTGCAGTAAATACGCCGAAAGCATGGGAACTAGACTCAGAACTTCCATGGCACAGTTATTATTCATCTAAAAACTACATAATGGAAATGATGTCAGAAAAACACTGGATATATTATGAAGTTCATTAGCAATTGCGGCGTGGTAGGCATGACAGATGGGTTTTTATGTCTTTGAAAAGTATATAAAACATGCTTCACTTTCGTGCGTCAAAATACCATCTTCTTACATTGTACTTACATCTACCTCTTATTACATTGATGACTTCAACAAATTAACTTAGTTGGTGAAGTTGAACTCCTACATCTGCTCAGAGGGAAGCCGATTCAGAGCACGATGATAATACTCTCAAGTCGAGAACGATAATACCGAAAATAAAATGTGAGGAATCGAAAAAGCTACAATGCATTCCTTCACAGAGCAGCGTTTTGTGAGAGAACCTGTAGGTATATATTTTAAAGATACCGGAAGATATTAAGAGAGAGTACAATAAAAGCCACCGATGGGTGAAAACGCTCTCTAATAAAGATATGCGAGGTGAGAATCAACAATTGGATAAATTACCATTACACGAACATAATTTTCACTCGATTAGGTTGAAGGGTACTACAAGAGATGTAATAAAAAGTAACAATATTGTTTTCACAGAGCGATACGTTTGGCAAATTCTCCAATTGGAGCAATTTAAATACTCATATTGGAGCAATTTTGCGTACTTGTTCCGACCTGAAGAAAACAATTCTGAGGAGGGAGTCTCACGGAGTCGATCGAAGAGAGGAAACGGCACTTGTGTCTAATTTCTCGGTGATCGCGGAAGAGGAAGCGATCTACGGCTTTTTTTCTAGCTCTTGGAACGTCGACCGACTCAAGGAGTGATCACATACATAGCTATGCATTGAGAATCCACCCGCGCAAGGAACAAAGGCAGACGGTCTCCGCTGTGAGAATGCCGGCTCGAGTCGTGGCGGTTCTCAAAAAGGTTGACCACCTGTATGACCCCTACTAATGAAGCCTGGAGGAGAATTCAACCCGGTGGGCGGAGGGTGGGAGGGGGGGGGGGGACAGGGAAGGGTTACCAGATGGAGAGAACGGTCGGCTGAAGGCACTTAAAAGAAAAGATCCGTCGCGATTAATTCCCCGGTGGGGATTTCCCTAACGTGAACGAATGAAAGTGAATTAGCCCGAGTGTAGAGTCCACCGGGAACCAGACGTTCAATTGGCGAGATGGAAATGAACCGCAATTAAGTGATTTTTCACGCAACCATAAATTTCTCTTGTTCAACGCAAATGCGAGACCGACCCCAATGCAATTCCAACCGAGAAAGTTCTAAAGAATTCGAGTGATGTAAATAAATTATAAATTAACTCATATATCATTATAACAGGGGAAATTACAATTAGGTCTGAAATTACAATAATTTGCGTTCTGCATGTTATGAAATGGAGCGGAAACTGCACATAGTTTTACGTAAATTATCGGAAAAGAAAATGGAAACTCGGATATTTCATATCTCAACATAAAGATTTATTTTCTACGCATTGCACTTTTTTATGTGTGTGTAAGTTACCACAAAGATGAAAAACTTCAAAAACTCAAGATGCAATTTAACCCCGAATTGTTTAACTCGTTAAACAATGAGCTGCTTACCTACACGGGTAAGTCTACCATACACCAAAATAGAATCTAATTTTCTTTCAAAAACCTAGCCAAGAGGTTGGGTTGGATTTTTATGAAATATCTCCCAAATAAAAATCCTAAAAAATCAAGTCAAAGAAAATATCTTTGCTACAAAGAGCTGGATAGGTAATGAACAACTGATAATAGAAAGAAATTCTGATGATGGCAAACATAGAATTTTTGTTTTATCACTGAAACCGGCATAGGTTTAAGAATGTGTTACCATGAATAGCAATTGCATCCACAATGGACAATTCAATGAAAAAATGAAATAAAATCATCTAAGCCTCGAGAAACCCCGCCGAGAGGAAATAACAAGGTTTAAACAGCTAAATCCTAGCAAATTTTATCGATTGCTATGAGAGGGTTATGTATGAAATTTATTGGTACTCCAGCAATAATAAATAATTGAGCGAATGCTGGAAATCTAATACGTGACAAAGAAATGGGAAAGCAATCATAAAAGACATTATCCATAAGTTATTTTTAAAGGAAAAATTATGCGCAGAAAGAAAAATCAGGCTGAGCGTTAAAAAAAATATTCTCTAGCGGTGGCCTGCACATACCACCTCTACTTGCGTGCTCTTTAAAGGGCCATCACACTGAAGTCACGAGATATGACACCAGATTACGAAAGCGAGAAACGGCGCGAAGGTGAGTTTATCAGCAAGAGTGCAGCTGCGATCAAACTGTCAGCTTTGAAGAAGTCGAGGATTGGTGTAATCACGGGGCATTCACGATGGCGTAAAGAAATCGAAACGAGGATGTAAAATGAATCTTGGGTAAGCTGTGGGAGGTAGCGGAGGTAGGCAAGCTATAGGAAAGGATGAGAGAAAGGAAAACACAATCGGAAACATTTGGGACATCCACGACAGCCATGGGAACACATGATGGGGTCGAGGATACAGCAAAAAATCTTATTAACGAGGTCGTCAGTACGAAAAAAAAAACAAAAAAATAAACAGAGAGCAGAGAAACGAAAGCGACGAGCAGGTAGGTAGGTACGAGAGCTGGAAAAGAAATGGGAGGCATTCCTCCCCTTTGTGTGTTGGAAGCAGAGGAGAATATTTTCGCAAAGGGGCATCGGCTATGAGAAATATGCGGGCACGAAGTAAGGTGCCTACCCCTCCCTCACACCCCTGTAGCGGGTCGATAGGGGAAAGTAAGGGTAAAGAGGGAGGGAAGGGATGGGAAGATGCTGGACCCGTATGGGGGAGTAGGAGCGGGTGGGAAATGGCCAGAGGCGGTGGGATCAAAGGGTTCGGCAGAGCGTGGAAGAACAGCGTATCTCCTCCGGAGGCCTCAGACCCCGCGACCGTCCCTCAACCTCCCCCACCTTCATCTGCGCGAGGAAGTCGGGAGGTCGAGGGTTGGAAAAGGTCCCAGCCTCCTGGTACCTGCGGGGCATTGGAGGGTGTAGCGCCCCATGGGAGGGCGGAGAGAAGTTGGGCTACTTAAGGAGGTGAAAGAGAGAGAGAGGAATGCCTGAAGACAAAGCGAGAACAAATAAGACACCAACAAATAAGCGCATGAAACGTTAATGAAAATAAAGTCAGATTGCCCGCCTCGATACATAAAATAGAGTTGACTGGTAGTAAAATCAAATGACTAAACTCATTTCCCTATAATTCCGCAATTTCTGTGAGATTTTGAGTTTTCAAAGGTTCAACTGCTCACTCGAATATCTGGATTCACATGAAAGCATGTTTGGAAAGTATGGATTACCTGAGTAAGGCCAGTCCATTGGCCCTTGCGGAACGAGGAAATTTCCTTCCTTTTTTATAATTTGATCAGTAATTATTTAATTATATTATGGTAAATTTAACGCTTGAATAAGGACAAGTTTTTTCTCCGTGCAGAAAGTTATACATGCTAATATTTCGTGGTACACTCATCCTAATTGCCATGCAATTGAGTTTCTTTAGCAGTCGCACGATAGACGTACGTTAATTAAAATAACATGGATATAATTTCCAAGCTTACTCTAGTCTAAAGGATGCAAAGAGAACCATTCATTCTCCTAAAGCATTGAAACACTTGAACATGCTAATTAAAAAAGGGAACAATTGTACATTTCCTTAAAAGGGAAAACATGAAAAGGTACCTAAACGATTAAACATTCTTTTAATACGCATCGAGATAAATTGTAAAGCTAGCCTTGTTCTGAAGATGAATGACAAGAAACGATTATGTATTGGTAATAAAGGAGAGAATTCTAATTGGTACTTAAAAAAAGACCGGGGTGGGATAAGTGAGAGAATTTGATTGGCGAACAAATGCCATGTCAGAGAATCTTTAAGGGAGATAGGGAAATGAGTTTGGTTCTAGAAAAATAAAATTCCACAAAAGGGGTCGAGGGGGCTTCAGTAAAGGGACTTCAGGAAGGAGACTGTGAAAGAGGCAAGTAAGGAAACAAAAAGGCTAGCGTCGCTTTACCACGTCGGAGAGATAAAAGCGGATAAGGGCGTGGGATGGAGGAGGAAGTGATTCGCATGTCGAAACTCTACCGGGTGGGAAACTCTCTTCCTGCAGAGGATAAAACGAAAAATATTTGAGCGGGACTAATTAGGGTGGATTATGCACATTTGTCATCGGGAGAAATCGAGTGGGTGATGCAATTACCAGCAGGAGCGGAGGTCCCATCGACCGGACAGGAAGAGGAGTTTACGTGAGGAAAGGCGGATTCGACTCCCCGCAGAGGAAGCGGGGAGTCCTTCGCAATCCGTCATGATTAACCGGCTCCCATCTTGACTTCCCCCGAGCAGCGAATGCTCATCATCTTCCACCACATGCACTAAATTTATAGCTGCCCGCTCCTTAACCGTCTTCGGCGCATACTCTCTAAGGAGAAACGATCCCAATACGGCGCAACGCGGTGAATTTGAATACAATGCATCTTTCTTTAATATTGATTGCAGCCGTAATGAATACACATTCCGAGGGCTGAGAAAGAACAGGAAAGGTACCAAGTTTGAAAATTAAATGGTTTAGACGTGAAAGCCCGGATGGACTGCTCTCCTTACCAAGTACAGGATTTATGATGATCCAACGACGCAATACTAATTTGATTTTCCGCTTAATGCCAAAACCAGTACAATAATTGCACATTGGATAAATATTTTGACGTATATTAGATGCTTTCGTATCCCAGGTTAACTCTAATTTCAGTAAGACGAGACTCAATCAAATGGATAACCTATTTCAATTAGAGGAAATAATTTCATCCTCCTGTTCTGAAGGCTTTAAATCAGTCTGATAAAAATACGATCTGGCATACTTTTTAGAGAATACCATTAGCCTGCATGTAGTAAAAATCTTCAAAAGCTGCGTTTGATAAGCTTTACAGATGATTTTGTGTCAATTTCAAAGAATCTAAATAAATATATTTTCACATTAGGATAAATATAATGTATACACTTACAGCTACAAGAAGTAATAGAGAGTCCAAAATTATTGAAGAGAAAAACAAAAACAATACCCGATTCAATTGACTATCAAAGTATGCAATGGTAAGGAATATAAAAATATTAAAAATTATGTATGCAGGCATTAGCACATCACACGAACTAAATCTCAATTTCCCTGTATTTGGGCCACGTGGTTAAGGACGCCCAAAAATAAGGATGGAAGAGATGAAAAAGAATAAAACAAACCATCTTTTAGGCAATGCATGGCATGAATGAATCGAATGAAAAACTACTAAAATCACCAAAATAATGTGTATTTTAGGCCTTCAAAGAGCGTCGATATAAAAAACATCTATAGCACACTACATCCTGATACCTGAAGCATAAATTATCCACAGAATAAAAGCATGAAAATTCCATCAAACTCCGGGAAATACAACGGTCAGGAATTCAATAATTGCGGGTCTCTTCGGTCATAAAATTTTATGAGGCCAAAACTTCTAGAAATACCTGTCGGCTCTCTTTGGAAAAAACAAAGCGAAGCGAAGAAAAGGAATCTGAAGTTGAAGAGAGGGGGGAGAGGAGGGAAAATTCATTCAGCCCGAAACTGCTAAAGAAAGGGAAACAATCGACTGGGGCGAAGCAAAGGTCCGAGAAGGAAGGCTCGAGCATCAATAGTATATCCTGCTCAGGGATTCTTACGGAGGAAGAGCCTGAGGATGTGAGGGTGAAAATGAGGACGGGTGGGCTTAGAAGAATTTGGACTAGGGGGACGACCCTCTGGGCAGTGTTTCCGCCTACAATTCGTCAATGGACCCGAAAAGGCTATTTTTAGCCGCTCATGAATACAATTGATCCTTCGATTTGTCGCGGGCGAAGATTAAAGATTTTTCTCCTTACCTGGTCTAAGACAGAAGTTAAGGGAAAACTTGACGCTACACCACTTCTCTTGTCTGCGTATTTCATAGCTTTTGGAAGGCAATTTAGAACAAAGAGAAAATCCGGGGATAGACTGAAAAACCAGGAAAGCTTCTTCAGCGCGTTTTATTGAAATAGTTGAGATCATTGTATCCTGTTGTCCGACTTGGTTCGACAAGTCTCCCTGTAACAACAAGTCAGTCGACAAGTCTACTAGTTGCCACTGTCTTAAAACTTCGCAAGTCGTTTCATTGGAAATCCTAAATAGAAATATATTTTGAAATACTTTTATTTTCATTAGACGATAGCTTTGTAGCAACGAAGAAGGAAAGAAAAAAAAAACTTCATTGGTTGGCTCGAAGGAACAAGTTTAAGATTACCTTAATCGGATTAATCACCCAGGTAGGGAAAAATGAATAAAGTTGATAGGCTTGTGCTTATCGAAAAATATAACGGTAAACCAAACGAAGGAGCGAAATTAACTATACACTGATAATGAAATTTCATTTAACCGTGCCTAAAATGAAAATCAAAGATTAGATATTGAGTCAATATCGATCTGGCTCATCCCCGGAATCAGAAATACGCTAAAGATATTTTCAAATAAAACGCGAGGTGCGTTATTCAAAACGTAAATATATAACCATAAGCATGCAATCCAATTTAATCATAAAAACACCTACATACTCAAAATATTGGCTCAAGTCTGGTAACTGTTTTTAGATCAATTAGTGGATCATATCTGTATCAGCATTGTGGCTCACACGACGATGCGAGATAATGAGAAAGGATAACGTATAATTGCATTTCCGGGGAGAGAATCCCCAAGGGTCGAACAAAAAAGCCTCGCCAGCGATGTCGGCGCGATGAAACCGCGCGCAATTATTAACACGAAAGTACCAGTTGCATTTGATTATTACCTACACAATCAATATGGGAGAACATGAAAAAATCAACATCATTGGTAAATCCATAGTATGTTATTTTAAGCATTCCCAGGAAAATCAATTCTCACAGCAGATCAGCGGTCGAGCATTTGATTACGCAAATTGAAGTGCTCATGATGAAATTATTTTGAGGAAAAATATTTTTTTGACGTTTTTAACTTTGTGCAATAACCAAACAAATACATTCCCAATCCAAACAGTGAGGAACAGGCGTCACGGGCATTTTCAGGGGGTATCAACCGTAAATGCGGACATGATTCTCTGTGACTTGGTTGGTTGGTGCACTACTCGTAGTATAAGCATGTGATAAACTTCGCGCCGGAGAGGAAAAATGAGATAGACGCGGAAAATGAGCAGTAAAAAGATGAGATGCGATAAAAAGATGAGAAGGACAGAATTAAATAAACATTTTTCCTTATTTTTTCCGACATCAGACCAATAATTACGATCCCTATTTGATTTTTGTTTAAATTAATGAAACAAAAATTCCATGTAATCGTAAAAATATATTGAATAAAATAAAAATGTAACTAAATAATAAATATTGGATAAAATAAAAATTAATATCCATCGCATCCTAATAAATACCCAGAGATACTCTGTCACACACATATATTCTTAATTATGAGGCAAATGTTGTCTTAATTTCCTCATTTTCACTAAGAGTAACGGTTTCACTAAAAAGAGCAATATCCAAAAAAATTCCAAGTAACTTCATCTAACGTTATAAATTATATTTTTGACATGTATTTTGGATGTCAAGACATGCAGCAATGATGTATATCTACGAATGAAAAGGATAAAAAACAATGCTATTCCATTCTATCCCTGTCTGACTCAATAGATACAAAATCAAATGAACCAAATGAAGGCTCAATTTTTCTCAATTGGAATCAAAATTTAAATTCAAAGAGCCTCAGGGAGGAGGTATGGTACCAGATTTGAGCCGAATGGAAGGAGCAATTGTTAATAGATAAAAAGCAGGTATACACATACCTCAAATTTACATAATTTCATTTGGATAAAATAAACCAAGCTTTTAGTGAAGGAATGAGTGACTTGCGAGGAGAGGTTCGCGGACTGTAGAGGAGAGAGTGAGTCTGGGACAACGACTTGTAAGAAAATAAACGCGAAGGAAGAGAAAAAAATGACGACATGTGGAGGTGAGGGAAGGAGTTTGGATTGGCGAGATAGGACGGCAGAACGCCGGGTAGCGACAAGAGTGGGGAAGGATATCGGAGAGGAGTGAAGAGAAGTAAGGATGGAACAGGGGGAAGCAGTCAGGGGCGGTGGCCACTTGTATACAGCCGCATGCCCCCCCCCTACTCCACCCTTCCCCACTACTCGCCCGAGGCGCCCGCTCAAGGGCCAGTCGGACGCTCTTCACGTCACAGACCCACAACCCTTTCCCTCTCCACCCCTCCCACTTCTATCTTAGCGTCCTTCGCGAACGGGGGAGGCGGGGGTGGGGCGAGGGCAGAGTATCCTACGGAGACGCACGTGACTCCTTTAAGCGAGGCGCCAGCATCCCAATTAGGGTGAGACCGCACGGGGAGGGTACAACGCCCCCACGCGCCCGTGGTGCACACTATGTGATGAGTGCGGGACGAGAGATGGAATCGGACGAGAGGATACTGCATACGGTTGGTGCGCGACGCATCTCGCGTGTATGATGACAGGGGAGAAAGGAAAGAGACGCGATGAGTGCTCTCCTGGCGGCCGAGTCGTCAACCGCGGGTGTCGACCTTCACATCGAATGCAACTGACACAAGCACGTAACCACCTCATTGTAGCGGGGGAATTCCAGAGGAAATATGCACGAATAAAGACGATGAGCGGTTCAAAGGGATTCAAGGGGCTAACAACTAACGCGAGCAAGTGTTTATGAGATCTCGATTTCACACACTAACGGAGGTATTACCTCAACAGGGGTGATAGGTAAGCATACATGCTGAAGAAAGTTCTACAGACAGAAATAAAAATCTGCTAGTGCGCCGTGTTTTTATTATTGAGGTAATCAACCGATTAAGGTTGGTCCAAAGAGAGAGGAATAATTAAATCCAATAACTTTTTTCATCCTGCCCATATAAGCTGTTCTCTTTCTTCCCCTTCCCCATTACCTAACTTCTATTACGATCTCAAGAGTCAAAATAAATAAATAAAAAAAGTCTTCGAAGTCTAGCTCCAACCGTGAGGACGGTTGCACTCGATGCGATATCATGGGTACGAGTCCCAGAAAAGGAGGATGATTTTTCCTCTTCGTAATTTTGGTGTGTCTTCTCATTAAAAAGTACTATAAAATGGAAGTAGCGAAGTTAAGCACTCCCATGAAGATACTTGGGTTGTGGGTTCTAGTCCCGCTAAGGAGGACATCTTGCTTTCCAAGGTTCGGAGAAGCATTTCCCGTCGTTAATGGCAATATTCTGATGAAATAGGCCAAAGACGCTGCTTTAGGGTTATAAAACTCAGATCTACATCTACATCTACGTCATACCCTGCAAGCCACCCAAAGGGTGTGTGGCAGGGGGTGCTTTCGCACCAGGCATGCATGAATGATATGGTAGAACACCGACATTACATTAAAACCCGCGTACCACACATGCAAAGCACCAATTAAAAATCTAATACCTAAGAAACATTCTATCTTCAATCGTTCCAACATGTAAATAAAATAAATAAAGAGCGTTAAAAGCCGTCGACTGCCTGGACAGTCAATTAGCTATTCTCTTCTATACTGCGTAAAAGTTCCAAAAATAATATCAAACAGTGCAAATATGCCTACTAAATGGAGGTGCATAAGAATGGAAAATGATAATAGGCACCACTCGATGAAACTCTTCCTTTACTCAATAGTTTCTTAGAACCTTTAAACTAAAAGAAATGATGAAGCGTACAGAAGAGTAGAAGAGGAAAGGTTCGTGTGGAAGGCATGGAACATTATAGAAAAAAAGAAGAACAAGATGGATTGGACACACCCTGAGACACAATGGGTCTTTGAAGAAATAATTGAAGGTAAAACAGAGGGAAAATTCCCCGGAGGAAGACCCAGGAGTAAGTTCATGGACCAAATAAAGAGGGAAGTACATAGGAAGACATACCCGGAGGTAAGGGGACTAGTATTAGATAGGGAAGGGAGGAGGGCTGTATTCAACAAATCTTAGGATTGAAAAACCAATGATGATGGCTTTAAACCTTTACAAATTACCACGCTGGTTTATTTCATCATGTCTACGCTAGATTTAGAAATTGGACGACATTCACGACATTGCATAAAGACATTCCTGTTTCATTCTACGTCGATAATGCGGGATCATTTTTCCAATAAACTGGCCTTCAGGGCAATTGAACATCCATTCAACCTCCATGGCGCGGCCCACGTCCCCCTTTACCCGTGAAACTCCTCTCCGCGCTCACGAAGATGGCGAATCCCTTTTGACCTTCATTCGAATTCGCGGCGATGGCGCGGCTGATTCATGCACATGGCGCGGCGGTGGTATGCGGCCAATTTTCGCATATCAGCCTGGGGTATCTCCCTGCGCTTCTCCTCTTTCTCCCCCTCCCTTCCTCCATTCGGTTGACCGTATTCTCCCCCTCCCCCCTCTCTTTCTGACCGAAGACGCCGATTGCTAATCGACATAAATGAAGATGAAAGATTCTGAGCGTGGAGAGGGTGAGGAGGGTATGGACGGGCTGGAATGAATGTGTCTGTAGACTGACTCTGTAATGCACAACGGACGCCATTGAAAAGACCTAAAGCTCCCGGGATGGAGGGTGATCAGAGTTTAGTTAGAAGTTAGTTAGTTAGAGTTACCTAGAAGCATATGGAATAGATAAAAACATTATTAGTTGTATTAATCAGTTCGCACATGGGCGGGAACAAAGGGTTGTCATATATGGTATCATGTCCAACACAGCGTTACATCGGGTGTTCCTCAGGGAAGTGTCATTGGTCCACTTTTATTTCTCTTGTACAAAAATGATATTAGCAACGTCGTTAAAAGTAAGATTAGACTCTTCGCAGACGACGCGATTGTGTATAGGGATATTACCAATTCCGAAGATAGCCACTCGACCTAATCGCTATTCATGCTTGGTGCGAAAAGTGGCCGATGGAATTAAACATAAAAAAGTGCGTAGCAGTCAGCTTTTGGAAAAAGAAAAATAGGCCAGGTAGGGCTTACAGAATAAATAGTACGGAAATTATTCGCGCCGAGTCTGTTAAGTACTTAGGGGTCACAATTACTCACGACATGTCTTGGGGAAAACATATTCGGGAAATATGCGCTCAAGCATACAGGAAGCTAGGCTTTATCAAGAGAATACTCGGAAAATGTGACGAGAAAGTGAAAGAACGTTGTTATTTTTCAACCGTTAGGCCTCATCTGGAATATGCTGTTAGTGTATGGGTTCCATATGAAGCGGGATTAATATCAGAATTAGATCGCGTGCAGCAAAGAGGAGCTAGGTTTGTGAAACGATGCTACGATAAGTTTGCTAGTGTGTCTGGATTTTTAGAAGGATTGGGATGGGAATCGCTATCACAGCGTAAATTAAATTATAGGCTTAATCTCCTAACAAAATTTCAGGAAAAACATTCCTCTGACGACGTGAAAAACATACTATGAACCCCCTCGTACTACGGCAGATTAGATCGCGCCAATAAAATTAGAGCTAGACTGTAGAACCGATAGGTATAAAATGTCAATTTTCCGCGTACCATTCGGGACCATAACAGCTGTGATCGTCGTCATGACTAGTGTAAATAGTGACATTAGCTAGGTTGTAGATCTCTTTCTATATATTTTCTACATTCTTATTTATGATGTTCTTATTAATGCATGATATTTTGAATCTGTAGTAGTAGTCCTTGTACCCCTAGCATGTTGGAACGATTGACGATACACTGTTTCTTGGTTAGTAGATTTTAATGGGGGCGTTGCATGTGTGGTACGCTGGTTTCAATGTAGTTTCGGTGTTCTGCCGTATAATTCATGCATTCCAGGAGTGGATGCACCCCCTGCCACACACCCCTTGGGTGGCTTGCAGGGTATGACGTAGATGTATTTCTGAAATGACATTGTGGCTGGCGGTTCCGAACCAAGCTCCGACGAGGAATCAACCTCTGAATAATACAGCTATTTTGTACGATCACTCGTTTGAATTAAACATTTGAGGATGGCTCTCTACAAAAAGGGATAGGAATAAAATTATAGGAAGTGAGAGTATCTATTTAGTTTCCCATCCCTGCCATACTGGCAAAGAGATTAGCAGTCATCTTCCTAAGGTCACTCGGGCGTACATGTATGAGCACTTTTGCGAGTAAATACTTCAGCAGATATACCTTCAAATTTGAAATACTGTGTTTGCGCAACAACTTGGTGGAATGCAAGAGCTCTTACAATGACAATTGTCAAAATTAGCGTCTTGGTTGGTTTCAATCGTCTAAGCTTTCCGATGTTGAATAGTACTGCAAAATTTTTAGCGCTTACTACTTTAGATTTACAATGTTGAACTCGGCATGCACACAAAATGAGTCGGACAACATAAATTTACAGCAGAAATGTAGCTGCTTAGTAACATGCTAATGTCGCTGTACCGCCATGTTTTAAAGGCCTGTTCCTGTAATAGATGTGTGAATAGAAGTTTTATTCTAAGTTTCACTGACTTATCAAATGCGAGAACAACTTCTAAAATTTTAGAGGTGTTTACGCAAGTGTTTGAGAACAAACTTGTGCCGGAATACGAAAGATGTAAACCGGCATTAATTCCTTAGCTGCGCAATCACTAGCATCCTTAGACATCCACTGATGAAAAAGTAATATCCTTCACTTCATTTATTAGCGTGCCTTAACTGGGCATTTTGCCAAAGAAATGAGAGCAGAGTAAACATGATTAGGGTAATTAATGGCCAAAAATAAAGTCGAAGAACCCTACACGGATTTTCAGAAAAATTTTCGGAGGTCTTATGTTTTATTTCATTGCCATAAAAGTCATGTTAAAATCACCAATGACAGAAGTCCAAGAGTTGAAAGACACCTCAAAAAGACAATTAGAACAGCCAAGTAAGATTCCTCGCGAATAAAAAAAATGAAAACTATTAGAGAGGGATCTAATAAAAAGTACTAAAAATCCGCCTGGCTATATAAGTTTCGTCCTGTCTAATACAAATTTACCGAAGCCGACATCTGCTTCCCGTTTCTCTTCTTGCCACCGCTTTATCAATTGGATAATGTGGGGAATCCGACACGCGCTGGCCTCGCGAACCTGCCCTCGATGCGCGACGGCTGCATCACGACCAGGGGAGTATTTTATGAAAGGAGGAAAGAGGAGGTGGAAGAGAGTCGGAGAGAGAAAGAGATTGAGGGAGACAGAGAAAGTAAAAATACTAACAGCCACGCGCATGCCAATAAATCCGGCAAAGGATGATAACAATCTAGACCGAGGCGAGCAGATATAAACGGGTCGAATCAAGTATTACCCGCCCTGCCACCCCAAACTCCCTCTTCGATATCACTCATCTCGCGGGAAATCTCCGAGTGAACCCGGACCCGGTGCTCGCATGTACGCAGCGCTAGATCGCGGCCACATTATCGTTTGGCGGAATTACACACGTGTTCTTCAATGGCTTTCTTGAGTTAAGGAACATCTCTACATGCAAGATTTGCTACTCGCCAAACATCACTCTATTTAGGTGTTCATTTCAGATCTTACGGAAAAATAATAACAAACAGAGTTATTCTGAAAAACAAGGAAGGCTACTATTATTGAGTTTGTACTCCTCCTCTCCTCGCCCATAGCCTTAAGTGGAACATACATGCTCATATAAAGCAAATACAGTCCTCCCCTAGAAAATTACTCCAATTTTAGGATTTGCAATCCCCTCTAGGAGCCATACGAAGAAGATTTCAAGAGATGGAATTATGATTGTAGCGTTCGAATCGAAATTATGGTGGTATTAACGCGGATTAGAAATGCCACCAGCAAGCAATAATGTAGGCTATTTATTTTCGTACGATTCCAAGCCGTGTTTATTAATCTGCCGATTTTGTATCCCTTTCCCATTTTCCCTGCCGATTTTGTATCCCAGATGTCATCGAAAACAAAGGCCAAATACTTTATGCTCCTAAGGCGTTTGGAGCGCGAATAGTGTATCTTTTAAGTGCACATTTTAATAACTTTGCAAGTAAGTCGAAAAATAATTCCTGGAACACAGTTCACCTAAGATACATCTATTTATGCGTCGGAAATAATAATATATGTTGTAATATCCATGACGCAAGAATAATATTTTCAAATTTTCGTCTTATTAGAGCATGACTTGTTTTTACGGCGCGGAATACAAAATTTAAACAAAAATCGTGGGTACACACGCGTTATTAATTTGGTGCGATACTTTCATATATGTTAGGAACCGTTATAATCATGTGAAACTCATGTTTCCGTGTTTATGAGAAAATCTGAACAGATGCCATCTAATTACTTCGAAATGTATGTCAGGTGCCTCAAGGTACTGTTATAGTAGCATTAAATATTCAACAAACTTAATCGGAATAATGCAATATTTTTTATTTTATCTAAAGATATTACCAACGAGTACATGCATGCAAAGTTTCACGCTAATCGGTCCATGAATGAAATTCGCTCCACCACCATGAGGTGAAGGATATATACACCCGTTCCACTAGATGCAAACGCGATGAAGGCGTCCCTAACATTTATAAAATCAGAAAAGATTATATGATCTGACCATCAGATTTTTATCAACGCATCATCATTTCTCCCGGGGTTTGAACTGGTGGTTGCCTACTCGACCACCAACTCCCAACTACTGCACACGACTGCCCCCTTCGTAACCCCCGTTTCAATGTTGTGACCTCTTCTCGAGACGCGCGACGCGAGAATGAAAAGGTGGATGAGTGAGTCATCCCGCCATAACTCTTGCAGACTCTCCACCGCCTTCCCTACCAAGATGGCAGAGAGCTTTCCAGTTTTGCGGCAAAAAAGACAAGACTTTCCGATCCATCCTTTAAAGGGGAAACGTTGCGAGCATATGATCGACGGGCTTGCATCTGCGAATCTCAATCGTGGATTACGGTGGCAGAGACGGGGGGCAATAAAATCTCCAACAGGTCACTCAAACGAGCTTTTTGTCTCCCGCTCAACAGTGACGGTTGAAATCTCAGCGAAACTAACTCGATAAGAAACGTCTCAGGAAGCGACGTATAGACGCTGTCGCATCTTACTCAATAGATTCTTGAACTCCGCCTATCAAAGAGCTCTTCCGCAAAAGCGACACCAATTAGAATTCAGGCAATCACCATTAAGGCAATTACGACCACTTATGTCAGACCTTTCCAGCCAACATCGCGGAAGTATTTTCTCCAAAGGGATGAGAACGTAACCCTTAATATCCCTCATTGTTTCCCGTACACATGGTTGGGAAAGGAGTTGTGCTCCCTTTAACTCGAGATAAGAATAAATCCGATAAAACAATACGAATTGAAACAATGTGGAGATCGGACACTACTTAATAAATCAATTAATTCAATTAACGCAATACTATATGCCATTTGTGGGAATTCGTATCGTATGCACAATTAACAAGAAAATACATAATGACTCTTCTTATCATATATCCATCATCCATATATCTATCCATATCGTATAATCCATGGAAACTAGGATTTTGGGTACATAAGGGGTGATCCATATAGACATAGTCACCAACATAAAGACCAGAGATAAACATGCATCTACTAATCGGTAGGTGAATTGTCATCTTAGCAGATGAGCGAACTTCAACTGAATGATCACTTAAACGTAAACAATGCGATCAATTAAATTAAAAAAATATTGCTCTAAACTGAACTGTTCAAAATGTTTGACTAAGTCCAGGACTAAGTTTTTTTTATAACTAATGAAGGGTTACCAACAAAGAACCCCGAAAACCATATATTATAAACCATTTAATGCTTAGATTTTTCTGCCGTAGATAAATAAAACAAATATGACGGACAGAGAGGTGCCAATGTAAAGGAATGGAAATGGATAGTTTTAAACAACGTACTCCTCTGAAAGGTCTTGCGACTCGCGTACGCGTGTAAGCAAATCGTGGAATACTCGAAAAAGTGGAGGAGCTATATCTGGAAATATATGAAGAAGCAAAAGTCCTTGCTTAAAATCTCCAGGCGCATGTAGGGTTGTTCGACGTATACCATCATGCTAAACTCATGCTCCTGGAGTCAATCAAACGCACAGAACCAAATATTTCACTGACCACTTGTCCTGAGGTGCTCCCAGAGAAACCTCCGCGTAGCCCATCTGGATATATTAAAGGAGTGTGGGAAATAACAAGAACCGGGAACCCATTTGGTCGGACGCCTCTACTCCTCCAAGGAAACTTCCTCGCCCGCTCGACCACCAACCTACTCTCCCAACAACCGAAGAGATTTGAAGCGAAGTCGGAGATGCATACACCTGGGGCGACGAATATCCTTTTTAAGAACTGACGAACCAACTCTCTCGCCTGATCTCCTAGCTCATTAACATAAAACGGCCAGTCAATGTGAACGGGTGTGGAGTAAGCTCGTACGAATCCTAAAGCTTCTCCCGGTTAGTGATTAGGTAGAGAGTGAATGGGCCAAATGGATGCTGAATGCATCCTTTTGAAAACGAAGAGCAACTTGATTGAGACGGGAAAGTCATACGCGGCAAGAGGTGAAAACCACAAGCGTTTGAAACGTGCGGTTCCCTGGAAGTAGATCACGGATGTCGAGTCGTTTTCTACATTCCATCCAGTAAACGCCAATCAAGGGCGAAGTCCTAAGGACCACCACGTAGCAATAATTTAGGAGGGTGGAAAAAGGGAGAAACTACCATCAACCCTTTCACTTACATCCAGTTCTGTTGCCATTTCAACCGGCAAACTAGCCGCGATTTGGTATAAATATATAAAGGAATGCAAATATATTCCCAAGGCTCTCTCTCGACCGTTTTGAGCTTTGTGGTAGTGAGTCTTCAGTGTTGAATGTGTACATGGAATTCGAGGTCAATCGCTCGCCGTTCATGGAATTTAAAAATGAGTCTATTCTCTCTCTAGATCATCAGCCTAATGAATTGTATAGTATTCCAGAAGGAGCTCATCCTCAACAACCCAGGATCATATTTTGCCAAAGAAAAAAACAGCGCGATTAAAGTATTTCAAAGAGCCATGATTTTACTCACATGCCGGAGAAACAAGGCTTACTTCTAGATGAATACGTACGTTTCCGAAATATTGTACCTCCTGGTAATATAGTAGGCTAATTGTATAAGTGTTACGAGCTTAATAGAAGAACTAGGATGGGAATTACTATCAGAAAGCAGGTTAAAATTTAGGTTAAACCTTTTAAGTAAATTCGAAACAGAGTTGTTCACAGATGACGTTAGATATATATTGAGAACCCCTACGTATCATGCTAGGTTTCATCATATTAACAAGATTAGAGAGATAGATTGTCGTACAGATAGATTTAAAATGTCATTTTTCCCTCGTACTATAAGAGAGAACAATAGGCAGCGTAGCAAAGGCATAGGTACGTGAAATATAGTTAGAGTAGTCTGTAGTGCATGATGCATGTAATAACAACCAATAATCCCTTCCTTATTATGTAGATACTAACCATCTAGCTCCATGTGACCCTATTATCTAGCATATCTCCCTTAAATATCCTACTTGCATGTAAAGAGTGCATGTTTGGTCATCTTCACCCCCTGCCACACACCCTCGTGGTGGCTCGCAGGGTATCACGTAGATGTAGATGTACCTCGGTAATTCAAGCTCAATGCATTCGGTCGAAAGTAACTTAAAGTAAATTTTTTTAAACACGCTACGCGTTTTCGGGGAAGTTTGAGAAAAATTTCTTGCAACATATTTGAGAAAAATAAACTCTGAAAGATGATCGTAAGTTACCCCTATTCTACGGTTTTTGAACCCGAACCGTCGGCTTGTCATTTCCTTGTCACGTTCCATTCTAGGCCTCCATCCTCTTAGGTCAATGCTCTCCTCATCGAAGAGTAAGAGTTGGGGGAGGCTCTATCGGGGTCCACGGAAAGTCGTACGGAGGAGGGGAAAACATCGGGATTATAAGAGAAAGAATATCCGGGCGGTTTCTCTATCTCTCTCCTCCGCACTGTCCAGCGGCCAGCGGCGAGAGGGTAGAACAAATGACTCATCGTCCACTCGTAAGGAACGGAGGAGGAGGAGAGTTCAACTCTTGGGAGTGGAATTGTGTATAAAGAAAACGGGTGAGGCAGAGATACGCTAGGAAAGGATATACACCAAGGTAATGCCTATATTGTTGGAAAGAAAAGGGTGACCAGAGAGTGGCGAAGCTTGTCGCGCTTGGCCGGTGGGTGAAGGTTGAGTGTCGGAGCTCCTCCATCACCACGGAGACAATGAGTAAAAAGCTCAGCATCCGCCAGGCAAAGACACCGCGAGTAACAAAAGAAAAATGAACACTAACGCGCGCTTTCTGAGAAAGCGAGCGACCACGGTCGGTTTGCGAAGCCGACAAAAACAGAGGGACGACGAATATTAACACTTTGGTTTCCGACCGTCAGACAAGACGAACGTCTTTAGAGAATCTTATTAAGGGAGTTTTCAATTCTCGGGAGAATCAGAGGCACGACCATCATCTGGCTCCAACAGCATCAAACAGGTGAATGAAAATAAGAGGCGGTGGACCAAGTTGCATTTTACATGACAAGCAAACGAAGACGCGCCGTCGCAAATGCGTGCGCCTCGCCTCACTGGAGTAGATGCCCTAAATTTAAATGGAAAAGTTTGAATTGATAAAGAAAATAGAGAATAATATTACACAATTCACAAACGGATACAATAGGGAGATTCTACGTTCCCTAGTAGAATTTAACATGAAGAAAAAATGTAAGTTTACAAGAGAAAGACGCCAACAAAATCATAAATAATCGATGAACTTATGACCTGCGCTAAAATCTCAGTCATAATATTTTGTCTTGAAAATGAGAGAGGACCGTTTAGAATTTTTGAACTCATCATTCATCTCCTAGGCATATTTCGCGGGACAACCTCTCACAAACACCTCCTCCACAATATATTAAGAAAGAGAGGAGCATTTTTAAATGACATAATCCCACAATAAGTAAAACGCTCCCACCAAATGCCTTCGGTGAAAGAAAAACCTTCCCGTTCTGTAAGTGAAGTCATGAAATTGGCATTATATATTCCACTCAGCCATTATCAATGGCAATGGCAATGGCAAACATGACGCCTTCGTCATAGGTAAAGACATACCTTACTCTGTAATCAATTGTCGCCGATTACTTTCATTGCTATTCTTTTCCTAGTTGCTTCGCCATCGCTGGACAAAAAGTCGAGAAGTGAAACTTTATACTTGAGAATGAGCAAAAAGTAGTTTCGAACAACGAACTATGGCATGAACTCCTGCTGGATGCTGTTTAAACAGCTGAATTTCCTCACCACGGGGCTACAATGCGGGTCTAAAGCTGCCATACTCTATCCCTACCCATTCCTCAAACCCCTCAGGGCACTCCACTTTGCCTCGGGGTGAATGCCGAGGAAAGAGAAGGGGAAATAACAGACGAGCTTCACGAGAGACTTTTAACGGCGAACTCGCCGCGGCAAGTCGGCAAACCACTTTTTCAATGAGCTTATTAAGTCCTTTAACTTACATCTGCTCTTGAAATTGCGGTCAACTTGGTGGACCTTTTTTTTACACCCCCCTCTCCGCAACCTCCTCGACTCCTACACTAACTCAACGTTAAACCGTTACAGTATTTCCTCTCGTCTCTAAATAAGATAGTCATTTGTAACGACAACAAAAGAGAGACTTATGGAATTGGTGTGAGTAACGCAGCATAAACATGTTTAAATACTTCCTTGTTTCATTCGGGAATTTAGGTGGGCCCAATATCGAAAGCAGCTTACGCTGCATTTTAAAATTATATAGGATATAATAGTAACATCAATAATGGGACACCTCGACAGCCAGGATTTATTTATAACAAACCAGCATGGGTTCAGAAAGGGACGGTCTTGCGAAACTCAATTAGGTCTTTTTGTTCATGATATTTTAGTTTCCGGAGAAGGTATCGTACAGGTAGACACAGCGTTTCTTGACTTTAGAAAAGCGTTTGACAAGGTTCCCCACTGTAAGTTACTCGCGAAGTAGGCATCATACGGGATAGACAGTAATATAGTAGGCTGGATAGGTGACTTCTTACATGAACGCTTTCAAAGGGTGGTATTAGATGGTATCAGCTCAGGCGAAGTAAACGTTACATCGGGTGTTCCCCAGGGAAGCGTGATAGGTCCAATTTTATTTCTTCTCTATGTAAATGACTTGAATACAGCAGTAAAAAATAGCAAGCTCCGTCATTTTGCCGATGATGCAGTAATGTATACGGAAATTAGTAATGAAGAGGACAGGAAGTCTTTAGCTGAGGATTTAGATGCGATTGATGATTGGTGCGATAGTTGGCAGCTTGAATAAAATTTTAAAAAATGCGCGATAAAGAACTTTTAGAAAAAGAATGGCTTTCCCCGGAATAATTATTGCATCAAAGAAAAGAAAATATCTAACGTAAAAATATTAAATACTTAGGCGTCACCATCACTGAAGACATATCATGGGGGAAACAAATCAGGGAAATAACTAGTGCAGCAAACCGTAGATTAGGATTCGTAAAAAGGGTTCTAGGCAAATGCGATGAGAGAGTACGAGAAAGAAGCTATTTCACATTTGTCATGCCTCATTTAGAATATGTCGCTAGTTGATGGGATCCGTACGAGGAAGGTTTGATAAATGAATTAGAGCGTGTTCAAAGGAGATCCGCTAGATTTGTTAAAGGCCGTTATGATAATTGTATAAGTGTTACGAATTTAATAGAAGAACTAGGATGGGAATTACTATCAGAACACAGGTTAAAATTTAGGTTAAACCTTTTAAGTAAATTCGAAACCGATTTGTTCACAGATGACGTTAAGTATATATCAAGAACCCCTACGTATTATGCTAGGTTTGATCAGATAAACAAGATTAGAGAGATAGATTGTCGAACCGATAGATTTACAATGTCTTACTTCCCGTCAAACGTGGTGTACTTCCCGTCAAACGTGGTGTACTTCCCGTCAAACGTGGTGTCCCCCAAGGATCAATACTCGGCCCATTACTATTTGTCATATACATTCAAGATCTCCCTAATAACATACACCATTGCAAGTACCATTTATACGCTGATGACTTGCAGATCTACATCGACTGCGATCGCAACGATATCTCAAATGCTATCGCACTAGTCAATCGAGATGTATCTTCTATATGTAAATGGGCGTCTGATAATTCGTTGAACTTAAATTCTCAGAAGACTAAGAGCATAATAATTGGTAGCGCAAAATCCCTTAAATCTGTAAACATTGAATTACTCTCCAAGATTCAAGTTCAAAACTCAGAAATAGAATACACTGACAAAATTAATGATTTAGGTGTTATTGTAAATAAAACGCTAACCTGGGATGAACACATAGCACATATTTCTAATAAAGTCATTAAAAACCTGTACAAACTGAAAAGTTTTCGTAACCTGATGTCTTTGCCACTGAGACTCAAATTAGCTAAAACCTTACTTATCCCTCATATTGATTACTGTTCGTTGGTAATGTCCAATATTTCAAAATCTCAGATATCCAAACTGCAAAAAATACAAAACTGTGTAATACGGTATGTGTGTGATGTGGCATTTACTGAGCATATCACACCGTATTACTATGAATTAAAAATTCTTAAAATTGAACAAAGAAGAAAACTGCAAATGGGTGTGTTTATGCACAAATTATTAAAAACTGAAACTCCTTCTTACATTTATCAGCCATATAAAGATAATTTGGTCAAAAAAACAAAAAAACACCAGAAATAATAACAAATTAATTGTACCCTGCCACAGAACGTCTATGTATCATAACTCTTTTTATGTAAATTCGTGCATTGTATGGAATTCGATTCCGCAAGCGCTGAAAAATATTAAGTCAACAGAAAGATTTAAAAAATGCTTGCTGTCTTATTATCTTAGTGATAGTTAATATTTTGTCAAATATCTTGGATTTAATTCATAAATATGCTACCTTTGTGATTGCTATAATGTTTAAGTATGGAATTGTAATATTTGTTGTAGACAAGTGCTGTGATTGTGATTTTTGTACATAGTGACATGTTTCCTATGAGATTGTTATTATTTTTTTTCTTTTGCCTGAGTTGTAATTAATTATGCCTGCTCCAAAGGAATTCTTTCCTAGAGCTAATAATATTATTATTATTATTATTATTATTATAAAAAAATGTCATTTTTCCCGCGTACCATAAGAGAGATCAATAGGCAGCGTAGCAAAGGGATATGTAAGTGAAATATAGTAAGAGTAGTCTATAGTGCATGATGCATGTAATAGCAACCAATAATCCCTTTCTTATTATGTAGATACTAACCATCTAGCTGCATGTGACCCTGCTCTCTAGCATGTCTCCCTTAAATATCCTAGTTGCATGTTTGGTTATCTTCACCCCCTGCCACACACCCTCATGGTGGCTCGCAGGGTATCACGTAGATGTAGATGTAGATTATAAATTTAAAAAAGGTCTGTCCTTTGAAAATGATTTTATCTTGTTATTTTAATCGATTTTATCATATGAAACGCTTTGAAAGAAACATGACGGCACTTTGCAGTAGAACTGAGTACTCGGATCCTGGAGCAATCATAGATTGCATATAAACTCATTTTTTATCGGAAAATCCCTTTCAATTCCAACAGAGAATTTTCCCTTAAGTCACGTTTGGAATGTACTACTTTCCGAGACGCAGATCATACAAAGCACTAGCAACGGACGAGAAAATCTCAGCCACATCTTAGAAGCCTGGGAGTGCCTAAGTGAAGAGACAGATTCGCGATTCTGATCAATATTGACCTGATCCCCAGTTAATTAGCCGATGTCAGTGATTCGAATCGAAAACTTGTTCTGTTACGTGGGACTAGAATCACCGGAAACATTTTCAAGAAGCTGTAGCTCCTGAGACCGGATGTTTAGACAGTTACAGACGTGGACACGGTGAATGATTTAGCGACGATGCTAGGACCCGGAGAAAGTATTCGTTCAGGATGAAACAAATCGGGCACGATAATAAGCTCACTCAAAACACTTTAAAATGATTTAAAAGCATAATTTTACGCATCTCTGATGATTAAGGGTCGTCGTTAGCGACCGGGTGCTAATTGGGAGGAGACGTAAAATAATAAATTACCCCATATGACAAGAGTATTCAAGTGAAGAAGATGGATATAGTTAGATAAAGAAAAATGGTTGTTTTGGACCTCAAGCGACCGCAACCTCATTTTCACTCCCGGCGAGAAAAGTCATTCAAGTTTTCACATAAACAAAGACGACTTCAAGAACAGTTAAACAAATCTGCGAACACATCGAGAGGAGGAGAAAATTCGCTACCTGAATGCCATCATCATGCCTGCGGGTTTCCTATTAGCCATTGTGCTTCCACTCGCCTTTCGAGGAGGAGGACGCCGCCGACCGATGACGCAGACTGATGGCGGTTGGAGGACGACTAAACAATGAGAAGCCAGAAGCAGGCCCAATGGTAGCCTGGGGTTCACCTGGGGCTGTCCAGGAGCGGGGAAAGTACGCTTAGCAGGTGAATAACGACGGAGAAAAGGGCGTGGCATCAAGGCCAAGAAGACTAAGAAACCCTTAAGCATGAATCACATGGTCATTTTTCACGTGCAAGTTCAGGGATTGCAGCAATTATTGCTCAAATGATGGCTTTGGGACGCCATCATTTTCAGGTATTAGGGCAACAATTGGAATCCTTATCCCTTTTTTCACTGGTGGTAACCATTTCGTTGTCCATATCTGAACACTTGCGTAAATCCATCTACTAGTCAATCGGAGCGCACGGCAGCACAGCAATGTGACGCCACATGCGAGTTTTCATCAAATTATGATTGTAAACATTACGGAGATGATGCCCTATTAACAGCAAAAATAACCTTGTCACTTAGAAAACAATGGCCTTAGCTGTCACTTAGTGATCAAGAAACGCACGAGCCCAGTTCCTTGGTCAAAAAATGTATTAAAAAAACAAAATTAACTGCTTTGTGAATAACGGGAATATCCGGATTTATACTGCGTCAGGCAATGAATTCGTTCACACATTAGGATCATTCTGAATTATTGTCCAATAAAAACGAAAACTGAATGTAAAGTTATCCCCTTTCATCTCAGTTAACCAACAGTTAACACAACAGAAACGACTGCCACATGACGATATGTATGAATGCCTAATTAATGTATCTAGCGATTAGTAACTTTGAAAATCATCAAAAGCAAAAGAGGCCGGTGCCACAGTCGAAAGTTATAGCAAGACATCTTCACTGCACTGTCCGATTTTTTTATTTGCTCCCGCTCGCTAGCAAGAGAAAAAACGCAGAAATAAAAATTAAACCTGTCTTGTCGGGTCTAACTGGGCTTGGAGAGATTTAACAAACTTTATCCTGAATCGCTAAACAAGCAAGTATAATAGTTAATCATAGCCTGCGTCCTAAATCAGGCGAATTGCGAGCATTTTCGATAAAATATATCCTTAGGGAAGTTAGGGAAGAAGACTTCACCGAGACCATGCCAAAGAAATTAGAGAAAGATTTATGTGTCGAAAGATGCCCAGTCTATTAATCGTTTTGCCCCGGCACCAGAAAAAAGTGGAGACGTAAGGCAGAATCCTACAAATGAACAGGATGCAGTAAAAACCGGGCACGGCCAAGCGTTCAAAAATTCCAAACCTTAAATTTTTACGTTTTAAGAACCCTCATTCCGGGAACGCACGAGTGAAGGGAACTGGTTCACCCCGGATCCTCCGTCCGAATTTTCTAGGCTTCTCCCCTCGCCAGCTCATTCGTTCCTTTAGTGGAGGGGGGGGAGGCACGGAGGAAATCGGCGGTCAATGATGCCATGTGGACAGCGGTGCAAATTGCCTCTCCTCCAACGCGTGCAAGGACAGATTGAAACCTATTATCGAGGCGCAACTCTCAGGGAAAATGACGTATAGAGGCGATGTCTCCTCCATTCGGACACCGTTACTGTCCCACTGTGTCCTCTCTCACGGGTCGCAAACCCGCCTTAAAAATTTTTTTATCCATTCGTCTCTCCAATTCGTCGCGTCCACAATGGGACAATGTGTGGTGACTGTGCTTATTCTCGGTTGCTCGGACGGTAGTGCGACTTCAGCTGAAGATGAATAGTTTTTTAAATCGGGATTCCAGGCTATAAGCTAACATGAAAAACTATCGTTGAAGGAGGAGGAGAAAGAGAGAAAGATATGCGATTGGCCAGACGAAATAAACGGTAAATAACTCTCCCCATGTAAATAAAACACACAGAAATCCACCTATCACAATAGATATGAAACATGAAAGAGAAAACCGATCACTACGAAGAATTCCTCAAGCACGAATACTTGCGCCAGCGCAAAAACTAGAAAAAACGACCGTTAATAATTACTGTGTGGATGTAAAAGTAACAGGAGAAAAATAATGAGTGAGGCATAGAAAATATTAAAAGATCACACGTGGAGTTATGAGTGTTTACGCTTATAGCAGAGTGGAGTCAAAGAATGAGAACTGTATTGTCCTATCATACTCTATAACCAATGCTCCCAACCATCTGAAGACATGTCATGGGGGATACACATCAGGGAAATAACTAGTGTAGCAAACCGTACATTAGGATTCGAAAAAGGGTTCTAGGCAAATGCGATGAGAGAGTACGAGAAAGAAGCTATTTTACACTTGTCAGGCCTCATTTAGAATATGCCGCTAGTACATGGGATCCGTACGAGGAAGGTTTGATAAAAGAATTAGAGCGTGTGCAAAGGAGATCCGCTAGATTTGTTAAAGGCCGTTATGATAATTGTATAAGTGTTACGAATTTAATAGAAGAACTAGGATGGGAATTACTATCAGAACACAGGTTAAAATTTAGGTTAAACCTTTTAAGTAAATTCGAAACCGATTTGTTTACAGATGACGTTTTATATATTTATATATATATATATATATATATATATATATATATATATATATATATATATATATATATATATATATATATATATGTATATATATATTTGTTCCGTGATACGCCTTGAAGACGGACTAGTGGAGTCAAAGAATGAGAACTGTATTGTCCTATCATACTCTATCACCAATGCTCCCAACCATCTGAAGACATGTCATGGGGGATACACATCAGGGAAATAACTAGTGTAGCATATATATATATATATATATATATATATATATATATATATATATATATATATATATATATATATATATATATATATATTTGTTCCGTGATACGCCTTGAAGACGGACTAGTTCCGAAAGCTAGCTATGTAAGTGTGATCGTCTCTTTTTTTGTGTGTCTATCTCCTCCATCCTATCCACATCGTGTGTATATATATATATATATATATATATATATATTAAGAACCCCCGCATATTATGCTAGGTTTGATCAGATTAACAAGATTAGAGAGATAGATTGTCGTACCGATAGATTTAAAATGTCATTTTTTCCCGCGTACAATAAGAGAGATCAATAGGCAGCGTAGCAAAGGGATATGTAGGTGAAATATAGAAAGAGTAGTCTGTAGTGCATGATGCATGTAATAACAACCAATAATCCCTTTCTTATTATGTAGATACTAACCATCTAGCTGCATGTGACCGTGTTCTCTAGCATGTCTCCCTTAAATATCCTAGTTGCATGTCAATAGTGCATGTTTGGTGATCTTCACCCCCTGGCACACACCCTCGTGGTGCTCGTAGGGTATTTCGTAGATGTAGATGTAGAATGCTTATGCCACACAAGACCCCCACCGATGAAACGCATAATGGATTCATTAATGTATGGGAAAAGTGATTTATTGTGGGCAGTAAATAAATTTGCATTTTCGACAAAGTGGTTGCATGGTAAAAATAGTTTCATCATGAATAATAAAACAAAAATTACTATCATAAATTAAATATATCGATAAACGGGTAACATCTATGACCTTGTCTTGAGGTATGATATATACGGAATAACACAGGGCAATTAGGGGAGGATGGAAGCGACCAAGGTGATTTATTCATGAGAAAAATAAATGTTATACTCTTCCAGACATCACTGATATTGAGGTTAGATTTTCCAATTATAAACTTTTACATCGAGATTAATTTTAGAGCACATTAGGTAAGATATAAATGTAGGTTTAAATATCAAGATCGATAAACTTCCGAGAAAATTACATTATTTTCAGCAGCGGAGCTCTACCGGAACGTATGGCATTCACTACCATGCGTTGGTATCAAATTTTAATGCCACAATACTTTCCTAGTCTTATTCATAGCCTGCATTATTGAATGACACTAATGACACCGGAGTGAAATTAATGTGCGCATAAATGCCGAAGAGAGTGACGCTAATTATGCCCTTTCAGACCTTCGAATACGCCCCGGGCGAAAACTTGCTCGATAATCGTGAGGCGTATCACACTGGCCATTCACACGATTCCACGAATCCTTCGAGCATCCGCCTCTCTCCAGTCTGCAATTGACAATCCCGCAAAAAGACGAGACCGGCGAAATTTTCTTTTAAAGAATTACTGGAACCAGAGCTTTCACGTGGTTCTTTTTTTCGCAGGCCTCGGCTAAGAGACTGGAATTCACTGAAAATACATGTCCCATTGGAAAACACCTCAGAAATCGAAAGTTACTTTGGGGAGGGATGATAGAAAATAACTGACACGACTGGAATACTGGCCAGTCAGGCGAGGCAATGGGCAAGCAGCGAACTCCAAAACTCCATCGAATGACTTCCGGCCACGAAAACTTCTAAATCACAAGCAAATGAGATGGTGGCGATGAAAGGGTGAGTTTTATGATGAAGCGCGGTCGAAATGATGAGAAAATGCTTCCGGTAGGCGTATAAATACCATTTAAATCAGAATACGAAAGATGAGACGATTTAAAGTGCTCAAGATTTCCCGCAGAAATGCGACGAAGCGAGATTTCCTTATCATCGCTCTCCATTAGGAAACAGAGTTACTTGATTGGAGAAAGTCGAGGTTTCCAAATGCCCAGGCGGTAAAATTTGGTGATTAGACGAAACGGCTTTTAATAAAAACCATTCATTATCATCGGAGTATCACATGAATACCATCGAGCCTCATGACTAAATACGATAATCCTCAGCCAAACAAAACATCTGAACTCGAGGCGGGTTGTGAACGCACGATCATTGGGTTTCCAAGGATACTTGGTGACGAGATTACTTTAACAATAACTTAGCGAAGCGTGGATAGAAAGTTTCAATCCGCCGAAGAAAACAGTTAGGTATCAGATCAATGAAGTAGTAACAGACGCTTCGATACGGTTGAATATTCTCTGAAGTTGAATGCTCGATTCGAAAAATTTCATAAAACAAATCCCTATGTTTTGTGTTGATGTATCTTTTCTTTCCGAAAAATGTCATCGATATACATCATTGAGGTTTCTGTGTAGGACAACACGACCCCTCCTTCTCAACCCGCGACCAACTCAATGGCGACTGTCACCTCATGAACGATTGACCAATTGGCCCTTCGATGCCCTCAGAAATCACGATCCCATATGTACCGAAACAATGTATCCAGGAATTTAGGGATGATGAACGACTTCATTGTACATTACGAAATACCTTGCAAGCCACCACTAGAATCTGTGGCACGGGCACGGGGTGATTCCACACCAGGCATGAAGGCCTCATCCCAGCTGAAATCAGAACCGAGCACGTTTCCCAGGATGCCAGGTGCAGGCCAAAAGCGGTCAGGATAACAATGCTCGACCAGACCAAAAACTAGGGGAGTATTACGTAGACGAACATGCTACCATGCAGTTTACTACTTAAGATACAACTACTGGTTATAATTAATGCGACAGATAAATAGTACTATCAGGTACTGAATCATGCAAGTGCTATATGATGCCGGAAATATCATGCAGGGTAAGTTGTTAATAATGATGTTAAGATATTTAGCGCAATGGCAAAACCTACTATACCAAGTCTGGGTCAAAGTATCCTAGAATTGATCTATCGTAAATACGCAAATCATATCGGGGGTACCTCAATAGATACATTGCTAGATTATTAACACCAGAGTTGCCGGCGACGCATCTATCAAATAGGATATCCAAACATTGTTACCTCACTGTCATATAACCATGAGTCGTCAATGGAAGCGTGAAGCAGGAAGAAACTCTACGATATTCTTGTCGAGTATGTAAAACAGTATCCGAAATGATATCTTACATAAAGATAAAAATAGGATCACACTTTCATTTTAGCGTCCTTCTGCTACAAATTTAAACATTTATCAGTCGACGGGAAGGTAATTAATTATAAATTGTCTGGGAAATGTTTTGAAATCGCTATAGCCCAACGAAGGGAAAAACTTCACGCGCCAATTGGCCGGAAGAATGAAAGGAGAAAGCAGAAAAATGCAATAAAATCCTCCTTCACAATGGCAATAAAATTTCACAGTGCAAATGAGGAATTATTTGACAACTTTTGTCATGAACAACCAAGTGGCCTCAGGAAATCAACGAGTAATTTGCAAAAAATGAACCGAAATGATGAGGGCGCATCAAAGAGACCGACGTAGTTTAATGAACCCGAATTATCGCAGCGAAGAATTAAAGAAAAAAAAAGACGGCCATTACCCGATGGCAATAATTCGGGACTATGCATGATTTTATCGATAGCTTTCCCGAAGACTCGTGGGCAAGGCTTCACGAAGACATTTCCCTTTCGCCCTGTCCCGCTAATGCCTCGGAAGATTACGAGGGCAAAGGCAAAGGGACGCTAGGAAATTGCCTCCCTTGTTCTCTCTTTCACCGAGCCTCGTATCATTAACCGAAAAGGCTCACGACCACGATAATCACGACGTACGGAGCCTCTTCGGTCGATGGACGTCCCTCTGGGAATATCTGGTGAATTTTTCGGCGAGAGAGAAAGTCACCGTTAGAACCTGGTATCGTCATTATTAGTTGGGATGTGGCGGAGTGGCGGGAAAAAACAGAAAGAAATGGGGGAGGGCAGTGAAATAAATTCGAATTCACCGACATATTAGGCCCACTATAACGGAAGAGACCCAGGGTGGAAGATTTTAATAATTTTCTGAACCCTTTTCTGATTCCCAACCTTGAAGATAGAGGGAGTAGGCACAGCACCATCCCATCGGAGTCATCTGCAAGTGAACATTTCCCAGTTGGTAAAATCCCCGGATTTCATATGGGCTTAATGGATTCAGTTAAGATTTATTAGATAACCACACCGGTTTTTATTACCAGTTTCGTAGCTGGAGATGACATTAATGTGACGAACCCCAAGTGCCTAAATCAAATCTTGGTAGATTCCTCAAACTTCGTTTAATTTTCACTCACCTTCAGATAGCAGAGTGCAAAGGGTACAAAAATTACTAGTGAATGAACTAATAAATTTATCAGCTAGGATAAAAAGCGATTGATCCGCTGAGTTTCCTGATTTATGAGATAACTAACCTAACCAGTAGTTGTACCTTGAGTAGTGTACTGCATGGTAGCATGTTCTTCGACGCATCACTCTCCTAGTTTCTGGTCTGACTGCTTTAGGCCTGCGCCTGGCATCCGGGGGAACGTGCGAGGTTCTGACTTAAAATGTGGTAAGTGCTGCATGCCTGTTGTGGAATTACCCCGTGCCACACACCTTAGTGGTGGCTTGCACGGTATTTCGTAGATGTAAATGTAGATAGAAACTATGAAGGCCGCTAGAAATCAGCCTGCTATGCCACCAATAGCCTACCACTGACCTAGCTGGCTAGTGTTCTAAAAGGCACATTAAGATACCCTCTCCTTTAGTTACAGTTATAATAAGTATATTAATTAGTAAGGAAATAACCACATTGAAAGATGTCGATAAAAGATAAATACACATAACACAAATAATGCGTGGAAGAGAGACGTAATTTCGATGAATTTCAAAACGGCCTTTTTATAAATGCAGATGAAACAACTTCGCAAACACTCCCATAAAGTTCAGATCCTCGATCTAAAGACGAAGTCCAATACAGTTATTTACATCCTAAGTAAAATGGAAAACAAATGCATACAACATAACACACGAATGAAGCATCTGATCTTATACTGAGTATTTTGAAAAATATTTCACGCCTAGTTTCTAAAAAATAAGGAAGTAAAAAGGAAAGAATAGGCTGATGGTCGGCATCCATTTACAACTAAGACGGCAAATGCTTTTCACCACATGCTAACATCATCATTGAAACATTTTGGCAAACTTGGCATGAGGGGGGGCCGTCGATTACTCAAGACGGTCTACCCGATCGCTCACAAATGAGAAAAGTGGAAGACCTTGCAAGCAAACGTCTTGTGGTTATTTATCCATGCTCGCTCGACAAACAATCAGTCCCCATCGAAGAATACTTAATTGCTCATCAGATTAATTCGAGACACGGTAGCTCATCCTTTTTTCCAATTATCTACGACACCACAGGAGCTTTAAGAGCCGGAGATCAATGACGACATAATTGTTTGTGCAAAGGGAGACATCTCATGTATATATTCATCAGATTGTCGGAAGGAGTTCTTATTTATTTGTTTAGAAAGGCCACTTCATCGAATCAACACCTTGCATACCCGCACGACCCGTTCCCATCGCAACGACACGAGAAAACCTGTCCGCTCGGCCGATCTTGTCCTGGTTTGCCCCCTTCGCCTCCGCCGCGGCTGCTGCCGAGGGGCTGTCACCAGCATCCCATCGGAAGTTGAAATAAAAAGAAGAGCGCCGCACATGCCTCGTTTCTTGCGCACGAGCCATCACCAAGGACATAAATACGCCTGGATATTGAAAACGGCCAGAGGTGAGTCACACGCTGACCCGCCTTTGGAGGACGACGCGGCGAAATTTCCCTTCTTGCCATTTTTTCTTGGTAATTTTTTTCCCCTGCATGGAGGTGAAAAAATTTAAATGAGGAATAGGAAGAGAAAAACTTTACCACCGTTCCGGGTTGAAGTGATCCCCTTCTCGGAGGACGCCGAGTGGGTGAGAGCGGGTCTGCTTCTTTGACGAGAATTTTTTTTACTATCACTCCTTTTGACGAGACGAACGCGGTTGCCTTAGACGCAGCTCTCACGCAACTGCTTGCAGATATTTATGCTAATAGCAAAACATAATCATCGTCTCTGCCACTAAAGTTGACGATGGAGTCTACGATCGAGCCTTTTGACTCAAAAAATTAACGCCATCCAGTGGGAAGCTAGAAAAACTCGGAGGACTCGACGAGAAAATACCGAAATTTTTCTTGGTAAGTATGCGAAGGATGTCATTTAACGTCCTTTGATAACTTTGACCATCTTCCACTTCAAATAGAATTAACAGCTATCGGGAGCAACAGACATCGGGATCATCCCTCAACATCGAGTCGTATCCTACGGCGCTTATGCTAAATGATTAAGCAAACATCACTGTTCAAAACGAAGCAGGCCGTATTCCTCCCTGAGTAGTAGAACATCCAATCACAAACACCTCCATTATAACTACAATGGCACATCTAAGTCCTAAAAAGTATTCAATTGATGCTAAACATATAAAGGAAATAAGCCCTATTAAGATTTTGTTAAATGTGGTGCAATGCATGTCACCTTATTGTTAGCGTCTGCAAACCCCTAAACCCTTCGAGATTAATTGGATTTCAGATGGTCATCATTTGAGGAAAATTTCCGATCCATGCTCTCAGCAACTATATTGTTTCCATAAAATTTTATCGTAGAGGTAGAAATGATTCACTTCATGTCAATTTACCTTGTATACCGCAATGCAATTATCATTCCGTACATGCGAAAGGAAAAAGATAAAGCGTAAAATCACCACGACCAAAACAACAATACTATCTTAATCAACTGGAGAAGGTACCAGTTCTGGAAAAAGTAACCAGAAACAGTTCTCCTTGCCATAAAAAAACATCCAGGTTTAATTTTAAGACTATAGGTCTGGCTGTCATCGACCATGTTGCAACCCCTGGCCATATTATTCGCCTCAGAATGGGATTATCGACACGTGGAAGCGCTAAAAGCCGGCGGTGCGTCCGGTACGCTTACGGGGCCGGAATTCATAATCGCCAAAACCCGAAAAATAGACGCAAACACGCCGGCAGTGACCCAGTGAGGGAAGATCGCGGCGGGGATGCTGCTGCCCTTGCGTTCAGAGGACGTGAGGGCTACTATACACATAGTGGGCACTCTAACAAGGCAACCCTCATCCCTCCTCAGGCGACTCTCATCGGTCCACTCGGCACAGCGGAAGATGTGGGAAGAAGAGCTGGCAACTGTATCGTACTCTCTGCCATCTCTTTTCCCGGAGAGTGCCTAGAGCTGCAGACTTTTGGATATAAGGAACAGTTCAGTCGTTATGAGGAAATAGTACATGGAATAATCACAGAATAACGTTGAAATTATGAAAATACAACAGCTGTGTTTAACTGACACTAGCTCGATTATCCTGTTCCTTAAATGCCTTCTGAGTTAATGCACTAGTCAAATTCGAACGGAACGCATCATTAAAAAAATAGGTTCTACGTAAAAAATAAGACGAAAGGGTAGCATTAGCTAATGTTATTTTTTTCCATGAAAGTAAAATTACCAACTGACGATCGATCCAAGTAATATTTATCCAGCCATCTTTATAACGTTGAGTTTTCGGCGATTTCTTAAGCTGCTTATCCTAGTCAATATTAAATATTTAGGCACTTGAGCCCTAATTAATCCAATGAGTTGAAGTGGTTTACCACCTATACGTTTTTTGGACAGCAAAACCCTGAACAATGCGCTCGGGAAAGAGAAAAATGTGGGTAAATTAAATAAAGACCAGCAAGGTGCGAAAGGTGTATTTTACCTAGGTGGGAGGTGCGAAAGTATGTATTTTACCTAGGATTAGCACACAAACATAATGGTAATTATATCGCACTTCCACACGAGCATTAAAAAACTCGTGGCGCTGAGACCCATGATACTTGGTGAGCGAGGAAGGCTAACAGACGCAAAACATCGACCCTCTTCGGAGAGCAGAGCGATTTTTTTCCGCTCGCCTACAAAAATTTCTCCTACCACGCCCCGAACGAAAAACGCTCCCGAACAGATTATCGCCGTCTTCACAAAGGGGCTCGGAAAGTAAACACCACTATCCACTCCGTTGAAATGAGGAGCAGCGATACACCTATCATTTCTCTCTATTCATCAAGGGAAGAGGAGCATTTGTCACGCCGAACAAACGAGTGGAAAAAAGATGCTGGGCGGATTAATGACTCTCCATTCTAAAGGACCCCACGTCAAATTCTCACAATGGTGGAGCGAGTCATGAGTTCTCAAGATGAAAGAGGTGATGATAATTTTTTCAATACCCTAACACAAGAATTGGCTACTCTCATAGCCTCGTTCCTCTTCGTCATAACCCAGAAACATCCACGCTTGCCTCCCATACGCCCACAAATGAAAGGTCTGCAAATATAATGAAAGACGAAGACGTCCGTCTCGCATATCAGACTAGGCAAACAAAATGAGCCTCTCAAACTCCGCGATATATCGTTTTCAGCGTCGGTAAGTTAAGTCCGAGGGTGCCCTTTTATTCACTCAAAAGCAAGTAAAATATCCGAAAAACCCATAAACTCTCAACTTTATCTATAAAACGGCCCCCATCTCTCGAAGGGTACACGTATATTTACGGATGAAGACCTTCCTCCATTATCCTTCGATAAACTGGAGTTTTTTCGCACTACGCATTACGGACGATAGGGTATCGAGCCTTGATACGGCTTTTTTGGTGACGAATCATTAGGTCCACCTTCCCTCCGACGGAGAATGAGGCTGGGATGTGCGATTCCAACGAGCGACTCAAGAGGATCTAAGGTATGGAATCGCCGCCAGGCTATAACCTTGAACGGCTTTCTCCATCACTGCAGTGCCCGAAGGAGGAGCAAAATAAGATACGTTCAGCGATAAACACCCATAACACCCCGTTTCCAACTTTATTCCCATTTTCTCCCTCACACCCGCAATCTTTATAGCATCTTACAAACCCCTCACTACCTACCCAGAAATCGCCTTCCCGTTCCCTATCCTGTAACTGCCTCACGTTGCCTAAAGTGATGGAGCGTCATAATTTGTGCTCATCATCAGAGAGGAAAGCAAAACAGTTATTAATAATTCAGTGAGAACAAGCCAGTTGGAAAAACTTAATTTAGAAATACGCCTACAGGGGGGAAGGTTCTTAACATCATTAGTTGAAGTCTTAACTAAGGGAGCTTCTTATTTTCATTCACGCGCAAACAGGTTTATAAGTTCAAGGGGAATAACAAGAGTCAAATGAGAAGGTGGCAAGTATTGAATTAAATGAACGGTTCTTGATTTAATTAAGAAAAAAATGTACGCATTTCTAGAGAGTATTTGGTCAAGGAGCACCAAATATGACATGTTACTTTCCAGAGTTATAAATATCTTAGGTTTATTGTGCATATTTTTTGAAGAAAATTGAATCCCGTAGTTGCAGAAATGGACTGCTCTCCGAAATAAAACTGTGCCGCGGAATAACCCATTTTCATAGCCCACTGAATGCTTCAATGAACAGTATTAGATCAAAATGGGATCGCTTTGCTGCAAAATGTGACGGATACTGCCAACATTCGGGTCAGCTGATAGCTTATGCGCGGACTGAAAAATAAAATATTCAAATAGTAGTTATCTTCTTCAAATTCAACCTATTAATACACCAATAATTTACTTGAAGTAACTTCAAAGGAAAAGAAATCACTGTAAAATATTCCATACAACAGATACCCTCTCATTTAAACCCACAGAATCTCAGCGCAAAGGAGGGGCAAAAACAGGAAGCAAGATTAACATTTCCTACAGAAAAAGCAAAATTGGGCATAAAAGTGAGCAACCATACCTTTCGTCTAATCAAAATGTAGCCATAAATATGTGCAATCTCATGGGGGGTGCTGTAAACATACCACCTTCCGCGGACTCAAATTATTCGGGTGAGAGCTAATGTGAAGCCCGGGAGAAAGCTTGAACCTCACCCCCATGATACTTGCTCACCCAGTCCGTGCAAAGAAAACTGACCACTGGGACGCTGCCGGATATCACCCACTGCAAGAGACGATCAAGATGCGGATTTTTTTTAAAGAAAGCGGCAGGAGGAGACATATTCAGGCGCGACACCATACATAACGAGAGGGACTTCAACGCTCGTATAGTAGGCGTTAGAGTCTCCTACACATCTACGTTCCTCCTCCGATCTGCCACAAGGCCGCGTCGCAGAAGCGTTAAATAATTATGTTAACTTATTCCCCATTAGTATATACGCATTAACTATGGTCATATATTAGTACATATTGAACATTCTCCACATTTGCCATAAATACCATATTGGCCTAGGACTCGAGGGTGGCGAACCTATGGCATGCGTGCCCAAAGTGGCACGCGGAGCTGGGAGGACGCTAAGGGATACCTCTATCTCACTCGATGGGTTGGCACGCGAGTCGAGCGAGTATACTCTTCCTTCATAAGCTTTGGCACTCAATCGCCAAAATGTTCGCCACCCCTGGGCCCTAGGTGATCATAACACATTGAAGTTTTTAAGTTCAAAGGGATATACTATATCTGATTGCTCACGAAACAAGGCTACCATACTACTGATGCACTGAAGGACTCATCACGGAAATTTTCCCTCCTGAGTCAGTTTGTATTTAATAAAATCCTCAAATCAACTAAATCTTCACTGGCTTCCAGACAATTGCAGCATATTTTCAGTGCTATCTCACTCATATAAAACATCTCCCTCCGACTTTCCCATCACGTCCATCCCATACTTAGAGAGCGCGGTGGTTGTGCGCGGGTGTACTCAAAACCTGACCTTTTGCCTCTCCGGAGACACATGTCGAGGGGAGGCACACTACGGGACTTTCGAACCGTATTGCGCCGTCGAGGCAAAGGCACACACGGGGCGCGATAAAACGCCATCAATCTTACACCACCCCTCAACGCTGCTGCCCCTCCCCCTACTACAAAGCCGGACATCCTCTGCGAGGATTGGTCCACGCCGGGAAGTTACGGAGAAACCTCGACGGAACTCGTCCCGTACGGAGGAGAGACTTCTGTTAAAGGACGTATTCCATACGCCATTCGCAACGGTCGCCCGCTCGACGAAAGTGCTTATCTCCCGGCGAATACCCCCGCGGAGTGGACGCAAAAAAGCCGAACCGAGTCACAACCTCTACGCTTCCCCAGCACCAACCCTGGTGCTCAACCGCGGCTTTTCATCCATGCCGTCTTCCCTACCGACGCCCACCATGCAGTTTTCTCTTCCTCATCGTTTGAAAACAATTTTAAGCGCGGCATTAATAACCGCTTTCGTGGTCATTTGCGGCGCGCGGGAAGGCGTGCACTGTCACTTTTCCGCGTGTGCAATCACAAATCCCCATAATTACCCACCGTCATTCCATTTGCGCAAAATTAATAGTTCCCGTGCCGTGTGGACACATTCTGCTGAAGAAAACCGTTGGCCGCGTGTTTAAACCCTTCCAGAATAAAAATAGAAAATTCCGGGTGGAACACCGGCCATCTAATTGAATAAAGGGATTGCACCGTTAAACATGGTCACTAAGCACAGCAGTATAGCGTCATGCTGTGTAGATGCTGACCATCTGGCTGCATGTGACCCTGTTCTCTAGCATGTCTCCCTCAAATATCCTAGTTGCATGTCAATAGGACAGTTATTATTATTTATTATCATTATCTGGTCCATGGCAAAAGTGCCTTAATCAGACATTATCTGGGCCATGGCAAACAGAGCTGAATCATTCTTCTTTGACCCTATTCTACCAAAAGAAATAATAAATACGGTAAAATTACTCAGAAATGGTGCATCTCCTGGAATTGATGGCATTAACGGTAGCATATTAAAATTAGTTATTGAAACTATTGCACCAGCTCTAGCACATGGTTGTAACTTGAGTATTAGCACTAGTGAATTTCCAAGTCTGTAGTACATGAGTAGTCTGTAGTGCATGATGCATGTAATAACAACCAATAATCCCTTTCTTATTACGTAGATACTAACCACCTAGCTGCATATGACCCTGTTCTCTAGCACGCCTCCCTTAAATATCCTAGTTGCATGTCAATAGTGCATGTTTGGTGATCTTCAACCCCTACCACACACCCTCGTGGTGGCTCGCAGGGTATTACGTAGATGCGATCTAAAAATCCATTTCAAAGACTTAGGTGCATGACATGCAAATTGGTATTGCCTCAGAATTAATGACGAGACGTTAAATGAGATAAAAGTAAAACAGTATCCGAATAAAACACTCATTTAAAGAGAATGGACTATCATGGGCATCCTATAGCCACGCGAAAGTGCTTCTTAAATGCCTCCAATGCCTTTTGGATGGATATGAAAACTCTCCGAGGACTAATGCTGACCTGATGTTAGTAATTTGAAAAAAGGCTGAGAAGTTACGTTCTCCATTAATATTCCTAACTCCCGAAAACAAAATATCTGCGAAACGGGATTTCTTTAAATATTGAGTGATATATGCCAACACAAAAAATAGGGAAATACACACGTAAGCTCTGAAGTACTTATGATAGAGGGTGATGGTTTGTTGCTAGGGTAGCATCGGTTTCTACTTGATCTTCCGTCGAATACAGAAGAGTGATCGTCCTATACGTTCAAGTGATGTGGCCCCTGTCTGCAAGTATGGCGTAATCGTAGCCGTCGAAGCAAATCAAATAAAAGTGCTGCTGAGAAAATGTTAACAATTAGATCAAATAGACAACGATTACTGCAGTGATACACTTAAATTTCAACAAGGTTTTCTGTAAATTTAGAAAAAGTTGGATTAAGGTAGTAAATCCCAAATCCCACAGAATAATGATATAAAAGAAAGAGTCAGTGCGATTATAAAATGAACGATACATGTTCACCGGTTAAGAACCATTCATTCTCAGATGAACGTCTGCGAATTGCCCGTAAGGTCAATAGTAAGTGACATTCAAATCCTTCATAAAATTCCTAAATGAAAGAGCTTTCTCTAACATGACTTAGCTTCATTTTAACATTTATGCAGTTATTAATGACATTATAGTTTTTCACCTCACGGACAACAAGAAATCATGATTAATAGTTAAAGATTGACTAAACAATGAATAAATATGATTCAATATGCCGCATGTAAATATTCACAATAATACAATTCAACATGCCGTAAATAACACTATTAACCCCCTCGTACTACGGCAGGTTAGATCTCGCCAATAAAATTAGAGAAATAGATTGTAGAACCAATAGGTATCAAATGCCATGTTTTCCGCGTACCATTCGGGACCATAGCAGCTGTGATCGTCGTCATGAATATTGAAAATAGTGAAATTAGCTAGACTGAAGATTTTTTTATTTATATTTTTTACGTTCTCATTTATGCATGATGTAAATATTGAAAATCTTATTTATGCATAATATTTTGAATCAGTAGGAGTAGCCCTTGTACCCCTTGCATGTTGGAACGATTGACGATAGAATGTTTTACTTGGTTAGAAGATTTTAATGGGCGAGTTGCATGTGTGGTACGCTGGTTTCAATGTAGTTTCTGTGTCCTGCCGTATAATTCATGCATGCCTGGTGTGGAAGCACCCCCTGCCACACACCCTTTGGGTGGCTTGCAGGGTATGACGTAGATGTAGATGCATGGTTAATTTAGGGTGGGACGTAAAGGCTAGGTGCAAGGATAGACAGTGAAGGCAACGAAAGACGGAATGGATTGGATGGGAATTACTATCAGAACGCAGGTTAAAATTTAGGTTAACCTTTTAAGTACATCTACATCTACGTAATACCCTGCAAGCCACCACGAGGGTGTGTGGCAGGGGGTGAAGATCACCAAACATGCACTATTGCCACGTAAGTAGGATATATAATGTAGACATGCTAGAAAATAGGGTCATAGTTTATTAGTTACTGTAAGTAAAAACGAAACAGAGTTGTTCACAGATGACGTTAGATATATATTGAGAACCCCTGCGTATTATGCTAGGTTTGATCATATTAACAAAATTAGAGAGATAGATTGTCGTACCGATAGATTTAAAATGTCATTTTTCCCTCGTACTATAAGAGAGAACAATAGGCAGTGTAGCAAAGGGATAGGTAGGTGAAATATAGTTAGAGTAGTCTGTAGTGCATGATGCATGTACTAACAACCAATAATCCATTTCATATTATGTAGATACTAACCATCTAGCTGCATGTGACCATATTTCTAGCATGTCTCCATTAAATATCCTAGTTGCATGTCAATAGTGCATGTTCGGTGATCTTCACCCCCTGCCACACACCCTCGTGGTGCCTCGCAGGGTATCACGTAGATGTAGATGTAGATGAAAGACAAACCATTTTTAAACCGCAGGGTGATCTTTGAGCCGAACTTTCGTTCGGAGAATCCGTACACATCTAAGAGTAAATGATGATTGCTGGAGGGAACGGGGGAAGCGGATCTGGATTCGGAAAAACAACCGGAGGGAAAAGTTCAAAACTTTCGCCCTTCTCCGACCGCCGTCGCTCTCCTTGTGCACATGCCCACTTTTTTCATTTCACCGGCCTCTTCAGCCATCGCCGCGCACAAATACACAAGCGCTCGGAACTCGGTTTTCATTGCCCATTACAAACACCCCCGGCGCTCGCCCCTTCGCACCATTTCGAGAGCGGAATCACCACCCCGAGGCCAGATTGGAAGGTTGTCGATGGTGCTTAGGTGTTGGAATGTAGCAAGGTAGTGGACGACGATTTTCCGGGAGTTTAGCACACCCACTCCACTCTCTACAATGGGTCGTAACTCGTGGATTTCACTCGAGGCACGGCCGAAGAAGTAGAAACCTGATCATTTCGCGGGGATATCATTTCTCTTTTTACCAATCCGAGTGTGTGGAACCGCCTTTTCTTCCAGTCTGGACAATTTTAATTTCTTCATTTCTCCTCATTCCCTCCATTCGAGCCTGGGTATGGCCCTCTCAAAAAGTTTGCGGCAGATTCGCAGTGTAAGTATTCATGATCGGTATAGCAGAATTCATAACGTTTCTGACCCCCTCCTGCTTCTACATATTAGCGAGTTTATTTGTTCTGCCCTTTCCTTAATTACCCCTCTCATTGTGTTACCCTCAAATGGCTTTTAACAGAGAAGCAAAATACAACTTACAGCCTCTGAAACTCTCACTTGAACAGAAACATAGCGATAACATAAATCCGAGTTTCACTTAATCTTCAAATATTGCTGGAAAGGAACATTTCCGAAAAACAAACGCTGCAGGTAGAAAAAAATCTCTGTTCCTAAGTTTACTTTTAAGAGGATCCGGCGTGAAATTCTACCTCAATTCTACCTATATGAAAAATCGGCTAATAAAAGAAAATGATTACAAAATTTCCCCCATCCCTCTCCTATATTGCTTTCACAAGAATTACTCCCTCTGGGACGTAGAGTTTCAGCGCATCGGTCTGTCAGCCACCAGCATTTGCGAGTGCTGTTATTCATTGAGATGGATACCTAATATTCCGTGCCCTTAGGGGACTTCGACTTCGTCAAAACTGGGTGCCCCAAAACGGACGGATTTCGCGAACACCTCTCCCAACCTACTACCCTCAACATCAGCCGTTACACTTTCCCTTGATTCGAGGAGCCTACCAAGAGAAGGCTCCTAATGGGGGCTGTGACTGGATGACGAGCGCAGTGACCTCGGTGAGTCCAAAGGTCAAAGACAGATGCACAGTGGGCACCCCAGCGTGATGGATGGAGAGGAAAAACCTTACCCGGGAGAGGAGCCTGATGGCCGTGCGCCCTCCTTTTTCTTCACCGCAAATTCTCCTAACGATTTTGACTATTAAGGCAATTGGGTGCCGATATTATTGTTATTAGGGTGAACCACCGGTTAAGTTAGGTCTCAATGGAGGATTTAAAAAAACAGGAATTTTACGGCCTCAGTCCCCGACCTGCTCACGCGTTTTCCTTCCTCATCTCAGCGTATGTCTTACCTCTTTTCATTCCGTCCATGGCGTGTATTCTATTTCTTCTCCTTCCTTACTATCCTAATAGCATACATCTATATTTCTGCCTTCATCATCCTCTCTACCCTCAATGCTACTTCCAACCACCTACTCTGCCTCCCCCTAATTTCCTCCAGAATTCGCTCAAGCACTTCCTCGTTTGTCTTAAATTTCCGCTAATTACTTCCTCCATTGTCCTCCTTGAAGATATTGTAGAAACATTAAAACTAGTTCAACTAAATCCTCTCCGTGTGAAACGTTGCAAAGGTCTGTTTCTCTCAGCATGTAAAGAATTTAAGACCAAAATGCCACGGATGCAGATGATAAATCTTATCAATTGGCTATAAATCGACATTACAATTCCGCAGCAACGAATTACTTTTCTTATCATCTCCTAAATTAATGCAAAGAAAGAAAGAAAACAAAATAGCGCTCTTCTGTATGTTTAGGAATCGAATGATACATTGGGCAGTATGCTAAATTTGAAGGAGAGGAAATAAAAACATCGAGACATAAATTTTGGTAATAAATGAACCATGAAATGCCAAGCAAATGCATTGATTGGTGCATTACAAAGAGAGGTGATGCATTCAGACGAAGTAAACTCAGGGAGTGCTCTCGATATACACAAATCCCCTTTCAACTTGCAGGGCTGTCATTTCTTCCTTCGACAAATAACCAATCAATCTTATGATCCCCAACTACAGTGCCTCCATCTTCCTTTCACTGGAACTCGCTTCCCTCCTGCCCACGACTCTTCCCGATCGAACCGATTCTCCCCAGCCTCACGAAGGACCACGTTCGGTCACTCCCTAGGGCACCAATGCCGCGGTGAGGCGGCCGTGAGAATCGGGTTTCTAAAGGGAGGGACGACCAAGGGAAGGTTCACTCTCCTGTTTTTCCAATGCGCCCACTTTCCCACTCCGAAGGTTAAACCGAGGGTGTGTTTACCAGATGGTCATCCAGCACCAATTCAATTCCAATTCTCGAATAAGAAATGAGGAAGCGATTATTCTATGGTAATGAAACTTGAGGATAAGAAAAATCAAACGAAAACTGTGAGCTGGATGGGTGCAATAGCGAAGGCGTAGTTGGTGTGATACCACGGTATGGTTCTGAATACGAATCCCAGGTCTAAAGCGCCAATCAGCGGGACTTTCCGTGCAGTCAAGATGGTTCCTCAACGTAGCTTACCACAGAAAGGAATTTAAAATAATACCTTACCAACAAGGGTTTGAAAGGAAACCAGAAAGTGCCACTAAGTCACTAGATAAATAAGATTAGTGGATTCAGACTTCTAAATAGGCTATGGGAACCACAGTGTCATTATGATACAGAGGAGATAAATAAACTTCGTCGATACTGTGACCAAAGCACCACAGATGAAGTAATCCTCATTCCTAAGCCTCACATCTACATCTACGTAATACCCTGCGAGCCACCACGAGGGTGTGTGGCAGGGGGTGAAGATCACCAAACATGCACTATTGCCATGTAAGTAGGATATATAATGTAGACATGCTAGAAAATAGGGTCATAGTTTATTAGTTACTACAGTAGATTATTAGTTATTACAAGTAATTGCAGTAGTTATTACAATAGAATATTAGTTACTACGGTATAGTACAGGTTAAAATCTACATAATAAGGAAGGGATTATTGGTAGTTATTACAAGCATCATGCACTACAGACTATTCTAACTATGTTTCACCTACCTATCCCTTTTGCTACGTTGCCTATTGTTCTCTCTTATGGTGCGCGGGAAAAATGACATTTTAAATCTATCGGTACGACAATCTATCTCTCTAATTTTGTTAATATGGTCAAACCTAGCGTAATACGCAGGGGTTCTTAATATATATCTAACGTCATCTGTGAACAAATCGGTTAAGAATTTACTTAAAAGGTTTAACCTAAATTTTAACCTGCGTTCTGATAGTGATTCCCATCCTAGTTCTTCTATTAAACTCGTAACACTAATACAATTATCATAACGACATTTAACAAACCTAGCAGATCTCCTTTGCACGCGCTCTAATTCTTAATAAAATATTCTAATTCTTAAAAAATTCTAATAAAGCCTCAAAGGGTACATGGAGAAGGACAAATAAAATTATATACGACAAAACGGACTAAGCAAACTCGTTCATTCGAAATATCGTGGAAATAGCTGGAACCCATCGTAGATCACCACATCTTGTAGCAGAATCATTTCCTTACTAAATAACATTAGCCCGAACAAGTCCTCAGGTCCTGATGAAATTTCAGCTCGTGTGTATAAAAAATTAGCTCTCGAAATGGCTCCGTATCTTAAAGTAATGTTTAATAAATCCCTCGAAGAGCACGCGGTTCCCAAATACTGGAAGATAGCAAACGTGACCCCAATTTTTAAAAGCGGTGATAGGGAACAGCCATGTAATTATAGACCAATATCATTAAGGTCACTATTATGTAAAATTATAGAGCATATAATAGTAAAATCATTAACGGAACACCTCGATAGCCAGGATTTATTTATAACAAACCAGCATGGGTTCAGAAAGGGACGGTCTTGCGAAACTCAATTAAGTCTTTTTGTTCATGATATTTTAGTTTCCGGAGAAGGTAACGTACAGGTAGACGCAGCATTTCTTGACTTTAGAAAAGCGTTTGACAAGGTTCCCCACTATAAGTTTCTCGCGAAGATACGGGATAGACAGTAATATAGTAAGCTGAATAGGAGACTTCTTACATGAACGCGTTCAAAGGGTGGTATTAGATGGTGTCAGCTCAGGCGAAGTAAAATTTACATCGGGTGTTCCCCAGGGAAGCGTGATAGCCCAATTTTATTTCTTATCTACGTAAATGACTTTAATACAGTAGTAAAAAATAGCAAGCTGCGTCTTTTTGCCGATGATGCAGTAGTGTATAAGGAAATTAGAAATGAAGAGGACAGGCAGTCTTTAGCTGAGGATTTAGATGCGATTGATGATTGGTGTGATAGTTGGCCACTAGAATTAAATTTGAAGAAATGCGCGATAATGAACTTTTAGAAAAAGAATGGCTTTCCCCGGAATAATTATTGCGTCAAAGAAAAGAAAATATTTAACGTAGAATTTATTAAATACTTAGGCGTCATCATCACTGAAGACATGGCATGGAGTAAATACATCAGGGAAATAACTAGTGTAGCAAACCGTAGATTAGGATTCGTAAAAAGGGTTCTAGGCAAATGCGATGAGAGAGTACGAGAAAGAAGCTATTTCACATTTGTCATGCCTCATTTAGAATATGTCGCTAGTTGATGGGATCCGTACGAGGAAGGTTTGATAAAAGAATTAGAGCGTGTTCAAAGGAGATCCGCTAGATTTGTTAAAGGCCGTTATGATAATTGTATAAGTGTTACGAATTTAATAGAAGAACTAGGATGGGAATTACTATCAGAACACAGGTTAAAATTTAGGTTAAACCTTTTAAGTAAATTCGAAACCGATTTGTTCACAGATGACGTTAAATATATATCAAGAACCCCTACGTATTATGCTAGGTTTGATCAGATAAACAAGATTAGAGAGATAGATTGTCGAACCGATAGATTTAAAATGTCATTTTTTCCGCGTACCATAAGAGAGAACAATAGGCAGCGTAGCAAAGGGATATGTAAGTGAAATATTGTTAGAATAGTCTGTAGTGCATGATGCATGTAATAACAACCAATTATCCCTTTCTTATTATGTAGATACTAACTATCTAGCTGCGTGTGACCCTATTATCTAGCATGTCTCCCTTAAATATCCTACTTGCATGACAATAGTGCATGTTTGGTGATCTTCACCCCCTGCCACATACCCTCGTGGTGGCTCGCAGGGTATTAGGATTAGGTACGTAGATATAGCTGTAGATATATAAGAGAAAAGAGCGAGAACTGTTCCTCCTACAAGCAACTCGATTTACCGGAAGCACAGGGGCAACCAGCTTATGGATGCTGCCCGAAGGGAGATAGGGAAAGGACTTATATTGGAAAGCCTGGGACAATCGGCATATCGTCCTCCTACTTCCTATTCGACTCGTGGCAGTCAAAAAGACTCCAGCCGCGCGACCCAGTTCGTATCAACAAATCGCGAACTCTCCCGACCGTCCCATATTTGGGATAAGTTCATCGAGGTTGAGGCATTGGCACTCCGCAGGGTCGTTTGGGGTCAATGGAGGAGCAGAAATGTTAACGAGTGCGCGGCCAAGCATGGATAGGACGAATGTTGGCTAGTGAAACCAATACCCGAAGAGCAGGAGTACGCGAAAATGGACGGCGAAAAATCCAGATCTCCCAAGGGCAGGGACTGAGTGACATTGAGTTCGCAACAGAGATTATGCCTACATTTGTATGACAAATAAGTCAGAAACATGAAAATACCACACGTTTTGTTTCTTACGCTTCCAAATTTATTTTCCCAATCCTTTACCTCGTCTGGTGTTGAAACGCATACTGCTACCTATCGTCCACTGTTACTGTGAAGTTAGAATTGTTATCAGGTAAAATATCTCCTCATTTGATTCGCTCCCTGATGTTTGCTTATTTATCTTCTGCGCAGAACTATTAACAACAACGCGTCTCTCATGCTTCCTGTATAATCCCCATAATAGTATTTGGGCGATGGCTGTGCGTACACCTTAGATGTGCCGAACGAGTCAATGTATATAATATTTCTTTTATAGATATATTAATTATGAGCCGTAGGGTGGACGATTTTTTGAATTCACTTACAAAGTTGCAGGTGGCCGAGAGCTAGCAATACCAGATTTATGCATAGAGATTAGAAGTCAAGAAAGAGTGAGATGGCCAGAGCGTGGGTGGCGGAGTGGTTAGTGTGATTGCAAGGATGATTGCTTTTGACTCTCGAGGTTTAGGATATGGGTTTAGCCTGTTTTTTTTAGCATTTTAAAGCTAACGATTATGCATTGTGAGCAGAATTAGAAAACCGATTGTGTTCGATTTTTAGGCGTTAAAACGAGGAAAGTCAACTTTTCACAAACAATTTACTTAAAGAAAGGTTATTAGCAGTTTTAATACTTTATTTTAACGTTCGTTTTGCTTTAAAAAGAACAAATACAATGCCTTATAATTGAAGTGAGGAATTTTCGTTTCCCTTCGACCTTTGACGACTGAATTTGCGTTCTGGTGTTTAAATGAAGATGTGGAATAAAAGATATTGGGAAAAGAATGATTGTTGGATGGCTCAAAAATGCTTGCTGAATAATGATGACGGAAGATGCGAATTGGGCAACTTTCACTCAGGTTATTCAAAAGCGAAAAAATAATGAAAAGGCAAAAGAAAGCGAACCTTTATCTGAGAGTAAAATACAAACGTGGTGTAGATAGTTAGGACGTTAGAAGGTGGCAGCTTAAGCTAGTCCTTACATTAATGAGCAAAATATTTATTACCTATGTTAGGAACGTATTGGTAGCATGCTCATAATGTAGCGCATGTGGTGAAGTTTCTCCTGCAGGAATATTTTTGCCACATTTCTCTAATGCAGGGATGGCCAACCCGTGGCCCGCGGGCCGCATGCGGGCTGGGCCAGGGGCCGCCTTGAACATTTTTCCCGCCCGTGAGTCATCAAATTTTAATACAATAACTTTAACACAATAATAATAACTCATTATGTTTCAATTTTTCACTCCAAAAAATGTCTATAGTGGGTCCAAATCTAATATGGGGATATATAATTTTATATGCGGCCCGCGGAGTTATGATGCTTTTCCAAAGTGGCCCGCAAGATCATATTGGTTGGCCACCCGGCTCTAATGCATCAATGATCGAAGTTTAATTAACTTTAGCAGAGTATGTCGATGAAACCTAACCCCCTGTCACACATCCTATAGGAGGCTAGTAGAGCATTATGATTCTGTAAACGCTATTGAGACCCTTCCAGGGGCAGTAAGCAGAGGTGGAAACCAATAATTTATTGTATTAAAGAGGATGCCACGAAAAATACCTATTCTCAATAGAAATTCATGCATTTGTCTCAATAAAATTCCATTTGGAATGCAAATTTCGCGTTATGAAAATTTTGCGGTGATAAACGTTATCTACATCTACGAAATACCGTGCAAGCCACCACTAGGGTATGTGGCACGGGGTGATTCCACACCAGGCATGCAGCACTCATCCCAGTTCAATTCAGAACCGCGCACGTTCCCCTGAATGCCAGGCGCAGGCCAAAAGCAGTCAGGACAACGGTACGCAGTCAGACTACAAACCAGGAGAGTGATACGTTACGGAAGTTATATATTATTCCATGGCAATGCACTGACATAGAGACAGATGTACTCGACCTATCTTACACTGAGGGAAGATGGAATACAATACACAAAGAAATAAATGGATACGCTACCCAAGAAGAAGAAAGAGGATCCAATACGTTACTTCCGGTCAATAAAGTTCAAACTAAGAGCTATGGTGCCGAGCGTATACTTACAAACATAGAATAGAAACTTCTGCACAAATCTCCCACATGCGTACGACAACGAGATCGACTCAGTAACATAATCGTAACCAGTGAAACTCGCACCGTAAGCTGACAATGCCAAAGCTATGGAAACAGAGGCGTTTTGCATACTATAGGCGCGAAACTTCAAAGAAAAAGTTATTGAAGCCCTTTTTCGGCCGCAGATGGCGAAAAGTGAAATCATCGGAATCTTACGCAGCATTGAAATTCGCGCACTTTCGACTCTCCGAGAGGGGCGCTCTCAGTCCATGGATCTGCAAACAAAGCGACACCTTCAGAACGTCGGTGGCGGCACCCGGCGCAGAAATAAAAACCTGTCGGCGCCGACGTTTTGAAGCACTTTGCGGCGGCGGCGCGGCGGAGGGGGATGCGGTGGGGCAGGTCACTGTCGAATTGGGGCGAACACCTTCGCGGTGTGGCATTGCGAGAAAAGCGGAACTTTTCTTTCGAAAAAAAAGAGGGTGCTGAAAACAATGGGAAAATGCCGACGGGTGTCTCTGCGATGGACGTGCACGGTTCCGTAAGAACTGGATAAAAATCCGCGACCGGCCGCGAGGTGGCGGTGGATGTTGCAGTAAAAGGGGAAGACGCCGGCCGCCGAGTCTCTTTTGAGTGAAAAGATCCCCTCGCCGCGATTGCCTTTTGTAGTTGAACCGAATCAATCGGCGGATATGAAAGGGATTAGAAAGTCGCCTTTTACACCGCCCCCTTTTATCTTCCAGGCGATCGAGTCGAAATATTCCACACCGCCCCGTTACGTTCGAGTGCAGTAATGCACGTGCATTCCCCCTTCATTGTTCCTCGGCCTGAGTTGGAGACGATGTGTAATGCGGCGTGAAAACATGTGTGCATGGCAAAATGGCTTAAGAAAGATACATAAACTTGCAGGGTGTGGGGAAACTATCAAGACATGTTCCCATATGGGACTTCGCTTGGCGAAATATGAGGCGAATAACTACAGCCATAAAAATAATTTAACTAAAAACAATAACTATTACTGGTCGTAGCTTCATTTTTATTAGGGTTAATAGTGAGTGTTCGTAATGGTTCACCGCCAATGCATATGAATGCCGTAAGTGGCTTTGAGGTTGAACTGAGAAATTATAAGGGAAAAAATTAGCTGAAACTGTTATCTTATTTTTCATCACAATGACACTTGACATCCTTCAATCTATTTTGAGCACCATTCATAATGAATTTTACCTCTCCTTTGTCTGCAAAAACAAATGACTCAGCATATCTATACATAACGTCGTAAAAATACAAGATAGTCCCTGACAAAAATGTGACAATTGTTCCAAAAAGTATAGTTGGAAAAGGTAAGAAAATAAATTAATTCACAATGCATGCAAATCAATCAGTGTCTTACTACTTAAAACAAGGCCAAATTCAGAGAGTGGAGTATTATTGAAATACGAATGAGACATGGGAAAAACCATTCTCCCAATCTTGTAAAAATGTAGATGCAGCACAAATATCACGCAGTATTCTCTACAAGAACCGTATTAAACACGGAGCAACGTGACCTAAATCGACATGATTAGCGACATCGCAGCACATGGAGGAAATCCCATTCTAAAGTATGCATTCACGGTGCACAAAAGTGGCCCCCGCCTTACGGTTCACGGCCAAACCCTTGGCCTCTTTACCCTGCACGAGGGAGAGGTAAAGCCTGACGAGCGAATACGAGAAGAAGAGTGAACGCGATGCGGAGCGGGAGTGCCTTCAGGGGACGATTGCAGAATACAGGCGGTCTGGTGAAAGAGAGAAAGAACCATGGGGAAAGACTGAGGAACGGTGTGATGGTGAAGGAGGAACTTCCCAGTCTCGTCAACGCCCCCCGCTGAGGTCGCCGGCCCCTCCCCCCATTTCCCAACCGGCCAGGTTGTCCTGCCGAAGGGAGGAAGGTGGGGGGAAGTGGAGACGACTCCGCTGAAAACGATAGCGATCTCGAGGATGTGATGGGTCACTCACAGCGGTGGGCATACTGCAGTTGTCCACGCGGAGAGTGCTTCCACCGAAACGGGCGATTAGCCACCCGTTGTGGGACGGAGGGAAAAGGCTGGGAGGCCAGCGGGAGAGATATTGCAACCTCCCTTGAAATTGCTCGTCAGCCCTCCTCACCTAAGCGCGCACTCGATGCTTGACCATTCCTCGGGAAATGAAACCCTCATCGACACGCAAATGGCCGTCGCTATTCTTGACCGAATCTGCAGCACCACTCAAATTACTCCCCACACTACCAGGTTCACAATGTGCCTAGAAAGGTTTTTTTTAGACGCTCGTCTCGGGAAACACCCAAACGTCCTACGTGACGAGAAGTATTATGCTAGGTTTGACCATATTAACAAAATTAGAGAGATAGATTGTCGTACCGATAGATTTCAAATGTCATTTTTCCCGCGTACCATAAGAGAGAACAATAGGCAACGTAGCAAAAGGGATAGGTAGGTGAAACATAGTTAGAATAGTCTGTAGTGCATGATGCATGTAATAACTACCAATAATCCCTTCCTTATTATGTAGATTTTAACCTGTACTATACCGTAGTAACTAATATTCTATTGTAATAACTACTGCAATTACTTGCAATAACTAATAATCTACTGTAGTAACTAATAAACTATGACCCTATTTTCTAGCATGTCTACATTATATATCCTACTTACATGGCAATAGTGCATGTTTGGTGATCTTCACCCCCTGCCACACACCCTCGTGGTGGCTCGCAGGGTATTACGTAGATGTAGATGTAGATGAAGAGAGAACAATAGGCAACGTAGCAAAAGGGATAGGTAGGTGAAATATAGTTATAATAGTCTGTAGTGCATGATGCATGTAATAACTACCAATAATCCCTTCCTTATTATGTAGATTTAACCTGTACTATACTGTAGTAACTAATATTTTATTGTAAAAACTACTGCAATTACTTGTAATAACTAATAATCTACTCTAGTAACTAATAAACATTGACCCTATTTTATAGCATGTCTACCTTATATATCCTACTTGCATGGCAATGGTGCATGTTTGGTGATCTTCACCCCCTGCCACACACCCTCGTGGTGGCTCGCAGGGTATTACGTAGATGTAGATGTAGTACTTGGTATCAACAAATAAAAGGTCGCATTTGAAAAATCGCCACGTCAATTGTATCATTGAGGTTGGTCATGGTAGAAAAAGGAAAGTAACCATTAAATTCATGACAAGCAAGACGGCAGCAAATAAAAAAAAACAACTACATAAGAGAAAATAAAATTTTTAAATGCACTAGCCTCAAAGCGTGAAACTGAAAACAATCACATTACAGAATGGTATAAAAATATGAAACACGACAGGCCATCAGCGTCACCGAAAGATTCGGAACGAATATTCTCCGGAAAGTTCGTTGATCAAAAAAATAATGGATGAAAAGGGAAAAATCCAAGAGGTAAGACACAACATATGGGACTTCTCACTAGAACACAACCACATTGTATGGTGAGGACTGTAAATCAACCTCAGTCTTGTTTGCACTGTATTGGTAACCACACCAGGCGGAAGCAGCCAATGACATCTACATGTACGTAATACCCTGCGAGCCACCACGAGGGTGTGTGGCAGGAGGTAAAGATCACCAAACATGCACTATTGCCATGCAACTAGGATATTTAAGGGATACATGCTAGAGAACAGGGTCACATGCAGCTAGATACTTAGTTTCTACATAATAAGAAAGGGATTATTGGTTGTTATTAAATGCATCATGCACTACAGACTACTCTTACTATAATTCACCTACATATCCCTTTGCTACGCTGCCTATTGTTCTCTCGTATGGTACGCGGGAAAAATGACATTTTAAATCTATCGGTACGACAATCTATCTCTCTAATCTTGTTTATCTGATCAAACCTAGCATAATACTCAGGGGTTCTTAATATATATCTAACGTCATCTGTGAACAAATGTGACATGAGCGGAAGGGGTTAAACTTACAAGCAAAAGAAGACTTACGGGTATCTTCACACAGTAAGCAATACCCGGCAGGAGCAAGTCATCATAGATCGACTTCACAGCCACTATCATCTGGGACACCATCACTAATTGCTAATCAGGCGAAACAGGAGCGTGAATGAGGGTATCCAGGGAGCACATTTCCAATATTGCAGTATTTTGTGCGAAGACAGTCGAGCGAATAAGTTGGGTCGATAGAGTGGCTTTATCCCAGCGGCGCACTGCACTACTGACCGAAACGTATTTATAAACGCGAAACGAGAATGCGGCCTCAGCGACGAACGAACGAAGCACGCCATCTGCCAGGAGACACGCGATCCTTCTCCTTGACGCAGGTTAAAAGGATTTTCCTGGGTTTCGGACGCGGGGAGATACAATAAAAAAATACGAATAGGAAGACTAGAGCGGATGGAACCAAGCCATCGATCGACCTCAAATGACTGCGATCCCATTCGAAGGCAGCAGCGGAAAACGATTGGCGAAAAAATAAAATGGCACCATAGCTCTTGGAGAAAATATGCAATGTTTCCACAAAAATAAGGTCGTTAAACCTGGAGGAATACAAATAGGCTAAACGTATGCGTCTAAGTAATACCCTGCGAGCCACCACGAGGGTGTGTGGCAGGGGGTGAAGATCACCAAACATGCACTATTGCCATGCAACTAGGATATTTAAGTGAGACATGCTAGAGAACAGCGTCACATGCAGCTAGATACTTAGTTTCTACATAATAAGAAAGGGATTATTGGTTGTTATTAAATGCATCATGCACTACAGACTACTCTTACTATATTTCACCTACATATCCCTTTGCTACGCTGCCTATTGTTTTCTCTCATGGTCCGCGGGAAAAATGACATTTTAAATCTATCGGTACGACAATCTATCTCTCTAATCTTGTTTATCTGATCAAACCTAGTATAATACGTAGGGGTTCTTGATATATATCTAACGTCATCTGTGAACAACTCGGTTTCATCGTCATCTGTGAACAAAGGTTTAACCTAAATTTTAACCTGGGTTCTGAAAGTAATTCCCATCCTAGTTCTTCTATTAAACTCGTAACACTTATACAATTATCATAACGGCCTTTAACAAATCTAGTGGATCTCCTTTGCACACGCTCTAATTCTTTTATCATACCTTACTCGTAAGGATCCCATATACTAGCGGCATATTCTAAATGAGGCCTGACAAGTGTAAAATAGCCTTTTTCTCGTACTCTCTCATCGCATTTGCGTAGAACCCTTTTTACGATTCCTAATCTACGGTTTGCTACACTAGTTATTTCCCTGATGTGTTTCCCCCATTATATGTCTTCAGTGACAGGCTAATAGTTTATCAAACTCATTTGCCATTTATTCCAACCACAAAGAATGCCGATAACGCTTCCTCCGAACGAACGGTGTATTCCATCCTCAAGAAAATACAAACAGTAAACGATCGCAAAAAGTACATGACATTTAATGAAATGCCACAAGCGGTATATTATCGAAAAACCTTTCTTCAAAATATATATTTTTTAAATGATATACCTACCTAAAATCAGATACACTGATGTGTTAAGAAAATATTGCCAAAAGCTGTTTAATCATATATATCTACTAATCCTACACCGATAAAAATGAATTACCCTAATGACGTGAATAAATTTTATAAATTTGCATTCCAAAAAAGTAAACAATTTATTGAAACAGAAAAGGATTCATGATTTCTTTTTTGTGGCTTGAACTTTTAATTTCTACAACAGTAAAGTTGTTTCACCAATGACTGTCATTTTATCTAATGGAAACATGTTTGAAGACATTTTAAATGGTACATTAACGTTCCAACACAGTGGCGGATAGGTCGTTGAAAAACGTAGAAGTGAGCACTCAATGATTATAAAAATGAAATACATTTTGAGAAAGCTGAACCTAGGGGTGATGGAGCTGGATCCTAAGGATGAAACGAGAGGAACAAATTTCAGCCTGGTCCGAGTACTCACCTGTGCAGTCTCTTCCTGAAGGGCCCGAAGTCGAGCCAGGGCCCTCAGCCTCTCCCTGCGCCTCTCCCCGAGCTGCTCCAGCCTCCGGGCGGCGCGGGACACCTCTGCGAACAGCATCCTTGCCCTGCCGACGCCGCATCTGTCCGCCGACGATGGAGATTGGTCCATGGATGAGGAGAGGAGAAAGATTCCGTCAAAACCACGTGGCATTGGGCCGCCGAACACAACGAAGTTGACGGCTTCACATGCTAGGGTCAAAACGTTCCACAGGGTTCTCGATCCGAACCCGAAATCGGGACGACCCTTGCCACCGTCGTCGGGACGGGGCATCGGAGAACGAGGGAGGGAAGACGAACAGTCGAGAATGGGACAACTCGGACGCAATTACGCGGTGGCGTTTTGCACAAGAGAACGGGAAAGGAACAAGAGTGCGAGTGTTTCTGCCGAACGACTACTCCGGGTTGGCCGTCGAGGGTGGAGGGACCGGGGAAAAGAAAGGGGTGGAGTAAGTACCTGGGATTTTCACGTGGGGAGAGGGTGGGGATGAACGGGCGGGTGGGAGAGGGTCCGGAGAGGAAGGGGGGTTCCTCTTTACCCGTTCCCACCTTGTCCGAGTGTGTCCATCGCGTGGGAGGGGGTTGCGGGGATGAACTGCGTCATTAGAGGCTCGCAGGGTATCACGTAGATGTAGGTGTAGATATAGAGGGGAAGTTGGACTATTAACTCGAGGAAGGACCTCTAAAGGGAAGCCCTCAGCGGGGAGTATGAACAGAAAGGGTGGTGGACTTCAGGTAAAGGGTTCACTTTGTCAACCACTGGAAACAAGTTCTTTATTCTTGGGTAGAGATGCAACTACGATGCATCTTTACTCGTAGACATGCAAATTTTAGCGAGGAAGTAGTACAAACTATGAACATATTAGGTTCAGCTGGAAATAATTCACTTTCAGTACTTTGCTCTAGTTTTCCCTTCCACTCATATCCTATTCCCTCACCATACTTTCATTATAGTTTCTAAAGATGATACTAATGTTTGCCTAACAGTTAATTTTTCAATGATCAGAAATTCTAATGATGAATGAGAAATTAATTCTACATCTCCCTGAAAACTACATGGAGATTAACCAACGAGTTAATAACCATCGATTGCTTGAACATAAGGCACTTTGTCTGCCCCAGATATTATCGGGTAGGATAAGCAAGTAAATGTTCAATTCTACCGCCAACCACCATATGGATGCGAGGCAGGGATATACACATTTTTGCTGACTCACGTACGCAACCATTACAATCTTCAGTCATGACGTCTACCAGCTACATACTCGTATATATTAATGTACGCTACACAACATTACTCCCTAATGAATGAGTTCTAAGTCGATTTAACAACATTATTTTCATGTTCGCTTTAAATTTTTAGAGAGAACGCGGTCGGGCTTTCTCCGATTACTACAGCGACTTTGAGAAGAATATGACAAGGATGTATCTATCCTTGTGTGTTTACTTCAGCATCACAGACATGAATACATCGGGAATTGGTAAGAATCATACTGTACACAAAAATAGCGGGCTTTGTCGGTTGAGCTATGTTAAGAGAATGGATGTGAGTTGGATAACAAAATAGATATCGGCATGATAGAGGAATGAATAACGTGAGTGGAAGGGACTGACCGAGAAAGTAGTCGCTAAATGTGGTGGGACTCTTTAGAGGAGGAATGTTCCTCCACATCTGCATCTAAAACTGTCGTGCAAACCACAATTAGAGCGTGAGGCGTCTTGAGAAGAGGAGACCGTGTATGTAATGGAACATGAATGTGGTGGAAGTAAAGGAGGTTTGCAGGGATAGGGCGTTATAGAAAAGTTACTTAAATCGAAGCTAGTTCTAGCAATCAAGCCAGGAATATCTCTGATGATGATGTTGTTAGCACCAAGACCGGTTATCTGCATTTAAGTTATGAAAAACAGTGGAATATTACCTAGTTGATTTTCTTTAATTATGCCTAAATTCCACAATTCTCATTCGCCAACCATCACGCATAATCCTGTTTTCTAGGTCCGACTCCGGGAAGTAAACTCTCTTGATCGTGCCTAGGGCGAGAGTACGGAGTGATGGGTATGTATATACTAAATATTCAATAACGAATTAACACTAGAACGACAAACCTAGCCATTTTGGATATTTTTGATATTATTTCCTCCGCTGTGCACATAATTTTTTTTTAATTTTGTCTTTTCGTGACTTTTCATCCATTTTAGAGATCTTTACTTTCGTGAAGTCACAAATTTATCTTACGCATATTTTAAGAAATAATTTTAAAATTGACTAAACCGACGAACATAGCCATTTTGGCTGACATATATTTACTTTCGATGCAATGGGTTTCATCCATATATTTGTGATTACTAAAGAAAGCAAAAATTAAAAAAAAACTAGAATAAGCCAGGATAATTAAAAAATTATCACCTACTGTTACCTTGTTGCAAATCAAAAATATTGACTCATTTAAGGTGGCATTTCACGGAAAGGAGACTAAAACTGTTCGCTTTTTCCGGCAATATTGAAAAATAATACTCATAAATAAGTAAAAAACAAGTATTTTTCGTAATTATTACTAAAATAAAAAAATAACATTTTTATTAGTCGATGAAAACACATCCTATTTTATGATTTCGTTTCGTAACCATGAATGCCTCGCGAGATTCGAAATTCTCAAAACAGCCCTAATAGGTTAAGTCTGTCTTTGTCAGTACCAAAGTCCCGTCGTTCTAGTGTTAAAACTTTAGCAATGGAAAACTAGAATCCTCTGGAGAATTGGTATTAGGCAAGAGAAAAAGAGGTAAAGCAAGAGAAAACCAGAACCGCTTTCGTAGAAGATACCGAGAGTCTTAAGAAAGATAGGAAACAATGGAGCTAAAGCATAACAACATAGCTCCTTCCCTTAGCAGTGTTTTGTGTGAGGTTGTGTCTGGCTTTCACTTGCCTTACCTCTTCGTGCTAGTAGAGGATGCGGCTGGGAGGATTATTTTTTGTAAATAGTGGGTATTTGGATTTGCTGAAGCAAAAGGAAAGTAAAGGCTTCCTCACCCTTACTCTCGTAGTTTCTGGTTTGGTTCTTTATTGTTCTCCTCTCTGGTTTCGGTTCGTGGCCAAGTGGCCAAGGTAGCGGTCGGACCTTGACCGTGAACTGAGACGAGTTTTGCGTGGCTGGTATGGGATCACCCCGTGCCACACATCTTAGTAGTGGCTTTTATGGCATTTAACAGATATTGATTTTACCTCTTGCAACAATTTCGATGGGAATTGCCTTTAGACCGTCGATTGAAAATTAGACAATCTTTTATGTAAATAAAAAACTGACTAATTTCAAACGAAGTTTTCAATGTCCTACGATCTCCAGCATACTACGGGAGATCATCTCATGAGAATAAAATAAGGGAAATAGATTGTAGAACAAAAAGGTTTAAATTGTTGTTTCTCCCACGATCGATAATAGACCATAATGGCGGTGTTGAGACCATTTTGGAGGCATTGAGATTTTGAATTAGGTTAGTTGCCAGGTAGTGTGGTTAATCAATTCATATAAACCCTAGTGCATGTTTCTAAATCTGCCGAGAGATACTAACACCATGTTTTGCATGTTCCCTGCATGACTCATATTTTACGTTTTCATAGTTACATCATGGATTATTTTAGTAGTTTCTGCGTCATTTTAAGTATACCGATAGTGTGGTGCTTGTTGGTGAAAGTACATTTCTTCAGTGAAGTTCACGTTGGTTATAAGTCACCCCCTGCCAAACACTCTTCACTTCCAACTACGAAATACCGTGCAAATTATGATTAGGGTGTGTGAAACGTGAAAGGTGAAATAAAAAAATTAGGGTGTGTGGCACGGGGTAATTCCACACCAGGCATGCAGCACTCATTCCAGTTTAAAACAGAACCAATCACGTTCCCCCGGGTGCCAGGCGCAGGCTAAAAGCAGTATATTCGGTGGTGTTAGCACTACCCTTGTGGTGGCTAGCGGGGTAATAAGCAGATTTTGTGTCACGTTTTCATAGTAACACTATAGATTATTTTATTGGATTCTGTGGCATTTGTAACATACCCATTATGTGGCGCATGTTGGTTAGGGTGAATTTCATCACTGTGGTTCATTTTGGTGATAAGTCACCCCCTGCCAAACAACTTTATGGTGGCATGCAGGGTAATAAGTAGATGTAAATGTAGGTATGGAATCACCCCGTGCCACACATCCTGAAATTGGATTTCTTGGTATTTTATAGATATAGATGAACAACGAGTCGGTAGAAGGAGGAAAGAGGGAGTGAGATTGGTCGCTGTAGGAGCAGTCTAGTAGTCCAGAGAGGAAAGCCAATCCGTCCACGGCGGAGCCGCAGCTCCGAGAGGGCGTGAGGGTGCCGTGCCGTGGGTGTGGGAGAGTCCGTGGGGGCCGGTTGATGGATTTTTCAGGAAGAGATCGCCATCTGGCGGGTGGTGCACGCGCGGGACGCCGGGAGAAGAATTGGCTAACGCGGCCGAGGGGAAAAGAAAGAGGCGACCGAGATCTTCCTTCTTCTTCAACCGTCCCCACCACTCTCTCGCCCCCTATGCTACCCCGCGAGGAAATTTTGCCGGGTCGTGCGGGCTTCGAGTGGGTATACCTACCCCTCTTAACCCCGTCGTTTTCCCTCCTCGCTCGCGAAATAGAAGTCGTGTTCGCGACATTAATAAAAAAATCAGTTTCGGTAATCGTCGAACGCGTCTGAAACGATTTTCATCCCTTTTATTCCTCCGATGCGGCGGTCCTTAGAAGGCACTGATGCCTAATTACTGTGGAAAATTTCCACTGCGAGTCCCTTGCTTCATGATTAAGCCCTCAGCGCAAATGGGATCCTTGAGTTATGAACCTGTTTTATTCACCATATCTATGAGAATAAATATTTCACCGGGACAACAACAGAAACCGACAATTGCCAAGGTGAAGGTACACGGGAATGTAGGGCATGAAATCAGAACTACGGAGGTGATAATTAAATTCGAAATGCATATGCAAATCTTCGAAATTCATAATTCCTCAGAAAGTTTCTCATACTTCAGATTTTAAATTTACTCTGCAATTCACTAGAACAAAATCCATTAAATTAGCGAATCTATTCCTAATGACATCAACTGAAAAACTTTAGGGGCAGAATTACATGGATGATTACCGTAGATAACATTACAGCAAAATAAAGTAATTACCTACCAATTATGGCCACTTTTATTGGTTAGGAAATACCTTTTGGATTTTTTACTTCGCCCCGCATTTTATCAAACGTTTTGATAAGATTATGAAGCAGAAAAACTGAACCATCGTAAAATCATCTAAAAAACGAAAGGCTGATAATTACTGTTTACCATGGACAGTCCATGATTAAAAAAAAAAGATTTACATGAGACTAGCCAAACTGCCCCAAAAAATAGCTAATTCTTCCCTTGGCGATGGCACTCTCCGGTATGGAGAATGTCTATGCGTCGAGCTATTTTGCGTCTCGTAATTCTGCGCATTAATGGGCACAAAACATAATCCATTACACGCGATAAAAAAACTCCATCCAATAAAGGAGTCATTGTGTTAGCCACCTCGTACCTATGATTATAGATTTTTTGCCCCAACCTATTTCGTTAAACCAACCCGAAGCCAAGTCCCGACTCCTTCAAAGGGGGATAACTTCTTTTTATTTCGGTCGAAGGTGGTTTTTACGAGGAAAGGGAAATTGCCCGCGATCCACCATTCACCGGATCACTCAAAAGTAGGCGCGCGAAGTCGGGTTTAATTCCTGAGCACGCGTAACCGAGGCTCTTCCACGGGTATAATTAATAGTTAGTTTCCTTCTCAGACAATAAGTTGCGATGGGGAGGAGGAGGAGGTAATAAAAAGGGGAAGGATCCTAAAAAAATAACTTCATCCTCTCTGATCTTTCTTCCATGCTGATGAAAAGCGGGGCTTCGACTCCATCACGCTTCATAAAGGAGATGCAAAAAAGAGCCGGGGGTATTAGGATGTCACGACTTATTCAACCGGGATGAAAGTCCCACCAGTGTGAGCTCAATATTGAGAAAAAACTACGTTGGCCTATAAAGTAATTTCACTTAATTACTTTCATCAGGGAAAGCACACCGTCATCATTTTTCGTAAGTGAACATTAGTATTTCTTAACGTAAGAAATCTAATATAGCATTTCTCAAATAAATGGAAATTACTTTTGAAAAGAGAGAAACGAAGTGCTTTAGTTATACTATCTTGGGATTGAAACAGCAATGATGATAGTTCTCTCCCTGTAGACTTAAATAAACATTCATTTAATATTTCTCCTTCAATCAGATGAATAGGTGGAGTATTTGGATGAGAGATACGAATGAAAATACTCAAGACGACTTTTTAGCGTAAATTTTGATGGTATAAGCGTACATTCGGCGGATTTACCTCCTAGACTTATTTTCGGATAACTTGCAAATACTTGTAATTTCCGAGTTCTCCCCGATTTTTTGAATTCCCTAAACTACTCCAGCTATCGCTCCTCTGGTAAATATAAAAATTACCCCGCAAGCTCCCTCAAGGGTGTAATTTCAGAATGGAGAAAAAATACTTTATCCAAAAATTATTGGGTGGTTCACCGGCTTCCTTCTACATCAGATTTTTACAAGAAGGAATGCACCTCCTCCAGTGGGAACGAGGAAATTCCCCCCAAGGAATTTAGGGGATTTCAGCTGGGAGGGACCACTACTCGGCAAAATTTGAAGTTTTGTAGATTATAAAAACCTATAACTATATAGTTTGTTTAAAATTCATCCTTTGGTGTCCAGTTAAATGTATTCTTAACCACAAATTGAAACAGACTCTTCAGCATTAGCATGGATTTCATTGGCTGAGGTAGATAGGTAATAATATAAAGTTCTTATTGAGAGGTGGTATGGTATTCTGTGCAACGGTGAAAGGGGGGTCATGGGTGAAGAGAGATGAGAGTCACTGCTCTAGGTCACTCGAGGTCCCCTCACCTGACGTCCTCGCTGTCGGCCAGCATCCTTGCCATCTCCTCGATGCGGCAGAGCGCGGCGGGGCCATCGCGGCGCAGGCGGGCCAGAGTCGAGTCGGAGAGCGCCCTGGTGACGAGGCGATGCTGCGCCTGAAGGTGTCGCCTCCTGCGCCGCCGCCGCCGCCTCTCCTGTCCACTGTCCGAGGCACCGCCCGCCGAAGAATTGGAGGATGCGGTGCTCACCACACTCCCCGAGGCAGAGGATCCGTCGTCACCGCGCAATTCCCACATGGCGTCCACGAGTCGACGCCCGGCCCTCTGGCACGAGCTCAGCAGCGACTCCACCTCCTTGTGAAGAAAAAAGGAGAAAAAAACAGACGTATCCATGATTATTTGCGAAATAAAGTGTTGAATACGAGTGCAGAGTGAGAGGATATCGTGCCCCAGTGATAAGTGTGATGATACTGGTGGTCATAATAATATTCAGGGAAAGAACACCCTAGTCTGAGGAGAGACACCAACTTGTACGAGATTTGTGCCCATTACCTTAGGATAAGCTGGCTACATGTCAACGCCGCCAGCAGCAAAAAATTTGCACTACATCACTCAAGTTGGTCTTTCTAATGGAAAATATATTAATTATTCTGTGTAACATTCTTTAAATGAAAATTTCATTTTAAAGACAGATAATTTTAAATATTTTTTTTATGAACGGCCACTCAAATAAATGCAGACGTAATTTAGTTTCAATAGCAAAATATTTCTTGTTCAGAGGCATTTATCCAACAGGACTAATTTGAATCGTCAAAGTTAAGGCTGGTATTCTTAGTTTACTGGTAACACTAGAACTAGGTTCATTTATATACATAATGAATAACAGAGGGCTCACTACTCTTCCTTGTGGGTGTGACTTTAATCGTATCAGAACTATTGCCATCAATAACCACTCTCTGTTTGCGACCCCTGAGAAAGTCCCGTATCCAATTCACTATTTGTTTAATTACTCCGCATGATTGCGATTTGTACATTTTTTCAGGAACCTTGTCGATGCTTTCTTGAAATCAAGAAATATCACTTCAAATTATTTTTTCGATTCACCTGACTTTAGGGAGTCGTGAAGGAAGAGCGTAAGATGTGTATCGCAGGATTGACCCTTTCGAAATCCGTGCTGACTTCCATATAAAAAGTGTCGATTATCCAGGAAGGCCATGATGTTCCAGGAAGGCCATGATGCCAGGAAGGTCATGTATTATCCATATTGCTCGCAACATCATGGTCTTACTGGATGACCGACACTTCTTATATGGGAGTCAGCACGGCTTCCGAAAGGGTAGATCCTTCGAAACACAGCTTACGCTCTTGCTAGCAATATTGATAATAATAGCAATGTTAATAATAATGATTGTAAAGCTATAACACAGCGTTCCCGGTACAGAAAAGTACAAGGGAGTATCATCTCATTACATACACAAGTCCAGGGATTGACCCGGGGTCATGAAAACGTGCGGCGGACATCAACGGTGTAGGTCATTATTCGTGGGGGGTGGGGGAGGAAGGGAGAAAGGTCCGAGTGGCCAGTTTTCCACTCACGTCACTCATTTACCTCTCGAACTCTCTCCCCTCTCGGAGGGAAGGTATAGGTTGGTAGGTAGGTATGCCTTTTATTTCACGAGGCACCGAGGACGCGGAAGGACATGAATCAGGAGTGACGGGTCGACGGGGAAAAAGCGGGGACTCTAACGAAACCTTTTCCCACGCTTAAACGCACGCGTCCCGTTAGGATCGCCACATTTTTGAGCCACCGAGGGTAGGATGGATGGATTTTTATTTATCTTTGAGCCCGCCCGTGCCTCCTCCCCCGCGAAAGGAAACATCCATGCGACCACTGTGTAGCCGTGCGGGCGGTTGGAGTGAGAGGGCTCTGCCCGTTAACATAAAGACCGATTGGTCCCCTTCCTCGGACACACTCTCCTACACGTGCAGCTTCTTGACCGTCAACCCTATCCGCATATGCCGCCCACAAAACCCCTCCCCATCCGCCGTCCCCCCCCTGGACCGGCCCTTTGCCCTTCGCCGTCTTCTCCTCCAGCGCGTGCGGGGTGTGAAGACACGGGAGTCGCGGATGAGGGGGAGGAGGCAAAAATCCCCTTCGCCGACACCTTGCGGCTGTCTGGGTCACACCACGACTACGTAATTATCAGCGGCGATAGAGTGAAAAATGATTTCCACGCTTTGCCCATCCTAAGACTACGGATTGAGACCTCTCTATTCTCCTCTGGGAGGCGACTCGAACCCGCTAATCTCCAGGGTCGTTCGATTCGATATATTCGTAGCTCTTTCGATATGGGTCTTCACAACCATTTTCACCTCGCGGCCTCCATAATGTGCTTACTGAGCATTTATCACCATTGATTACCCGAGAAAATCTGCGAATATGCGTCGCCAGCCATCATACTCATCATACTCATCTTACTCATTATTGACTGCTTTAATTTTTTCTGCGCGATTTCATGGCTTATTCTCTTATGGCTTATTGTTATTTCATGGCCCGAATTCTCATCAGGCCCGACACAGGAGTAAGGGAAGGGTTCAGAAGAAGAGCAAAGACGGGAGCGGGAGTCCTCTCAGCCACTCAAAGCATGCGTGTGTATGCAACACGTCTAGGTCACTGCCCCTCCCCATCGCCGTAAGCTACGTAGTGCAAAGCGAACCGTGTATCGTGTACGCCGCCGTGGGACGCCTGAGGGTGGCGTGGCGGGTGGAATGAGTGGATTACTCTATCTCTGCGGGGTGGTGGGGTGATTGGAGAGGGGAAAGCCGGCGGAGAAACTAAGGATGACTGGTTATTCGGGGAGGTACGACTTTATCAGCGTTCTGGAATGGTAAGTAAAATATTTACCAGCTCATTGACAATTTTATTTGGTATTAGTCGAGATAATTGGTAGGTTTTTGGATGTCGCAAATTATGGCACATCACCCCGTTTTCCCTCCTATAGATGACGTGCCATTAGGTCCCTCTAAAATTCTCCATATCCTCTACCACTTCTTATTTCACCCAGGATTCCTAACCTCTTGCTTCTCTTCCACGCCTCCTCAATCTCCTCCCCTCTATTACTCTCCTTAACAATCTCTCTCCTTTCATAACATCCTCCATCCACCTCTTCTGCTTTCTACAAACCACCGCCACAAGCTTCCTCTCCTCTCCAAGCATATGAAAGACCTCCTCGCTCGTCCTTGTCACCACCCATTCCGCCCTTTACATCTTTCTCCAAACCCGCATCTCAAACGCCTCAAGTCAATATACGAGGGTGAGTCAATAAATAAGTTGCAAAACTGAATTGAGGCAAAAATAATGAAAGTAACTTTCTGACATTTATTTCACTTTTACACATATTCACCCTGTACATTCAGGCACTTATCTCATCTCTTTACAAGTCCTTGAAAGCCAGCAGCAAAGAAGTCCTTTGGTTTCTGTCGCATCCAACGTGTAACCTCATAGATTACAGCATCATCTGTATCAAAATGACGGCCACCCAAATGATTTTTTAGGGGCCCAAACAGATGAAAACCACTGGGGGCTAAGTCGGGCCTGTACGGTGGATGTTCCAAGCGTTCCCAATGAAATGTTTACGACTGATTCTGATGATGAAATGCTGACATTTGCGACTTATTTATTGACTTACCCTCGTACATTCTCCTTTCGTGGTGACCTAGTTTCCGACTCCTCTACGTTCCTTGTTAGAGTATTCACCACTGTTTTCTTTATGTTTCCTCTCAGACCCACCCTTAATCAATTCACATCTTATTGAAGATGCTTATTTGGCCAGGGAAATATTTAGTAATTAATATCAGATGTCTCGGTGGAGAATCGTCCAAACCTCTCTCGGATGGCATATTGCCTTGCGAATCAGGAATCTCATTGAGAGTAAAGCTCAAGAGGAAAATTTTAAAGTAGCTCTTCGGATTTCCAACTACATAGAAAAAAGCAAATTAACTGTAGGAGACTGAGACTGTGGGGGGTAGGGATGGAATAAATAAGAGAAGGATCAAACGACGGCGAGAACGATAGGAGAGTGAGGAGTTTTAGGCAAGCTACAGAAGAGGTGAGGGTCGAAAAACATGTTCTATGGCATGAGGATGACAGCTTTCAGGGGATGAAGAGGGGGCTGCTGTGTACATTATTGTTCCTGGATGGACTCTCCTTCGTGAGGAATGGGGAAGTCAAAACGTGGGAAAAACGGAGTCCATTGACTTTCGAGACAGGGCATCGAACTGGTACCGATCCGAAGTTGAGGACCGAAGAGGGCGATAATTTTTCCCTCATGAGGAACCAGTTCCTGTCAAATAATTTTTCCATGGGCATTTTCACGCACCTCAAGTAAAATCACGGTCCAAGGAACCCATTTCACTGCCGTCAAAGAGATTGCCCGCAAGATAAAAAAATTCGCTACTGGGGTTGATGGTCAGATGGGCATTGTTAACGCACCACTGGGTTTGGATGGATGGATGAATTAAATAACTTATATTTATTGATTTGATTTTGATTAGAACCTTTATATATATATATATATATATATATATATATATATATATATATATATATATATATATATATATATATATATATATATATATAGAGAGAGAGAGAGGGTGGAAACAGTTCTCATCACTCATTTTTCGTCATCCTAAGTGCAGTAAATTCGGCGAATTCGGCAACCTTGACTTCTCACACTCCGCTACTGGGAACATCAATAAAATGAAAGATCTTACTGCTTTAAAGCTTTTCATAAAAAACTTGAAAATATAATCAGAGGAAGTTTGCCTAATAATCTCGTATATAGAAGAATAATTTTACCAAAAGAATTCATTCCGTCTTTGAGGAAAAGAGCAAGTATCTATTCATCAAGTGTGACATGCAATACGTTTCGCCTCTTGCTACTACTTCGATTAGCATTAAAGTATTGAATGTTAGCAAAAAAGGAAGGTAATGATTCATTTAATTGGGAATAGCGATTTTCACGCTAGGGTTTTCAGTTTATACAGTGCACAATGCTCTTTCTTTCAACAATAATACCAACAAAAATCTAAATTCAGAGCTTTTACTGAAGAAGTAAAATCTGAATGATAATTCAGCAATATTTGAGTAGTCAACGTGGGTAGGTACTATTACTGATTGAAAAAGGAACTGCGACCCGAAATGATTCATGAACATATGGTTTCATAGCAAGAACCGGAACTGAAGCCAGCGTGCAAAAAATTATACCCGTGCCTGACTTTTCGCAGATCACGAGCATGAGCGCCAGACGGACAGTACGCGAAGGGATGGAAACGGTGGAGTTAGACCGGGAAAGGATGGCTCAAAGGGTGAAGGGAGACAGAGGGAGCAACGTGAGAGTAGTACGTAGCGTAAGGGGCCTCACTTTGCCCTCGACGTCCGATGGGTGGGCGCCCCCTAAGAATTATAATGCTCCCCTACCTGTGGATCACACTTGGAGGGGGATAAAGGGAGAGAAAGATAGCACCGAAGGAATCAGAGGAGAGTGTAACCGTTAAGATTTAATCGTCTTTTATTGGAATCGTCTGCTGTGGAGACAATCCGAAGTGTGTGCCGCTGAGAGAAAGACTAGGAGGGTGAAGATAGGGGGGGGGGGAGGGGAGTGAGGGCCACGGGGTAAGGGGGATGCATAATAACAGATGGGTGGCGAGAGATAGGCCGGCAAAGATTACCCGCCCCCGTGTCGAACGCATTGATCCCGCTCACTTGCGAGGCGGGACGCATCTCTGCGAAGATGCGGCGCCGACCACGCTGCGGTGATGTAGATCGCACTTGTAGGAGGGGAGGAGGAAAACACTGGAGAAAAGTTATGCCGCACGCGAAAGAGCAGACACCGCGACTCGCGATCGCATGCGATGGTTATTTACACCTCCGGACGATCGCGGCTCCGAATCGGCGGGAGATGAGAGATGCAGACTTCGATGATGAATTGATAAATCTCGTGGGGTTAAAGTGAGGGAGGATATGCGGGTGTGGCGAACGTTGGGATGCGATTGCGCTGTTGGGTGGTGTCGGGGGGTGGTCAGTGCAAATCCTCAGGATATCGATCGACCGCACTGTCGATGCAGCCATGATCGAAGCTTCCGAGAACAAACTCGCGGACGGGCAAAAATTTACGCGTGGATGATATGGAAATGAAGGGCGCCTCGTACCCATGCTGCCATCCGTTTATTTCATGCAAAACAGTGAGAAGTTCTTTGAACCTCATCGAGGGAACGGTCCGTGAAAGCTCCACCTTGTCCAAAGCAATATATTAAAGAGGAAAGAGAGGAGCCAAAGGAAGAAATATAATCCCCAAAAGCATTTATATTTATAATTCACGCATATTCTAACATCTATTGAATATGATGAAGACGAAGTCCTTTAAATCGGCAGAACACTAGAGACAGAATGATATGGGAAAATGAAAGTTGAATATGCTTAACTGACTTAATCTGACCAAGATGATTACGTTAAGTGAAAAATTGCACTTCCACATCTAGCATCTCAACATTTAACGATTGTGACGCAGGAAAATGGATATAGGCTCCATTGTCTTTCCGGATACACTCTAAATGACTCCTAAATGGTAGGTATGACTAAATGCTATGCTAAATGACTCCTAAATGGTAGAGGAAGGTATGATAAAAGAATTAAAGCGCGTGCAAAGGAGATCCGCTAGGTTTGTTAAAGGCCGTTATGATAAATGTATAAGTGTTACGAGCTTAATAGAAGAACTCGGGTGGGAATTACTATCAGAACGCAGGTTAAAATTTAGGTTAAACCTTTTAAGTAAATTCGAAACCGTTGTGTTCACAGATGACGTTTAATATATATCAAGAACCCCTGCGTATTATGCTAGGTTTGACCATATTAACAAGATTAGAGAGATAGATTGTCGTACCGACAGATTTAAAATGTCATTTTTCCCGCGTACTATAAGAGAAAACAATAGGCAGCGTAGCAAAGGGATATGTAGGTGAAATATAGTTAGAGTAGTCTGTAGTGCATGTAATCCTTCCTTATTATGTAGATACTAACCATCTAGCTCAATGTGACCCTATTTTCTAGCATGTCTCATTTAAATATCCTAATTACATGTCAATAGTGCATGTTTGGTGATCTTCACCCCCTGCCACACACCCTCGTGGTGGCTCGTAGGGTATCACGTAGATGTAGATGTAGATGTAAATTTTACAGGAATCTCAAGATTTGTATCCTAACCTCTTGTCCTAAAGTAATTTTAGCTCGAATTGATGTTTGAATACTTTCCTCGAGCCTAGTTCATTTTTGGCAAATCCAGTGCACGATACGCTTTCTCGTACACCTCCGCCTCCATCTTGTGAGACCAATCGTCACCATTTGGAAGACGGTGACACAATAATCGGACTTAGAGAGTAAGAGAACGGACGGAGACCATCACATGAAGAGAAACAGTGGTTGCACACCGTACACGGTTGACAAAAACCAGGAAGGCTTTGGACGACACAAAGCAATCGGGTGGTTGGGGCGCGGCTTGATACGGATCTCAGGCGGATTGAGAGTGGGGTGTGAGAGAAAAGAAGAGAATGTGAGGATGGTGGACCAAATCCATCCTCCGCACAGATAATCTCTCACGAGATTGAGGAAGGCGAAGACAGGGAACGGGCAAGCGTCAAAAGGAAGTAAGAAGGCGCCTGGCTTGATCGTGAAGTGAGAATGTGGACTGTGGGAGAAATCCTCCAGGGATGCAACGGGAATAGGTGACGGAGATGGGGACGAAGATCGACCGAAAATGCCTCGTAATCCTGAAAGCGGGAGGGAGAGAGAAAGATCTCAGTCAAGGCAAGAAGAAGAAGGGTTCGATGGGATGACACCACGGTAACAATTGACTTCATGGAGAGTGATTTTTACTCTGAGCAATAAAAAAGTTTAGCAAACGTCATTGAAAGAGCATATATTTGCACTCTTTGACTGTAAAATAAAATTAGCATAAAAGAGTTGAGTTCCTGCTTAAGAAGGAATATATTAAGATTATTGTGACGTGGAAACTATCTTCACAATAAAAAAAACCACTATAGAATATCTTGCAAATTGTAACTTGAAATTGAAGTCAGTACCTTCACGCCGAGAGATTACATCGAAATTAAAATTCAATGACGGGGTGGTGCCGAATGTTAAACAATTATTGAAAAAGTACGTTAATGACTGGCAGATACACGGAGTTTCTGGACAATAAGTTTTCCTATTTAAAAGAGGATAGGGACGGTCTATATAAACCATTTGCGGAAACATAAAAGGAAGGCTATCAAACATTTGCACTGAAATATTGAGCAGTGTGACGATTATCACCAACTAAGCTTGATAACTATCCTTTAATTAATCCAAAACACTACAGAATGCTAAACGATGTACTTAACGATAATTTAAATGAATATATATGTAGGAAGGTAGTAGTCTTGCGGTTGGATGGATTATAAATAATTTTTTTATACCATGTCTTATCAAAATGTAGAACTCGGTTTAAGACACTCTTCTTAATGGGGAAGAATACTGAAATATGTTATTTATGGTGAAATATACATGTGAAGAAAAAGATAGATGATGAGAAGAAAAGGACAATGGAAAGACAGAGGGGAAAGATATTTATGCTCGGGAGAATGAGGATCCAGAAGTTGTTCTTCCATATATCTAAATGAGCCAACGCTTAAATGATCCACTACAACTGCCAGCCTGATAAAGAATAGTAAATTAGGAGAGATTCCTGTCATGAAAAGAGTGCAGGAACAATTATCTGAGTGAAAATACAGGAAGCGTCACCAAGACTTAATTTTATCGAAGCTGTAAAAACTTAAGACAGCCGCTGCCCACATTCTCTCCACGCACTGCTCGGTCATCTGTCTAATTTTCCCCACGCGACAGTCAGTCCTCTCTCCACCGTACTTTTATGATATTTAAATAATCTCGTCTCTATTCTCGTCCGAAATCCCTATTTTTAACCCATCCACCCCCCTTACCCAACTATCCCTCAGAATTTCGTCACCTATATTCATGCTGACTAAAAAACACTTGGTAATCTTCCACACTGGCGCGACGCGTTTCACCACATGGTGCCATAATCATATGCCACAGTATGGTGAAACAGTGTGGTATGCACATAATTATGCCACAGTCTGGTGAAACGCGTCGTGCCAGTAAATAAATCTGTGGAAGATTACAAAGTGTTTTTTATTCAGCATGAATATAAAGAACTTCCACCAAGTCCAGCCAGATTCAGTCAAATTTATTTCGTCACCTATTAATACGTCCTTAATCTACGCTTTTTCTGCCTCCTTCACTAATTCGCTACCGACTTCTAACCTTTGAATCTTTAACCTATCGTGCATGAACACTTAATTCCAAAGTGCGACATGTATCCTCAACCTTGGAGGAAATTTCGAGCGGATTCCAAGCGACGGGGCTACTCATTGCGAAGTGTAACAGGAAGATGTGTTAGCACCTCGCCTGGGAAGGGGCGGGGGGAGGGGAGAGGGTGTGTGTGGAAACGTGGGTGGAGGCAAAGAGGGGCGTGTGGAGGAAGGGAGGAAAGCGAGGCGGCGTGGGATGGAGAAGAGTGGACTGTCCTGGGCAGACGTGCAGAGGTGGCGATGCCGACGGAAGGCGGGGGTGGGGATTGTGGGGATGGGTCAAGAGGGGGGGAGGGTAGGAGTGGGCAAGCAAAGAGAGAAGGGAGAGGGTTGCACACCCCGGGCGTGTGAACGGGAATACGTTCGCTCCTCTTCTACACCCTCTCGACTTAAGACTCGTGATCTGCATTAATAGTGACCGGAAAATCGCGGCCGCTCGGTCGGACAAGCGTGGTGAGGAGCAGTTGGGAGGGGGAGGAGGAGGGGGGAGAACGGTTGAGGGCGGATGGGGTCGCGACGGCTACTCCTTCCGTGATTCTCCAGCCCCCCTTTTAAACCGTGGTCGGTCGCGGCTAACTACTGCATCGGGTGGGCAGAGGGCGGGACACCTCCGCCTCGATGGGGTGCGGGGTGGTAGAAAATCACCAGGCTCGGGGAGCAGAGGAGAACATGGATTCATGACCCTCCCATGTACACCCTTTGGCTTCGTCGGAGTTGCATGCCATTAAATTTATCAGTATTTTTGAGACACATTGCGTCTAATAGCAGTTTTATACCTAAATCATCTATTCACTGTCTTTTCGATCATTTACATCAAATCGAATCAATCAGAGGGAAGTACTTGAACATTGTTTTGGGAATGAATTGAAAATACCGTGGTTCATGAAGAATACAGAAGCAAATAAAACATCAAGGATTTGACGAAGAACGATTTATTAAGGGAATCAAACAAAATAACTAGAAGAGCCGCTGAATTAGTTAAAATTGGAGTGACATCAGTTCAACTGAAATATAGACTCAAAATTCAAATATCAAGAGAGTTACGAGCCAGAATAAAAAGTATAAACGATTTAGAAAAGGTTAAAGGCATGAGTCCATCTCTACGATTCTTTTATAAATAAACTAAAGCTCCCCCATAGAAAAATAACCACTGGACTGTGAGCAAATGACTAAGACGTGAGTAACTGACCAGGCCGCAAGTAATTGACATAGAGAAAAATTAAACAGTGATTCGTGCAGCATGGCTAGCCAATAGAGCAATCGTGGGAACTAAAGCAACCCTCTAATAAATGAGCTTCTTATTCCGGCGCTGCCCCGCTCTTGTTACGCAACATGCCCAAAAAAACGAAACGCCACGCATTGGGTGCTGGAGGCAATGCGGTGTGATACACCTCAAATGAAGCGTAGGGAAGAAAAAGCTCCTAAGTGCCGGTAGATCACCGTTCAAAAGTTGTTACGCGGATGAGGAAGGAAGGGCTGAGGATGTGGAAACGGGCGGACGGGATCTCTCAAAAGGGGATGGGGAAGGAATAGGGAGAGGTCAGATGTCGCCTGGGCGTGGGTGAGAGCTAGAAAGACTACTCGAGGTGTTTTTTAAGCAAGAGTATAGAGAAATCCTATCCGTCGGTGGCCGGCGCACTCTGTTCGTGACCCGCCCTTCCCCTCAAGAACGGTGCAAACCGAGGCGGCGGCGTGTAGGTGGCGTGGGAATGAGACGACGAACTCCGAGGGGCTGGCTCCTCCGCGCCCCGTGCGGAAGGCATCGGACATAAAAAAATAAGAACACTGCCGTGTCCCTCTCACACCACTTCCCCGACCGAAAAGACTTCTTTAAAGAAATCCAGGAAGGCGACGGGGTCAGCTGTTTAAGATTGCCACACACCCTTAAGGTGGCTGGAGCGGCCCTCTAGGGTCATTGAACACACATTTTTATATTTTTTAAAGTAGGTAAGTCGAGAAATCGTATTAGGATCGCATTTCATGTAGACATATCCATTCATTCGGAAGAACTCGCCATGCCCGCGGTGATAGAAGTTGTACAAGAATTATATTTACTCTGTATTCTCAACTATAGCATTCTATGACTTAAGCTTATGATAAGGAATACGAAGTATGGGCAAAAAATATGTTCAAATATGTCTTTCCGACTCTTTGGAATTGCGCGACGCTTTGGTATTTGTTTTCAAATATTATAATTGTATAAAATGCATTAATTTCGCCATTAAAAGTCAACATTCGGGAGGAGCGCTTAAGTTTTCTATGGACGCTGTCATCCCCGGTAAGGCGTGGCAAATTCATATCAATCGTACATGAATTTTCATTCTAATTTTTCCCCATTAACCTGCCAAAACTCCAACTATAGCACACAAGCATATGCGCCTGTAAGATTTCATGGCTTCCGAGGGTGTTTTCCGTCCTCGACCTGAAGCGGGGTTAATCGTCGGCAGCGGCGTCGTTCGCAGATCCCGGGGGGCGAATCTGATCGTGTCCGCGCGGTTTTAACGATCGGTAAAATCCCGCGCGTCGGCGGTAATGAGAGGCCAGTGGGGGAGGAAAGCGCGGGGTAAGGCATCAACTCCTCAGCCGTTGTGATGTAATGTTATTACACCCCCTTCCTCATCTTCTTCCAACTCTCTCCGCTCGTCGCTTCTGCTTCCCTCTTCCTCGGATCCTGAGCGGAATGGAAGCGCCTGGTGGTCAACAGCAGGTCACCAGCTGCTGAGGGCGCCGAAGCGAGCAAACAGGACCGCAAGTGGGGAACTAGGACCGAGCGATATTACAGCTCATCAATTCAGATATGCCATGTTCTCATGCAATGACTAAGGAGTCGATTCCCTGTTTGCTAGGTATCCAAATCCGACTTCCAAGCAACAACTTATGAGATTCAAAGAGTCAGATATTTTTTAGGCACGGCTTCAAATACCTCAGAAAATAACGCTTTGATGATCGTCAGCGTGCAATATAGCTCAAATATAGGCGTCCCACGCGAAGGGTTGTCATTTGAATAACGTTTGATTTCCGGCAGAAGGATTTTCATAAAAATCCCAGTCCCCTGTCACGTGACATGCAGAAAAGGAATAGACATTCATCTGCTGGATGGGAAGTGAAACTGCGGAGCTAAGAGTAAAACTGTAAAAAAAAACTGGCGGCAGAAGTGTAGGCAAAGTAGTTAAATCACTATCAGATCATTTCTCGATAGAGATGCTGAATTCTACAAAGAAATCGTTAATCTAACTTTGAAAATGAAGTGACTACGATTCCAACACAATTAAAAAAGATTTTAATTACGTGGTAAAGTCGTTGAAATAAACGTAATGATCTCCAGATCAAATAATTTATTTTATTACGAGGATTTCAACACTTATTCTTCGAGTATACTAACATTTAGATTATACTATGATAAATGCTCGTCTGACTGCAGTTGATAGGAGAATAAATATGTTTGAAGCTAATTACATATGGTGCAGTTATCGATGCAAAGCCTGGTGGACATGTTTTTAATCGACATGCTAAAGTAATATAAACTTTTGCATTTAAAAACAAACATGATTTGTAAATAGTGCAAGTTCATGTACCACAACAAAACACGCTGCCTCTGCCAAATCTAAGTTAACTCAATTCCAATATCATCTACCGTCAACATATTACAATATATAGTTTCATAGTAGAATAAGAACGTTCAAACGTACGCAAAAAACGTTAGAATCACAAATGCTTTCTCCCTATGAGTCTGCCTCTCTTGGGGAAAGGCCGTGCGTTTCTCGACTTCATTTAAGGAGAATTTAATGGGCCGTAGAGTTTCACTAATTAGTTTCCGTATTTTAGGATTTATTAGGGACTTATGGATGGTAGGCTTATTCACCTAGCGGCTTAAGGCTTGAGCCGGTCACACCATTGCCTTAAAAGAGAGAAATACGTAGATTTGCTGGACAATCGCCAGCGCAAAGTGGATGAAAGATGTTTTTTTAAACCTTCGCGAGAGAGGCCGACACAAAATGCTCATCATGCCTTAGCGGTTTTCTCAACTAGGTTAAGCTTATAACGCAACGGTCACTTATAGCACACTACTTTTATTAACTTTACGTATTTCTAGCTCACAACCCACAGGGGAAAAGATGAGTTGCTTCTACGAATGCAAGGTGCTTACCCCCCCAAAAAACATTAACCTCGTTTAGAACAGATACAATATGCTACCAAACACCGGCTGTCGACTTTTGACTCATCGGCTACGCCTGGTGACTTAACAATGAGTGTTTAAGGCACATCTACAAATAACCCTACGGTCCACCGTAGTGGCAAAGGACGACAGGGGAGAGAGTCTGAAATCCAGCAACGAAAAAGGGAGGGAATAGCAAAATGTTGACGGAATAGGGAATGGATCAAAGGGAACTCCAATTTACAGGCGAGATGAATAATTTGTGAGATATTATTTTGAATTCATCAAATTCACGATCATTCTTTGGCAATACGTTAAAACATCTCTCTGCCTGCGTTCTAATTTAGTTAGCAAGATCAGCAGGATACGTGAAAGGCCGTTATGATAGTCTAGTTAGTGTTACTGACCTCTCGCAACAGCTTGGATGTAAATCGCTTTCAGACCGTAGCATCGATTGAAAATTAGACTCAATCTTTTAGGTAAATTCAAAACAGATTAATTTCAGACTAAGTTTTCAATATCTTACGAACTCCGACATATTACGGCAGATCAGATCATGAGAATAAAATAAGGGAAATAGATAGTAGAACAGAAAGGTTTAAAATGTCGTTTTTCCCGCGATCGATAAGACACCATAATGGGTGCATTTAAACTTTGAATTAGGCTATTTACAGGTAGTGTACTGATTTATTCAGATGCCCCCTAATTTATGTTTCTAAATCTGCCGAGTAGTGCTAGCACCATGTTTTGCATGTTCCCCACATGACTCTTGTGTCACATTTATATAGTTACATTATAGATTGTTTTAGTAGTTCCTGTATCATTTGTAGCATACCCATTATGTGATACGTGTTGGTGAAAGTTAATTTCTTCAATTTAGTTCATTTTGGTGATAAGTCAGGCCCTGCCAAACACCCTTGTGGTGGCTTTCAGAGTAATAAGAAGATGTAGATGTATATGAAACATTAACAACGTAACATGTCATTCAGAAAAGATTAAGCGCAAGAATATCCATCGATTACTCATGAAGGAGACTTGACTTAGGTTACGATAGATGGAAATACTGAAATGAAAAATCGGTCGACAAACACATCCCTTCATTAAATCATTTGAAAAATGAAACTTCCATAGATGGCTGAAAGAAAATACGTATGAATGGTATGTCACTAGAAGCATACGAAATAAATTTAAAGTTCTCACCTTCTGGAACTCCACCCATTCAGCTTGGTCGACCTGCGGCGCCTTACCGCCGCAAGCCTCGGGCAAATGGTCCTCGGATATGTACCTCCGGATCGACATGGTGTCGCCCAAGATTCGGTGCTGGAGAAGGAAATTAAGGCGGTTAACATATGAAACCAAAAAGGTGAACTAATTGGCTGCGTCTGGTTGGCACTTGTTTAAAATTATAGGATAATTATTTACACCAAACGGGAGCCCTTCGGAATTTGGTAGAAGGCTCAGTCGAAGCTTCAACATTTCTATTTACGCATTTTAAATTGCTTCGCCCACGCTACGCGTTTCGTTACAAGTTTACCTGAGCATATTTGCATCCATTGACTTCATCCTAATTAAGACCAGCGATAGTTAAGGGGTGGCATTGGCTTTCATAGTAAAGTTGGTGGCATAAAAAAATTCAGATATGAAAAATTGACTTTTCCGCAACAATAATTGTTTGTTTAAACCGAAAATATACTTGATCTTAAGCAACTATCTTATTGCCTGGTCAATGCTAATTCATGTAATTGTGAATGCAAATCTTTCCTTTTCGTAAATCTTCTAATCTAATGAACGAGTTACATTCGTGAATAAAAATACTTAATAAATTACAGCCCGTGAAAGAAAGACAATGGGTAGCAAAAGGCTATCATTTAGGCAAGCAAAACAGGAGAACGAACAAATTTAATTATTGCCAATATAAGTAACTTAGAATTAAGACTGTCTCCAGTGTATATAGATTCACGACTCGACATTCTCTCGACAGCTCAAGAGGAATACAAAAATGCAAGTGGATTGCGATTTCTTCTTCTCAATTCTCACGAGAGTGACTCTCTCACCTGCACTTCGCTGACGGGGAAAGACCTTCCAAGCCTCCCGACGGCCTCCTTCCTCGGCACCCACACCAACACGCATCCGATCCTCATGGAATGCGTCTGCAAAGGAAAAAAGCATACATTAATATCGGGATAAGTTGATCGAATGAGAGGAAGCCATTTCCATCCGGCCATTGAACTAGTAGTTTTGACTCATACTAGTCTTACCACTCCTGAGAATGAGAAATCAACATGAACTGTTTTTCGTTCATGTCTGACAGTAAGATACCTGATGCCAGACAAGCAAACATTATCAGGCGCAAATGGATGGCATTAAAATATCTGGGGAACTCAGCAAGGTTTGGGGCAGTGATAAAAATATTTATTTCATATCAACTGCGATGCCCATATATAACCGAAAACTTGAATTTTTATTTAATATGAGTTTATTTTGTATCTCGTATGTTTTATGATGTAAAATCGTGACTGTTAAAAATTGACAAGAGCCGTATGATTCAAAAGTACTATTTTAGATAGTATTTTTATCATTACAATATTCAGAACCATAAGGTGGGCCAGGATATAAGCCATTGATGCGGTTTTAGATAATCACTTCACCAGCTAATTGGTAGGTTTTTGAAATTTCAAAAAACTGTTATTGTATTTTTACAGTCCGGCATTTAACGTGTTTAACCTCGCGGATCTTATAGGTTCCTCACTCATTTTCTTTGCCTTGCGTCGTCAAAAATGTCTCTCTTCTAGCGTTCATTTTGAGAAATTACCGCGGACCGACTATTTTTACAATTAAAAAAAATACTCCCTAACCAAGGATTTGATACTACTGTGCCCTTGACAATTAAACTTAATCCTTGAAACCTGACTCCAAGTATAAAAAAGAGTGAAAATATGACTTAGCCAACAATTGCTTGAAATGAACGATAGACATTTTCATCAAGTGACTCATCTAGTTCCTCCCTTTTTCTCAATTAATACTGACCCTATTAACATATGAAATCGCAATTATTCCGTTTTCAATTTTGTTTTGCGTGATTTTGACGGTAAAAAATAATTTCTCGTAAATAGAGATGTCAGGCATGGAGATGCGTCCTGAACAACAGACCAAAAAAGAGGAAAAAAATGCAATGATGACATTTCCACCGCCACAAGCCTGTAAACGTAATAGCAAATTCTACTACCACTACGACGATAAGATTAAGCTCTCTCGGGGATGCTCCCGTTTAGGCGGTCGGGGGAGAAGATTCAGAGCGGCGGCGTTACTCGAATGATAGGGATGATTAGGGTATTACCATCGCCCGGAGACTTGAGCGAGCGGCGGCGGGAGGGGCGGCGGTTGAGCCAAGCGAGCCGAAGAGCTTCTCCCCCGCGCTCCATCACGCATTCCCGTTACGGGAAGGATTTTTACGACGGGTCACGGGGAATATAAAAAGGGATACAATGAGGTTATCGGGACATAAGTACTCTGGTGGCGCCACGAGTAAATCCACCGTTGAGGGTGGCAGCCTGGGCGACTGATGCGAAGGAATGGGACGGGAGATAAAGTGAGGGTGGGTATTAAAAGCGACGCCCAGGACTCCTGCAATAGTTACATTGAGAGTAGTGCAGAGCTGGGGTGTAGTCTGCTTGCGATAAACTCGCCGTGACTTCGTGGACTAGCGTGCAGTCGGGATAAGTCTATCCATGGAGCATAAAAAGACATGGAGCATGATGGGCCTTAATTTGACATTGCGTTTGTCAAAGTTTAGCTCTAAAAGTGAAATTAAACATTTTCATGGAATAAAAACCCATCCTTCTTTCCCTCTTCGGGGTCATTCATATAAGACTAAGTAAAATGAACAATTTCAGTGCTTCACCCCGAGTGTGTCTATGTCTCCGAAATATTTTTATCTCTTTCCTCTCATCGACACATCTGCGACCAAAAGTGTCCTTAAATTCGATTCATTACATTCATCCCATATTTGTCGCACTCCTTCCTTCCTCCTGGTTCTGCTCTCGTCTATCGCCCTTCGTCAATTTACGGTTCTGTTTTAATCATCGCCTAATTTGACTCTCCTCAATTATTGTTTATCAGTTAAAGGCGATAACTTTTTATTTAGTTCGCTGATAATTTGTTTTTTTGTACTTAATTGTCCAACGTAACTGCCCGTGTGATGTTTTTGAACGAGAGTCACAAATAAATAAAAAATTCCAGATGTTATTTATGATATACTCCTCTGAGAAGAGAATTGAAAATTCGCTGTGAACAAAAATCATCCGAAAAATTCCAGTCTAGCAGGATGATTTATCGTTCCATGTTCTTTTTGTGATTTTTTTATTTATCTATAATGATCCATGTTCTTTTTGTGATTTTCTATTTATCTATAATGATCTATAAGTCTCACAAAAGCGCGCGATCTCGTTGATTTCCGATTGATATAATAATAATGACATACTTATTGAACGAGTATAAATTCTTTATAATGGTACACGTTGAATACAAGTATAAGGCAACAAATGTACCAAATTTACAGTGAATAAATGCAAAATATATTAAATGGAATTTGATCGCGGTCATTTTGAAACCTCATTTCCGGCGCATTATATCACATCAAGGTCAATGTGGGGCCAAAGGGCTCCTTAAAATATAGTGCATCAGCGTCCGTTTTAGAAAATGGAGGGTACCACTCTTGCTCGGAGAAATAAAATAACAAAATCGTCGAATGATGGTCAACAATAACATTCCCACAAAACAAACCCTCTACTCCATTTCTTTCTTTAACCCGTTGAGATCATGGCCAAGTTAATTCAAGCGAACTAAATTAATTGAATGAAAGTTCAGTGAGAAACACGAAAGAATTGTATATACAAGGAATAAGCGAGTGAGTGCCGCCCCACTGGACATTGTACCTCGTTTGTTGAGGAGCTTTATGTTATTTTCCGTCTGCTTACTATCCCTTGGCTCAGCAAGAAGTGGTCATATAAGGTTATTGTCTTAGTATCAACTTGCAATTTAAGGTGTGCCGAGTACATCCACTGATTATTTTAATCAGTCCCGTGTGCAAAGAAACTCTTTCAGGAAAAAGCTTGTTGTAATTTAATCGAGGGATGACTCATTTTTAGACGAGAGTAGCCAGTGCTTAGATCTAAGGAAAATGAAGTTTAAGATTGAAGCCGCTGGGGAGAAGGGCGAGAGAAAAAAGACTTCGCAGAAAAATATACGGTATCATTATGATTTTTATTTAATTTATATTTAATAAATTTTATAAATGAATTTTATAATATTTTTAACAGCCTTTTTATACAATTTCCAGCGCTGGTTTTCCCACTTAAAGACATTATCATCATATCGTAAGTCTTAATCATCCTTAGCAGAGCATATTTCGAAGGCAAAACCTGAGATAATACCCCGAGACGAGATGACAAATGGTCCACCAGTTCACATGAGCTTACTGTGGGCAGATTAAATGATATACGACGGGGCACATCACCTTGAAGTGATTGCTGTTGATTGTCACCCATTTACATTTTAAGGAGGTGGATCCGGGGAAATTACCGTCGCTGCCATATCTCGCTTATATGCAACCTCTCCTTGAGGAAACCAACTCCATTGTGGCAGCCGGAGATATTTTATTGGGGGAGGAATGGGGAGTAACCCGTTCAATCCACCGAGCTGTCGCCGTTGCCCTGTTAGCCGGCCGAGCTGGTTGGAGAGGTCAACCGGTGAGGTCACCTTATAAGGGTATGCATCGAGAGCGAAAGGTGTGGTCACTTGGGGTGGAGGGGGACGGGTGGATGCGATAGACGACAATGATAACCGCATGGACCTCGGAAGATGCTTCCGGTGATCTTTTGCGAGAGTTACACAGAGCCTGGCTTGCTCCCACGCGTATTGCCTGAAAGGAAAGCATGCAATTGAATGCGAAACATATGTTCCACAGCGATCTCGAAAAAAGAACAAATGAAAACACGGTTGTGGACTGCTGTGCTCAGTGAAGGAACCCTTACTACCCACGCAAGAAAACTACTCATTGGCGTAAAAAATGTGGGCTGGTTTTATCGGCACTGTTTTCTGGATAATCAGATAACATGAGGAAACCCAAGGCTACAGCAGTTATTCCCTAGGGTGCAATTTTTGTATGGCTTCATCTACCATAAAATCTCTCATTAACAGCGTTTTTATTATTGACAACATAGATTAATTGGCTGAAAAAGTACAGATTCACAGTTAAAAATAGCTAATTCATTTGAATTACGAAGAACTCATTCGTGGGTACGGCTAATTATTCAAAACATGTGGACATTTTTTGGCACACAAACAAATGACAGTGAACGCGCAAAACGGTCGTTTAGAGGGTTGAAATGTACTTCAGCCGTTAAAATAAATTGAAACAAGGGCTACATTTTGCTTTGTACAAGAAAGCACCTTGCCAATGAGGCGGAGGAAGTAATCATTTAGGAAACCACTAGAGAGTAAATAAAAAAAAATCAACACAACCTTGGGTGAGCGGAGGACCGTTTCGTCAGAGACGTGTAAATGTGAGAACGAAATTATTTTTATTTGTTTTAGTGAGTCGGTCACATAAATCTCTCGGCTAATTGGTCGAGGCCTTGCTACGTTGTTATAATATTTCGAGCTCCTCCCGGAACTGCCGCGACACCTCGCCGTCCATCTCGGAAGAAACGGCCTCCGCCCTCCAGCCTCCAACCGCCTCCTCCCCCCCTGCCACCCATCCCACCATCGTAGGTAACACGTGAGCACCGCCTCCGCAGTTCTTATCCGGCCAACGTCTCATTCAAGACGCGACCATCGCTGTCCACTCCGCCTTCAGGACTATCTTCACTCCGTTTCGCCCAATTGGAGGATCGTTCCCCCTTTGCCGGAGCGAACTTAACACTAAATAAACAACATGTGGTCGCAGATGGTCACTACAAAATTAATCAATCATAAAATATGTGCTGCAGGTGCGTACCTTTATTAAGTCCCACCCCTTCACAAAAATTCTATCCTGGTTTCCCTGATGCTTGTACAAAAGTAAATATTGATTTTCTATCGAGGAGAAATTGATGGGTTGCATTCAATTGATTTTTTTACATTGGCCATTCCTCACATTCTTTCGCTTCGTCAGTTGCGTAACTTTTATTGAATGGAACTGTAGGCCTTGAAAGTTAAATTTCCCAAATTTAATTTTTTCATAGTCTCATTGCCCCCATTTTTTGAATACGTGAGGTGATCGCGCGCGGAGTGCAACAGTTCCTGACGAACGCCCAGAAAAATGTTAAAAGAGGATGTTTTTCAGCCTCCATGGTTTTCACAGACGGAATCAGTGTCACGGAAATTAAAATACTTCCATTTCGAATATTTATGCATATTTCAAGCAGATAAGTCGCGTGAACACTGGTAAAATGGTGAAAATTTGCCATCTATTTCAATTTAGGAAGCCGATTAAAATTTTATATAAACACATGTCGCAAATCATATTATTGCTGGAGGGCAGCTTTTGCTTTGTATTGTCATTCTATTGGCAAAATCAGAGAATTTTAATTTATTACAAGTCTGACAAGCAATGGTTGTCTCCAGATTTTAGTGAAAGCTTCATTTCGTCCATGTGCCTTGCAAATAACGTGGCAAAAACAACCCATAAAAAGCCCCGCTCTTCATCTCATCTTCTTCTCCTTGGTATATAATCGTTACGGCTTATTTTCTCCAAACAAGACACGTTATAAGATGGCAATGACCATTTTCTCTCGCCATTGCTACGCTCACCTTCACGATGGCGAGGGCTTGATCAAGGACCTCGAGGGCGGAGCTGCCGGACGGCGGAGGAGGCTCGGACGATGAGAAGAGCACCAGCACGGTAAAACCTTCCCGGGCGCGCTCAGCTCTGAAACAAGAGAGAAAAGCACGGAGTCAAGTCAAAGGAATTGATGGTTACACACTTCTTCTTATTGCTATAATAACATGCTATAAAATAGCTCACTTAAAAACGGCGTCGGGACATTTGTGAGGAAGGAAGAGTACACCGTCCTATTTCGTGACCCCTTCTTTGGTAATACCTTAGGAAGGCATTGAAGAGGCAAGTGCCAACTGAGACTTAAAGAATAAAACTTAAAATTTCAGCAATTGAGACAACAAAACCGAAAAAAGCAATAAAACTTTCCACCAACTGCATAAATATGGACTGCCTTTTGGTTAAGCTGAAAAAATGGAAGCTATTAATAGTTGCAGATCAGTGAGGTGGTTATCATACTCTTTACTCGTCAACAGAGGTTATGTGTAATAGAGGAGAAAGTAAAAATGGGCAATTTACAAATCAATATATAAAAAAACCATAGGTAATATAATCCTTGCTCCAGCATTAAGCGATTCCGTTTATGCTTATAATTTCATACAAAGTTGTTAGAACTAAAGTTCAAACAGTCGCTTGAATGGGATGTAAATCGTCACTAAGTCTTTGGCCTATTAGTACATACGTCCGAAAATAAATAAATATCTTCACCACACGATGGCATCCACAAATACTTTACCATTCTAACATAAATATTTAAAAAATAATGAAATGGGCATGGAAAGAGCAAGAAGGCCTTAGATAAAGATAAGCAGAGCTACCAAAACTACATTAGGCAAAGGGGTTATAAAGATATATTCCATGAATAATATCCCTTAAAACACTATCCCAATCCCCTCTTCAAGGGTATTGGGCATATACACTATGGACTTTGTTTCATAGAAAACCATATGAGGAACATTTACCTTGTGATGATGCCTTCATACACGTAAAAATATATGCATGTTTCCTACCTCAAAATACAGAGCACACAAAATACACTCATCCTGCGCGCATGGACAGGCATATTGAATTGGGAAGGCAAAAAAGACACCCGCAATACTCTGGGATTCTTTCTTTCCGAGTAAGAACACAATATGGTGTTTTTCATTCGTCTCTTTTTTCATACGAGTCAATTTCCTCCATTAATTTGCAGCCTGGATGCAGTTAACTCGAGGAAAAAAGACAAAAACACCCCTTAAGGAGCATTACAGCGCGAAATTTCATTCCTGTTTACGTTTTCATTTTTTGCCACCCATTTGGACTCCTCAAAACAATTCACTGCGCACGTTAAGAGCGCTCCGGAGAACGAATAAAAAAATTGCCCAAATTATCTCGTGCCCGGCCCACGCAAAATCTCGCGGGGCAGTAGACCTCCTCCACCCACACCTCGCAAAGGGGCTAGGGACGACGGGAGCAGAAAAAGAAAAACAAGTTAGTGAAGCCGCCCGCGTGTAAATCAGCGGTAAAAGGGAAGGAGGTCAGGATTATTCGAAACAAAAAGCTTTCTAGCCGCCGAGGAGTGAGTGGGTAAGCGGGAGGGAGGGATTAAGGGCGGGGGGTGGGGGGGGCGGGGGGATGACTTGTCATTCTTGATCCTTATCTCACTCGACTCCCTTTCTTCGCCGCAGTTAATACGAGTTTCCCGCGCCGGGAAGGAAGGAAAAGGAAGCGGTAGCTAGCCCGAGAAAACCGACTGCGGGAGAGACGATGCTCCTTCTCGCGGATTGTAGCCTTGAAATCCCATTTAAACTGGAGTAACGGCTCCAGGGGGAATGTGAGTGTGATGGATGGGGGAGAGAGGGAAGGTGGGAGCTGTAGTGGGCAGGATAATAAGGTTTTTACCGCCGATCTCTCTCCGAAGATCTGAGCAAATTTCATCCGATCTACACCATCGCGTGCCTCATTAAGCGGCATGAGTATTGTAAACTTCACTTTTTCCCCCGAGATAGCATTTGCAGAAACTCACTCGGATTCCGAAAGTGGGATTCCCCGTGCCCGAGTCCGCTTATCCGCGATGAGATAGGTATATCTCTGCGAAAAAAACGGATAAGGGAAAAGGAAAAAAAAATATCTTTCACTTGCACCTTGCACCCACAGAAAGTAGCATTTTACACCCATGGAAACGAATGGTGCGCCGTGGATTCGGGCGGAATTCGACCTAATAAAAGACTGGTTTCCTGGTACGGTGTTTTCTGCTTCAAAGAGCTTTCCTTTGAAATCTCGCACGAAGCAAATACTTTCTTCATAAATCTAACTCCACCACGTCTATGATCACTCGGAGAATCACACTTCCTCTCCTGCCCACAATGAAATCATTTATTTACTCATGAATATATATTATGGATTCGGGTGTTTGGCATTGTTGCCTAGGATAAGTGTTGCCTAAATTTCCACTTTTAGTTCACCCAGTTCTTGGCGCCACTTCGATTAGAGTCTTTTCTGTTGCTAGTGTAAACAGACGTAGTTAATTGTTGCTAACGTGATTTTGGTGAATATTCAATAACGATCGAGGAGATATAAATTAGTTGATGCTTAGAATATATCTTGCTATTGTTGCTATCTAAAATTTACTTTTTAAAGTCTAGAGAGGAAATATCTATTACAGGAAATCAGTAAGAGGTTAATGAAACGTTCATCGTGTGCCGACTACATTGTTTGCCAGAATCCGATTATAATTGGAAAGCATTAACCCTGTTTTGCCTAAATAAAGAATTCAGAATGCCTTGTTTGATCAGAACTTGCTTCGTACCAGGCTACAAAACAGGGTATGCGTCTACGAGGATCCAAAATAGGAGACTTGGATTGAAAAATAAGAATCTATTCAAGGCGGCGGTCAGTACATTCCTTTTTACCTACACTGCAATGATGGTCATTGGGAATACTCATGAAGTCACCTCGCATTATTATTAAATTTCCGTATAGCTATATTCACGAAGTGCTAAGAAGTTAATTGTGCATTTGTGTAATTAAATTTGGAGAGGTTAAATATATCTGAGACCGGAAAATATTAAAAAAGCGTATAATTACGCCCCGCGTGTAGTACTACATTTTTATCTACTGCATTATTATTACTTGTAAATAAAATGTGTATGTATATGTACATACAATGCATATTCATGGCAAAACCCGTAAGATGTTTTTATTTACAATCTGTCGACTGTATTTACATTTGGACTTACGTCTTTCATAACTAGGCGGCACCACTTTCCAAAAAGTTGTTTGTTTACGGAATTCTAGACAACAGTTTTGGCTACGAGATCCCAATCCATAATATATATTCATGCGTGAGACTGTGGTAAATATTCAATGACGATCGAGGAGGTATGAATTACTAGATGCTTTGAATAATATCTTGCTATTTTTGTGACTTAAAAGTTAATTTGCTAAATTTTAAATGCTAGAGAGGAAATATCTAGTACAGAAAATGTTTAAGAGGTTTAAGAAACGTCCATCGTGTGCCGACGACGATGTTTGCCAGACTCTTGATTCTAATTTGCATTAAGCCTATTCGGCTTAAATAAATAGTTTAGAATGCCTTGTTTAAACAGAACTTGCTTCGTACCAGGCTGCAAAACAGGGTATGCGTCTACGAGGATCCAAAATAGGTGACTTTGATTGAAAAATAAGAATCTGTTCAAGGCCGCGGTAAGTGCATTCCTTTTTACCTACACTGCAATGATGGCCATTGGGAAAACTCATGATGTCACCTCGCATTATTATTAAATTTCCGTATAGCGATATTCACGAAGTGCTAAGAAGTTACTTGTGCAGTTGTGTAATTAAATTTGGAGATGAATTAAATATATCTGTAGGCCGGACGATACTAATAAAAGTGTACAATTACGTCCCGCGTGTAGTACAAAATTTTTTTCCACTGCATTATGATTAATTGTAAGTAAAACCCCTGTAAATTCATGGTAAAACCAGCACGACGTGTTTATTACAAACTATTGACTGTATTTTCATTTGAACTTCCGTCTTTCAATACTAGGTGGCACCACTTTCCAAAAAGATGTTTGCTTACGGAATTCTAGCCAACAGTTTTTGGCGACGAAATAACAGTCCATAATATATATTCATGTATTTACTATTCGTAATGGGAATCCAGGTACAATGCTTGAAGAAGCCCTTTGAAGCCAATGAGAAAATTCTGGTGTTGATATTTTCCAATATTATCCTCAAATTCGCAATGGGTAATGAGGCTATTGGTAAATTTTAAGGGATTTTTTTCACTGTGGGTTAACTTAAAAAATATTTAAGGACAAAATATCTTTTCAACAAAGCAACACATTAAAAAATTCCAACGGGAGCCATAAATGAAGGGTGATGACTTCAAGAAGTAATATTTTTAATTACGTGTGAGCTCTTGGAAATAGTGGGTTAGGTTTCCAGAGAATGACCTTTGTGTACATGGAGATACTCGAAGTATAGAAAGTTGCGAAAATTAACTTCTAAGAGGGAAGAAGCCAGTACAGTAGTTTTCTCATTACATTGGTTCCTTGTCGTATGGAAGCCGCGAGACGGCATGCAAGCGAGTGAGACGAAGAGGCGTGATGTCTCATAGGGTGCTGATATGCCAGGTGGAGCATTTTCGGTGCTTGGTTTGTAAAGCGCTGGGAGAAAATAAAATGGATGGACCTAAATGAGTCCATTGTGGTAATCTTCAGCAATCACTGGAAATGAGATTTATACTGGCTGCCATAATTATCGGTTTTTCGTTGTTAATGGGGAAAAACGATAATTCATGGCTCATGGGATGAGACCTAGTAGTGTAATACCGCGCTCCTTGAGTTATTGTTTGTTTTGTGTGTTTTAATGTTTAATAAGTGTATTGTTCATTATGTGTGTTTTCTCTTATTTCTTATTTTGTGCTTTAATGTTTAATTGGTTTATTTTATATGGTCGTTGTTGGTTGTGAGGGAGTTGTTGAAGTTTTGGAGAGATTGCTATAGAGGAGAGAGAGGAGATAGAAGGTGTACTAGAAAACTGAAAATACAGCGCTACCAAAAGAAAAAACCAAGGCGTTACAGTAGCTTTCAGGCAAATAATCTGATTGCGAGTGTGAAAAACAGTTCTTCAAGCCGCTGTGGCTCGGGAAACTAGAGAATCTTCAACAGCCTCCCACGCTTACACACATGCATGCCGTTGTGTATGTACCTAGAAGGAGAGCATCGTTCGGATCGCCATTTATCGGCGGGTGATGAACTACCTGACAGTAAAAACGACACCCGGAAGAGTTTTATATTCCCATCAATTGCACGTTCAAGCGGATAAAAAAATACGCGGGAAACAAATGAGTCGGATTGCGCGCGCGGAAAAAGGTGGCGCAAGTGGACGACGGATAGGGAAATTCACACTCGGGGTCGCTGTCGACAGCGACTCGAGATTCTCCTTATGGTTATCGAACGGAGCCGATCGAGTCGCATTAGAATAAACACATCCCGAAGATGAAAGGGATATAAACATGAGAGCATGTCTCCTTATATGCTTCGGGAGCCTAATTCCTCCCTGTTCGGTCTGTTTCAATGGCCTCTTCCCAGGAGCCCTTCGAACGATGGGAGGAAAAAGACCTTTCGCCGCATTTGTTCAGCGCGGATATCGACGGCGGGTATCGTTTGTCACGCGTATCAAGCAGACATCTCGAATGATTTTTTGTCAATCCTCTAACATTCAATTTCAATCATGATTTTTTTTACAATCGTGCTTTCACTATTGGTGCGACAAGTAATTACTTTGATATTTACTTTTTATAAATCCTCATCAATCCTATTTCAATCGCGTAGTTTCAATCAAGTTGTTATTATTTGCATTTTTGAGCAGACATATATTTGATATCGCTCTTATAAATTGAATTAGAATAATCTTAAACTGACGATCAAATAAACGGATAAAATAAGAAATGAGGAAGTATACATTATATAGTAGATGTGGAAGGGACTTAATGGAACACCGTATAGAAAATATGAAAAAGATAACTTGCGCACATCCTGAGGCGCAATAGGTTTATGAATAATATAATTTAAGGATAAAGTAGAGAAAAATAATTCCAGAGGAAGGATTAAGGTTTATGAATAATATAATTTAAGGATAAAGTAGAGAAAAATAATTCAAGAGGAAGGATTAAGGTTTATGAATAATATAATTTAAGGATAAAGTAGAGAAAAATAATTCAAGAGGAAGGATTAAGGAATTAATACATTGGAGAAATAAAGAATAAAGTACACACAAAAGTTAAACTACTAGGAAGTAGAGGAACCAGCATTAGATAGTTAAAGGGTGGAGGGCTGCAGTCGAACAATTTGGACTGAATGGCCGATGGATGAATGATTGCAAGGAAATAGGAAAGAAAAGGAGCATAACATTTTCTGTAATTGTCTGCCCAATAATATTAATGCCAGTACTCCTTTGATCTAAAAATTCGCAAAATACTCGTTAAATATATCTATCCAGAGATATTCTTATGCCTGCAAATTACTGATGGGCAATCATAGACTCCAATGCTATCTCTCTATACGAGAGGATCACGTTGGTATCCTCCATGTATGCACACTGGATAGGAAAGGGACACCACTACCAACGTTGAGCGATGAGAACTGAAAAATCTTCGTAAGAAAAAAATATTATACGCTCTGGTAAAAAAAGAGGAACTGGTAGCCTTCAAGGAATGGAGGGAGGCCCGAAGTGAACAGCTCGTGAAACACCCAATCGCTCAAAGTCCCTCCAAGATTGATACCCGTTAACTTTTTGGAAAGGGTATATCATAGGGGAAGTGGCCGCATCACATGTTTTTCATCCCTAAGGTGAACCTACCCAGGGACGAAATTATTCCTCGTCACGCTTCCAGAGGATAGGTAAATGATAGGCTCACCACTGACAACCGTGATGTCCACGATCTTCTGTGTCACACACATTTTTAACACTTAAATATTCAGGGGCATCTCTACCGGAAAAAAAATAATTCATCCGTCGGTTTGTTGTACATGGCGTGGCTGTGCGTGAAACGAAGCGGTCGCTAGGCTACATCAAAGCGCATCCGGAGAGTCGTGAGTTTACACCCGCCATGGTAAGTCGATGGGAAAAGAGGACACTAGGGTGGGGTGATTAATGGAATTGGAAAGTTTTGACGTAGATTGGGTGGGTATCATCATGTATTGCTTTAAACAATTGACAGCGAATAAGTTTTTACTGTTCAACAAGGTGGCGAAAGTAATTTGACCGACTGTCCTCTTTGTGCTTAAGCTTTTTTAAACGGCAGAGACGGATAAGAAAACCCTAGAAAAATTTATGGAGGAGCAAAGCGCCGGCTAAAAACGTTGAATCTAATATCTAATAGTGACCATCTGTCCAAAGTTATTTATAGTGTAATGATTCTATGCGTTTATTTTTTTACGTAGAAGGCAAGCCTGTGTGAAAGTGGAACCAAAATATGAAAAAAACGCTGAGAAAATAGACGAAAGAAATGTCCGAAGAGCAGCATGAGGAAAGTCACGATAAAGACAAATAGAAGAGAAATTTATTTCTCTATTGGTAATCAATCCAATTCGAATGAAATCGACCAAAAAAAGTATTTTCGGATTCATAGATGCAAGAGGAGAAAGTAAAGGAAGGAAAAAGACCCGAGACATTAGAGCGGAGAAGGTTCATCCTTGAGCTATCCCTGCCTGAACAAGATTTCTCATGTCGCATTTCACATGTACCTTAGGCACACATACATTATGGAGCCCCGGAAAAAATTCTTACGATTTTTCTTTGCGCTGTAGTTGCAATAAGAAGTTGTACCAGTGACAAAAAATGAAATCTTAACAGAATTCATCATATGGAAGTTTGATGGGGAGGACGGCACAAAAAATGGTCCTGATATGCTTTCAGAAATATACTGTCAAGCTCAATCGGATGACAAAATGAAAATAAGTATGTGATTCGAAAATATTGTTATTTAAGCAATAAGGAAGTAGTTATTAGAGACGCTACTACTTTGAGCTTGTAATATTATTTCTTTTAAATTACAGATGATACGAACTAGAAAGGACTACAGGTTATAACTGACGGCGTAGTCAACCTAGCTGTCACTACATATACATAAGGATGCCGACAAATGGAGTGCAGGAGCCTCTAAATACCGAGAAACAGCTGAAAATTACTCAGTACGCGGAAAATAACCTCGGAAACGTACCGAAACAACGGAAGTTTGCATCTGGCAGGAAGAGTAAATGAGCGAACAAATGACTGAGACAAGAGTCAAAGAGAGTGTGTGAGAGAGAGAGAGAGGAAAGTAGGAAGGAAGAGAGCCATGACCAGGGAGGAAAAGATCTGCTCCTTTCCCTTGTTACAGCAAGTGGGCATGTTTGCTCGGGAAGGAGGGACGTAGTTGCACTCAGTAAGTATCCTGGAGGAATAGCACGCGCACGTGGAGGCCTTTGTGAGGCAGTAGGTGGGTAAACTCAGTAGGGGGTGGGATGGGAAAGGAGAAGGGGGGGAGACAAGAAGAAGGGAGAGGAGGAAGCAGGAGGGTGGGGGAGGGAGGTGGAAGGTGTATGGCGGATGCGGGTGAAACTCCCGAGACAAGGATTAAGAGGCAAATGAGTAACGAGGAGAAATGGAGAGTGATTGCTGAGCGTTTGAGGGCTTTGGAGGGGTTAGAAAAGGAGATGGGGTGCAGTTTAAGACAGCCTAGCGTGCGTAGAGGGGAGGGGGAGGTGGCGGGGGTTGACTCAAGAGCGGTGAGTAAAAGCTCCGGCGACCGGGAGAGTGTATGTACGAGCCAAAGGGTTGGGAAGAGACATGGAGGCGCCTCGGCTTTCGAAGGGAAGGGAAGGGGAGGACGGAAATTTATTCGATGAGATATAAACAAAATAATTGCGTGGCTTCGAATCCAGTGACGGCAGAGAGACAGTGAGATATCAATGCCTGTCGTTGGGATTGAATGCAAGACTCCTCCGAAGAATATATCCTGTTTGTCTATTCAATCGGGTGATTCCGCGTCATGGAAAGTGCTAGGAAACCAACCCAACAAAGACAAAATGAAATATCATAGCTTACTACTTTCTAAAATTGATTAAAAGAAGATCATTATATTTATAAATAAAATGTTAACAAGCGAGGCATAGAACAAAAATTGTTTCGTTAAAAGATCGGGTTCTTCATTGGTCAGGCATGCAGCTCCATTTTTTTCGAGAAACATAATGGAAAGCATAAAGTTTATTCATTAATTACTAAGAAAGTTATATTTTGGCTGGAAATACAATTTATGTCGATTATATTAGTCTCCTCAAGACATAATAAAATGCCATAGCCATGGGTCATCGGGTATGTAAGTTGCTCCTTAATACTCCTACCCAAACTATATGCCACTTCATTCACAAATAAGCTATTAATAATTTTCAACATTCAATTTAATCTCAGTATTCCGCATTTACCGATAATTTTATTTACCTAACTTGGCCTAACCATATTATACAACGTGCTCTTCAGCTGTCAAATAAATGTACCTACTTCACAGAATTTTACCTATAATATACCTTCTTCAACTGTTTCTCGCAAGGAATTCTTCTTTTGGTGGTCATTCAGGTACATCTAATGAATATTAAGTTTTCTGCATCGGAAAACTTTTGTATTTCTTTTCTAGTTTAATGTCATCCACATAAGCTACGCCTAAGCCTTATCTATAGCTCATTATTTTCAAGAAGTACCTCAAACAAAACATGACTGTACTAAAGCCACTTTAACAAAAACAGAGCTTCGAGATAGATATACTCAACGCTAAGGCATTAGGGATTACCGGTGAATGACCTGGAACTATGCGGTGGAATGGCCTGAGTGGATGGGAACTAGTCTTGAATTTTTGATGACTTTTCTAAGGCACGGCTTTCCCACAACAAAAATAAGGGAAAAACGAGGCAAAAGATAATCGGAAGCACTCTCCACCAAATTCCATCAGCTTATATCACGCCTGAATTGATGATTCACGGGACATGACTTGGCTCAAATATAGAAGGAAGATACTCAGCAAGGAAAACTAATTTTCATCGATAAAATAGGAAAAATATGAAAAAATGGAACTTGTGAGTGCCCATACCTGGTGCCAACAGGAAAAAAGATTGGTGAATTCATTTACAGAACGAATGGTCCACAAGCAGAAGGCTCACTAAATCAAGCGAATGACTTCCGAGTGAACTAAGGAAACACTAATAACGTGTGAGCCACGCGAACACAAAATAGTAGCTTTGATTTCCCAAAAAAATATAACCGCACGTACGCTCAACGGCAGTAAAAGTTTACCAATGTGAGTGATGTTAGCATTTCGGAGACTGGAAGTTTACTGCTTCTGAGAAGAGAAGGAGTCGATTTTAAATCAGGCGGAAGTTAGTCCTCGCCCACCGATTCACTGAAGCCAATGAGAGGACCGCGAAAGGCGGAATAGAGATGAAAAAATAGCGTTCCCAGAAGATAGCGAGCGCGTGTTCATGAATATTCCGAGAGAGAAGCCAAGTCCCCAAGGGCCCCCACGAAATGACCGGAAACGAGCCCACGATTTCCAATGTATTGAGAGACAAAAGGAGTTTTCCTCCACCGCGGTTAATCCTTACCAAACTCCCAACGGCCGATGAGAAAGAAATAAGCGGAGATGGAGATAATAGCGGCAGGATATTCCACACCTATAGCCCGAGGACCGATCGTGGACCAACTCGCATTTTTGTCTTCTTAAGTCGGATGTCTTCTCTTCGTGAACTGATCCATAAATTTTCCCCATTTATTCAGTTTCACCCTCATCAATGCATCGAATGCATGCAAATTTCTTCTGATCGTGACATTTCGAAAGACCGAAGGCCTATGCCAACACCCAGGTTCTTGGCAAAGATTTCATGAAGATGCCCCAAGGCTTCGCTCTCCCGGACCTGCGAGCTCTTTGAACGGTGCCTTCTGCTCGATCGACAAGGGATTCGTGCAGCAAGATGTACCGTTTATCTAAGTATTAGGCCGACGATATTGCGATAAAATATATGCGGAAGGAATAGGTAAGGTGGGAAGAGCAAAATGGTAAATTAATAGTAAAAAAATGGACAATGCTACAAAACTATTACAGTGAAGAATACAAGTGGATTGAACAAGCAATTCATTTACCCTGTGTTTTCGGGTAACAGAGTAATTAATGATTTTTAAAAATTTATGCATTCTGATTTTCAAGATGCTATTTTCATATTAGCAAAATCACAATATTACTGCGTTTAAAAGTTTGATTTTTATTTAGCGTCCCTGAACTCTTTTAGAGCGACATTCAAGTATTGCACCGAAATAATTACTCATTACAACATACTGGTGTTCTCGTGGATTGACTGCATATATTCCTATTTATTTCTTTTTCAAAAATCCTCTTCCTTCCGAACGCTTAAATAGCTGGATATCAAGTAAATTAGAGAAATTTTCAAAATTAGTCATTCAATATTTTTTTGTCAGATTTCGGTGGAATTACTATGCGATTTATACTAAAAAGCGTCATAATCTTTAATAGTTCATCCTTTAATGAGAAGTATTACTCTGCGAATATTTATTAGAAAAATGTTACAATGCAAGTAACTATTTTCTAATATTATATTAAAACGTAAAGAACTAGCGGAGGAAAGTAATTGATAATGAGTAAGCTGAGTAATTAAGGTTTTAAAATTAGAAGCCGAAGAGTGCTGCCTTCATGCATTGTAGTTAATTCATCCAGGAACGAGAACTGTTATGCATGATATTTAAATCTGGATAAATTAATGAAGGAAGAACCAATATGAGCAAAGGATTTGTAATTACTGGACGAGGATACAGAAGAGAAAATAAAAGAAGCCGGTTTTGAGGACAAATAGAAGGGAATGTGGAAGTTGAAAGATTTTGGGGAAAGAAGAAGACGCCCGGACGGAAACGAATACGTTAAATACTTCATGGTTGGATTCCCCTTTCTATAGAAAGTACACCGAAGAGAAAAGGGAATGGTGCACATAATTTATTTATTCGTGAGCACATTCTCAGCTACTATTACATGTCTTGTGTATCATTTAGGGAAGAAATGGCGCGTTTCAAGACTATAAAGTAGAATGAAATTATAGAATCATAGGTATATTCAATTTTTCACTTCAATGGAAGTGTTGTAGCATAGCTATAGATCAATATTCTTTATTAATACAATTTAAAGTTTAATAAAATGAACACAAACTTTAAAATATTGGATAAAGCCATTGCGTTGAGATGAACTACGAGCAAGTGTGACGTAATATACCACTTTTGAATGTGAAATACCAAAAGTATTGCCTCATCTACAATAAAAGCAGGCTGGTTTTGTTAAATGCCTTTGAAATAATTGCAATTCATACGTTTTACTAATAATGATCACATTATGATGGATGTGGAACAGATAGACTATTGCAAAATTTATATAAAAAATCATCAACCCGCTGTGTCTTCCCCTAATTCATTCCTCTACTTTCTATAAAATATTTCCCGAACTGTGCCATATTCTTCCACCTTATTTCTATGACAATTTTCTGATCTCATTCAATCATTGAATGGAAAAAATCGACACAACAAGCGTGTTGTCTTAATTACTCCCAGTTAAGGAGTGCAAATGCATCAGCTCACGACTGCGTTCAGGGGATTGAAATACGAAAATTAAAAAAGAAAAATTTGGCCGCGAACCCTCATGCAAAACCCATTATGGTGCATTGTACCACACAACAGTCCATTGTAGAGCTTATCGATGGGCACCGAACCCAGAAAGTCCAATCGATTCCGAGCAGCTTGATTGATACTTACTACCACATCGGTCGGATAAGTGTGCTGGTGGGGAGGAAGAGAGGGAAGTGTAACAAAGCCCTTGCGCTCTCCAGACGCAAAATCGATAAAACTTGTTTACCTTTTTAAGAGAGGTGATCTCTATTTGTTTTCTGGCCTCAAGGAGAGAAAGTCGACATACTTTTTCAGCTGCGCACAAGTTCAGCACCGTGCATCGGCCCAATCCCTCCTTAAAGCGCCCTTCTCCCACTCCCGCGCAGTCACAGCCGAATCCTAAGAATGCCACCGGACAAATAAATCTTCGAACCCGCCAATTCCATTAAAAATAAATCTCCGATTTTTCCGTTCAACCTGAGAAATCCCGCGCCATCTCCGGAGACTCGTGAGCGGCGAGAGACCACAGCATGGGATTGAGTTGTATAGAGCTACCCCGGAAACGGGTTTTCGTTAAACGCCTAATTAAAGAAAAATATATATAACCTTTCTTTAACATTCGGAGTGATTAGGCTCCCACGATCTATCAAGCGGCCTCCTGCAGTGGACTCGGCAGATCAATCCTTTAGGAGTTCGATTTTCTTCGATATATATCCGACAAAAGCTCGTTCGAGATGGGAGGGGAGGATGTGGCGATCTAAGATGGATGGACCGAATAGCGCGGGCGTAATTTTCAATTGCGGGCGCACACGGACGACTAAGGTGGGCGCGGGAGATAGAAAGACCGACGGGCACACTTATTAGCGGATGCCCTACAAAATAACAAACGATTACCAACCCACACACGCGCGCGGGCAACTATCTCTTTACCCTCCATCGGCGAGCTGACTACCATTCGCCGCTGGCATAGGAGGTAAAGAAATATCGAGATACCGGTACATCCGGCATATTTTCCCCGATACGTCGATAGATAGGTATCGGAACATTTTCGAAGTCAGCACACCAGAGTATTATTTGTCATCTTCTTAATACTTCGCGCCCGATGTGTATTTTTCACTGCGTCCGTTATTTTAAAATTGATATTTATAGCTAGGATCGTAAAAAATATTTGAGGGGCATTATCGGCATTTTTTAATCCGAAGATTGGTTTGCAATTGGTTTGAAGCTCTCCACTTCTTTTCTGCTATGACACCTAAATTTCTCCACATAACCTCTTACAATAAATTGATATTCCCTTTAATGACTACGTTTTTTACAAGTTCATTAAATATTTATGAAATTAACATTTCCAATATCTCGGATTCAATTTTATTCGATAGATTTCCTAACTTTATTTCTAAAATTATTTTGGCAGTGAAAAATGATTTCAGCGTAATTCAGCAATATAAAAATAAAATATTAGGAGCTTTTCACTCAAGGCGTTAATGTTGGAGCAGATCGGAATATACAGCGCACTCAAACGACGTCGAATGGAACGACTTGCGGAAATGAAGAATTTAATCACCAGCCGGTGGGTGGTATTCTACAGGTACAAAATAGTCTCGGCCGAGTTTTCCATAAATAGTTTACGAACTCATCCAGACCAACTAAGCCATATAGTTCAGAGAAATAAAAATTTTTATTATCTTAGTGCCTTATCTTATTGTAGCAGTATATCTAACGAGAATAAAGGCAAAAAGAAACATTGCAGATGCAATTATCGAAGTTAAATTAATGAGCACTCCTCCAGTGAACATCACTTTAGATTCCGATCTGTTTTGAAGAGTGCTATCAGCATCACAGTCTGAAATAACGTGAAAGCAACTTCGTTTTCGTGTTAAGACGATTACAGTACACAAACACAAATGGAATATACACCTTGACCAACGTGTAGTTACAAAAACATATATATTAGGAATTGTATGATAATATTTTATTGCTGTTACATATTTTATACCTACCATCCATACGCTAAATGTATACACATACATACGTGTATTTCTCTGGTTTTCAAGTGTAATTTGTTTTCATTTCCCTATATCTTTTGACTGCTCCTACTCCCTTCATCTGCCCCTCTCGCCCACGCAGACACGATAATATCCAATAGAGGTGGTTCATTTAACTTGATTTATCTCCGCAGCGCCCCGTACGAGTCTCCATTGTTCTGAAAGACTGTCTCGAGGGGGTTGGATTAGTGGGGGGCGGCGGCCTCCTGGCTGGCTGACTGGCTGGTTGGTCGGTTGGATTGGAAGTTGGCCGCGGCGGAAGAACGCTCGGATAGTGGGAGTGAGATGGATGCATTCGCCGCTGGATCGACGAGGAAGAATGGGGGAAACGAACGCTGAGGGCAGAACGGGGCAATTAATCGTGAATCATTGAGACATTACAAAAACGACGTGAGCCTACCCCGCGCAACCATCTCCACCTGTCCGCTTGCCGCACGCCTAAAGGACGACCAATGGGGGCCCAGCAAATAAAGCGTTGCGTTCGTTCGCTCGTAACTCCGTCACCCCCGCCATGCATCCTTAGTGTTGGTTATATGGAAGTGGGACATATGGAGAAACACGGCGATGGAAAGAGAGATAAAAGACTGGGGAGGAGATAAAGGCCCAGTTCAATAATAACTGCACAGATAATAATTCCACAAAATAACCGACGATAAAACGTTTTCCGGTCTATTGTACTGTCGTTACCCAACCAAATATCTTCCTCAATTAAAAAAAAACTCGAATTCTGAGGATATATCACAGCGCGATAAAGGGTAGGTTATCTAGAGGTCAACGCTGATCGGAAATTAAAATAAAAATTTTAAAAAATTTCCTATTATTTTTATAAAAAAATATTTAAAAATCTAAAAAAAGAAATATCTTAACATCGAACTAAGAAGAAAAAAATAATATTTTCTTAAGTGAATGAAAGTTTAGCTTAATACTGGAAATAATTTAATTCAATTCGAGAAAATTAACCAAACAATGACAAGACCACAACGAAAAGTGTGAGGCGCTCTTACATATTTGGTAGTGGTTTTGGAAGTGGTAACCACGTTAGTCGATGGATCCATTTCCATGGATCCATGGAAAAGCGAGTTAAAGAAAAGCATGTAAAAAGCGGGTGAAGAGGACGCAAATCACCTAGAATATCGGGTTGGTGCGGTGGCTTGATAACTGGATATCCATCTTGAGTTCTCGGGTTTGAATCTTGGCAGAGGCGACATTTTTCTGCGGTATCCCAATCACCAAATGAGTGCCGAGTGGGAAGAACTTCAAGGTGCAGCACTCCGTCCGTCGGAGGAGATGTTGAACAATGCACCCATTGGGGACTTCCACGGACAGTAATCCGAGGCCAGATATCTCTCCCTCCACCCTCAATTACCCGAAACTACCTTTAAATTCAAACCGATTTATCCTTATAGGCATAAATGACCAAAGTCGTCCGTCAACTCCCTGATTAATCAACAAAATATACTGTCGCTCACTACTCCTTGTCAGACAAGCAGAGATGGCTTTCGAATAGGAAAGGAAAGTACATTTACATCTATCAAGTGCCATGAAGCCACCACTGCAGTTTGTTGCAGGAGATGGTCCCATAATAGGCATCGATATTCGAGCCAGTTCCCGCCTCCGACCAAGATAAGTATCGGAGAACTCTTTGACACCCTCCGGTGCAGACCGAGGCGTCGGGAAGAGCAAAGTAGGCATGCAAAGAAAAGGGCGGAGTGTGCCCCTAAATGACCCCTTTGTAGGACCTTCCGCGAATATGCTCGCGCACCCATGCTCTCTTTACCATCCCTTACCTGAAGGTCTTCACTATAGGGTGCCATTAAGTTATGCAATGCCCACAGAAAATCCGCCGAGAGGCGCCAGGGCGGGCGGAGTACAGCGCTAGAAACGCTCTAATTACATCCAAAAAGGAGCTGGATCTTCATTGGCTATTCTGTCAGCTGATTTTGTCTTTTGGAATTACCAGGCTCACTTCCCTATTTTTCGATATTATCTTCACTTTCCTGAACTTCAATCTCTCAAAATGAGGTTTCTCATAAGTTCCCTCACGTAAGTCGTCTGAAATGTCTAACTGATTCCCTCCACAGCCGTGCTTGCGAAACAGTCTCTCATGTATCATTTGCCAAAGGCAAATTTCCGCCTCCTCCGGGGTTTAAACCCAGGTCTTCACTTGAGTGTGTCATAAAGTTATGCGATGCCCAAGAAATACGCCGAGAGGCGCTCACCAATGAGCGCAGTAGGACACTAGAAATTCTCTAATTACATCCGAGAAGGGGTTGGATCTCCCCTGGGTATTGATTTTATTTTTTGGACTATAACCATCCTAACTTCTATATTTATCGATATTTTCTTCACTTTCCTGCACTTTAGTCTCTCTGCATGAGGTTTCTCTTAAGTACCTTCTAGTAAGTCGTCCGAAAATTGTAACTAATTCCCTCCATAACCGTGCTCGTGAAGCAGTCTCTCCTGTATCACTTTCCAAAGATAAATTTCTGCCTCCTCCGGGATTTGAACCCGAGCGATTCAGTAGGAAGCCAGTCCTTTGGGCACTGCAATAATTGTTCCACAATATAAACAGAGAATGTGAGAGGGAGAGTAGTGGAAACTGGGTCTTCCACATCCACAAAGAATCCACACCTATCATTTCGCGCAAAAAAATCAAAAGGCTTGTCCGCTGCTCAGGATTTAAAGCCAACCCATTTTTCAAGTGGGTAATTCTGCGGAAATGATACTTTGGTGTGACAGGGGAAGAGAAAATTGAAATGTGCCATCTCTTTTTTTTCCCACTCGCCAGAGAGGCCCCATACTGCGAGTGGCATGCCAACGTACGAATAATTGCTTAGTGAGAACGCATTACTTTCGATTCGATTGGATAGACATTCGATACCCCCTGAATTAATGCCCTTAAATCAGCGTCCCAAATTGGATTTGGATCAGTCTTCACCTCTTGATATCACATGGAAGGGGTTTTGAAATATGATTATTGAATGACTTATTCAAACCACTTCGGGGCTAGGAGGCCCTCTCACATTGCCTAAGGCCTCTGCTGATTATTATTTTTTTTAGTCGAGATACGATAGTATAAATTCGTAACTTAATAAATAAGAATCGGCACATGAGATATTGCTCGATTAAGTCAAACTTGGCAAAAAATTATACGGACGCAAGGAAAATGGCAGGTATTTTTCGTTCTCCAAAGATTAATATTTTCACCACACCTCGGGCATATATATCCAGCGATGACCTATTTCAGCACATTTTTTCAACATATTCAGCATTTGGAGCCAAGGGAATGGAAGAGAACATTTTTTTTAGCAAGTAAAATATGTCAAAGAAAGGTAAATTTACGAAAAATGTATTATGCAACATTTTGATCGTGGTTTTAATATCCACGGCTAATTTATTTGAATTAATTTCAGTACGTAATTACTTCAGCTTGTTTATAGCTCCAACGATAGAGTTAGCTCTTTCAGTGAACGTTTACAACGAAAGTGCACTTAAAAAATACGTTTTGCATATTTAAAATGCAAGCTTCAAAATTTTACTTTAAACAGTCACACAACTTACATCAATATCCTACGTATCGCCACCTGAACTAATGTACGATTTATTCAATTAGGACATTACATGGAAAGCTAAATTTAATCTAACGAAAAAATTGTCAGGAAAGGAAGAAAAGCGTTCAGCTATTGAAATTCCAAAGGAGCAGCTGTAATAGTTTTAAGCGTAGATCCATCTCAATAGCAGACCTGTTGAGTTGAATCCACGACGGCAAAACTCCATACAAGTCCCCCTATTACACTCGAAGCGGTCACGGGCCAGCCGACGACCTCGTTAAGGCGATTCTAGTAAGTGGAGGAACACTAATGTAAGTGCTTGCCTTCCGAGGCATTGTTTCGCTTATCTAATCGCCTCGGCTTGGAGCACGATGCACGAGGCGTGATAAGGATACAGAAAAGGCGATTGTACCGCGAAGCGAGAGAACAGAAGGGAGGAAGGAGGAAGTCGCAGACTGGGAATTGCAAAGCGTGCGCACAAACCTTGCGCCCCTCGGTAGCTTCGGCGCCGAGGGACCTCTTGTCACAGCACGAAACAACTCACCTTGGCACGGATCCGTAGTATAAGAGCACACTGGCCACGTGGGTGTGATCCAACGACGCTTTCTGGACGGATGACACCTCGTATAGGATCAAGGGCCTCCCTGCGACATCTCTCGTGCCTGAAATGGATTGAAAGTCGTCAATTACACAAATACCACCGGATAAATATTATTTTAACAATGCATGCACTTCATATTAATACATATACTTGCACTTCATATTATTACTTATACATCGAAACCTAGGTCGAATTAAAATTTATCTTAGTGGAAATTCGCCTTTACTCTTATTTATTATGATGATGAAGAAGAAAGAAAACTTGAGGGGGAGATTCGGATACATCAGGGCATTTGGAGGCGTTTGAGGCGACGTCTCGATGCTAGACTCGAGTATCGTCCACAGGGCAGAGGTGAATCGAGCATCGAAACGTCGGCCAACATGGACTCACTCACCCGGACGGAAGCCCGAGAAAAATTTTAGAAACTCGTAGGCCAGGAAAGCATCAGATCCAATTTATATTTCAATTACGAAGGCTACCATAACATATTTTGAACCTCATTTAGGTTTAGAGAACTCACAAAGTTAGATGATTACCGGCAGAGTCAGATGACTTGTGTGTGGGTGAATCGACAGGAACAGTCCAATAACCTATCGATATCGGTAGACCACCTACATGACAATGGTGCAACAAAGAGTGAAACCAAGTCACCGTATTGACAAAACAGCCGAAGAAAGCGACGCCAACCATATATAAAAGAGAGCTCTAGATTCCGGAGCAATGAGTGGGCAAGCATTCCCTCCCGGCCAACGCAAGGTGACCCACGCACGTCCGATCCCATGGCGTGGGCCGCGCCGCTTATTATATTCCTCGCGCACCACCACAACACGACGACGCAAAGGGCCGCACCGATTCCTCACGACTCCCGATGGCGCGATAAGGGGCCGCATGAGCGGATTAGCCACACCTCGTGACCGCACTGGCACACGGAGGTCCATGCTCATTTGTTAACGAACGGACGCGGCAACGGGAGAGTTCTTGAACTTTTTTTTTCGGAAACCGAAACCGAAGGGAAGCAGGGTTCTCCTCACGATAGGAACCATTGTCCCGCTGACTTATTCCATTCCCGTCTGTATCTTCTCCTCTGGAGATAAAAAAACGCTGAATCCCATGGAGAAGAACCATTTATATCAGGAAAGGAGTGGGCATAGGATGAGTGGAGTGCTCTACTAGAGTAGAGGGGGGTTTGGTTGGTCGGTTATTTTGGGAGGCGTCCCACATAAGGTCATTTGAGGCATTATGGCAGGAGGGTGGGGTACATAGATTCATATTAATCTGCCAACCTGAGCGCCACGGCGGTGTGTGGCGAGGGTACAAGGACGTGGTGCACTATGGGGCATAGTAATTGAAAGTGGAAAGGGATTAGGGAGAATTTCTTGTTAACGGAATATATTCGTCACCCTTTGTTTTTGGCATAGTCAATAATAATGCGCGGAAAGAAGACATTTTTGTTCCTACCAGTTCGGCAGTGCATCTTTCTCTTCAAATGCCGCTTCTATCAGATCTAGAGATAGTGTGCGTTGTCAAAATAATATCCTTCGTATACTAAAACCTGCACGGTTCAAGTACTCTAAAGGCGCGTAGCCTCTGAGTTCCAAGCGGCTCCCAAGCTACAAAGTTCTTCTCCCGCCAGCTGTGTGGCACATTCTATTCGCTCGATACTATATTTTAACGGATTGTGCGGCTTCCCTTTGTATTTTACCTACTTCTTTTGTGAATTACATCTTAGTGTGAAGGCTGCCAAAGGGTTGCGTATCGGTAGGGTCATTAGGAGGATAGAGGGAGGGTGGATAGATCCCCGGTGTCGGAATCAGCCCACCACTCAACGAAAACCGCCTAGTGGACTACATCTTAACATTCCAAACGGCAGATGGAGTATTGAACTTGATAGAAAATAGGGATGGCCATTAGTTAAAAAAATCTCAAACACAGCCGCGATTCGAACCCAGACCAGTGGGACAAGAAGCCATTCGGTGTATCCTGAGCCACCCTCCACAATTTGAGGGTGGACAATCGGAAGTTCTCTCTATAAAGGAGCAGTTGCGGCGTGCTCTTGCCGCTGCTTCGGGATGTGGAAGTAATGTTGGAGGGGGACGAGATGAGGCGTGTCTACAGGGTGTGGCGCAGCAGGGAATCATGGGAAGGAGGCAGGGATGAGAGGAGCGGCCCGCGGTGCAGTGGAAAAAGGAGTCAAAAGTGTTTTTTTCAGAGGCGTCCCGTTCCGATGTCCGCCTCGAGGAGGGCGTGTTGTTTTGAGCCAGAAGAAGATGAGAACAAAGAGCTTGGGGGTTATCAACCCATCGATGCACCGGAAAGTGAACTGAAGGAATATGCACTGAAAACAGTATTCCGTATGCGTAGAAAGGAAAACTTACAAATTTCTGACGTACGACTGAATCCTTCATTCAACATATCCATGCATGCCTAGTGAGAGTTGAACTTTTTATTTCGTTCTCACCAGACCTCCGTTTTGGACACAGCCAGGTGTGTTATGAAACATTTTACACAGTAGCTTATGGGAGCATTCATATATTGACTGACTTTTGGTCAGCGCCTAGCGGCCATACGGAAAGTGCGAGGTTGTGCTTTGGACTGGGACGAGTGCTGCACGACTGCTGTGAAATCATCCCGAGCCACACCCCTGCGCTGGCTTGCACGGTAGATGATGGATAATAGAGACATTTTAATAAATTTTAGCTAAATTACAGACTGATATTCTACCAGCGTTAAGTGCTCAGTGCTTTACAATGCAAATGAACTTACGACTGATATGCCATGAGCCACACTTATCGCTGAGCGCAGATATACTTGAGCGACATGAATTACTTTTATGCCAATATATTCATAAATGACCGCTTCTCATGTCTTCACGACTTCTGAAATTCCTATGCACTTGGTGAACCACTAACGAATTGACTAACAGCAAGATGGATCGATTGACTTCAAGAGTCGTTCTCAAGCGTTGTCAAGGAAAATGCAGTAGGGAAGAAAAGTAATTGCTATCTTAAGTCGTGTACTACACGGTAGTATGTTCGCCTCCGACAAGTTTCTGGTCTGACTGCGCACTGTTAGCCTGACTGCTATTGGCCTGCGCCTGGCATTCCGGGAGAACTTGCACGGTTCGGATTTCAGCTGGGATGAGGGCTTCATGCCTGGTGTGGAATCACCCCGTACCACATACCCTAGTGGTGGCTTGCACGGTATTTCTTAGATGTAGATGAAAAGATTGAAGATCTGTAGCTGTTGTTACATGATTATATGAATACCTCAAAGTCAATGAATACCTAATGATTATGAAATCGTTTCAGGCTTTACATGGTGGAAATGCGATACATCCATGATAAAATATAACACAACAATAGTAATATCCACACTTTAAAGTGATTGATTATATGAATGATTATATGAATACCCAATAACTCAAAGGTCACTCGCAGAAGCCCATCTCAACACAGATCGTACTCTTTGGTATGGCAGTTTCGAAGGTATCATTGGACAAGTACGATTTGGCTTGAACAGTTAAAGAATAAACAAGAAAATCAAATCACTACCCACGGCTTGGACTGATGGACGAGCTGAGAAAGAATTCACTACCGTTAAGCAGAACCTTGATCTTATAATTCACGCTCCACGCCTTGGCTAGGCAAATGCTTCCTTATTGTCCTCACCGGATTTCCCCTATTTGGTTTTATTTACAGCCTCCTCCTCCACAAACTGTTGCTCGTGTTAATTAGCTATTCATCGACTTTTTCCGCGATATCGCCCATCGGAACACGGATGCCCGGGCTGCCCTCCGCTTCCCTTCGGGGGCCGAGCGAGTGAGTGGGCGCAGAGACACCGAGATTGAATTGATCCAACCCACCAGCCCATCCCCTTCCAACCCGTATAAGGCGAGTCCACGCCCTCATCGAATGCCCACGCCACGCCTGACCCCTTACCTCCCTCCCGCCCCAAACCACACCCGAATCGGATCTCCCACGAGAGCAGAAAATTTCATAGTTTTTTTAAGCGAGCCTATCCTTCCCACTGGACTCGCACACCTTGGGCTCGGGTTCTTTTCCCGATGGTGGTGGGAAATTTTCAACTGCGATCCCACTTCTAGTTGGGTGCAAGGAGCGGAAGGTACAGCATCCCGACCCTTAGAGAGGGAAGACAAACCATGGTATTCTTGCCGTCCCTCATTAACTCTTTCATGTCAGGTGTGCCGAATTAGAAAGAGACCTCCGGAGTCGTCTCAGCTCTTACGCTCCAAATTCGGTACAAATAAAAGTTTAAAGCAGATTTTACGAGCACTTGGAACAGTTTAAACGGTGTTTTAGTAACCTTCAATTCAATTATTCAATTATATAATGTAACCATCTATAAAGGGTTAACGGCAAACAAACGCCGGCGTTAGGCTCGTATTCTTCCATGTGCCCTATCCTCCACCTCTTGTCCCAACATATTTTAACATCCTTAACTTGACCTTATGCCCTTTGAATTTTTGATTACTCGTAAAAAGTTGAATTATGTCGGCTTATCATGCATCTACGAACAGTGAAAGAAAATTGTCACTTTTGAATATTACATCCGTAAGCATTGAACATTCTGTCATTTTTAAATTTAACATCCGTAACTTGACCTTACGTCCTTCGAATTTTTGATAACTCGAAAAAAGTCGAATTACGTCAGCTTAGCACGCATCTACGAACAGTGAAAGAAATTTCTGTCATTTTTTTAATTTATGCCACTCAAAGAAATATTTTTCGTCACCGAGGCAGGTCGACTCTTCGCAGCTCGGCTATTCTCCAAGTCTGCTGCACCGGTGGGTAAGGTGTGGACTTGAGATACATAGCAACTAACAATCTTTCCCCCAGGATGGTCCAGAGGAAAGAAAATTGAGGGAGGGAGAGAGGGAATGAGATAGATGGACGAAGAACTGAATATTTTAATAGTGAGCCACTCGCTCTCACTCCCAAAATCTTGACGTTAAAATACAAAAAAAGCCGGGAGACGATCGAGGAACGAAGCATTGTGCCGGAGGTGGTGATCGGTTGAACGAGGGAGATAGGATTCTGGGGAAGTAGAAGGAAAGGGCGTGGACAGCGGGCGGGAAGTGTTCCGTAATACATACTATGGATATCACCGACCAGGAGATGAGATAAAGGAGGGAGGTGTGCCCAAAGCATGTGCCGACCCGATTTCCTGTCTCGCTCCTCCTTCTCCCCCATACTCCGGAACAACATCTCCATTTCCATCCGTTTCCTGGAAGCATCCTACTTATATAATAGGTGCGCCGTAACACTCGAAGAAGTCTCTGAGCTAAAAATTATGCAACGACCCAATAAGAAGCGGGCGTAGGGAAAATTTGGTCCCTCTTTCGGGACTAGAAAGTTTCCACGCGCCGGATTTACGACGATCTGCTCCATTCCATTCGACGAGCAGTGAATCGAGAACGACTATCCAAAATTCAATCGTCATTTCAGGACTACTGACGTCGTTTACTCTCCAAGTTTTTTCCCGATACTTAAATAAATAAGAATCTGAGGCCAGGAAAGCGATTCTGTTTATAGTAAATGGCGCGAGGGAGGCTTTCACGTTTCATCAAAGGCAAGGAGACCGATAGTAATTTCTCTCATGGTAATTAACATGGTAAGGTGATTAACGAGAGAGAAATTTATGAGTGGCACGCAATAAAAGGTCACAAATTGGGATGGTGTCGATGAAATGAGTATTTCTGGGAAAAAATATCTCCTAAGTTGGCAACGTAATATTCTCACACCTACGGTTATTCGGTATTCATGGGGCGTTTATCTGTTCGTTAAATAATTTAGAAGCTTCGAGAACCATCTGATAGAATTCCTCAACGGAGCAAGATGCGATAGCACCGTTTCCCTCAAGAACGGAGAAAAATTATATCAGGCACTTAATGGGGACACCGTTAAAAATGTGTCTTTTCAGCAATAAACTGATTACCGCGGAATCTTACCCTCAAACCTTGGTGAATCAAAATAATAAAGTAGAATAAAACAATACTTGCACGAAGATTTCTTCCATGAAAGTGTATTTTATTACTTTCTTAATTATAAATAATATAATGTATTTTAAATGGTTGTTGAGTACCGAGAAAAATAATAAAAATCGCTGTAGCTCATAATCGCCCAACAGTCGTCGTTATTTTTCCTAAAAAATGATGAACGTTACATATATCCACTCAACATGAGAACAGTCTAATGGTCGAAGAAGCGACGAGGAGACTGAAACAGTTATGAATAGAAAACAATACTACTTAATAGACTATTAAAAATACCAAATTCCGATGGAAAGATTTACTATTCTGGGCTAAAGTCGAAAAGGTAAAGGTGATTAATGCATCACAATTTGAATGTTTTTGACAAAGCATATATTTTGCTACCAGTGATGTAGGGATAACAATTGGAAAAGGAGAGTATTGAATTCTTATTGGAGCGACGCACAACTTAAAATGGCTTCTAAATGCAATGGTGAAAAAAATTTGCTTTCGTAGGCATAGCACAGACAAAGATATTAGTTCAGAGGTAATGGGGAGCTCTTTCCCGGACAAGCTATTTTTAAAATATCTTTTTTGGAGTACGGATTCAGAAAAGTAGTTGCTAGATAATTTATTTCAATTATTCACTGTTTTTAAGGCTAAATAGTGATTGGAGAAAAGTTATCGCATCTCAAACGCGACATAGGGACATACCGCAAACGCTTTAGCTTAGACGCGAGAACGGGGGATAGTAAAGCAAAATTTTTTTCAGACTTAATGGAAATTTTTAGCATTAGTTGAAAAGAAGGAAGTGCAACATATTCCCTCTTATTAAGCCTCTGTGCACAACTCGGTTTCATCAATGTGTTTCAATAAAACTCAACATTGCCATATTCGGATTGCATTTGACCGAGGGAGAAAAAAGAACGTAAACAGGAAGATTGCTCCTCAATGTATTCACCATCCATCGGAAGGAGACGGCCCCGCTCTTCAAGCAATAAAGAGATTGCTTCGGTTTCATCGAGTCCGGGGCGCGCCCACTTCCAATGCCCATCTCGCTGGAAATCTCATTACTCCATCTCCTCGATCAGCAGCCCCTCTCTTCTTGGATCCTCCTCGCCCCAAACGACCACGGACGCAATCAAGACACTCGCCGTCTCTCGGGACACTTAAACGGGCAGCGAGAATAAAGTGGAAGATTCGACCTCGTCACGGAATACAGATGTTAAGACGGCTGCTGAGAGAGGAAGCGGTGAGAGGATGGGGTCCATGGAGCGTCTGAGGAAGAGGTCATCGGTCAACGCTCGTCCACTCCGCCGAACATTAAAGGTAGGATGACGGGGTCCAGTCGGAGATGCTGCATGTGTTGGAGATGAAAGCAAAGGACGAGAAATGAGGAGAAGATTTGATGGGGATGAAGAACAAGAAGTGATACGAAAAATGGAGAAATGATGGATCAGCGCTCAGAGGAATACGCCGAAATATTTGACCATTCGGGAATTGCACCCCAGTCAGACACGCAGGACGTTGATTTTATTACTCATGTTTTCCATTACCATCCCCCACTTCCATTTTCTACTTTATTTTATCGGAATCTGGTTATGCTCAGACTTCAGTTGTTTCATTAATGAAAGTTGAGATATCGTGGTTGTGTGGTGTATTCGATGAGATGAGCATCACTATAAGTATAACCTTCGCATGGTGCCGGAAAGTATAAAACACTATATAAATAGCAAGAATATAGAGGAAGATTCGACCCAAAAATGTGTGGACATTTGTCGACTTGGTATGCATGCACATGCATATTTAGGGGTTTCAATAAAAAATAATAAAGAATAAACTTGATTTGAAAAGAGTGCACGTTAGTACGGGTCGTTTTAGTATTTTAAATTTCCCCTCCCCCTGGAATTGACGCAATCAACAGTTAAAAAGTCACATGTATTCATTATTTATGCTCTGTGCGAGTGAAAATGTGCACCAAACTTTTCTAGGCGTATTAAATGAAGTGAAACCAAATTTTTTGACGATATTATTCACCAAAAGGGAGATGGGGCTGCGAACTCCCCAAATCGAGTTTGAGAGTCCCAGATGTCTGACGAACGTAAACATGTCTAAAAAAAATTGGCCGCCGCGTGGGGTTAACTTTGATTATGGGTGCTCTCGACTCAAGATTTCGATTCAAATAAACACAAAAAACGGTAAGGCGAAGCGGAGGAGGGCAGCGGATGAGAAAAAAAATACTGGAGAGAATACAAGATTGACAAACGACCGAAGCAAGGTTGGAATGAAAGCAAGTGCAGACGGAGAGGGAGGAGAGAATCAAAATTAGTATCATGTTGTGTTGGAACGGGAGGTGAGTACTCTTAAAAAAAAGTCCACAGACGACCAAAACCTCGCCCTCCGGAAAGTTTTCCGTGTCTTATTTTATTCCCTGTTACCTCATTTCGGTGCGGCGCTAAGAGACTGTGAACACGACGGATGAGACGTCTATGGACCGTGACGAAGGGACAACAAACACCCGGAGACGGGCTCGGCTGGTTTAGACTAAAGAGCAGAGAGGGATGGGAAAGAGAAAACAACGGTGACACTCTAGCCGGTTACTCAAGGAAAAATAAAGAACGAGACAAAGCGAGGAATTGATAGTCTTAGGCCGTAGTAGGTGAAGTGAAGCAGCCGAAAATAAGTACAATTGACTTTCATGAAATAATCAAAACCTCATCACGAGATGCAGAATTGAAGATATTAGGATTCGGAAAGGTAAGCAAAATAAGATAATAGAAAATGCATACAATATGTCTTTCATCACAAATTGAAGTTCTCATCGCATAATACAGAATTAAAGTCGATGAAAGATCTTAAATATTCCCGGTGTTTTTGCCGGATAAAGGTCTCTCGGGTATTCCACCGGGTAAGCAGCTCCATGTCTTGTGAAGGACGAGGTTTTGGTCGTCGAGGTTTAGGTTGTCCAGGAAGATATGGAGCTGCTTACCCGATGGAATATACGAGAGAATTTTATCTAGCAGAATTAAAGGCAATAGAGCCCGTCATAGATAATAACGAATTTGAAATATACTGCTTTGGCTTTGGGAATTGATTATAAGTAAACGATTTAAAAAAAGGCCACCATCATGATTCCTCGGATCTCAGATTCCCTACCCCAAACGGATATTGACGTTTTTACTAGTTGGCTGTAATACTGTCAACTGTGTTACTGTCGGGATGCAGTCCATGCTCCCGTACTTAAAAATTCTACTTAATTCAAGCTTGAATCAGTATCGCATGCGGCAGACCATCGGCCTGACTAGGAAATTTTTGGCATTTTCCCACCCGTATAACGTTCGATTTATTCGACTCAATTCATATTTATTACAATAAGTTTTAGAATTAGCTGTTATTCCATGGCACGCGAATGATGACAATGATATATTTTCTAATCCCATCATTCTAACTAGTCGAGTATAAGGAAAAAAGCCGAACTGCACGGAAAATATATATAGATTTTGTCATGCATAGATATTACTATTTGACATTCCAACGGTCTTAGTTGGTTTTATTGGATCATTCTTACTCTCGTTAAATAATTTTTCTGGTCAGACGATTGCTTCTCGCGATTTACCTCTTTATTACGCCGTATTTGCGGAATAAAAGAATCCCCAGAGTTCCACCCGACACCGATTTAGGGTAAAAACCGTTAAACTCGGGTTTATACTTATTGAGTTTCTCTTGAATTGAGTCACTCGCCAAGGATCATGCGACCAAGGTTGTCGAAATCCGTTGGCCGCGACTCAAAGCACGATTCCCACCACCACTAAATGCCCTGCCTTTAAATCGTTCACACGAGAGATTTTTTTAAAAAGAGTTTGGGAGAAGGGATTCCCCCCTTTCTCGAGGGGGCACGTGGGCGAGGCGATAATGGAAGTTAGTCTGGGAGGGAAGGCGTTGATCCCATCTTTCTCCGATGGGAAAGAGCAGCGAGCCCAGGACGGCGTGGAGCAGAAGTGGATGCTTAAAAGCGGCGGAGCGATGGGCCGCTGGAATTATAGTCGGGAGCTTGAGCGAATGGAGCACGAGAGACGATGACCAATCGGGGAGAGGAGTGGAAACCCTTCCCCATCTCCAAAGATAGGGCAGTCCGTCCACGATTAATCGTAAGGTGGCCTACGGTACTGAATACGTAATGGCTAGGGTGTCTCTGCGAGTTACGGCCAGGATGGATGGGGAATTGAGGGGAATCGGTATACACTGGGCGTAATATGAACACGATCTGTACTCAACCCACAGCAAACACTCTCCCAAAACTATTTCAAATGCATTCCAAGTTGTAACAGGAAGACGAGTTACTTGGCACCATATTGCTTGTGGCTTCACAATTTGCTTTCGGTGATGAGGAAAAATGGAACCAGTCCTGGTGCAATATTGCTAAAAAATATCGCAAGAACAACCAAACTATGCCAATGAAGGTACTCGGGTTATATCTACGGTAGTTCAGTAAAAATGATGTGCAAAAGATAATTGTCACTTAGTATTAGTAATTTGGCCTCAGAAAAAGGAAAGGAAGCGATAATGAGATAGCTTAGAAAACAGAAGATAGTCAGATTACGTACAAAAATGAATTGAAATTAGTAATTTGGCCTCAGAATATGTAGGGGGTGTGTGAGAATCATAAGAAAGAGATATCTATTATCGATCAAATAATAAGAAAAGATATTTCGAAAAACTAACGAAGAATATAATATTGCGGGAACTACAATAGGGAAAATGGGGAATAAGGAAATAAGGAAAGGAAGCGATACTGAGATAGCTTAGAAAACAGAAGATAGTCAGATTACGTACAAAAATGAACTCCTTATCATCTCGAATAAATTGTAACCACAGCGGAATCACAGGGAATCACTACCGCATAGTTACATGGGCTTCAACAGTTTTTTCGTTTGCAACAATGCAAATATGGCTGGCGTTCAACATCCAAACCATATGCCCAAGTTGTGGATTGCATGTTATTTCGTAGATGTAAATGACCTGCTCTTATAAGATTTGATGCAAGTCCTCTCCCACCTCGGGGGCCTCGGCCGGGCCGTCGTTTCGGAAGACGGGAGGCCTGAGTCGGTCCGGACCTTGAGTGCTCCGGGTCATCGTGAACGGGCTCAACCCCCTTCGAAGGTTACTACATATATTCGGGCCGGCCGTAATTTTCATAATTCATGCATTCCGGCGTCGGAAAAAGATAAAAAGGCGTTTATTCCAAGCGGAAAGGGAGCAAGATGAACGTGGGTGGATCAATAGCATCGATGGATATTGATATCGGGAGGGGAGAGTGAGGAGTATGGCGGAAGGGTACTTGGGGAGATTGGAGCGAACGGGCGGCGCCTTAATGAAAGCTGAGCCCGAGGAGTCGTTTGAGGCGCGAGGGCCGTAATTCATACTTTACGGTGGCATAAGTGGGTGCTTAAACTATGATCGACCCGATCGAAGGACTCGGTAACACACGAAAATCTAAATAATTTATAGGAAAATATTATTTTCAATTTTTACGCGGACTGGAAAAGAATGTGGTGCCGCGGGGGTAGATTCCTATCAATCAATTTTCTCCCTCGAAGCGAACCAAGTGTGGCCCTTGAAATTTTAAGTTATCTAGTTGCAATGGTTTTGGTGTTCACCACCATGCATCACAAGAAAATATTTCCGAACACAACAAAGATTGCCCCATTGCACAACGGAAAATTGTTATTCAAATTAACGAAAGTCAGAGAGTGAGCTTTGATTGTATGCAACTATTTTTGAACAAGAGACAGAAAATTTGTTATTGATTTTTATTATTGTAGCTAACTAACCAACTCAATGGCACAGATTAATGGCACAGGTAATAGAGATTTAATTTATATCATTAACAAATTCTGTTGGCGCATGTTTTCAGTTAGAATTCCAAGTGTTGTGTAAACAAACTTGCCCTCCATGACAACTCAATTGTTTTTCTTTTCTTAATTTAAATTAACATTTTGATAATTAATTTAATACTTCAACATTTGTATAAAAGGATAAAATAGTATAATTGTCAGAAATAATTTATCTAGCATTTTTTTCACGGTCATAATTAAAGAAATACTACAACAAAATAAAATTTGAAATGACGAATCAGTTTTGAAACGCGCTATGAGAAACTAATAAAATTTCCTTTGAATTGAATTAATACGACTTGTGAAAATATCCCTCATAAAATCTATCAGGTTAGAAAGACCACACGTGTGGAAAGAGATATGGTGTTTCGAATCTATAGGCCCGCGATAATTCGCACTTTTTCTCTTCCTCACAGAACATCCCATTACAGCCGAAAACAGACCAGTAATACGGGTTTTCTCACAAGTTCTCGCACCCCTTCATTTACAAGTTTTACGAACTCGGCGGACAGCCCACGAAGAAGTGTTTACCCAAGCGAGGAAATGTGTATAATGTAGCATCGGTGCGAGGCTGTATTTCACCCGCGATAAGGCGGGAGGAGATTTTTTGCGAGATAATGAGGGCAAGTGCATCAGGTGCACGGCTTTGAATGAACCGGGTATCCTCGGCGACAAATACTTCAAGTGCACCCCCTCATGCGGGTGGAGAGCACAATGGGGGAGAGATTTAAGACGCCCATATTACAAGGGTAGTCACGACGAAAGGCCATATAATGCCCCGCAACCAGAGAAGGAAGATACAAAATAGTACGCAGGGAGGAAGAATGAGATTTAGAGATTAAATCAGCAAGTAGGTCACTCTTTCTTGGCAGATGTGTTTCTTCTGCTAGCATTTAGCATGATTTAGTAGCGGAAAAGTATACATAAACGTATTCAATCGTATGCATTTACTCCAATCTGATTTCGGGTTAAGGTTTTATTTCATCCTCGTTAAGAGTTTGAATAAGACTAAAAGATGAGACATGTTCCATGGTTTCAGGCTCAACTATGTGGGAGTTGATTTTCACAAATGATATAATAACTTGGTTTGCTTCCACTGGTTTATATTTTTGGTACAACCTGTTTCGACATATCGGTGGTACCTGATGAAGTACCTGACTTAAACACCAAACAACACAAAGGTACCTGACGATGACACCGTTGTGTCGAAACATTTTGTACCAACAAAATAAATCAGTGGAAGAAAACCAAGTTTTTTGTTCATTTCTCTAAAATATGAGATGTTTGGGTTTACCTAGAATATCACCTCAGTATAATATTCCGGCAAGCCATAGATTTTACTCTCTTCGAAGTCATTCTACTAGGTCGACCAACCTTCTGTAATGAAACCACCCCATGAAAGCTACCTCAAATAGCATATCTCCGAAGCTGATTAAGAGCTAGATACTAATTTTCAATGGAGTGGGAAAAAATACACCCATCACTGGTGATTACTGGCTTCAGCTCGAAATTCATAGGGAAATAGAAAAATCCATTAAAAAAAGAAACTCGCATGCTATTACGACGCATCTGATGTCCACTATAGGCGACGCAGTTCATTTCATTTTATATAGGCCCATCAAATGGTAGTTTTACGCAAGAGATGTCAGTCGGGTGAGGCCATTTGGCAGAGGGTATCGTGAGAACAAGGGGGAGAAGGAAAGTCGAAGAGAAACTCGGTAAGTAAGCATGACTCAACAAATGAGGAAGGGTCCCTTGGGTCAAATTGTTTTGTGCCTTATGCCGCAGAAGATAAATGCGGCGCACTCGAAATTTTCCCAGGGGGTGGCTGGCCGGACAGAATGGTACGGAGCAATCCTTGGGAATCGAACGCGGATCGCAAAATCCACATAAAAGGCCGGATCTCTGCAAGTTGATTAAGCTCTACCCGCCGCGAAACGGGCGGTGTACCCGTGAAAGACAATCGGTCATTAGCCACGGGAGTTCAAACGCGTGTTCAAATGCGACTGAATTCGAGGCGGGGTGATAAGGGTGGGGGTGATGGGGTATGGCTCCTAACTCGAGTGGTGCCTTTGACTTCCCAGTGTTAGCTGCCCTGAAGGGGGCCCTCTCAAAGCTTGCTGGTTGCGGTTGTCTGGGGCAGCTGTTGCTCGCGTACCGGGCGATGGAACGGCCGCAACCGGGATGATCTTTTACGCTGGTCAGCCGACCGTGCCAATACAAGGCCGAGCGATACAGGGGAGTTTGGCTGTCCCGCCCCCCCCTCTCACTCAATTCCGGAGCGGATACGAAAACCACGAGGGAGGCCGGAGGGAACCAATGTAGAACCCCCTAAACTACACCCCGGGGGGCGATTCGGAGGGTTTTTTTTCCGAAGAGGGAAGAGAGGAGGCCGTCTGCGTAAACGACCTGAGAGCAGTACGCGTGTCTGGTTGTTGGTACCGTTCTAGAAAAGGCCGTGAGATAAGTGCAACGCGAACGGGGAGACAGCGTGCCCGGCATGAAGATGGCGAAGAGGCATGCATGCTCCGGTCATGGTTCCCACCGTCGCCCTTGGATCGTCCTCCCAAGGGAGCTCTTATGTGCCAATCCACTTACATTTCGCCAAATAGAAAGAGACCACGGATAAAACTAATTACAGTCCACGGAATTAGAAGCGATGGGCTCCAGTGAGGAAGGAAGGGGTCTAGTGTACTCTAAAGTTTTAACCATTCAGGTTTAAAAAAATTGTAACGATAACAATATGCAACTCATGATCCCTCGGAGTCGGAATCTTGTCGAGGAGATGAATTTCGCCCATCATTTAATCGACGATATCTCTTTGTACTGTTGTTAGAGTACACAAATATCCAAGAGAACCCACAACCATATTTCATTTTTTTAAATGTCAGTCACCGAATGGAACCTCATACTTAGGTATGCTCTTGGCATTGAATAGTCTCTATAAAACCCATCAAACGAAATTCCACACTAAAACTTATTCCAACATTTTCCTACTTTCCTTCTCTACTATAAGTGAATTAATTATGTATTTACTTTTGCTAGTATGTTTAGATGAATAAAAATTTGGAGTAAAAATATACTTTAACTACTACTGCAGGTAGTCTCAATGGCGTATGGCACGGGTTATGATGACATCAGCCTTGAAAATTTGAGGGAATACAGAAAAGGGATAGGGAGAGGGAGGGAACGACAGTGAATGTTATCGGATAATCTTAGTAACCAGCTGTTTTTGCTATAGCTGGTAATGGTGCGAGGAAAAATTTATTTTGCACTTATAGTTCGGCGGTTTACGTCTCTTGTTTTATTGCTTCTATCTGTAATAGAAGGATAGAAGGGGTGAAATATCAATCCCCTTGTCCACCGCAATTTTTACATGAATTTTTGATCTGAATATTTAATGAATTCTTGGTTATCATGAAGCCTCCGCGTCTCTATTAACGTCCATCACGCTAAAACCTGCCATCAGCTGGGTAACATCAAGAGAATGCACATTATTCCCTTTAAATGATTGCTTAGGCGTTTCAGAATACTCTCGTAAAAGTAACCCAAAAACCTCCCGCTGCAAGACAATCTCTCTCTTTCTCTCTCTCCCACGAGAACGCTTCAGAAAGCCGAAATAAATTAGCATCACGTCCGTGGTAAATGCCCCCTCTGACACCCAAAAGAGGAGGGGATTTTACCGCCGAAACACGAAGTGGCGCGATACATCACGCCGTTGACGCCAGATGAAAAATTTGATAAGCGCTTTTCTTAATTAACTGAATAATATCCCGCGCCTCCCGCCTTAATTTTCTTTTTGTGCCCATGTACGCGCTCGGCGCTGGTCGACTCGCTCGCTCGCGAGCCACTGCCTTATTTACACGGTTCTGTTCCCCGGGCCTCCCCTGGGCAAAAAACAACACAAGGAGACGACGGACAAAGGATGTGTTCTACGCGGGTCATGCGTGCTCCAACCGAATAAGCGCGATGCATAGATTCCGACGTTCGGGAACGACGATGATTCTCAAAGTGAAACGGTGAAGAAAAAAACACAATTGGGAAAGGATGAGGAGAAGAGATTTTTTTAAATCTGGGATATGGGAAGTGGGAGAGTAGGTTGCATCTTCGGCGAGAGAGGGGAAGGGGAGTGACGGAGGAGGGGGAAGATGTGGAGAGGGGAAGGGATTCCCTCCTCATGGAGGCGGAAAAAGAATTGCCGCGACTCGACGTACTCCGCGGTGAGATTGAAAGGCCGAATGGAACTGAAAAGCGAAGGCAAGGTCGGTTACGATGGAAATAATTGAGATTTAATGAGAAATCCCAAGTTATTTGCACCATGATTCCAAACCTTTTGCCTGCGAGCACACTTTTTTCTACCAGCACAGGTTTTGTGCGAGCCATTTCGTAGGGAATGATATTTCAGTTATGTATTCGGTTAATATATCATGGGTTTTGTATTGCGCAAAGACACGAGGCTAATTTTATAGATGGATAAAGTAACATTGTTTAACTCCTTTTGTATGATTTTATTGAAACCACACGGATTTCGATGCTTTTCGTCTTCTTCAGATGACGCAAAGTGTATCGGGTTTTGATACTTGCAATTGATTGACTGAAGATGATACTGAGGGTCAAAATCCGGCTTGTGTCAATGAAGTTATACAAGTGGTGTTGAAAAGTGTCTAAATTTGCCTGTGCTGCATAAATTCCATCAATTAAAGTCCACAACTGTTTATATTGTAATTTGAGAGAATCCAAACAAGTGAATTCACGATTTTTTCTACTAAGAGTTGGCCGATGTTTAGTGTCTTTTATTCTGATCATTGACATTCAAAATGGATGATAGAAGATGAGAAAGGCAAGCCGGGAATATCGCTATCGCTTTTATAATAGTTAAATTGATTAAAACCATGCTTAAATTAGCGGAACTGCGCTCATGCACCAGTAATAGAACAACTAGATTGAATTCCGCAGTAAGCATGGTACTGACTCAGACTTGCTGTACAGGTCATTCTGAAGATACTTTTACCACCTTTCATCACCTTTTTTTAAAGTATCGGATTCTCGGTCAATACAATAAATATTTCCAAACAACTACAAAGTTGTACATATAATTATTCATAGTTTGTTTAAAGCTCAGAAAAGTAATCTTTGGAATAAAGATTTTAAACAAGGAGAATATAATTACAAGCTTTATTTATCTCCTGCGGTGACATAATTCTTTTATTATCGTTTTTTTCGTGCCCATTTCTATTATAAGATCACCTCTCTATTCCACCCTTTGAATAACCGTGTTCTTCACGAAGGACTACTTCAGCAAATTGAATATTCTTCGGAGGTGATAAATTCTTTTTTTTCTCTCTTCCACAAGAGGCGTAGCCATGACAAGCGCAGCTCTTGTTGGCTTCCACTTGAGTGAGAATTTATATGCACACTCCAAAATATATACAGCCTGCGCTTTCAAAAACCATAAGCCGTTAGATAAACAGAACGGGGACCAGCGATGTGTGGGCTCTTTCGATATCCATCCGGGCTCCTTCAGTCGCAATTATCCCAAGATCCTGAGGCGGCGATTAAAACACTTTGGACTCCACTTCCGAAAACTAACACAAAAAAATTACAACACGATTTTGAAGTTGCGCAAGATGCAAGCTTTCTAAATCTCACTGAAATATTACGTGTGGATTCTTTCAAAATATGCCAAAGAATTCCATGCCACTGGGATGAAACAAAATGAACCACTCTTGAAAAAATATCTCCACACAGTAAGGCCAAACAGTGCCTACATGGTTCTAAACGACAGCCCGTTTCCGTCATGAATGCCAGATGCCCACCTTGACTCCCAGAGCATTAATATTTCCCGTGAGCCATTGAGATTTAGTGTTGTCACGGGGAATGCTGAGCTCACGCACGAACGTCGTGCCGGTAAAATATGGGCGGAAAAGGGGGAACAGATGATGGCGAGGAGGATGTTTTTTCCCCCCCTCATAGGGAAACCGAGAAATTTTTTCTCGCATTTGTTCCGGATTGGGAATAATAAATTTAGGACGGATTATTAAAGAATGGGGCGTAAAAGAGGCCGGTACGAGCTAAAACTCTCAGGGATCGCAGTAGATACGATTTCATACAAAACTGGGAGGATGTATACAAATCATTAAGGAAAATCAGAACCAGGCTATCGAAACTAGCCTCCATAATTAAATCTGCGCGCATAATTGGGAGACTCCGGAAGAAGGTTATCTCATCATTAGGCAATAAAGAGGTAGAGAAGGGAAGATAAACGAGGGTGCACGCTGCGGAGACGAGAAATCACTGGCCACGTTCGAAACCGTGTCACCTGCCATGCCCTCGAGTCAGAAGAAAACGCTCCCGTCTTCAAAAAAAAAAGACAAACCACAATAATGACGGTCCGCCGGACATAGCAGAAATGATTTATTACGCATGGATCGTCTCATTTTTGAGAGAGACATGCCATTTAAATGTCAGTCCTGGTGAATATCGTCGCTGAATACGCCTCGTCCTGGATATTTGCGCGGGCATTAATCACTCATAATTCGAAAATTGCATCGAATAAATGCCACGCACCAACGATAGTAGGCAGTAACTAACCCCACTACGTGCGGCGGCAGTTTTTCAATTATTCGCCCTCCCATGACTCCCAAGCCCTTCACGCAAACATACATACACACACACACACACGATTGGCAAGCAGTAAGATAATTTATGGACTCAACATTCGTGCTCATGACGGTACGAAGAGGGACAGGAGCCCTTCGTACATAAGGAGACGACAACGATCCGTGATCAACGATCGTGAGAGACGGATATGATTTGAGTCAAAAGGATGAGTGCGGGGTGCATATGTGTGGCGAACCGTTGGCAAATGGTTGGGCGACTGAAAGAGAAGAATATAAGAGTAGAAAACTCAAGGAGGCATAAAGAGGTGATCCTTGCAACGCAGTAAGAGAGACGATGATATGAAACGAAGGACGATTGATAGTATAACGGGTCTGACGCCTTTTGAGTGAGAAAAAGTGAACCCACAATCAAGACGGCGAAACGTTAAAGGTGTTGATGAAGGTTAGCGAGAACGGCCGTAAAGATTCAGAGCGGGAAGACCAGCCGAAAATGGTCCGGCTAAACACGACGACGCGTCAAGGATGTTGCGCTGCCAGCCTATAAAGTAAGGATAGCTAAAACAGCTCAAAGAAAAAGAGGATTGAAAAATGAGTGTAGAGATAGGAAAAACAAAGATATAGTTTTTACTGCAAAGTATCAGTGGTCAATGGCCTATTACAGGAATTCGTTCCAGTTAAGAAATCGAACGACACCAATTTAGTGCATCGAGCCGAATAAAATTGTTTTACTATCAAATTTCCATCCCATATTCTTCGTGTAATCACTTTTGGTAGAAAGGGAATACAAAGTAGATCTACATCTACATACTACCTTCCGAACCGCCGAATGGGCGTGTGGCTGGAGGTGTTAGGACACCAGCCGTGTAAAGATGTAAGGTTTTTGGAGGTGAAAGGGTGACATGTTTAATGGGATTCTATTTTATGGAGCTCAGTTTTTATAGTGTTCGCTTTTTGTGCAAGGAGAGAATGAGTTTTTGTACCTATCTGTGTCCGGCAGTGTATCTCTCTTATTTAATCGCTTCTGTCAGACCTAGAGATGTAGTGAGGCGTCATGCTAATATTTTCTGTGTCGCTCTGAAACACACTAGTTCAGGTTTACGTGAGAATAATTAAGAATTGGATGAGAACATTAGGAGAAATGGTTGTGCTGCCAATGGCTTCCATTCCAAACAGTTGTTTTACGGCCACTACCAACCACCCTTTACTTCAGGTCCGAGAGCTCTAATAACATCAATGCAGTGTCTCAGGGGGGCTATTAAGTGAGAGCCTGTCCCCATGACTAAAAGGCAATGGGCTTTGCGGGAAATAAAGGGGCGCTTGAGATGGGATTTCTTCGTGGGCGCCACTGCGACTATAACAACCTTCTTGAACTCTCAGGTTGACGGGGTGGAAAATTGGCGCAGTTTTAACATCCGAAATGAGCGCTTGAGTCGCTCCATCTCTTCCTGCCTGTAAGAAACATCTTCGTACCTCATAAAATAGAGGAAAAATGTGTTCGCGTGGGCACCAGTTTGCTTTGAATGAGTTACTTAGTTCGTCCCATACTACGGCTTTGTCCGTGAAAAAAATTACGGAATACGATAGGATAAGGAATGTATTTCCACAGCATTGCAGTTTTCTACACAAATGGCCCCTATTACTAATTAAAATCAAGTCTATTTAACCGATATGGGAGGCTGCTCGTCGACAAAAATTAGGCACATTTTCCTGACCTATTTTCTCACACCAAGACGAATGATGGTACATGAAGGGTACTGAATAACCTTGAACGAGTGGTACGAAGGTTACATAACCTCAAATGGTTTAATGAAAACTCGAACACTTTAATGTGCTGTAGCTTTAAATTAAATCAGCAGATTAAAATATTTTGTAAAGCACGAGGTGTAATTACGGTCTTGAGGTGAACTAACCTTTGTATGCTTACAGTAAACGACTTTTGACGTCGAATTGCAGTGTAAACGGCTCTGCAAGTCCGCTTTAAAAGTTTCTTTAAGTCGCTTGTGGAAGATTATTGTTACCAGAGTAAATTGCACCCATCTGGCTCAGCTATAACTTGTGGAAAACTTTTCGTTAGAGAAAAACATTCGTAAGCTCTTGCAGAAGAACATGCGGAAGTAGTTTTCCATTGTAAACCACCCAAGTAAAATGTTCAGACATGATAAACTTGCACACCCCCCATTTCCGTGCGTGCATAAAAAATCGGCTGGAAGCCGTAGGAGTAGGAGGCCGGACGTCAATCAACCAATAGATCTTCTAAACAGGGCCAAAGAATTCTCTGAGGCGGACTCACTCCATCGGGTCGAAGTCATGCGTGAAATTCTCCTTCTTCCACAAATAGTCCATCCGCCCCAGTCCTCACTCCCCTCGACTGTCGAAATCTTTCGAAACGAGATGAATAAACGAACACAGACGTGACTCCAACTTCTATGCGTGAAGATAAATCTTCATCGGCGGAAATTCTGGCATATATATAAGAGCCACTGGAAAACCATGGAGTCAAAGAAGAGCACTTGGTTTTTCTGTGAAGAAATATTATTTTCCCCGGCTTGGATGTTGACAACAACATTATTTCACGCCGTTGGTTTATTGAAAAACTTCACTTGGTCATGTTGAACAGCTTATATGCAGTATTCAACGAATGATTGTATATGAACTTATGCAATGACAGCGATATAATTTACCATAAACTAATTAATACTTCAACGTCTCTAGCGACGGCCAAATAGGTCTGTTTTATTTGTTTTGCGATCAATAGATCATATCGAAAAATATTTACTGATGACAATTAGTATGATTCTTAATGCGTTAAGCGGCCTTCATACCATGTATACATATAGTGAGTTCCTGCCTCTTTTTCTTGAGCGTCATTTTTGAGCAATAACAAATTTTACCATCCATTTGTTCATAGTTAAATCACTTCTATCTTGATCATAGCTACTTACTCCCCTCATGTCGTCTGATAAGCCATTTATGTCCCTTCTCTCTTCCGCGCCAACCAAATCCCTCAACTTTCTTCCTTAACCTCTCAAGTTCTCTAAATTTATGATAAAATTGGAAAATGACATCTGTTAACCTCCGAGGATGGTCAAGAAAACCACAAGGTTAGAGGAAATTAAAAATCACGGTATTTTCCTCAATTAGTTTTAATTGCTTTATAACTGGGATGAAATGAGACTACTTCCAAGGTCATTTAAATGTGATTAAACAAAGCTGGTAAAGTGAGGAAAGTTAATTTTTAATGATTGATAGTTTTTTCCTGGAAAAGAAGAAATTAACAACTGAGGTGTCATTTCTAGACGGAGTGTACACAAAATTCCTATGCAAATTGATATCGCTGAAACCAGGAAATAAAGAGCATGATATTGTATCATTTATCACTGCTCAGGTAAAATATTTTGACCACTGTCAGAAAACTCATAGGAATTTAGATTAAGAGCTTTAAGAAATATGCTATCAAAATATATTGATATATTTGAATATTGAGGTTTCCCAAGGCCTGAATAAAGATATTAGAAAGCGCTGACCTGGTTAGTCGGGGAATCATCAATACCGCCGTCTTTACATCGTGGATTTCAATTTTGCCCAGGGCGTCAAAGCTGCATCGATTTCTGTTCGAGGCGACCAGTCCTAATGAATTTTTCCGGTGTCCAAAAGGATAATACCGCGTTCGAGAGATATTTAAGCGTCTTACATTTGGAACGGCGCTGGACTCGCCTGAATGAGGGGAAGGGAGAGCGTCGGAGACAGTAAGTGGGAAAGATTGGCGTAGATGAAGATAAATGGACTTCGCTTGTGGCCGGCCAATGAGCTGGAGGAGACAGAATTATGCACTTTAGCTCGATGCAGTCGGACCTAAGCAGATTAAGTAGACCAAGTGACAGAAATAGGATTTTTTTCAACTTTTTAGGCTGATTTTGAGCTGTGACAGCGACGGGCAATGGAGAAAATGCGATGGAGAATAGACGGAAAGTAAGATGAACGAAGAAGTACTCGGCTGGGTAGGCGAAGAGATGAGAATGCACGAGGAATTTTGGAGAAGGCGGAATAGGTGGTTGAAACAAGCCAAAAGATGCGAGGGTATGCTAAAGGCCATTATGTTTGAGGAATATGCTGGGTAATCGTGGAAGAGGAATGAAAAGAATAGGCTTCATGAATGGAATGGCAAAAGGAAGGATGTGTACCGAGCTGAAGAATGAGATCGTGTAAGAAGATCGGGTCCTGCATGAGAAAAAGTTCATAAAATACCTATTCTCTTCCATATAAACCTACCTCAATCCTAAGATCACCTCTAATAATAGTAATATTGAATATCTACCGTTATCTCTACTTAAGAATATGCTGAAATAATTTTTTAAGCCATCTTTAGGTAGTTTGAGCGAGATAGTTCCCTAGTTACAATGAAGATCATATTCGAATTATACGTTTCAATTTCAGTAGCTGTGGAAGCACAAATTAAATACCCATTGCATTATCAATGGTGAAGTAATATAATTTTACTAGCGGACCCGACAGACGTTGTCCTGCCCAAACGTTGGCTTTCCGGCTATTAGCGGGTTCAGCAAATGTTTTTTCGATATTCAAATTTTCGATAAACTACATACTAAGTGACATTTGACATTAAGTTTAACATTTCAATTTTTTCGTTTCGTCAAAACAACGCCAAGCTACGTCAAATAACAGAATTTGACATCAACGCCACATATGGTACACAAACATAACTATAAATTATTCTCAGATGGTCAGTTATTCATGAACTTCTTAGAAGGTGTTAACGGTCAATTAATCATAAACTTATGATTTTTTCCTTTTAAAAATATTGGGGGAGAGGTTGGGAATGAAATTTTGATTTTCATCGAAAATCCCGTAAAGTTGTTTGGCAAGAAGCTAATATTTTGGTATCCTTGGAATGGAGAGATATGTTTCTTTAAAATAAGACTAAATTCAATGATTTCTTGGTGAATGGTACTCCGCTCAAAGAACCTTAATCACCTTTAAAAAAAAACTTAAAAGAATTTCAAGGAGTTCATCGCCAAAAATCCTTCACTTGACTTTCTGGCAAGTGTAAAAATCGCCTTTAGTAGGGAGTGGACGAATCCACGGAGTACCTTACGTCTGATATCCTAACAGAGCCTCCGATGCCTGAATAAAAAAATTCCTCTCAGCTGACACGACGCCCACGGAGAGATGTGACGAATTGGCGACGGGGAGTTTGAACAGAGGAGGCTTAGCCGTGTTTTTCTTTCTTTTCAAATCCACTCTCCTTCAGTCCTTCTCGGGGGAAAAGGCAATTATTTCCGTCGGAGACCTAGTTTTGTGGAAGCGACGGCAGGCGGCGGCGCTCAGGGGGGGAATCGCCTTTGCCTCGACCCTGAGGCGGCGAAACCTTGAACTCCGGTTGCTTAATGCATTTCTTACGGAATGGAAAACCGAACGCGGTTGGAAAAGGAATGGCATGGCCAGGGAAGGACGAGAGATGAGGTGGAAATATTTTCCTCAGGCGAGGTGGAGCGTCTCTTTTGAGTCACTGCGTCGTCGGGAGGGATTCTCGGCGAAGAATCTTGAGTCGCCACACGGAAGCTGAGATGAGTCAAGAGCGAGCGACAAGACGCCCTAAGGGCTTTGAATTATTTCTGCGAGAATAATTATGAGGAAATCATTCATGAGTGAACAGCTCTTGGCAGGCGCTTCAGAGGGGATAAATAAATTTCATTTACACCTGAGGACAATGTTAAGTCACGTGAACTCACTGTGAAACATAGATAATGGGGAAATCTCCATTCTATTACTAGATTTAATTGGCGAATGCCATTTTATGACATTCAGCATCATGCGGATAAAACTAAACGGCTGTCAGAAAAGGATGGGTGGCTCTGAATGCGAAATAGTGGATATCGAAGTAAACTGGCTTCTTTGTTCCGCCCCCCTTCTTTAAAACAAATGGTCAAGAATTACCTATCGTAGGCATTCATTAAATATTATATTTTTTAGTTATTCCAATAAGTAAATTAAATGAGCCAAAATCGCAAAATAAAAGAAGGAAAGTTATGCCTAGCAAGGATTAGTCGTTTTATCGGTAAGCTATAAGTCACATGAGTGATTACGCTGGTGAGAGACTTAGAGGTGGCATTTATTATGAAGGCGAAAATTAATTCGAAACACCACGAGCAACGAAAGGAGGAAAAAATAGAGTATTCCTGAGGCTTGATCACATACATACAGATGAGTGGCTACAATGAAGTCATTACCCCGATCGTTAGTTACCATTTTATGTTACATAATCACTTTCTCATGTTCAAAACTTGTGGAGCGTAAGCGTCTTGGTGTATGTACCAGGATTAATAAAAAAAAAATCCTGTCGAAGACGCTAATTTAAATTTGATGGTCCAGACAGGATACTTTTACACATTCTTTTACAAATTTCAAAACGAGGCACGAGGGTACGCGGTGTTTCAGCTCATACACATTCCGATATGACCTCTTCTGACTCCCCCCCCTCTCCAGCACCTCACGAGGTATTCTAATGTCAACAGGTTGGACGGATAGCGACGCGTATTGAGAATGCAGGTTCCCGAACGCAACCGGTGACAATTCGGTTCCAACGGCCCGAAGGCGTCTCTATCTCCTCCCGTCATCTCCCTCTTAATGCATCCTCAAGCACGCTCGCGACCGTACGACGGCGTGCATTTCGATGCCCACATCTCGAACCCGATGCTCCATAATAATAATCCCGGCCGCTGAGCCACGCACCACCGAGAGGCACTCGGAGGAGGAGACCCGTCTCCGTTGGAAATATACTTGTTATAAATACGGATGAGAGTGGGAGGGTACTCGATCCGGCTGGAGGGGCAAGGGGGGGCTGCCTTAACGACCGGATGCGGGCACCACCCTCTTTCTGTACTCCCCCTGCACACGACCCCAGACCCCCCTCTCCCCTTCCCGTCTCTCCCTTTTCATGAAAAGGATCCCCGTTCCACATGCACTCCACCCCCCGTTGTTGTGCGTCCCACCCCTTCCGATAATAAGGATCGCGGCATAAGGGTTGGGATCTTCGGGGATGAGGAATGGGGAGGAAGGATGGAGGGAGGGGTTGGGGGGGGGGGGACGGGGCTTGGTGACACAGGATGCGGTCCCGTCGACGGGGAGATATAGCAACGAAAGCAGAGTGCCCTTTTGTCATTCATTTCACGGTAGTGTAGCACCGTTTCCATGAGGTGATCGATGCACAAGTCTGTGCGATATTCAGATTTCAACATTCCTTGGTGATTTGAATTTTGTACCGAAAAGATACAAGGTATCTTAATTCGGGTCGTAATTCGCATCGCATAATGTCGAGTACCGATGTCTATATCTACATGCTACCCCGCGAGGCATCGCATGGGTTTGTGGCAAGAGGTGTTCGGACACTAGCTATGTAAAGGCGTAGTGGATTAGGTTTTTGGAGGAGAAAAGGAGAGGAGAATCACGGGATTGGTTGCAGTGAAGATCAGTGTTAACCAGTGTTGAAGATCATTCATTCATTGGTCATTCAATCCTAAGATTGGTTGACTGCTTCCTGATTCTACTAACTCCTGGCAGTTTTTACTATGAACGCTTATTGTACCCGGAAAGAACGAATTTTTGTACCTGCCCGTTCTCTTGCTCAATCGCTTCTGTTGGAACTGGAGATGTAGCGTTGGCGTCAAAATGATACTCTCAAAGTCGCAAATATATATCATTTATCGCATCAATATAGCATAATAGCGTATCGCAAACAGCATTATGTCGCATTATAACGCATGCATATCGTGTATGCCGGATGATAATAATCGCAATGCGATATCACTGGAATATCGTATTTTGCAGTCAATGAATCGCAGTATCGCTCAGCCCTTTTTACGTTGTGGAGGGAAAACCAAGCTTGCTTTCACGCTTTCTTCACCTGATGCGCATATCTTAACACCCTCTCCAGCCGTAAACTGGCAACGACTCTCTAAAGAATCATTCAAGAATCGATCATCCGCAAAATATGCCCTTTGAGGGACCTAAAAGTCACATTTAAACACGGCTGAGGGCTCTTTTCCCGCGTAATTGTCTCGCAAAACGATACCAAGGCAAATTTTCCTCAGCTATGATATCCCTTTATACGACTTAAGGTAGATTGAGCGAAATATAATTTCACCTAGAAATGAATGTAGGTATTTAATCTCATTTTAAATTAATAATGATAAGACTTAACTTTGTTGCTCTACATACCTTTATTTTCTACGACCCGGGTTTAGACGTTCGACGTCATCTTCGGGTAGAGACTTTACAAATCCATCACATATATATACAAAAATACAACTCAGATGGAGGCGGTGATGTGGGAGGGGTGAGAATGGAATGTGGAAGTATGTTTGGGAGAGGGCCAGAGGTTAAGTGTGGAGGAGGAGTAGGGGAGGGAAGGGAACCCCATTGGACGAAGGAAAGGGTTAACAGATGCCACAAAGTTACGCCTGATACTACAAATTATCTCATTTTAAAGATAAAAATCACACCCTTCCAAAGGTACCGAAATATAAGCCCCTTACCGAATTACTTTCTGGAATTTTTGACGAATAAATACAAGCCCTTTTACTTGGAAAAAGGTACGTGAATGTACTCTAGAGAGCCCTTATTTAAAATATGTTGAATTTATAATGCCGAGATCTCAACAAGAAATTAACAGTGGGTAATTTGCATGTTTTCTATATTATTTTTGAAAATAAACAATAAAATTACCGCAGTTATGCTTTCATGGTCGAAAAAACTGTGAAGGAGTTTCGAACGTATTGCGTGAAGAAAATGAGCCAAGTTAAAGACCTAGAGATTTTTTATAAAAGAAATTAGAATTTCAGTCAAATGAAAGTATATTATTGCATCATTTAGTCCAATATTAATGCTACAATCATTTAATGCAATATTAAAATCATGCTTCGTACACCTATTGAAATTAAAACGTATAATTCGAATATGATCTCCATTATGACTACGGAACTCTCTCGCTCAAACTATCTTAAGGGACGAGTGAAGAGGGAAAGGCGGAATTTTTCTTAGTTTCAAATCAACATGGCTAAGTATATACCGCTGATTAATTTATATATTACTCTTCTTCGGCATCTATAAGCGTCATAAATTCAGGTTATCGGATTTACATTCGAGGCTTCCTGGAGAGAAAAAGAATGCCGAAAAGCCAGATGAGATATTCGTGCTAATTAATTTGGCACACTAAACAGCGCGTGAAATTTTTAGCCAATCGGGAATACACCACTAATATAAAAAAAAATTACAACTGAGATTATACGGGACCTGGTAATTAACGCTGATGACTCGCACCTCCGAAGAAACTTAAGATTAATGGGCGTGCATTTACGATGCTCTCGAGGCTCCCAGAGGTAGGCCGTTCCCACTGCACATAGGAGAAGAGAAAATGCTTCTCCTCTTGGGACTTTCTTTGTTGATACAAAGAGATACTAACCAATTCAATTAGACGCGTGGCAGCTGTTGATGTACGGTTCAACTAAGTGCACAGGAACAAATAGAACAAAAAAGACGGACGTTTTTTAAAGTCCTTTTTCAGGCATTCGCTGAATGCCGTTATGAAATATTTTCCAATATCATACTATTTTTGTTGACGGCGAATAAGTAGATGCCGATTTCGGCTTGAAGAGTGTGCCGACAGCTATTGGTAAATTTGCAGCGACGGTGGATTATGAATCGATTTGATATAAATGATGATGAATATGAATGATTTAAATAACACTAGAATTGGCTCTATAACATGATGAAATTTATTTGAGAAGAATAAAAAAAATGTTTAACCTACTTCTCAAAACGATTAGTAAAATAAGATACATAATCGTGATGGGTTTGGACATCTTAATCACAATATTCTTTGTCTTCCAACTATGAAGTACCTCTTAATTGCATGAAAGAATCTCCAGGTTGTTTCTAAGAAGCGCATTGCAAATGTACCGTTACGATATTATACAATTATTGGTAATACTTTTGATGCTAGATTAGCATGATAGATTCAGGTGTGAATACGTAGGAGGCTGCAAAAATATGTAAAATTCGCGGAGAAATGTTAAATGTATAAATGTTAAAAGGACGTATCAAATGACTCCAGAAGAATTCTCATATTCTGATGATGATAGAGTAAGTGAATGGAGACGAATTGCCGTTCTCATAAGATATATCTCAAGGAACTAGACATTTGTCGAAGAATAAATGCAGCAAGGGGAAAGACTGAGCGCTGGAAGATATAAAAAGTATCCCATATTCGATAGTGGGACGAGATTTTTCCACATGTGGAGGAGAAAAAGTATGATGACATATAAGAGATAAAGACAACGGAAAACTGTACGGTAAGCTAGACTTAACCATTCATAGGACCGATGTCGACTGCCTAAATCTCATACGTATCCATGCCTGCATATGATCGAATTCCAAATAAAATTTCACTCATATCGGGACCCCGCTTCAAATTCAACATTTAATATTTAAAACATATGCTGGATTATCCATCTGCAATATCTACGGTGCAAATTAAAGAAAAACTCAGGAAATCACGTGTGACGTCAAAACTTCTTCCGATCAGTGCTCCCAAGCGTCTTAACTTGGATAGGAGGAAGAAACTGCAACTTAATGTACAAAGAGCCGGAGTTTGAGATTCCAACACGGGTGAATCAGCTGGAACGCACTCTCCACCCCGGCCATTCTAACCCCGGCTGGCGGGAAGTAACACAAACGGACACAAAAGAAAAGACGGCGAAAGAGAACGAAAGGAAGAAGAAGAAATCCCGAGCGCTATAAGGCGACCGCCTGAATGACTCCCTAGGTGCCTTTCTCAATTCGTACCTTGACCCCCCCCCCACACACACACACATACACGAGGTATTTTTACGACACACATCGACTCTTGCGCTTTTCTGTTTTTACGATCACTACTTAACCTCTGGGCACGCACAGGTGCAGAAAGGGGAGGCGGGGGTGTGGGGGGAAGGGGTGGAATGGGTGATTGGGGGAGGGGGACGGAAGAGAGAGGGTGCGGAAGAAGAGGGGGGGAGTCCGCGATTGAAGGAGAAGCGAGGGAGGGGGTTGGAGAGTTGGTGGGGAGAGAGCGTGAGAACGGTGAATCACGGCAATCAACCTCTGCTCTCCATCGCCAACAGGATCCTCTCCATCCCATTTTCCCGCCGATCTGCCGACTCGAACACGGGCGCGATATAAGACAATTAGCGAGTGTTAATAAAACGCTCGCTCTCTCTCTCCCTAGCAAAAAAAAATCGATAAAGAACCCTACATATTAATAGATCCAAAGAATGTTTCGTACTTTTCTTCATAAATGAATAGGGTATGAAAGGGTTTCAGGCTTTATTAGGTGGAAATATTTATATCCATGATGGTGTGAATAGAGTAACACAGTTATAATTTGCACACCCTTTTTAATTCAAAGCTAACATGGCTTCGACAGTTAATGTCATTATCAAGGCTGTGTTAATGTCATTATCAAGGCCTGACAATGAAATTGAGTGTCAAAACTATGGTTGGTTTATATTAAGAAGAGTAAGGACTTTATAACTGTTTTACTTTATTCGCACCATAATGAATAGGGTTTTATTCGTTTTCACGCTGGAGAAAGCAATATTAACTTTTAACAACAACGTAGGATTTATATATTTAACAAAATTAACATTATTAAATCCTAAGTTGGTGGTTTACGACGTGAATTTGCGGAATTAGCTAAACATATGGGATAAAAGAGCTATTCTTTGTTTTTCCACAATGATTTTAATATCTTGCGACCATGGTTTTGACGATTCACGTCATCTTCACGACGGTTCGGGACCTAAAGATGACGTGAACCGTCTAAATCGTGGTCGTAAGATACGTAAATTATTGTGGAAATACAAAGTATAACGCTTTTATTCAAAATAATTAAAGGTAGTTTGTTCGAGAAATTACTTAAAAGTAAACGACCACAAGTAAAATCGAATGAACTTGGTCTCATTTTGATTCAAAAGATCTCATATTGTCAATTATACCAAAAAATTAGCCACCAACCATACTACCTTATGAGATATAAATAAAAATATGCCGAGCGTTTTCCATGGGAAATGGTTCATACAAACGGTCTATTCAGACTATTTAAACATTTAAATTGATCACGTCAGAAGTTTAACAATTTAAAAAATTGCTAAATTAATCTCCGCAATGCATCACGCAAAGTTCAAAAAGATATACAATGAAGAATGCGACTCAAGTATACGGCGTGAAACAAATCAATCACATTTTGCGTCTTTTATAGTGCAAAATTTACTCCATGCTTCCTACATCTGAATTGGAACTCAATTTATATTTGCATATTGTTCTTATTTAAAAAGTAGGAAAATTTTACTCAAACTACCGATAGAGGATAAGATATGATAACTTTTACGGTGTATGGACTGTAACACTTAGCGTGCTGGGCTTTAAATTGAAGGTCTTCTCAGAAAAAAGGAGGATTTTACACACTTTCCTGGGTTGTGAAAGACGTCTCTTAAATCTAGGGTAGTGGACTTATATTTAGTGTTAAAATTTATTTTGGCACTTTGTGGTTGCATGTACGTCTATCAGAAAGACTGCAGCCATACAATTGCGTTCAGCTACCGCTCGATAATGATATTCCATGGACGTCCTAGAACTTCCATCGTCCTTCTCATAAAATGTAAGAGGACGTACCATTACGTCAATAGCACTCAAAATATCAATCCTAGAAGGGACAACCCAGCTCTATACCGCGCCCTGAATAAGCTTTCAGTGGTCTTCAATCCTGGTGGAGACTCAACCCTGCTCTACGCTCGACTATCCAAACGGTTCAACTTTTTCTGTCTCTGTGCTCACATCCATTCATATCTTCCATCAACGATCAAACCCTTTCTTCTATTCACACCTATCTGCGGAATGGGTTTTCGCCGAAGAAGGGCATAAGGAGCATCTCCATCGTGCCGAGAAATCAACGAGATGAGTCGGAGAAAGGATAGGAAACGGAGAAAATTTTTCGGCGAGTTTTAATAACAGTCATCAGGCATGCTATTCGCAAAAAAACGCGCGTGAGAAGTTCAAAGGAAACGTGAGATCTCGAAACGAGAACAATGAATTTCCTCACTCGCTCGGTAGGTGAGCCATTTCCGCAGACTAATTGACTAATAACAGGGAGGCTCTTCCGATTAGATTAGTCTTCCGAAGCAGTTCAAACGCGAGCTGTTTTTCTATTTGAACCCCCGCATAGGTACGAAGTGTATAGTCTAGAGATCAATGAGAAAGGTTAATGGGGTCCTCCAAACAAGAAGATTAGTTAGGCAAAGTGAACACCTGCAAATGCAATGTGTTCGAGTCCCAAGAGTATTTGATCTGTTAATCAAAATATCTGAGTTTCCCGGAAGCCAGACTCTGACAAAGGTAGCACACAGGATATTCAAGCGAATATGTATTGCGTCTGTGTTCAACTTGATACCGGGTGCGACAGAATAAAAAATCTACACGGATATCCTTAAAATGTTCCTAGAAAAATATTATATCTCCGAATTGAGTCTTCAGATAGAATGCTGGATGAATGGAGTAGGATTATCGGGATCACGAGAACCAAAGAGGGCAATCAGAAGCATCGCAAATGGAAAACGATCAAGCTTTTTCATTCTGAATAAACAAATCCTAAATTCAAAACATGGTCGAAACAATCACGAAAAAATCGATATTATTCATAACGATTTAGATGTTTTATTCCTTCACTTTAGGCAAGTACGCATATTAGAAAATTAATAGATGCTGCAGCGATCACACTAAACGACTGCTGTCACGCTTAATTCAATCACAGGCAAGCGCATTATTATATAATTTTTCCCGAAATTTTCTGGTAAGGTGTTAAGGTGGCTCTGCATTCATTACGTGAGTCAACACGAATACTTATGAACACACTTTATTTATTCAGCTTTAAAAAATTCTGTTTCGCTGATGAAATTAATTCCTTTTGAAAATCAGAATTAAGGTACAAAATATTACAATTATTCCACAAATATATTTTTAATGGCCACATTTGTTCAACCATAGAAGCCAATTGCATCGCCATTTGCATGAAAATATCGCATTTTGACTTCAATAATGGGAGTAATTAGCTTAAAACAAAAAAAGGCCTGAATTTGATTTATATTCTGTTTTCAAGATCTATTCTCTTCTATAAACAGTTTATTAAAAGATGGAGGATAATTTATCGTTCAAATTGACATTTTTCTGCCGTAATCTGAGCAAACTCTATTAGAGCCCATGTTAAAATCTCCACTTTCAAGGCTGAATTACAGTAAAGCTAGGTCGGAATCCCTGTTTTATTTTCACTTTATTTTTCAATTTATAAAATACTCTTCAAAGATGCTATATTCAAGCTTTCAGAAAATCCGGAATAATGAATCATCTTGGATTCAGAATTGGATTCCTCTTCATCCTTCGGCCATCTCCTTGGGAAATTCACTTCCCCATTTGGAGAGATTTTGACATTTTCAAGCGAAGCACATCTTTTTCAATATTTTAGCTCTTGTATTTTAAAAATATTTTAATCTTTTCTGATTCAGTTGTCGCCATGGTTTCTCCCTTATATTGATCGACCCATGCAAATTTCAATTGAACCAACGCGAGAGCTGCTCGTATGGTTTGAAGACGAGCTACATTAATTTCAAGCAGAAGTCTGCAGGTAATTTTATTCCCATATTTGGAGGATATCTTCTATATGGTGTTATAAATTCCAAATTGGCTTTCTATTGCTCTCTTTTAATCTCCCTCCTTAGAAAAACTCATATTCCGTTCATATTTTCCTATACTTTCCGAATTATAAAGACTCAATTTAGTTGCATCGCCCACGATCGTAGTTATGGCATTCAAAATCAAAAGAAAGTTGGCTGGCAGCTTGATCCTAAATGTTACATTATGATAAAAAATATCCATTGAAAGGTGTAAGATTGAAGGATTTCCCGGCGAATGCTTAGAATGTATAGCTCTCGGGTTTCTAACCGGATGATGATGGTTTGTGGCACCGACGTTTCGAAGGCGTAGTCTGCCATCGTCACCACCTTGAGCTATACATTCTATCCATTGAAAAGTGTGAATGCAAGTCTCGTGACAAAAAATATATTTAGAGAATAAATTGACTTCTATCAGCAAAGTTAGTGGAGACTTTCTCGTCGAATCACCGTCCACAGTTCTTTAATTTACTTTCAGAGAACCCTATCGCTTAATGAGACATCCAACCGTGATTTACCTGAGTTGGGTGACCAGAAGGGCGACCTCTCTTATCGGCAGCCTTTGCAAAGTCCCGGAGGAAAAAGTAGCGGCCTCTGTTAACATTGAAACCGAGTGAACAACGCAGAGACGAGCAGAAAAACTCTTCCCTCTCCCATCGTGAGTGACTGCCTCTCGCGGGGCCATGCTCGCTTCGCTGGCCAAAGCGAGAACATCGCGCGCGCGGGGATTGAGCTCAAAGTCGTTAAGAAATCATCACTTTCCTGACTCCTCGGCGATAAATTTTCCACACACCTCGCCCGGTGGAAACTAATGAGCGGCGTTTTTTTCCTTTCTTTCTTTCCACGCACACTTCATCGAATGAGGCGAAACTGACACCTATCCCAGTGAGTGAAAATGGAAGCGGCTTCGCCAGGTAGGCGAGGTGGATAGGCGCGGGAACTAAATCATCTTCCAAATCGAAGAGCAGCGGGCATAAACCGGGGAAGAGGACGGGCCAAATAACTTGCGGATTCGTCCACTTTCTCGCAATAACTAACTCGTTAGAAGACTTTCGCTCCAACATCCCGAGCGACCTCTCACGCGTTGAGATGCCTTGCCCCAACCCACAATTTTCACAATACAACCTACCAACAGTTAGGTATTCTAATACAAACATTGCCTGGTAAGTATGTACATATGAATGCGTCAGGTATGTAAGATATTTTACTTTTGTCTCAAGGTTCGTCAAGACGGCATTTCTGGCACGATTGTTTGGAGCGTTAATTTTATGTCGTGGCCTTTTTACAATGAGCAGTAAGGGAATGCCCACCAAATTGAAGATTGAAATATAAGCTTAATGATTTTAGTGAGTTTGAAGCTAAGCATTTTTCTTCTGACGCCATACTTATTTTGTAAAATCCGACATACTAACCGTGGTTTCGGTCAAAAACATCAAACCAGAGATTGAAGACTAGCAAAAGGGAATATATGTGTGTATCCGAATCGATTGTTCACATAAAATTTGGGACCAAATAGCTGGCACTATGACTTGATAAACAGATGGTTTCCAAGTTGATTCGGATCTTTTTGAACCAGCTAATTCCTACTCATCTTAATTTTTAGACACCTCTTGTCACGCACCACTGATGTGGCTGGTAGAGTATTGTGCATGTCTACTAACGCAACCATTGCTTGGTAATTGAACACTCGTTAAGAATTTGAAGAAATTAAAAAAAATAACGGACTGAGGTTATCACCTTTCCGAGCGAGAATCACCTGACCCACTTAAAAAAAGGGTCCTTTAATGGAGGAAAAAGACGCAGCATGGGGTCCTCGGCCACATTTACCGTACTATGAATACAAGCACTCATCTAAAAATTTTCAGACGAGGGGACCGAAAAAAGTAAGTCGTAAAACGGGTGACTTCCTACGTCCGCCGCGGAGGATAAAGATCTTTGAGAATCGGATCGGACCACCCTATGGTCCACAATGCTAATGAACGCGGAAGAGCCGTAAAAACTCCTTCATTTTCCCGAGGAAGTGGAAGAAAGAAGAGGTTTGGGACTCGAGCCACAGACAGTGACAAGAGATGACTCGGAGGAGACATTCACGTGTGCGAGGATGTGTGAGAGTGATGAAGGAAAGAGATAAAACTCCGAAGAGAAGAGGATGGCTTGTTTTTATTTGGTAAACAGTAAAAATATTCTGAGAGGGCGTAGAAATGCAGGGCGAGAATTCGAGGGAATTTTTTACCGTGGGGAATTTGAGATCACGAAGAAACCGCTGACTGCACTTAAAGAAAAGGCCAAAAGTTTTAATTAGTTCTTGTAGCCTAAGAAACAACCTATGTGTTCCAGAGAACAATCTGCTACTACTTATTATCAAATAACTTAGGTAGACTGTATATTAAGATTTAATGTTGAAACACATGAGACGAAAAATGAGGATCGATATGTAAAAATAAAAAGTCGGACCGAATTGTCGGAATAGGACGTCTTGCAGAGGTTGCTTGAGTCGATTTTATATCGAAATCGCTGACTTTTCATGAGTATCTATGGAAAAACTATATACTTAACACCTGAATCTAGAGCACATCACACTAATTTCACCAGCATATCATCACCACCATTGGGCCAAGTAGAAAACCTTAATGGTTTGGATTAAGTCAGTTTGTTCTTTCAAATTACAAAAAGCCATCAGTACACCCGACTTCACCACATATTTCGGTTTATTTATGAAGTGTGAACAAGTTTACGGATTCCTAAAAAAATGGTAAAAATATTTCGCCAATTTCTTTTGTATTTTCCCGCGAATTTAAAACAAATTACTATCATCGATCACTCGTCAAGAAACTACGCCGGAAAAAATTGTATGCGCAATCACCTTAGCAATAGCGAGGAGAATTATATTTTGCTCTGACGTGAAAGGTACCTACCTATCCATCACGCCACCATTTGAAAAGGAGAGCGCGACCGGTATTGTCAGTGATGCAACAATCTCATAAATCAAGATGCAATTCTTTCATCGCACCGAGACTTCCTTTGAGTAAATTGGAGACGATTCCTTCGAGCCTGCCGCCGCCTGCGCAACCTCCTTCGCGAGAATTCGCAGACGACGTGATTTTCGCAACGAAACATCGGCCCGTGACCTGTCCGGCATTTGAGAAAAGAATCCACGCCTCGTGGGGAGACGGGAATGGTGGGGAGAGGGAGCGAGGGGCGGCGGAGGGGTGCGCCGGCATTTCCGCCGGGGCGTTGGTACCCTTATGCTCTCCCCAACCCCCAGGCCGGGTGTCGTGGGGTACGGCGGGGAGTGAAGATTATTCGGCTGTGAAGAGAATCGGTCGGAGAATGAGAAGAGGCGATGGAGGGTGAGATATGTTCCTGGAAAGAAGGAACGAGGAAGAGATGGAGGAGAAGGATGGGCGGAAGGAATTTAGGAGATGCGATTCCCTCAGGAGAGATGCGATCCAACATTCTTACTGAGTAAAAATCGTCTCGATGCCAAAATTCTCGATTTTTCTGACTAATCAAGTCGACAAAAATGACTAGATCCGTATAAATAGGTCGTCACGCGTCAACTTTCCACGAATTTCTAATGATATGAACAGTTCTGAGAGGTGAAGGTAAGCACCAGCTCATCGGCAAACATTTTACCCTTGAATTATCTTGAAGTAGTAAACTACCATTAGAAACAGGTCCTTAAACGGAAGGATATACTCTGACATGTCTAGTTAGATATCACCTCCGACTAAGTGTTAAGATTTGAGTACTCCCACGTTCAGGGGAGATTTTTATATTGCTCTTAGTCCCACCTTAGACCAGTTCTTCTCCATTCTGTTATTTTTACCAGAGAACCACAAAAACCCAACTTGAGCTATGGTATCTGCAAGCATACTCATATTCAAAGCAAAGACCCTTCTCTCCTGAGTCGGTCGTTCGAACCTGTACCGATAACGCTGTCACAGAGATTGGCAAATGAGAGAGTTTTTATATAGGTACTCAAATTTTAAAGGTACGGTGTTAGTAATAAAGATATTATGATTTATTTGCTCTGTGTCCGTGTTTACGTTCTAGCATGGAAATGACTCCGATTTTCAGTACACTTCGATAAGAAACATATATTTTTTTTAAAGTTTCAAGTTAATAAATTTGTGATGGAGTACCACAAAGTTAACGAAGATTGAGTTTTATTCTCAAGATTCATAGTTTCTCAAATTATATTCTCAGTGGTGACATTATTTATGGACATTCATACATTATTTTTCTCGAAACACGTCATGACACGGCTGTCAGCATCCAGGTCACTTAGTGCGTTTTCAGCACTTAAAGAGCCAATGACCACAAGGGTGCTGTGGAAGAGAGGCACAGCACTATTCATTATGATTGGAAATTGCCTATGAAAGGCTAGTAATAAAAGTGACCGTCTGATTTACAGCACCAAAAAGCTATTGGAATGTGAGGTCGGATGTAATATAAAGATAATCTGCATTTTTATCACTTCATTTTCAAGATTTGGCCGACGTCGTCCAAGCTTTTCCAAGAATGACGAAACGATTTGAACTAAATAAGCAAACGTCTCACGTCATTGGTCGGGAGATGCCGAATGGTACCGTTCTTCATTTACCTCAGAAACCTGAACAGGAATATAATGAGAAAATTCCTAACCAGTAGGACCACGTGGGGAAGAGAATGAAAGCACGAGATTTAACTTGAAAACCAGAGAGAGAAAGGATGACATTGTGCTCTCTTAGGGAAACCATTTGTTAGAAATAAATCATTTGGGATAGGTATTTAGAAGTTACAGGAAACTTTTACCATGGGAATGACGACACTCGCAGAAATGGACGAAGGAACGCAACACAATAACATCCACTGTTAGATCTAAAGGTCAATTGCGGGCCAACAATATTAACTCTTAAACAAAACAATAAAAAAATCAAAGCCCAACACATAAACGGTTCGGATATTTAATATAAGGAACAAAAAGAGTCGGAGAACCGTTAAATCCAATCTATTCACTCCGTCACTGACGTTTTGGAGAAGAAAAGAAGATTGGACGGTTTCTAGGAACCAAGGCGATGGAATCGTGGATATATTATTTCCACGAAGAAGATTCCGTGGATTCGAATATAAAGACTTGAGTAGGGGCGAGAATGGGAGTCTACGAATTCTCTGGGGTCATCGACACCTGGCGAGAAAAACATAGCAAATGATGAGCACGTTGCATTACATGCGGTTCTAGCTTGCGATCTAAATGCTGTCTTAAGCAGAATATACCGCGATTCCCTCTTACCGCAATAAATTATTACCCACGGGAATGTGAAAATTTAAAGGTCACGTCCCCAACCTGAGAGAGAATCGGCATCACCCACTAGCTCGATGCGGTTACGTAAAAAACAGCTTTCATAACACAAACCAATCCATGGGTGCATTTGTAAATGTTTTTATTTGCCAGGCATATGAAGTCGGCAACCAAATAGAAAGGGAATGGATTCGAGTGTGCCCAGCCTTTAAATGCTAGCCGCTGCATTATGCATCAAAACGCACCTCATTCCGGACGACCTCGACATATTTACGAACGGTGCTTCAAAAAGTTTTTAAAAATATACAAAATTCATGTAAGCACCATCACTTGGAGGCAATAAATGACAGAAAGTTAAGGTCCTCTAGATGAACGAAAGCATAAAGTACTATTAGAAAGATGCATCTTGTGATTTAGTCATTGCGCAAAATAGCTGCGATTTTCGGCGACACGTATTTGCTGGTGACAGCTTTATGCTTAAAGTTTGAATGCATTCTCACGGATCGAATTGGCTCCAATCGGAACCCATTGAATCCTATTGGCTCACGTCTCCCATCCGAAGGGTCTGAGTTTGAAATCCGGGAGCGGCGGAGATCTTTCAGGGGAATAATGATCCTAGTATGAAAAATCACCATACATAAAGTACTCCATTCGTTGAATGAGACGTTAAACAATAGATACCGGAAAACTGTTGGCACCTTTCATAAGAGTACACTAATGACAACTCTGGGTTACTCTGCACCCTTCCTTCGTTTCCTTGTTGATCCCAACCTGACCGACCTTCATAGAACAAATGGCCTCGGTTGTTTGTCGTTCAAATAGCCAATCAAAAAATCGACAGCATACAAAATATTTCCATGAACACGATGTCTCGATCAACAAGAGAGCTCACGACGATGGAAACCAGCTGATGTACGGGCAAATTTCCTTCTCGGGGTCGCCGACATGTGAGAGCGTACGACTACCTCGTCGTAATTTTAAACCAATTAAAATATCATCATGCCAGGCATTAGACGCGCGATTCGATCTCATCAGACAGAGAGAAAATCCCTCAAGAACTCATGTCTACACAGGTAGGAAGGATTGAAAAAATCTGGCTTTCTTCATTCTCAAATTTCTCACTGCTCCTTAGGACAGGAGAATTCGATTCGTTTTTGTAGCACAACTTGCCAGGTAAACACTATCACCACTCTCCCTTTCTACTATCTTCACCAAGATAACCCGTTCTTCTAGCCCTCAGGATTGGATTGGATATTTGGGGAGGCGACCGACGGCTAAAGGCATTTGCGCCATAGGGGATAGGTAAGGGAGGAAGGGTGGATAGAAACCCGGCGTCGGCATTTGCCTACTCTTAACGAAAGGCGCCAAGGGGAACACGGCTTAACGTCTCGTCATCCGACAGACGAAGTACTCTACTTGAAGTGCCCTCCACAAGACATTCAAGTAGGGATCAGGTTCCTCTGAAAAACATCCGCCTCTAGCCCTCAGGAACTACTTCTTATTATTTCATAGTCCGCTAGAATCCTCTGGGGCGTTTTCTTGAGGGATTTTCCTTTCTTTCTAAGCTTCACGTCCCTCAACATTATTGTCTTAGGTTTTGCGGTTCACGTACAGCTTTGTACATGCCCATACAATTGAAGCAACAATATCTGGAAAGAGTATTTTTCAAACTACGGTATTTCTCCATTTTAGGATATTAATCGCAAACTATCTCATCTTCGAAGGCGCGTGCTGGCCTAATCAGGTTGGTGGAACGAGCACTGTACTGCCTTCCCATTCTGCTGGCCTTGGGCTCGATTCCAGGGAGTGGTGGAGATTTTTACTGGAATTCCTATTCTTACACGAGTATTAAACGGAGGGAGAGAGGAAGTCAATGACAGGCCTCAGTCCATTGGACGGGACATCGAACGGTGGACCCCAATGTGGCTTTCGTTTTAAGACAGAAGGGTATCACTCTCCGTGTTTTGAAGTAAGTTCCCTCCCACTGTTCTATCACTCCCAGAATAATCGCTCCCACGCATATCTACCGATCCTTTCTATTCGGCGCGAATGACTGCTGTCAGCTGTCGGCCGCCTTCCCAATAACTACAACCAACCGACATATTGAAATCAGGAGTGGGGAAGGAAGACGGTGAGGGAAGGGGAAAGTACAGGGGGTGGTGGTGGGAAGGGGGAGGAGGTTGAGAGGGGAGGTATCGGGGTGGGGGCGCCACATCAAGCGCCGCGTGGAGGGAGGAATGCCTCTTCCCCTCCATCACCCGCACCTCCTCCCCTCTTCCCGCCTTCCGCTCACGAGTGGACGGGAGCAATGTTCGCGAAGGTCATGGCTGCGTGATGGACGGGTGGAGAGCGAAGAGGAGGGAGTTGGATGGGAAGGGGACATGGAATCACCGTATCGATGCCTTCCTACCCCACACACTCACTCGAGGAAACCATGGCCAGCGGAAGAAGAGGATTCTCCACCCAATTTAGAATTTCTTTCCTTCGCGCCGTGATTACGATCAAATTTTTCTAGCTCAACAGATCAGGGGGCTATCAATAGAGTATGAAATTAACCTATGACGCCGTTCTAATAGCGACAACGTTGGGTTTATACGCCACGACTGTGACATTTCGTGTACGATCACGTCTCCTGTGTTACGATAAGGACTGGATACGAGAATATCTTGCTCACAAAAACCTTTACAGAAATTCGCTTGAATTAAGATTGGTCTTGTCACTGGCTTACACACCTGACCGGCGATTGAGAGGTCGTGGGTCGAAACCAGATCTAGTCATAATTTTTTCTAGACAATTTTGTCCTCATATGTGCAAGTCTTGTATTGAACGCTAGTGAGGTAAAAGGTCTACGATGGCCAAAAGAATACCCGTTGATGCCTACTTTTTACCCATGAAAAGGAATGAGAGTTATTTGATTTTACTCTAATTTGGACGTAATAATAAGTCTCATCTAAGATTTATGACTTCTAAATTCAAATGAATCCAAGATAAAGCAAACTTCTGTATTATTTAAGAATTTACCAAGATATGCACATATAGGCGATTGTTGAATTGAACGATTCAATTGAAGTGAACTCAGTAATGAGCGTTGTTTCGCTGTAATTCAGCTAATATACAAATAAGCTAAATACTAAAAACACTTTGGGCTTCTTGAATAAGTACAGCATTTCGTAACGTTTCTTAACGAGTTACACACAAAACGTTTTACGTTCTGCGCCTTCGCAACTAGCTGACGCAAAGTGGTGTGATAGAAAAAAATTTCTTGCGATTCGAATAGCCTCAGTCAGCATCCATCGAACGGTGACGTCAACGCTCGTCAGCCGCAACATCTAAACTACGTTCAATCCTCAACCTTCGCCAACAACACCATCTGTTATCAGATCAGAAAGAAGAAGAAGCGTCAGAAATCTTTGACGGTAATCCTGGCCTTATCCTACCTACTCTTCTGGGAGCCGCTGTAGTCATCGCTTTTCTTGGAGATTGGAGGAAAATGAAGGAGGAGAGAGAGAGAAGGGGAAGAGGCCATTGTTCCCCGTGAGAGGAGGCCGGCGCCAAGGAGAAGGGGGTGGTGACGGCGGCGGCTGGTCCACTACCGACCGCTAACGGAGAGATCCGGAGGGAAAGAGAAGATCCGGGCAAGACTCCACTTCCTCCTTCCCCGGATTGAGAGTACGTGCAGATTCGTCCAGGGGAGACTTCAACGAGCGATTGAAAACGGTAAAACGTCCCCCTGAGCCGTAATTACGCGTAACTTATTATTGGGAATTAGGCAGACGGTGAGTCCCGCGACCGACGTTGATTATACAGCATGCTGCCGTGGTCATGGCTGTGATTTCCTCATTTCCTTCGGTCTAAGGAGTATGCAAGTGCTTTGGGAGGATACGGTGTACACGTCGAGGCGGGAATAATGCCATTTTTTACATTTACATTCGCAGGGTCCCCTACCAGACTTCCTCATCGAAAAACTGCTAAATTTACAAAATTCAACGAGGAGAAAGTTTGGCGTAAGTTTTCATGAATTTTTACTCCGGATTGTCGATCGCATTCGATGAAATATATACTCTAATTTAGTATTCATAAGTGTAAACACGTGATGTACCAAACATTCGACTGATTCGTCTGTTCTGAAAGGATTATTTGGCAAACCTCACGGAAGAACCAGTTTATGAAGTAATAATTAAATACGCCATTAGCATATTTATGAGTGGCTCAATAAATTTTACAGCCTCTCATATCAATATGAATACGTTTATTTGCCATGGTTTGGTTAGTCCTTTGGGCAGCTATATTTTGTAATCGAACGCTCATCACGATTTCTGACATTCGCGTTTTGCTTGAACTATTGAAAAAATAAACACGAGAACAACAGACTTAACAACGGTATACACCTCGGTTCAGTAACAGACAAAACATCAAATGCAGTAACAAAAATGCATCGACCATGGATGGGTAAGTTAGTGATTTTGAATGCTGCGGCTATAATGTCTTTCGGGCTCTCTGGCATGTTTGTGCCGACAGTTATTTTAAGCTAACCCGAGAAATTATTTTCCGGCGGTCTTCAAGTTGAAAATCATAGTGTCTATCATTGCAAAAAATGATTATTATAAACATTCAGGGTGTTGATCTTCAATGTAGACGTACATATTCCAGTACTAATCCACGGCGGCAGGTAAAGAGGACATTGGAAACACTCAATAGATCGATGTTCGTCACGAAAATGAAACGGAGAGAGCGGCAACCGAGATCTTAGCAAGTGTGACTCACCTGGAAGCTGTATGCCAGACATCAGGAGACCCTCAGGCAGCTCTGTGACACTTCTCGCTGGGATAACACCTTCCGACGGCAGGCAACCTGTGCGGAAAATAAAGAAAATCCGATCAGTGGGGAAGACAAATTGCACATGCTTATTGGCAGGAGTTTAACGCAACGGGGTTTATCGGACGATGGGATGGAAGGATGGAGAGACAAATCGTCCCATAAAACGTCATAAAATTGACAGGAACGATAGAAAGAAGAAAAATAGAGCATGAGGGAAAAATAACTGGAATATTTCGGAGATTAAATCCTGCCCTTTGCGATTTGATCATTCTGCACATCCAAATTTTCCATTGCAAACCTTCCCTTTCCTTTGCCATTTTGAGAAGTATTTTCTATTTTTAGTAACAAAATCCCTCAGCTAAGAATTGTATTAGGTAGAATATGTATAAGGTGCCGGCCCCGGTGGTGGCGGGGTAAAGTCCTCGCCTGCTAAACCGGGTCGCGGGTTCGAGTCCCGCCTGGATGGGTTTTCCACCACCCAGGGCATGGATGTATGTCAAGTTCTGTTGGTCCGGTCCCTGGGAATCCTGATGACAGGCTCGATCCAAGAGCCTATCGGGATTCCGGGGACATACGGGCCAACATAATCGTCCGGCAAGCAAAAAAAAAATTAGAATTTAGTCTCGTCCACATTTACCTACAATCTCTGTCGACTCCAAGTCTCCTGGCTATCGGAAGTGTTTGAGAAAAATTAACCAGGGTGTAGAAGTAATTGCATAATGGTAAACTTAAATTTTAAGCAAACTAATTGATTAAGTTACACAGCATTGTTTAATCTAAAACAATAAGCATAAGATAAATTCGTGGCCAACACCCGATGCGGCTTTCGTACTCCTGACCTTAAACCTGACAGGCTGCTGCGTCGTCAATCTGGCTACTACGAATCCGGAATCATGCCATCTACCCTGGTCGAGAATACTGCCAAATAAATCATATATTATTGTAGATCTTCATGTGGTTCTCTTCGAATCCGAAATTCCATTTCTTTAATTTAGGGAATAAGTGCTACAAGTTATACATCTTCAGTGGTGACACGCGAAAGCCTTGATAAATTTCTAAGTGAGGCACAATAAAAGACCAGGTGCATGCCTTTAAATTAAGGTACAAGCAAAAATTATTATGATTATACGAAAGCACCATGATAATGTGTGTTAACACAATAGAAAATGGTCGGTTATGACTAAATATTAGCGAGGAAAAGTAATGTCTTTGACTGTATCACGCATCGTTTCCACAAACTTAAGCCTGATATTGCTTCACAATCTTGTACAGGGCGTGGAGATAGGAAAGATTCGCAAACCTAGCCACTTCCTCTCGCCTATTCCTCCCGTTGTCGATATAAGATTTCATCGCTTTCGAAGAAGATGGGAGACGGAACTGGCTCGGGGGAGGAGTAGAAGTCTGAGGAGGCAGAGAGAGAGAGAAGCTGAGGGAGGGAGAGCTGTGAAGGAGGGAGAATGACGGGGAGAGGTATACGAATAATACGGGCTCCAGCTTTCAGAGGAATTTGTGGACCTCGATCTTCCACACCCGAGAGAGCTGAGTAGCAATCTTTCAAAACTCGAGAAATGATAGCCCTCGACCTCATTCCTTCCCCTTATACCATCTCACTCCTCATTCACAAATTCTTTTTCTAGGACTCGCTACTTTTTTGTTTCGAGTTCCAAGCAGCCGCCGTTGAAAGGGATTGCTCTCAACGCCGTTAAGGTATCAGCTGGGGATATATAGTTTCATAGGTAGGTTTAGCACTCGCCAAATGGGATCATTTTAGAAGGACTGCTATTTTTTCCCTAACCTTCTTCCCATGTCGTCATACTGCCTCCTCCTATCGCCCTTTCTGAGAGGCGTGGACATCACTTGCCTAGGGGAGGGCTTAGAAGTTTTTGCCATAATTGAGGTGAGCTTTAAAGCTTAAAACCGTGATCCTAAAACGCGAAAGTTGGCGAGATGCGAACTTTTTATTAGTACGCCTGGAGTAAATTGTGAAAAAATTTTACATCGCGCATTTTTTGCAACTTTTATTCCTATTATACATGTATATAATTAAACGACGACGTACCACAGGGAACAAATTGGAATTAAGCGAATTGCATGCGATTTTTATGAATAAGCAATTTAGAAAAAAACAAAATTAAAACCACGGCCTGTCACTCCAAATACTATGATTTCGAATTCCTTCTTATGAAGAGATGCTGTATTTTTTTCTTAGGATTGAGATCTTGGTATAAAACAATGTAATGCTTTGTGATGTCTACACTGGGGAAAAAGGGTGAAAGTAACAATGCGATACACCATTTTATGTGATCCACAACCAAAAAGTAAGACTTGAAAATTTATCATGCATTGAAATCTTAAGTTTGATCATGAAATAAGATGTACGCAGCTGGGACATGTATAACCTGTATCAACTACTGATCTGACCTAGATTTATTAGTGTCGCTCTAAAAATATTAAGCTCCTCACATTCAGTCAGCACTGTTGCGAGAGTGAAATTTCAGAGTAGGCATAAGAAAAATACGCAATATGAGTAGCATGTAGGTATGCATGATTTGAGAAATCGGTATTGAGGTATTACTCATACATAGATTTCCATCTTTTCCAAAGTATTTACGGACTACGATACCAGAGCTTTATGTGAGCCTATGTATAAAAGAGAGCTGATAGAAGGTAAAATTAATTTTTTGTTAAAAACAACTCACGAGCGTCACTTAAACTTTTACCATAAGTGCGAACTGAAAAAACAATAGTGTAGTAGGAGCAAGAAAATGAATCCTTGACTTAGAGCTCCATAGCATTTTTTTCTTCCCCGCGCGCAACTTTCTACGAGCCCATCGTCCGAGATTCATTAAAGTGACCGATCGCGAAATCATCGGGAGTAAAACGCTCGTGCCAATTGTGACCTGTCCAGCAAGCAAATCTTCCGCCCGAGCCGAGCAGTCCAATCGAATTACCTCAACGGTACGATTGAAATCTACGATATGCTTCTTCGTGTCACGGCACCGCCCGAGAAAAAAAGCAGGACCATTGGATTAAATTAACGGGCATACGACCGGAATGCGACCGTCCGAGGACTCGTCAGGGAAGAGCAGGCACACGATTTCGGTAGCCTTTGATGCTCCCAAGAGTCCTCCGAGAAACGCGGCGAAGAAAGCAAAGTAAAGTGAAGCAAAAAAGCGGTGGTATACACGGGGGATGAGGGAAGAATCGAAAAAATATATAAAATCCCAGAGAGTCGATCGGGCCCTTTAAAAAAAACCTGTCGGCGGCTCATGGGATAGAATGACACGAAAACCGATGGCACTCTTCTACCCGCTAATGATTATAAGGCTTTGGTTGAAAATCGAGAGGCTCGGACCGGTCCTCCTCAGCTTGGTTAAAGGGAGGAGATGAAGAAACAAGAGCAATTTGTTTTGGTGGAAGATCTTCAGACTGGCAGCAATCATCGAAAACTAAAAAAAATGTTACGCGAAATTTCACAATTAATTAACTTTCCTCCGCCGGTTTCTACGCCTACATTGAGTAATTATCTAAAATGAATTCTGTCCTATGATTGAAATTATTGTTTAATTAGCATTAACCCTAGTCAACACCTAATTACTACGTGGAGAGACTGATAGGAGAAAGGAAAATGCAACCAATAATACTATTCTGAAGAAATATTTGCGTTATAGCGTCTACCAAGAATACTTAATCAGCCAACTTAAACTATACAATGTAGGCTCGATGAAGGACACCTGTCCTAATTTCCCGCCACTCCGTGATTAGAGTGTTAGAAGTGATACCAGCGTAGAAATTTACAATTTTCTCAATATGGAGTGCTCAGAACACCGGAGTGAATGGCCTAAATGTTCAGAATTCATTCTATTTTCTCAAAATTTGAGAAAAAAGTATCTATCAAACAATGTTTCTTCTAAAAACGTCTCGCGCCCTTAAAAAAAACATGGCGATACTCAAGTTTGGGCTTTTCATCCTGCCCATTGCAAGTTTCATGTCATATTCCACTCGTATACCCTTCAGCGTCTCTCTCCCCTTTTTCGCTTTATCCCGTTGATTATGCAGCCCTGTCACACCGCGAGTGGAAGGGAAAGGGGTAAAGGGTGGGTAGATGGGGGGGAGGAGTGGACGCGCGAATACCTCGGGAGCCGGTCCGCCGTCCGGGCGGCAGGTGTCAAGGGGGAGGGCGGAGGGGAGGAGGGTGGTCGGCAGTCGCCTCCCTTACGAAAGGGCGATGGCCACTGGGCGCTCGTGTCGACCGACGGGTTGGCAGGGGAGATTGGGGAGCGGGGGGGAGGGAGAGGGAGAACGCCGTAAAAATGCTAAAAAAGGAAGCGGGTGGAGTGAGTGTGTGGATTCCTAAGAATCCGTGGCGCAATCGCGAACAGATTAGTCGAAAACTTTCTGCAAGGTCGTTGGATATCCCACGGTGGTCAAGAGAAAAACATGGATTTGGGTGCTTTTATTATTATCAATGATTTCATTTCGCTTTCCACGAGAGAAAGACGAGCTAATCGTGAGTTGAGCAAAATTATCGAGTGAACTGGGACGAATTAGAGGTCTTAATGCCATCTAATTTTGATCCTACGGCCTGCGGTGGAATATAGCGATCCGATACACTCGAGTAAGCAAATGATGGCGATTGACGAGAGCGAGGGAAAAAAATCAGTGTGATGGGAATGATGACCGTTAATAAAAGGCAAAAAGACACAAATTATTGGGCAGCATGTGAAAAAACTGGAGGAATTGATAGAGAATAGAAGAATATCGTAAATAAGATATATAGCCTTTGAGATCAAAATCTTTAGACACATATTGCCCTCATGGAAACAAGAGAAACCTTAGAAACTCGGACACGAGGTTTAAACATACGATAGGTTGAGGAAATTATCTTGGGTTTTCCTTAAGGAACAGGTAGAAGACGGTTGGGAACATCTCGGTGGCTTTTTCTGCTACCGCATTCAAGGATAAGTTCAGGCATGGAACTTGTCGGGTTTTAAAACCCTGAACTCAGGCTCGGGTGTCACCCGATTTGTCAGTTTTGGAGCCTTTTTCTTGAGTCTTTTATTGAGGAGGATATGATTTCACGATCTGCTTAAACGTCAAAACATCATATAATATTGTCATACAAAACTTTAATTGAAGAGTTATATAACCAACAAACTTCATGACTGAACCTTTCTCTGGAGGCGATGGCAGATACAACCATCGAAACTTTTTCAACAGCCGCTTATTTGATCCAGTGGGAAAACCGATAAAATTTCATCAGCCATGTTCACCGGGATTTCACCAAATATTTTATGTGCGACTGATGCTTTAATTCTACGTGGCATGCCTATAAGAGAAAAATGAGCTGCTAGTCACACATTTTTTTCTAAACCTAATAGAGAAGTGTCGCGAAAGATTTAGATTAGTGAGAATTGGAGTTGAAATCAAGTGGAAAATTCGCTAGAAATACAGCTGTCCTGAATTTCAAAGCTTTCTTTACGCTCAAGTGCATAGTTATTAAGTAATTCAAGTACATAGTTTTAGATTTGAATTTTAATAATAACGATAAGAGTTAAGGATCGGATACACCTTCACAAAATATTTAGAATTGTTTCTTCTTCATGTACGTATGAATACATTTTAAGATTGCTTCAAAATCTCCACGTTAAGAAAGGCAATCAAAAAGTTACAAATGGGTGAGGGATGATTCTGGGTGTTCTCGCGCTAACACAATCTCGAGCCTTACACAAAATTAAACAGGTGGTTCGAAGGACATTCATATTCTCCACATACTCCTAATCTAAATATTGCGAAGACCGAATAAATTCGGCTCAATGCATAAATTCTAACGCAAAAAAAGTCTCCGAAAATCTAAGGCAGTGAAAATGTGCCACCCGCATACAATGGTGTGTTTGTGTGAGAATCAACCTTGCCCTCAAACGGCAGAGCCGTCTCACGAAAGGAGGTGGAACTAGGGCGGGGCGAACGGGGAGGAGTAGGTGGAGTAGGAGGGACGGGCTCGCCCCGGGCGACCCCCCCCCTCGCCTCAATTTCCCTCCTCTCCTGCCCTCATCTCTTACTGAACAATTATGAAAACATGAATTTTTAACGCATCCCGGGGAGTCGCAGACGGAAGGTATTTTCTCCTCGAAGTCACTTAGCCCGCATTTTGCGCAGCGGACTCGTAACGAGCCTCCCAAAAGTTGAGATCGGACATCTGCTGAATATCTGCAAGGTTCATGCGCACTTCAGATAGAGGATTTATGCATTTCCAGATAAGAGTTGGTTCTCCTAAGCCGAGTACTACTGTGCCAATACAAAATAGGTACCAATAACTTATTACGTAAATTACTGCAGTTCTTAATTTTAACTGTCACTAAAAATTGAAAATTATACACAACCTGTAATGTCGCTAGGCAATGAACAATTTTTGTTCAGTGACTAGGAAATATTCATCCACTAATGCAACTTCTCCGATGGGAGTTCCAAGTTTTTCGATGTTTCTCTGTTATTTATGCTTTCATATTCCGTTATGCATCCCGCAACAACACGCACAGAGAAAGATGCATCTAGATACGCATGCGGAGGGCGACCGAGAGCCCCCTCGTGTCTATCCTGAAAGCCCAGGAGAGAATACTGAGAGTCACTTAACCAGAGTAACCAACGCCAAATCGATATAATCGACTTTGTATCGCAGGCACGATGAAGATTCCCGGTACGGCTACGAAGAACTGCATTACTTAAAATAGCAAATCTAAGATAAACTTTACACCTTAGGCATCACTCCGTGGAAGTATTTTATATTCGAATCCACATTGAAAATGAGAATTGTACTTTTCCAATTGCACCTGATGATGCAGCAAGTTGTAAAACGCGTTGCACGTTTACAATAAGCAACTGTGTAAAAGTTTAATACTCATTTTCAATATGGATTCGAATAGCAAATCAAGGACTGAATTAGAGCTGGTGCGAGATAACTGATTCGTCACCGAGAAATCAAGCGAGCGGTACGTGGGGAAGAAAAGACACCCTTCCGGCGTGTGCGCTTTTCCTCGGACTCTTCAGGTTTGATACTGTCTAGCGTTTGCCACGAAAGATTCCACAATACGATGAAATGTTAACTTTGCGTCAATTAGAGTTGTTTGAGAAAACCTAGAATCCTTTCAGGTTGTGAGAAACTAATACGTTGGGCGCGGATTTTCTTTTTAAAAGACGGTGAAATTTCTGTCCACGCGCCCGATGGAGGGATATAGACCGTTTAGCCTTTAAAATCAATTCTGTTGTACCAAATGAAATAACAAACGTGAAAAGTGAATAAATGAAAAGATAAAAAAATCCTTGGAGTACCGCAGCTTGGCATTCCCAGAGGGATTTTTTTTAACGGATGATATATTTCACCGCTTTGGCGACGGCATGACGTTAGGAGACAATTGTTGAAATTTGAAGAAGTGTCTCATCTCAGCCGCACCCCATCCCTCTATAAAGAGCTATTCAGATCTGAAGAAGCATCCGTTGGTAGCGTATGCACACAGCATGCGGTGAGAAGTTAACATGGTGGCAATAAAGGACTCCAGAATGACCGCAGGGTGTCATATGATCTACATTTATTAATATCAGTGCACGTGCCGACACCACTCCGGTCGGGAGAGGATAATAAGAGGAATAGGAGAAGGAGAGATGCAATCCCCAAAGTAGACAGACGGAATGACTGGCGGGCAAAAAAAAACTACAAAAAAGACTGTGGCATAGAGCAGGAGGGAGGTGCGTAGGCTGGCGAGAGGAGGGAACTGTTCTGCCCGAGGGAAGAGATTAGGAAGAGGGAGAATATAAATGGGAGAGGCGAGATAAGGGACGAGAGAGAGAAAGAATCCGAGAGGGCTAGAAGAGAGATGATATTATGGGATCGGGCCTTCCCCGAGGCTGCCACGTGTCGACGCTTCCATCTCTTGACTCCTCGCCCTCAACGGATTATTTCAGAGAAATGCCAAAGGGGAGTAGAGGCGTCAACGGAGGGTGGGACTAAGGAAAAGTAGTCCCACATCCACGCATGGAAAGGAGAATTGGCATGTTTTTGCGGCTGAATGTCCAAACACGAAGTTCGGATATGCGGGGTGGATGACATAGAATTAGGGACGATCATTCTTGCGATAACCGACCGGAGAATGAAACCATATATGACTCGAACGAGTTACCTAAGCTTATAGTGCTGTACTCTGTTTTGGCAGATACTCTTCAAAGGCCGTTGTACTTAAGTTCGAAGGCTTCAGGATTTTTTAAAATGCGGATTTTAGCGTGACGAAAAATTGTAACTATTATTGTTAAAAATCAACGGAACAATAGTTTTTTTCCTCCGGCATTTTTGCTATTTATGAGCATTTTCAAATAAGCCATTAAAAAGAAAAGTGTTGCTTTTTTATTGGGTGAGCTCAAGACTTTAGGTGTTCCAATAGTTAAGTTTAAAACATCGCCATCACAAGCTATTAAATTAATCGAATAATAAACCCAATAACATTTACATCCTTGACGTAATTCATCCCGGCTACCTTCGGACAACCAGACCAACACTCTTTCAACCCTACTAACCGAGGCGTCAATTAACCTAGGCCCGGATGAATAAAATAAAGTTAACGTAAAATGCTGGATGACATTTTAAAATTAACTTGAAGTTTGCGAGAACTTAAAGTTTCTTAAATGTCATCATAAATTCGGTTAGTTAACATGAGCGTAATCAAGGCGTGAAAGTATTAGTATCGAATTACATAGGTGAAAATAGTTAACGTAAAGATGTAAAAGATAAGGTTTTGGGAGGTGAAATGGTGACGTGTATTATGGGAGTGAATTTTGTGGAACTCAGTATTTGTTATGGTCGCTTATTGTGCGCGGAAACAACTAGTTTGAACACAAGAACAAACCTGTCTTTTCGGCAATGTGCCCCTCTTTTTTTATCACATCTGTCAGACCTAGAGATGTAGTGAGGCGTCATGCCAATATTCTCTGCATCGCTCTGAAACATTAGTAGATTATGCAATAAGTCAAAGATTCACACTCAGGTTGAGCCTTTCCTTAATGGCAGACTTCCCCTGGCAGGACTACAGCGGTGAAGTAATCATTTTGCAAGTTTCCAGGCTTAAAGTTAAAAGTAGGTACTTGCTGCTGGAGTGTACAGTCTGTGGGACGCCATTTATAGTCATTCACTGGGATAGGATCACTCGTGAATGACCCTTAAAGCGCAAAAAAAACACTCGGCAGCAGCTGCTGTTGGTCTCCACAAAAGGAGATTCTTTCTTCGCGATATGAATCGGGCATCGGCGAACGGGGAGAGGGAACAGCAGTAGTGATTAGAGAAGGGAAGCGACGGAGGGAATAATTCACCTATGGGGTGAGATATAGAGATATATGGATGCACTCGTCACGTGGGAAGGTGCGAAATGAAGTCATCTGGCTCGCAGTCTTCGGGGGGATGAACGTGTTTGCGCTCTCCGGGCGTCACGCCCGTGACTCGTTCGGGGAAGGAAGGGGGCGTGACCCGGGCAGCTGATGCACTGCATCCCCCACCCTCCTCTTATATGCTCCGGGAATTAAAATCAATCCGCCCTCTGTCCATTCATATGCAGGACTGAGTGGGCAGGCTCACGCGAGATGGTCGTAAAACGAGGAGAGGATGAGTCGAAAAGGGGGCAGAGAGAGAGAGAGGTAGAGAGAGCCTATACTCCTCTCTCTCTCTCATTCACCCAGACACGTGGGCCGACACGTGAAATGCTGGCCATATGTTTGTTTCAAACCTTCTCTCTCTCGACTCCCCCTCAGTTGAAGAGATCGCCCCGATGGGATTTCGAGTTGAAATTATGGCCGCTGGCACCCGAAGCTCTCCCGAGGAGATGGACGACATCGCGGGTGAGGCGCGTGACGAGAATACGTGAAAAAAGCAGCAAAGAGGGAGGGGAAGTCTGGGAGAGAGCGGGTGGCGGTGACCGCTAAGGCGAGAATGGGATTCGAAAGAAACACGCTTGAGATTTTATGAAAATAATTATTGGTTTTTGACTAGAATCGGGTGGCGTTCTCTCTCAGGGCGTATACGAGCAAGACATCTTCAAAATTTACCCCCAGGCGGAAATAGGATCAATGGATTTTCTCATGCAACTTTGCCCGGTTAAAATCACCACGACCAGAAACTATATTTTCTTTGACTAATTTTGAGGAATTTTGCCAATAAGTCACTGAATTATTGTAACGGAGTCACCAGGAAGTGCGCAGAAGTGAGAAAATAACACAGAGAAAAACATCGCCCGCCTTGACTTTGGCTCAAGCCCGGATACGTCGATATCGCCCCAAGCACTTGAAGGGTTAAGACACCAAAGAGTTCTGTTTGCACTCAACTTTAAAGGAATAATCCGTGATGACAATGAAAGCCAACCCATGGCACAACATAATTAGAATTCTCAATTCAATAGTGGTGACTGATGCATTAAATAAGTAAATGTTAGCATCCTAAAATTTTCTTTTGCTCTTCGAAAATTACTGTACAAAGTTGAATTATATAGCATAATGTCATCTTTCTTTTAAGAATTAACAGGTTACAATCAATAGAATATATTAATCACTCTAGCCTTACGCATCGAGATATGTGCCATGTTCAATTTTTATCCGTAGTTCAATAAACTTTAACTCAAATAAACATTTATTAATAATACGACTGAGGAAATATTAAAATTTATAACGCATTAAAATATGGAAGCTCCCATTCACTTTTTCTAACGGTTGGTTAACACATGTTCATCTTTTAATGGTTAATATCACGTTCTAAGTTTCGCACTCAAAATGTCTGACCCAAGAATGAGGTGCCAAAGACCTCGGTAATTTCGCGTTGGCAGTCCAAAGTGAAACTAAACGTCACGCACCTCGAGGAAAGGAAGAAATAAAAAAGTTTTATCGGCGGGCCAACCCTTCATTTTCGCTCGTCCCTCGATGCCATCACGCATGAGCTACTTTCCGGGGAAGGAGAGGATGGCGAAAAAACAGAAGAAATTTCGAGAAATATAATAAACGTTTCAATTTGAAGCTCTTGAAGTGGACCGCTGGAGCGCACTGGACAGGGAAAAGAAGCGGAAAAATTCTCTCCCGAAGGAAAAAAATGGGAGAAAGGACTTTCCTCTTTCGGAATCGCGGCGGTTAGGTGGTTCCTTCCAACGAAACGAACTCCCGTATTCAGCTTTTTATCGCTAGGTGATTTCCATCCCTCCAGACTCAACCTAGTCGTTTCGTATCGCGATGCGTCTCACACCTTTTTGCTGACAGAACGATTTGCGTAGTCTCTGATTGCTCGCGCTCCATTTCTACGTAAAGAAGTTCGCCAAGGCGAGCTTCCCCGGAAAGACCGACAGAGAGAAATCCAGAATTGAACCGACCAGTTCTTAGGTTTCCTTATATCCTAATGAGAGATACATTGCCGAACAGATAAGTACAAGAACTCATTCTTTACGCGCACAATGAGTGACCACAATGAAAATTGAGCTCCAATAAATACACTCCCATAATACACGTCACAATATCACCTCCCAAATCTTCGAACTTAACACGGCTGGTGTCCTAACACCTCCTGCCCACGCCCATGCTGCGGCTCGCAGGGTAGTATGTAGATGTAGATATCTCTAATCTAACTTCCCTTCTAGAGGGATATCATCAGTATCTGTAAAATTGTGTAAGAACCGTTTGCATATCTCTCAACAAAACCTTACAACTAAATACAACTCTCATCAAAATGCAATATTTAAATACTAAGAAAACTATGCGGAAATTCATACTTTCTTACCAACTATAAGCGCTTAGGACAACGCAAGATTGGGTCTCTGACAAAGACTGCAATAAGTTAGTAAAATTCTGGTACATTTTTAGGCTATCGAGTTACTTGTGAAGTAATTAATATTTTATTGGTACAGATTCATATGTTAAGCTCAGGTGCACCGACTTAAGACCCTTTTAAAACAATGCTTTTAATGAGTTTATTATGTAGAATAGGCGAGAGGGATAAATCGACTTATATGCAGGCGGGGCGGAACAAAAAGTGATTTCGTTCTACAATCTCACCAGATGACACAAAACTGAAGTAATTATTTCGCATCGGATACTCCCATTTTGAAGTTGAGAATCTTTCGCTCGGGAGAAAGGTCTACGCGGGGAGTTATCACTTTCTTTTTCGTCTCCGAATCTCTAAGCGAAAAAAATTTGCCTACGAATGATCCTATCCATTGCCGACGCAAAAAAGTACGCGCACATATTTCGCGTGCACACACAGCCACTCACTCACTCTATGTCACTCACAACCTTTTCTCTTCGCTAGGGATCGCTTTCACCCGAGGCTCGAGTACGGAGTAAGTGAGTATGTACTATCGGACTCGCGTGTTTACATGCAACGAGATCATGAGACGGGGTCGAGAGCCCCCGATGGAAGGAAAGTCAGGAGGAAGGGGGTTGTAATAATCAAATGGAAGTCGGTCTCGAATAAGAGAGAGAGAGACAGAACATTATTCCCCTTGATAATCACGGAGGAAATGACGTCTTTCCGGCCGAATGCGCGGTCACCCAGATGGAATGATACGTGCTGGGCGGGGGCGGGAGAGTATTCGGAGGCCGGCTCTTAATGGAGGTGAAGTGGATGGATGCACATCCACTTCACGTCGCGAGAAAGAAAACCATAGGAGAGCGTTGCGGGGGAGTGTGATGAGTGCATCGGCCGCTTGGGTGATTTTCCAGAGATGAAAAGCGGCGAGGTCGGGAAGGGTGAGGAGGGTATAGTAAGTGAATTCGATTGAGGTGCAATTAGGCTTTTATCAGGGCGGAGTGCAAGGAATTGTTTATGACCTTTTCGCCTGGATGAGGGTGATGGGGAAGGGCGGGATGGAAAGACTGGGATCGCTGGTGATGAGTGGCAAAAACAATCAAGAGACCGGTTGTGAGGAGAGGGCGAGAGTCTGGCTACACGGCACCGAGGGACACAAGTTATGGAGATGCGGCGAAGACAGAGAGGCAAAAGTGGGATGGCAAAGACAGGGGTGGATAATAATAATGACGGTGAATAAGGGAGGGAAACCAAAGACACCAACATTTTGACAAGAAAAGATAAAACTGCCGAGAGCAAAAGTATGCTACTCCTCTGCACCTGTACAGAAAAGAATGACTCGGAAGCGCGAAAATGAGTAATTTTGCCACATTTACCTAATTTAAATGGAAAAAACAGGAAGGTATGGCACACCAAAAGGTCAACGTTTGAGCAAGACCCAAAAACTGAGACTGATAAAATGGAGGACAAAGAGAACGGAAGATATGGTACGATTCAGTGCATTTTCAGTCATTTCTGGAGTACAAAATAACGATGAATTCTGTGGTGTCAGCAGATGTGGAGTACAAAATAAATATGCCTTCCTCCGAACGAGAATTTATTTGATTTAAATATGAGTATTTTTATGGTTGTTGATTATCACAGCTGACGTACAGAATGACTTCAAACAGAGTTACCTATGACAAACTACAGTGGTTTATGACAAATCAAAAGAGATAAGTGAAAAATTCACGGATGAATTTTATCTGGGACTCGAAATTGTGGGATCTGAAATCGAGGAAGTCAATTTTCCCCTCACAGGAGAAGAAAACAGAAACAGCGAGAACACAGGGTGATATCGCAAAGATGGCAAGCGATTCGATGATTCAATCTGTGATGGATCAGAAATGACTTCATTGTCCGAAGACAAATAGTTTTTAAAGAGCACTGTCAAGCAGTCCGCGGGATGTCAACTAAAAACGAAGCTCGAAGGGGGACAATGAGTCACCTCTTAACGAATGATGGGCTGAATTTGAGATGAAAAAGGCCACCGAGATGAAGAAGGTATGTGTTTACCGACAAGCTGATGAGGGCGAAGAAAGACAGAACAGGACGCACTCAAACGGGGGCGTGGTCGATGGGGGAGAGAATACGACCTGGGCAATGGGATCCAAAGGGGGGTCATCTTTCTATGGGATAAGGATGGGATAGAGAAAGGGTGGCCGGCCTGTGCATTACCGCGAACGCGGGGCCAGGATTCCCAGGGTGCATCTGTCCCTCACACTGCACGGGAAAATCATCAGCTGTTTCCCAAGGACTTGGGGTCCGAGAAGCATTAAGAGGACGGCCTCCCACATCTATCCCTGCGACGATGTAAACACGCGGTAAAGAACAGATCGAGGCTTGGTTTAAATGGTGTACCCAGATGTCGTGAAAGAAAACCTGGAGAGTTCAGTATTTTTCCGTAAAATGTTACCAAAGCAGGGGCAGGAAGAATCTACTCTTTATGCATTATGCCTTGAAACAAATTTTGCGAATAAATTTCACTATATTCATCCTATTTTGTTAGGGATTAATAGCTGTCACGCTGGCACAACGAAATGAAAAAGTTATCCCTCCTCGTAAAATGTTCCGGTAATTTATCTATAAAATTATAACCACTAAACGAACTGTAATTCACCTACCAAGATTAGAAATTTCTTTATATTTCTGCCAAGGGGAAATTTAGAGGGTGAGCAGGTAGGAAGCGGCTTGGTTGAACAAAAGCCCATGGATTTACCTTGAGGGCAACGATTCTTGGAAATCTGAATAAGAGTGATGACTAGAACGATTCGTGGGGAGTAAGAACAAGTTACCGCTGTTATTTTATTTCAATTTACTTTCCTGTGCAAAAGAATCACAATATCTCGAGGAGTTTTTCTCGAGCACAACAGTAATGATTGGACAACTGCCACGGAAACGTTCGCACTCGACTGACTCGGACGCATCACTGAAAGAGGGCGGATCCATACAAGAGAGGCCGAATATGGCCCGAAAGGGATGGTACTTTATGACTGCTGATTCAAAAGGGTGCATATCGGCCCACGTCCATTATACCACTTAATGCTGACGGAGAGGGTGAACACTGTCGTTTCCACTGAAAGAGAGGCTCATGGGATGCAGACGCGGGAGGGAGTCGGCTAGGCCGATGGAGACGGAGTATATGGGGGGCGTGGCCCGGCCGTCGCGTCGGTCGTAGGTCACTCGAGGAAGATTAAAGAGGATGTGTGTACACTATGGTCGTTTTAGCCGCTGTCGATCCGCCGAGTGAGGCACAGAGGAGGCGAGGAACGGAGTGGGGAGAGTGTTCTAAGAAATGAATATCAATAGGCTCGGATATTCCCGGCTACTGGTAACCCTGTTGTTACGATTTTTTTCCTCCCCCATTGATCGAAGAGAGATTACGCCCACGGTCGCCTGCATGCGCATTGACACATGGCTTCCGTATGCTTATTTTGGTCGACTCCTATGATTTACATGCCGGGTGAAACTGCTTATATTGGCAGGCTTTTATTATCTGATCTCTTCCACTTGACACATCAGTCATGCGTCGAACCATTGACTTCCATACGCTTCAATAGGAGATCGACTAAGTCGATACGGTGCAAAAGAAAGAGCATTGTGAATGGCCGGTACTATCTAAATTGAAAAGCAGTCACTTGACTAAAATTTAAAAAAAATCATGACTAAGTTAAAGGATAAACGCTGGAAGAACAAATGTCACCGAAGAGAGAAAAAGAGAGGAAGAGATTTAATTCATGTTTCACAATAAATAGTAGAGCGAACATATAATGATTAGCAAGGTCTCTGATGTTAAATCCCGGTTATTTATTTTAACCTCCGCTCTTTCTTTCAAGGAATCTTTTCCCGACGCACCAGAATTTAATTCGTGCCAACTCCATCACGAATAACAATAACATAAGACAGCGAGCGGTAAGCTCAAAATGGATCCTAGAGAAAGGGGTGATAAACGAGAAAGACGAACTCAAAATTTAAATTAAATTTAATGAAATTTAATTTAATTTATTGAAAAAAGAAAAAAAATAATTGATGTCAACTCCATCACGAATAAAAATAACCTAACACAGCGAGCGGGAAGTTCAAAATGCGTCCTTCTTGGGAAAGGGTTGATAAACGAGAACGAAGAGCTCAAAATTGAATTAATTAAGTACTAATTAATCAAAACACATTAGCACCCTCTCTCTCCTCCGAGAACAAAAATTTCAAGGTAATTACTCGTCCGAACCCGTCGTCGTTACGATCAGCTGCTCCCAGCGCGCCTCGCGTCCATGAGCCGCATGCGAGCGACCCCGCACGCGGAGGCAGATATCCCTTTTTGGCGAAAGACGGAAATGAAACCAGAAAAAAAACGCGAAGATCAAAAAAGCGAGACGTGATTAATTAAGCTTCAAGTTTAAGGACCCCCACATTCGGTGCAATCACCGAGTGCAAGAGGCTCGCACCTCCTCACTCAACCGCCGGTCCCACGCAAAGGGGGAGATGAGGCCGCACGGTTTAGTTGGTTAGCTAACAACCCTGACACTTCGGGCGACCACCCACCCATTCCGTACGTCTCGAACCGCGACCGTCGGGTCTGCTTAACCTGTCCCCCTCACCTTTCTTTCTCCCTCCCCTAACCCTTTCTCTCCCATCACTCTCCTCAAGTCCAGTCCTTTTCCAGAGAACAGCGCCCACATCTCGGCCCAACCCTCCGTCTCACACGCGTGCACTTGTCTTAATTAATGGTTCGGAGAGTGCGAGAGATGGCCTGAGCGAGACTCCGCGATTGGAGTGCATAGGTGGGCGGGATTGAGACGGCACACAGCGGGGAGAGGGAGGTCTTCTTCTTCGCGGAAAGGGATTTGGCATCGGGCCACGGGGGACATGGTATAGGTAGACGAATGGACCAAGTGGGGGATGTAATCGGACCCGCCAGCAAACTTTCCAAGGAAAAAATCCCTTTGAGCTCAGCACTTTTAATTGGAAATATAGACTCGAAAATGACAGAGCTGACATTCAAGCTCTCCCATGAGAGCTCCTGAAAAGTTACGTCAACCACCATTTCTTTCAGGAATTGGGAGTAAAGCGAGATAACGTAAGGGGTAAAAATTGATCTATAATCGGCGGAGGGGTTCAAATGGGTAAAAATAGCTTGCTGTTATTCAAAATATGTAAAGTTAATTATTTTCCAAAAAGTTCTAAAGGAATGCGTGGGAACGGAAAAAGTAAAAAAAATAATAAAAAAACCTCTTATCTGTACTGAAATAAAACATCTTGAAACGATTCAGAAAAAACTAAAGAGGAAATTAACATATATCCTAATGCATCAAGAGAATCCTTAATGATGTAACTGTCTCTGATAATGAGAATAATTATAAAAGCTTTAACGTCTCATTGCAACAACATAAATAATACGTAACCGCAATGTGTGGGTCCCTATTGATGTTACATCCCGCATTCCTCTGTAAACATTAGGCGACCTTTTTGTTTTGTAAACAATGAGGATACAACCATTTGCAAGAAGAAGGAAAGGGGGATTACAATGGACGAGGGGAGCGCCCTGAATACTGATGACGAGGAGCGGACATGTGGAGCGCGTATTGAGCGAAAGTTTTTCGCCATCTGCCACATCTGCTCGCCCCCCACGCGTCACCTGCCGCCAATAACCGCGATTTCGGCACCGGAGATGGAGGTCGGGAAGTTTTGTCACACTGCTGACTCGAAAATGGGGATTCTTTGGTCCCTGCCAAGCACGCCGGCAGATGCGTGAGACCATTGTGCGCTCGAGGCGGGATCTAAAAGGGAGAGCGGGGGGAGACAGGAGGTATGCGTTTAGAGGGATTTTGGAATCGCGCGAAATATGGTCGGACTTGCGGTTTACTGCTGAATTTTCGCCGAGTGGTTGGGAGAAAACACATGATGATAAGGAATCGGAAACACCGATGTGATAGAAAAAAATGCACAGAAACAGGCTCGGAACATCGGCCCAAAAAAACGGGTTCTATTTCATTTCTTGTCGATAGAGTTCCAACTGAAAATGCATCACAAAACTCTGAGGTGTGGCCTTTAAATTTTGTCCTAAGCCATATCCATACGAGATGAACTTTGCAACAGTTTTATGTGACAGAAACAGCCTAGTTTAAAATATATTTAATCAGTTTTCGAATATCATTGACTCTTCACCACGCTGCTGAGGTGAAGACCAGAGAAAATCAGCTGATTTGAGAGAATTATTAGTTTAAATAAGGAAAATAAGAACGTATTGAGATGTAATAGAAAGTGTTGACAAGAGTGATAAGAGGGGAGAATTTTGAGTACGCAACAAAGAGGAAGAAAGGAAATTTAACTTTCGGAGAAAATAAGGGTAGCCAGAGGGCATGGACAATTAAAGAGAATAATGGAAAATGTTGTTGGTAGGTTAAAAATGACCTTGAAATAGAAAATAAATGGGAAGGATTGCCACAAAACCGGTATGTAATTGGTGGAGTATAAATCAATATTTGAGGTACATTGACAAACTTTTCGCTCACACAGACATTGACGAAAATTTTAAAATAACAAGCCGTGTATTTTTCACGTCCAATACGACGGCCAAAAGACTTTTTGTATCTATTACCGAGTGCTTTTCATTCAATGTGAATTCATAAGACAGGAGAAACATTACTAAGCTCAGAGGAGATGCGCAGTAGAGCGGGAAAAAAAAGGGCAGAAGAAGAGGGTGTAACGCCCTTATAGCCATTCGCGGCCACAACGCGATCGGGTCAACTTGACCCAGAACAATTCCCTTTGAGGAACGGAAGCGAGGGGGAGAGAAGTGAGAGTTTATGGGCGCCACATCAAGGACTCGGGAACGGAGATGGCGAAGAGGAGGAGGAGGGTGGAGAGTGGTGGGAGGGAGGCGATGTTGAAGTCCCGTTGGAGGAGATCGCTCGTATTATCCTCCCCCGCACACACACTTTCATCCCCCCACTCCCCCTCTCGATCATCTCGAGTGAACGACTAAACACGGTGTTTCAACCTCCCTCGCCGCGAGATGGTGATGGTAGCGTATATTCGCTACACGATCGCCGCTTGTTTTTCACTTCCATCTCCTCGGCCGGTCATTGAAAGTGGTCAACCGCCCGGCGTCATTTGAACGGAGAGTGCGAGAGAAATGAACAAACTGCACGCCGCAGACGTGGCGAGATAAAAACACGTCGGATCCGGGTGGCCATTTGCAAAGCGATCGGAAATTGGAAACTTGTGGAGGAGGCCCCGGTGGCGGCGGGGTAAAGTCCTCGCCTGCTAATCCTAGGGTCGCGGGTTCGAGTCCCGCCTGGGTAACATATTATCTGCCCAGACATGGGTGTTTGTGTCTCGTCCGTTGTTACTGTTATTCACCCGACGTAAATTGGCACATCGTGCTGTATTCAGGGTAGTGAAAATAAAATAAAAATAAATAATAAAATAAAATAAATAAAATTGTCTATCTATCGAAAACACCCACTTAGTTGCTGTTCTTTAAATACTTTCGGAGGGAAAAGTATTGATTTCATTCGTTCGGAAGGGACTCAAAATTACTGGACTTTTAGAGTGTTGAAATTATGACGTCAGAGTTTCCACACTTCTCAAAATTTTTAATGCTATATTCAGATATATTCGAAATTGTGACATAAAACATTTATCTCTGCCATAACTCAAACTAGATCCAGCTTTGGTGCAGGAGTGAAGGAGTTTTTTCGACTGTAAAAATCTGACACTACCAACTGATTGGCGTCTTTTGTAGATTCTAACCAAGGCTTAAAAAAACTGTCATGACTCAATAATTCTGTGTCCACCCTGAATAATGCCCTTAATTCTAACGTTGAAGAATGTAAGACTCATAAGGATCAATGGTCTCTGCCGCTAACCGTTTCTGCACCTAACCGTTGTTAATATTGGGCGACCGTGTCATGACGATACGTATAGATTCTTTCCTTTTTTTAATTTGGAGAAAGGAGTACAAGTTGGAATCTCCACACCCTACGTTCCATGAAAATGAACTAGGGTTTTCAAAATGTTTCGCACAATGTTGCGCTGCGATGACTTTCTGTAGACTATACCTCACCTGTATTTTTTATGTCAGCAGACTCTTCCAGAAAAATGAATGAGAAACGAATGAATTTCATCTGAATGAACGGGGACGCATGAACGGGTTATGGATGAATATTTCTCCCTTCCTGCGTTAAAATGCGATCATGATGACGAAGAGTATGATTGAAAAATACTACAGACAAAATGGAATGAATTAGCAAATCCCTTTTACTATCGTGGGAGTCCGCACGATGCTCACTTCTCAAGCACTAAAAAAACGACTATTGCAAAATGAGATCGACTTCTCGGTGATACACACTTCCAGCACACAGTAGATGGAATTTTAAAATCTGATAGAGAGAGAGCTATTATGTCACATAACTTGGTGCATATTCAACACATTTCATTATTATCCTTAATCATATGCTCTCTTATGTTCAACACGCCGAAGAACCCAGGAATTAAACCAGATTTATCGCAAAATTCAAATTCTATCTTACATAATTACATCATTCACAATATATTATGAGTGTTAGTATGCGTCGCGAGATTCCTATTTTTTGACCTAACGTTTAATTGTTGATTGGATGCTAATATTCAACTACATTTACTGAGTAATTAATTTAAATGTGAAAAAATGATAAGAGATCCAAGAACATTATACAGGCACCTAAGACTTATGATACAAACTCCACTCTCTCAGGCGAGATATCGTAGAACAGCATAATGAGTAATGAAGCTCAAATGATTTCGTACTGTCTACTAATTTTATTTCAACCTCTTGCTACACGTGTTTCAACTGTCTAGCAGTCATCATCAGGCAAGACTATATATTATGATATAAAGAAATTAGAATTTAATCTATATTTAAACTTGGATCCAAAGCCCTATGCCAAACTAGCCTTAAGATCTTTGCAGAAGACATGCGAAACATTAAACTACTGAATCTGATATAATGGTTTCTCTGCCCAATAATCTCGATCACTTGTCAGGATAATAACAGCACAATTTATCCAAGGTCATTGATGATCCCTACTTATAGTAGCCGACCGCTGCTGAACAGTGGAGAATATATTCTAAAAAAATACAGTAGTGAAAGAATTTTTCTCCATCTCACTGATAGCATAAACCTCTCCCTTCACCTTGAAGTGTACCCTTCCTTATGTTTATTTTTTGCCACGGCACCGGAGGCAACAGCCAAGAGAGAGTCGGCCAATTTTACGGTTGATAAACCTCCTGAAGCACTTATGATAAGTGAACGGCTACTATTTCAATCTCATCCCAGTGTTTTTCCAGTAGTATTACGTAATTATAGGGATATCACTATACGACAGAAATCTAAGTCTAGCATTACCCAAGTGTGTTTAATAGGGTATTTTTTTCGACACGAGATTTCGCAGCAGATTCACTGCCAACGGAATTATATTAGCTTTCTTGGAGATATCAAGCGCTGCTTGGAGTAACAAGCTTTCCTACGCTTCCAAAACATGCAAGTTAGGAATTGCTAGCTTTCCCGAGTCGGCTACTTAACTACAGGTTAACTATCACGTGCTGTTATTAGGTGTGGCTCCAGTGGATTGGAAGAACTCACAAGAAATTTTCCATGTAGAAAAGAATTCATGGCCAAATTAATTAAATTAATAGCTCTCTAGAAATGAAAGAATATTTTTTCATACTCCCCCAATGAGACACGCAAATGTCATAATGCAAAATAAGAGAAGCATTAGGACTGATGTCTTTCCAAGATTTATTGAACGGATTAAAACGCCATACTTAAATAATTAACTCCTTGACTTGTGAGAGTGCGGATAACCACCAGAGGTTAGTTCAAACATATAAATCGCACTGATTATAAAATTTTCACTTTTTAATTTAAAACACACCATACCATATCATCTCTATTCCAGTATAATATTTTTTACATGCATCCCACTATTCTCTCCTACACTCACATTAGCTGGTATCATAACTCTCCCTGCTCACAGCTTGGTGGAGGCATTTAGTAAAATAAGTCAGTGGATGTACTTACCGTTGGTAGCAGCGACTGGGTACTTGGTCACTCCCTCTGGGAGGGCAATGGGTGCCCTCTTTCCCCCCTTCGCCACAAGCTCCATGTTCACTTTGACCTCCTCGTCCACGCAGATATCGTCCGCGTCACTGTCTATGTGGGGAATCGACCCCTCGAAGCAGAACATGTTGGCGGCGTGGATGACGGGCGTCGCGACGGTCGACGCGGAAGAAGACGCCACCGACGGCGGCGCCCTTCCTATGGTGCTGCCCACCTCCGTGTCCTCGCCGTCCGACGACTCCTCGGCGTCGCCGTCCTCATCGTCCCGGGAAGACGAGCCCCGGTCGCAACAAGCGGGGTCTGGCAGGCACGGGAGAAGGCAGTGTCTGCACGGGAAGGCCAAGTCCTCCAAGGGAATCCTCTCGACGGCCCTCTCAACGGACACCAGGAGGCTCTGCAGGAGACACGCGAGGCCTTCCTCCGAGTCGGCGCGCTTCGCGACGGCCGCCTCCATGGCCACTGGCGAAGCCAGAGCCTCCGTCAGGTCGGCGTCGGAGGGTAGGGGGATGCTGTCGGGGGCCAAGCGGCCCGCCGCCTTCCACACGAGGGCCACTTCGACCCCGGGGGGGGCCGAGCCCCCTTCCCTCCGGCTGCGGACGCAGAGATAGCAGTCGTGGCGGCGCAGAAGGGACGGGTCTAGCTCCCCGAGGCGCAGGCACAGGACACCGCGGCCCACGGACAGCGGCCAACCCCGAGGGGAGATGGCGTCAGATCCAACCTGAGAAGAGAGGAACAAGAGAGGGAAAAATTTTATCATCTGAGTCGATAGCTGCAGCAAGCGCATTTACCAATCTACAAACACCCACCAATAAGAATAAAAATACCGCAAGTTGCAGGAGAAAACTTCTTGCGATTTCATTGCCCCAAATTACTAGAATTATATTGCCTCAAGTCACACGAAAAATCATTTTTCAGCGATTATTTCAAGTGATAACATGAGGGTAAATGGTGAACCAAATTTAAGATGTGAGAAAACTAGTTTCTCAAGTATTTCCTGCTGTCTAATGAAGCATTGCACATGCGAAACAGAACCGAATGAATCGTCAATCAGCCTCGTTCAAGTAGTCGTGATCGCTTTGAACAGAAATAGCACATGGACTTTGAATTGTTTCCTCGATTTCACAATCGAACTCGACAATTGGAATCCTTCTAGCAGACTTAGCCTTGAGAAAATCTCGCTCATTGACTCCCATCCCTTGGTTTCCTAATAATGCATGACGTTTGAGAAAATGAAATATTCTCTCTCGTACTAGATTAGCGCACATTTCGAAAAATAATGGAAGTCGCAGATGATTCTAGGTACTCGTGATGCATGCTATTCAAATCAGAGATTGAATGATGAAAGTATGTCAAACTTAAGGATGGAATTGTCACGTAACAGGATTCCACGTCGAACCACGACGTTGAGTTGAAGTTAAATCGTGAAACATCATAAACCTAAGCCTAACCAGTATACAACTGATCAAACTTTTCCTTAATTAATATTAAAATACACCATATTCTCCTGTTTTTTTTAGCCACATTCATTATTTCTTGGTTTTCATCGTTTAAAGTCTATGTCGGAATGTAAGGGAAGAATGCTGAGACTCTCTTAGCGCTCTTTACATTTCCAAATCAACTTTTCTACATTAAAACTAATAGCAAGGGCCGAAATAGGCATATTTGCTGCCACGAACACAGTTTATGTTTTATGAGTCTATAATTGACCTTGACAATTGAAAGCAAATCGCTACCACTCATTGGTCAATAATAGTATTTTTGGTCAACAGACACATTTTATGCTAAAAAAATTCATAACTGCCCTGATAAATGAAACCAAAGCACCGCCATTGTAAAAAGTTAATGAGTTATAACTCTAGAATATAAGTTGGGCAGCTATTTAATTATTTCTCAGGAATGAAACAACAGCTCTTCAGCACTAACGCCCACCATTTATTTACTATGCAGTCTGACCCCTTTCCATTTAATTTCGAGGGGGGTTATATTTGTGGGAATTTTCCCTGGAAACAGCGCCGGAGATATCGACTACAACTATGCATAGCTTCTTTTTAATAATAATGGGAGCATAAATTGTGCAATTCCACTCCTCACGGGGGACTTATACATAAACATTTGAAAAGTATGAATGGGCATACAAGAATGTGGCAACAATACTCTCGTGATAAAGGATGGTCTGCTTTCGAGACCACTCTAAAACTCAAACATTCGCGCTGGGGTCCCTGGGGGCAAAGCATTTGAACACCATGCGTGCAATGCAGACCCAACGCCGCCAGTCCAAATTCAGGGAGCCAATGGCCATCGTCCCGTTCTCCCTTCCTCCCTTTAATCCTCTACCCACAATCCCTTTCACCCCCTCCCCTCAATCCCAATATCCTGACGCAAATACGCCCATTTGAATAATCAACATCCAGGTTTAGCATGGGACACAGGTCCTCCCGCGGCGAGGTTATCAAAACTGAAACGCCCCCAAATGGCCTTCACATCTAAAAAAAACATGAAAGACTTTTCTCTCATGGGAGACCACACGCAAGCTGGGAGGATGATGATGAAAAACTATAACGTTTGCGTAGATATTTCACGCCTGACCGTAATTTTGACGCTTTTGGGCAGCAGGAATGTTATTTTTTTCTTCGGGATGGAAAATGAATGAAATTACTGAGCACGGTCAACCGAGGGGGAAAGAGGGAGTGGGGTGTTGTGTTTGTGCCATGTATTATGCTAGTTCGGCAGGACTTGGTGCGTGGAGGGAGAGGATGGGCAGTAAGGAGACGGGAGCACCGTCTATTTTCAATTGTGCAATCGGCGGCGTCGCGCCTGCCGCGCGCCGGTCAATCGGATGAGGCATTGCCCGGGAAGGGAGCAATTAAATGGTCGGTCGGGCGGCATAAGAAGAGTCTGGTGGCCGACGATGACTGGCGAGAGACGAGGAGGGAAGTTTGAACGGCTTGGGTGGATGGGAGTTGGAAGTTTTAATTCCCTTTCCTGTCGGGGCCGTACATCACCAACCATAGGCCGGTTCGGACTCGTTCGTTCGTCCCTTTTAGCAACGCGGATTCAATAAAGCGAAGGGGGAAACCAAACCAACAAACGCGGCCTGGGTTTACGCTGAAGATGTTTTTAATATCGGCGAACATTTCGATGGCTGTAAATCTCTTTTTCTCTCTCTCTCCCATCGGGGAAGACGAGAGCGCAGAGTTCCATCGGGAGGCGACGCGTTGCAAGGATTCCTTGAACTCACGTGCTCATTGGACGTCCCTCAGGATGGATAGCTCTGAGCGAGGCCAAGAGAATGTCCTCAAAGTACCCCCGAGAATCAACACAGCGAAGGATACCTACGGCACTGCATATCGCGGCGTGATATCTCATTCGTATAACTGTATAATTTCATTAACATTTGGTTTCATGCACTTTTCTCACTGCGAGGTATCGTTACGCCTTCCGCTTCGACTAAGAAAATACTACACAGATACGACGAGTCGACCATATCGATACGGACTTTTAGGCTTAAAAAACCCTCTCCCCAATCCAGGATCATAAATTCAATCGCTTAATAGACCGGATGACTGGGTTAAAATATCAACATTTGAATTCTACGTCGAAAAATCGTAACAGGACGAAAAACAAGTTACATAAAAATGTTTGGAAAATTTAGCCTTATAATGCAAGTACATTTCCCACTAATTTATTTATCAATATTTATACAATAACTATTTTGTCTCAGTGCAGAACGGAATTCGAGGAGTAAGTATTTTTTCATACAAGTACATTAACCTGGGCATGTTAAAACAGGTTAATATTCGTTCGATCAACGGCATGAAAATCTCTTTAAAATACCGAATTATTATTGTTTTCATTTGCTGATAGATAAGCGTGTTTAGATGGTAACATCTATATTTTTCTTGGTTTCATTCTTCTGTCACAGCTTCTGCCACAAGAAAATTCTTAACCTCCCTAAATGATTTATTCCGCGACAGTATGATCAGATTGAGACTCTTCGTTGAATAAATACGTCATGGTAATAAATTTATCCCTCACAAAACACACTTATAGGCTGAATAAATGGGTTAGCAATGGGATAATGCCAGGTATTTCTGCTTCCTGTACGTCGAGGATGATAAAAAAAATCTCGCACCGTGGTAGCTCTAGGGCTCGCAATTGCTGAGAAAACGGTAGGCATGGCCCACTCTCCGCAAACATATGTTTATCCGCAGTCCTTCAAAGACGCACTCCATGCATCGGCCCGGTGTAAATAATGAGGCATTGGCCGCGAAGAAGAAATTTCTTGAATCACTACCACCCCGACAGACTCAATCCCGCAGACGTCTGTAAATCAAAAGGAGCGGTCGCAGTGAATCACATCAAAAGTCCCCACTCCCCCCTCATTGGTTTGCGGGATGCGGTGGATGGAAATACACGTGTGAGCAGAGCTCAATGCATTCTTGATGGAAAGCCAGAGGAGGAGAGAAGCGAGGGTTCGAAGCCATTCAAGGAAGAAGATGCCTCGGGAAGGTGTGAGAGAGAGGATATATACGCACACGGGGGTGAGATGGCAAAGTCAAAGGCAAAGGTGAGTCGTATCTCCTTTTCCATTCCGATTTGAAAAAAAAATGTTCCGGGACCACTTGCTGCGCGCTCACTCAACCTCTTTTGTTCTCGGCGAGTCGTAAATTCAAACAGCGAATGATTTAAAAAAATGAATGCCGGCGGCTTCCACTCGATGCAGCAGAGGGAGAGAAAGGATGAGGCTATTGGCACCGTAAGCTACTGGATGAGTTCTTCAGCGTCTGTCTCTCTTTCATTTGCTCTTTCTTTACTTATTCTCCCGGCGAGGTACAGTATTGGGATCCTTTGATATGAGTAGGTCATTTGTAGAGTGGTGGATGCTACAGCTTAAAATTGCATCTTTACACTGATATTGAATTTAAAAAAGTTGCAATCTGTAGTATGCCGCGGAGTAGCACAGTATATTAACTTTTGAACGAAGTTGCATTGCACTGTATCTAGTAGAAGAGGAAATTAGGTAGCATATCCGATAAAATTATATCGTAGGATACTGTTATGCAACCTAAGCCTCATATTACAAATTATAATTAATTGTACGCTGTCAAATGAAATCTTCCACTAGGTACGATATTCGATATATTGTATTCGATGCATTGCGATATCACAAAGCCCTACGCTGCGTCTAGTGCGGCAAATGCCACCTCTTGGTTTAGAAGGATAATCCTCACCAAGGGAGGGAAGGCAAAATTATGACTCTGGGGAATGGGTCGTGGGAAAGAGTAGAGGGAGAAGGGGAAGGTTAAATTCTACATAATGGAGATTAGAAGGGAATGGTGGAGAGGGAATAGTTATCATCTGAAGGAGGACTAGGAAGAAGAAACGAAGCACAGGACGGGAGTTCGAACGCAAAGCCAGAAGAGGCGAAACCACAAAACTCTAGAACAAGTTTCAGCGTGCGTGAATGGGGTGTGGGATGGGAACCAAATGGCAAATACATACGCACGACGAAGAAGCGATATTGCGATGCTCACACCGATTCTCCGCACTTACTCAATGATGCATTGCTACCATCCCTACTGATTTTTTTCATTCTCCAAAGGCAAACATCGCAAGGAGAACAAATGACAAGCTGGTGATTTAGTGACGGGACCCGGCAAAGCTTTGAAATAGCGAGAGGGGAGACACCTCTCCTCCCCATCCTGCATTTTATGTACAAGGGTCCAACCGGTCAATACGACCACCAAAATCCTTCCTACCCGACGCGTGCGATTTTTATCACCTCCCCCGGACATCCTGAAACTCGATCAAAGCTATATCCCACCACCCACCCACGTTCGACAAGAATTATGTCAAGCACGAGGGGGGAGGGACATAAACCAAGGGAGAGAAATCGAATTTCCACCAAATTTTTGGAAAAAAACGTAGATTTAATAATGAATTAAAACTTTTTAAAGCTTAATGCAGCTGGCGGTATGCTGAATCATCATACACAACATCTCTCTTTTATTTTCCAGCACACCCTTCACTGGTTGGTTATTACTGAAGGTCACCACCTATTGGAGCCCATTTATTCCATTCAAAATTGAGGTTAGGTTGGTAAGAGGAAGGACTATTTGAGGAGTATTGGAAGCGAGTAGAGCGACTCGACTGCAGCATCCGCCTACGATGAACAAAAGATACCTTAAGAGCCAAATATTTTTAGTGAAGTGTAAATTCTTATGAAGAAAGTTTTTCTATCTCGATTTTCGAATTTATTTTTAAACAATCTTCCAGTCAGCGATTTAAGTAGAAATTATAGCAATGAGAGGTAAGTTCCAAACCGAGTGGAGTGATGGATCTCGATGCCTGGTTAAAAAAATTAAATTAACGCGGTAGTTGCCAATCGTCAGTGCCGTAATTTATATTTCTTCATTTTGAAAGAGATACGCAGCTCTTCTATCGTGTTTGTAAAATAGCTACAATGTAAGCCATTCGTATTCAGAGGCCCACATTTAACCACTTCTATATTCATTTGCCGACAGATGTCAGCTCGTAGAGTGGTCGCGACTGACGATGTCGCCTGCACTTACATGTAAAACTTTCGCGCGGTTTTGCGCGAAACTGGGCGCCCTCTTCACACGAAACGAATGTATAAGACTCCGCGGTCAAACGCACAATCCGACGGATGGAGTACTGAACCCAAAAATAGGAATTCCACTGAAAAATATCTGAAACTTCCAGGATTCGAGCTGAGTCCCTAGGGATGAGAATTCACCAATTACTAACACATCAGCGAGTCATCCCATCCAAAAAGGGTGCAGCCGCGGATGAGAAAATACATTGAGAGAACCAAATCGGATTTCACCTAAATTTTGGGCAAAAAAACTGGGCGACAAATGATTTTTTAAAGCCTTTTTTAAAACTTTATCTAGCGATTGAAATGCTAAATGAGCGTTCCTAACATTCCCCCCTAAATCCCTCCGCATACCCTGTGCTTCTTTCACACTCAAACACTTTCCACTAATCCCCGCGAGCGTCCCACTGCAAGGGGATGTTCATTACAAGGTTTTTTTTACTAGACACCCCAAGGGGGGGAGGGAAAAGGGACCGAACGCGTGCGTAAGAACTCCGGACACGGGAGGGGCAATAAAATTTTGATGCATGGCCGCGGTGCGGATAGATGGGAAGGGTGAGAGTGGGGACGGAGCGCAGCGTTTGGGGATGATCTGATTATCTTCGTCGTATTCCCTGCGGGGGGGAGGAGGGTAACGAAGGTTGGGAGAAGTGGACCCGCTTTTTTTGGACCTGTGGGACTAGGTCCCTTTTGTGTGTCGGTCCAGAAATTCGGGTCGCTACTTCTTCTTCCACCTTCTCTGGCGTGTGCGACGGGGGGTGGGTGAAGGGACGAAAGAAACGAATGGTGATTGGTGGAGTACGAGGGTTGGAGAGGGGTGAATAACACTGACAATGTATGAAAGACGAATGGCAGCGTGGAGGACGGGTGCGAGAGGAGGAAGTGAAAGAGTTTGTAATAACACCGTGAATTATGGGGAGGGGGCGGATGAGTATTAAGGGTTGTGGGACGAACCCCTGGTGGTGATTAAAAGGACGAGGGAATAATAAATATCTGGAGTCCTGTAGGGGGGAAGGGTTGGTCTGGGGGCGGGCGTGTGGGTTTTCCTCCAAGATAAGGTGGTTGGCCCGAAGGGACTGTGTCTGAAAAGAGTCGAGAGGATGGAGAGGTGGAAGGAAAATCGAATAATTGGAAATAAAACACGCTAAAAGGATGAGAGAGAAAAAGGGAACAGCTAGAACTGGAATAGCTCGGGGTGAACACTAGTACGGGATTGAAGCGAGGCTGCGTTAAAACGATTTCGAACCATGAAGCACCAACCCATGAAGTGATTTGTTCAATGAATACTCGTTGGTTTGTTTCCAAATGTTGATGCTCGCCTTACCCACGGGACTATTTCTTATACTACCCGACCGAAATGTGACGTTCATGAAAATTTGGCATCTATTTTCAACCGAAAATCATGGAAGACTAAACAAAGCTCATTAAATCATTCTAGATAGAGGATAGTGTGATATATTCTCGCAAGTTATCAAAATAAGTCGTCAAATAGTATCCCAATATGCTCCCCATTGAAAGCCATTTTGCATTATTTTTTTAGGCCTTGAAAAAAATAAATAAAAAATAACGTACCTCTTGCCATGTAGGGTGATATCATGTCACCCTGTTTTGGTAGCTGTTAAAAGTTAAGGTAGTATAATATATTGGTCAATAGACAAATATTTCACATTCCTTTGATTAAGAGGAAAAGAGTGGAAAAATTACTTAAGATGTAGTTGTTTACGCGCATGTGTTCCTTAGTTTATGATTTTCTTATCTGCCAAAAAAATTGGCATAAGTGAAGTACGTAGACTATTTTCAAGAATATTAATATGCCGCAGAATATGAACATATTGGAGAATTATTTCACTTGCAACATGTATATTTTTAACCATTTATTCACAACAGACGACTGAAGTGGTACAAGGATAAAATAACCCAGTACAGCAAACTTTTCGAAAGAATATATGACGAGAGAAAAAATATAGGTCATATGGCTGTTTGGACTTTGAACCGCTTCAGATTGGATTACTTAAACTTTAAAATAGGACAGGAAAGCAACGGAAAGGTTTCCAAAGAGATTGAATCACCGCAGCGGAAACATTTAACCAAAGTGTGTCCCCAAAAGCGCAAGATGCATTGATAAGGCAAGCGGCGCGAAGGGGACACGGTGTGAGATGAAATACGCCGGGAGAGAGAGAGAGAGAAGCCGGGGAATCCTCGAGCAAACACGGAATGAGGAGTGTGGGGTCTCCGCTCCCCGGGCACAGCTATAAATCCCTTCGGCACGAATCCCCTCTTTTCTCTTTACGGCCGAACAAGTAGAATTTTTAATAATAAAAGTGGGCGTTTGAGGACCATAGTGTGTCCCCCCTAGACGAACGGGCAACCAGAACGGAGGGAGGCGGAGGGTGCTCGCGTCGAAGGGGGACAAGGAAGCGGCGTTGACGACGGATGGGGATGCATCCGGGGGTCGTCGCAATGGGAGCGGCTGTTGACCCTGTTTTTACGGCTGGGGTCAACCTATTCATTGATCCGGCAATCCGCCACTTCTCCGTCTCCCGCACCTTCATCCCCTCCTACGGCCCGCGATGCGCGCTTGCATACCCCGTCGCCGGCTGACTCCACCGAACTCCCCAGTTCATTCATATCCGCCCTTATTGAACGTCTCCAAGTGGAATGGAAGGGGGATGGGTGCCTTCCCCTCGTGACCTCGTCGCTTTGAAACAACGCGAACGATCTCATCTCCACAAAAACATCCTGTTCCAACCACTACTCTTTCAGCTCACATACGATTCAAGTACGTCCTGCACATCCTTGAATCGCGTCTAAGACCAGGAGAATAAGTACTGCTAGAAGGATAATAGCGGATGCGGAGGGAGAAGGGAAATATGAAAGTTCGGCGCTGGTCTAAGTAAAAAATCTCAGGGCCTGGTTTTATAATTTCACATGAATAACTTCTCAATATTAAAACTAAGTACAGCGCTCTCTCAATGATTAAGCTTCGTCAAATAACCTACGAAACATGGTAGAGTATGCATGATGCCATTATTATAGTAACTCAAACTTCCAGTTTTCATCAAGTTTGCCTAAATTCCTCGTCTCCTTAGATCAGCCTGAACTAAGCATTATGAAACCGTGGTTAATGGGATTATCGTCCTAACTGACGAATTTTCTTGCACTCCAAACGCACATTTCGGAATGCAAGTCTGTCCCGCAGATTCGACACCGAAGACAGGAAAAAAGTCATATGAGCAGGACTCCACGGCTGGGTAGAAGAGAGAAGTGCCCGGCCCTCGTATCAGTTTACCGTTTAACTCGAGGTGGCAATAAAAGTACGTTTGTGCGGTGGACGCATAGAGCACTGAACTTGAAGTGTTCTCTTTATCACGCCCATGTAGGAGTCCAATTGCCTGAGGATTATTTCCGCCACCGTCGAAATTCGGACCTGAACCCGCCCATACCTGCGGTATGCTAGGGCCAATTTGAACTCCTCTTCCGGGCTCCTCCGCTGGTCCTCATAGACATTACCCAGTCAGATCCCGAGGTCCATCTCCTAAGAGGCTTACGGGGCCAACTTCCCTTCTGCTCGCGTCAAGATGTCTCTCGACCATCTCCGTCCGATCTCGTTTGCATCGATTAGTCTGAAGCTAGAAGTGGTCCTTAATCTATGACGGCTGGAGCTTTTCCGGTGTTCACTTCAAGGAGTTGTTCCTTTCCTCTCCTTCCCGTATTCTCTCGAACAGTATGGCTGATATACAACCCGTGAGATGCCGGAAAAATAAGAATTAGTCCGAACTATTATTGGTTTAACAGGTTAAAGTGGGTCTGAAGAAATTCTGTTAACCAGTTGAGTGTGGGCCAACCAAGAGGAGGGTATGATATGTTATTGATGTACCTTTAAAAAAGTACGCAATTGTTAAATGAAAAGCACTACACAAATACAAAAGATATTTTAGGTAATTTATCCGTACTTCTTTAATTTAAACTTTGTGATTTCTAAGGGTAGTAAAAATAGGTGAAATATAAAAAAAAAGAAGTGAGAAAATAATCACTAGGCGGGTGATCATGAAATCAGCCGAGAAAGAGAAGAGAGCAGTTCGAGATGTATAACATTCTAGATTATAAATAATAATAAAGTAGAAAATTTTATATGATAGACATTTCCGTGAAACAGAAAGCACGAATATGCGAAGAAATAGAGAGAGAGAGAGCATAGCATGGTCAATTTTGATTAAAGAAAGCAGAGCTCATAAAACGTAAAAGAATATTAAAAGAGAATTAGATCGAGGCAAGAGATGATGAAGAATTCATAATCAAAGTGTGACCTTTCTCAGGAAGCTGGAGTTTGACTCTAGCTGACGTGATTTGTTTCCCGGAAATTCAGAAAGAAGGGCAGTCAGTCCTTTTGGCAATATACCGTACCGTTCGCCGATCAAAATCCGGCACGAGCAGAAAGTGGAGCTAGGAACAACAGGCAGCGGCGTTTCCAAAGTCGCCACAAAAGAAGGGAGCAATAAAATGCAAAACAGAGGGCGCTTAAACACGCCCCCTGGGGAAATGACCGCTCCCTTGGCGGACTCTGAACAGGGTCCTCGAGGAGTTGCTAGGCGTTGCGCCTCGGGCAAATCACCGCCACCAGACCGCAAAAAATTTACTACATGAATGAATTAAGAGGCGAACACTACGATGATTTAGTAGCCGGGGAAGTAATTGTATGTGAGAAACTGATTGTAAAACCTATCCAGCGATTGGGGGCTGAAGTTTTAAGAGAGTCTCCTCGTCAAATGAAATTATACTCTGTTGGGTTTGGAAATGATTCGGATATGTTTTATTCACACGTATACTTGATATTTTATCGATGGAAGCTAAGTTTCTGCTTAAACTTCACGAATTGTGGGTCATATTAAAGCTTTCCTGCACTTTCCTACATCTCTGCCTGTCATCTCGTTTCTGTATGGGGGATGTTCTACTGAAAAGGGTAACACTTCTATCCTTAATACAAGTCTCTTTCCTACTAACGCTCATTATTTACCGATAACATTCTGCGGTCTTCTACAACAGGGAGTAAAAGGAGGTAGAATACTGAAAAAGGGTTAAACAAAACCAAAGAAACCCCTGCTCACTAACTAGCTAAGGCAGGAAGGTGGAAATTCACCAAATATTTTCAATTTCATTTAACTTGCAAGAAAAGAAATGATGAATATGTCTTAATACACTGTTTCTACGTGTTAATACTCATAATGAGGGAATGGTGGCGCACTCCTAAAAGACGAAACGGATCAGGAGGAAAGGGGTGGATCATGGAAAAATGTTTGAGGTTTTGCGTCACCAAGCAGAATGAAAACATCCACCTTATGTTGTAACTGTATCTGTAACTTATTGAGATTCATTCTTAAAGGAGAGAGAATGGCTGGGCACTCTCAGAAGAGGGGGCGGGGACTCATGGTTCTCTATCCGGAGTCGGGGCCATAAGGCGGATGTTTCTGTATTTTTTTAATGGAAGAACCAAATGATGGTTCTAAATTGCCAGGAATTAGAGGGAAGATTCGCAAGATATAAAACGAGGAAGGAGGAGGAGGAGATGAGGGAACGGATGAGGAGCTGGACGTGTGGGGCGGGAGAGCCCCAGCCATTAGTGGTCCCATTCTCCCACGGGGAAGGCCGCTCAATTTCACGCCAGGTAGTCAGCCAGCCCGTCAAGGGAGAAGAAGCTAACTAACTTCTTTGCATTATTATGTACATGTTAATTAACGTCTTTGAAGGGAATACGACGGCGATTAAAAACTTCCTGGTTATATTCCGAGGGGCGAGCGAGCATTCATACGGGGTCGGAGCGAGCGTTCATTCATACGCCACCGCGAACAGGTTATGCCAGTCATTCGGCGACTGCTGCGGATGAAGACGGTCGGCTCGTCCTGCTCGCAGAAGGCGGGTGGCAAAAGAACCGCCGCCTGTTAAGTGCAAGGCGAGGACGGGCGCAGGTGAGCTCTTTTATGTTTTCGCACCCCTCTCCGCAAAATAAATCTCGACAGCTTTTCAAGACAACCCCATATAGCACACCGACCCACGCGTGCTAGGGAACATCCGATGACAGTGGAATTAATCATTTATCTTTGACATGGAGGGTGCTGTTCTGTGTTGATCACGCTGATTGAGGGGAGAAAATACGTTTATATCAATTATCAAGAGAAAGGTAAATAAGAAACTCAGATATAAATAATGTATTTTAGAAATAATTTTGAGAATATACGTCGGAAACTTAAGATTTCCAGGTGATAGGTACTGCCCCCAATTTTCCACATCTTGATATAATTATACTATTTTCACTCATGAAAACTGAACTGCTCATTGGCATCAACGTAACGGAAATATTCCATATTTCAAGCACAAATTGCCTCGCGCTGAGTGAATTACTGTGAAACTCCTTTTGACGATATTGAAAACAATTCTGGTACTTTTCCACGACCATTTTGTTGTTCATTTAATAGTTGTGGAAAAGTACATGGATTATTTTAAATATGGATTCAAATATTAAATACTTTCCGGAAAGGTGTAAAGTTTATTTTTGACGAGTCTAATACATCAATGAGCTTCAATGTTTATATCTTTCGTTTAGTCATCGTATACTCCCAATTCACTGTCATGTGACCAAATATTCCACTTTTTCTTAATCTTTTGATATTTTATCGAAGCGAAGATTGGCAGTCCTAGTGGAACCTAATTTTTCAACACATTCCCAATAAAGGGGCCACCAGGTATAGTTATATTTTTCCACATGAAAAAATTGTCTCTACTTAAATTCATAGCTCTTTAGTTAGATCAACTGAAGAAGGAGAGCACTTTTAGGTGAAAGACGATGAAGAAATTTGAAAATTATATAAACTATTGAGAAGGACATAAATGGAAAAAGCTGTAATTTTTTGTGAGCAAGTACGAGTAACTCATCCCATTTAAAGCACATTGAACGAGTAAGAACCTTTTTCGGAGCCTTCCTATACGTTGTTCCATGCTTTCTTTTGGACACCGAAACGCGAAATGAAGCGTTAACTCTCCCACCATCACGTGTAAAGGTTTACTCTAGGAAAGTGAAACGGTTGGGAACGAAAGGGGAAACTGCTAGATTAAATTGAGCGCCCTGTGAAGGAGAAGAAAAGAAACAAACAAATATTTTCTTGTTTTTCCTCCCTCAGACTTCTCGAAATGGAGACTCACCGAGTCAGAAAGAATTTCTTTTTCGAGACATACCTTATTCTACAATTCCTTCCCTCAAAGCCTTTTTCTTCCATAGAAGGGCGGAGTTGCGGAAGGGACTTTTGAATCGTCGGACAACAATTACGGTCGGTCCCCCCCGAGTTCCTCTTGTCTGCGCGGCAACTTGCAGCCGTTGGTCCGAGAACTCTGTGTGCGAGCGCGGCACGCAGGAAAAGAAAGGGTTGGGGGCGGGAATGAAAAGGGGGAATTCCTCTGGCGAGGTGAAGGCAGAAAGGAACAAATAAGAAAAGAGAAGAGAGATAGAAGGAGACGCCTCGTGCACGGAGGCCTGAAGCGAAGTATAAGAGGGAAAAGAAAGAATCGGGCCCTGGCTTCCCTTCACCACGGTGGGTCGCCACAATACGGAACTTTGCCGCGAGGGAGTCGAAGCAGGCAGGGGGCGGTTACAAAATTAAGTGCATTTTTCGCGACTTTTAGGGCGTTTTTATTTACGACCTCCTCGAACTCAAACACCGGGAAGATAGAGAGAGGGCAGGCTTAGCGCTTTATTTTAGTTTTTACATGCGTATTCAACCGCAGCTTCTTTTTTCTGCTACACAGCCGTCTTGTTTTTCGGCTGCCGGGAGATAATACTCGTTGACTACAGTAAACAAAAAATTGAGGCGCCTTTTCCGAATACCAACGTGAGCTTGCAGGTTTAGCTGCGACGAGATATAACATCCCTCTCTTCACCACACATTTCACCCGTTTAATAGGTGGAATAACAGGGCGATGCCTCGTCTCATTCTTCACGGATGAACATGAGAAGGAAAATATTTGAATTTCCGGTTACTTTTGGCTGAATGCAATGTATTCATTTATAATACACGAATAGTTTTGTGAACGCATCACTAGTTGCTACTCGACTTTTCCGCGTGGATCATATAACATTGAACTCGCCAACTATCAGAAGCTAATGAGAAAGACGCCTGTTAAAACAAAAGCAATGAAACATACGATGCCCCCCGTCAGAGCTGATTATTTGCGAGATATTAGTACGCGCAACTTCACATGATGTATCTCTCTTGTCTTATTTCTAGAGAATTGCTCCTTTTCCACGAATTCCTAGAAAAACGCTCAAGAGAGTAAAAATAAGCTACAGTTACTTTTCCGAAGGAAGTTACGACTCCAGAATATAAGTCCGTAAATAGAAAGCAAAGATGATATATCACCCTCAATGAGACCAAACCGAAGATAAACCCTGTAAAAGATACTCAAATTATTAATCATCCTCCTTATAATGTTTTTAATCTCTACCTCACCGGTGCTAAAGCCTCTAGAATCTCAAAATGTATCTGATGCGAGAAATGCAAAATTAAAATTGCCAGCGAACACCAGAAACAAATAAATATTGTTGGAACTATTTCATATCAAATAAATTATTAACTTACAAAATTTTCTCCTTATAATACAAATATGGACGAGCGAATGAATTGGGCTCGGAGAGAATTTCCCACTAAGAATCGATTAATATGCAGCACCTAATGTGTGATGGCGATTCTTCCAAATGAAAGGTCGGCACGATCCTCTGCCGCAGTTCGTGTCGATGAAAGAGCTGCATGCAGATCTACTCCTTCCCTCTCAATTAACTTGCAGACGGAGGGGAAGTGGGAGTTAACCCTTTGACGCATCCTCCAGAGTGAAAGACGCAACCCTCCACCGCGCGGAAATGGATGGAAAGAGTAGCGGTATGACGAGTAGGAACGTAAATTCCCTAGCTCTCTCGCGCTCTCTTTTGCAAAGGAACGCCCAGAGAGTAATATATTTCGAGTACTACGCCCCCCTCCGCCCAGAGGCCATTCCTTTCAGCGTTCACTCTCCCGGGCATTCCCGGCTTTGACATTCACGCACCGTCAGCTCGGGAATCGCTCCATTTTTTCGGGGGGCCGGGCACGGGAGGGAGGAAGTGAAACGACGGGCGGCGTCATACGTTGCCGGTCGAGTTAATTGGTGGCGGAGATGGGGGGAGGGGGGCGTACCACCCGCTCCTGCCCACTGACCCTCGGGACGCTTGAACGGAGAATTGAGCAGTCCGTGAATTAACGCTGGACGCGACGTGGGCCTACGCCATAATGCGTGAAACAGCCGCCAACCACGCAGGGGGTACTTCAGTACATTTTCTGGCACTGAATCGGACAGCCAGAATATTGACGAGTACTTTTGAAAATCTGAACCTACCAAAACTGGTAAATGATATTTAGCAAAATTTAGGAATATTTTTTATTGCATAGTCCAAAAGAGTGAATGACGAAGGTAAAGCTTTAACAAAGCTAGGAATATTAATGAAAAAATAAATCTACATCATTAAAAAACTGGCAAGTTAATGCTTGGGCCCTTCACAAATCTTGGCTTCTCCCAAGAAATCACAGCAGTTTAAATTGCACTGCCAAATTGTTTGTGCTTCGTAAATGATTCTAGTGTTCCGTCCCAAATATGTTCTAACTGAATATTACCTAGTACTCACACCTTTAAGTCTTAGAAGAGTTATTGCATATGCACAAACTTTTTAACTGGTATGATATATATTGAAATTCATTTGAATTATGGGTACAAGAATCTTATACTGAGTAAATTTCATTTCAGCGGGCATTTATCATTACCAAGTTAGCAGAACATTTCAATACTCCCAAGGACAATATTAAGCATCGATTGCTGGATAGAATATTTTTCAAAAAGAATGAAAAAGAAAAAAAAACGAATATTGTTCTTAGGAAAAATTGCCAAAAATTTGATGCTATGGAAACCCAACCAATGTGAGTTTTGACGACGCCCTCTATAAATAAATATTGACGTAGTGTCATTTCTCTGGGGCAGCACAATTTTAAACTTACCAACAAACGTAACGAACAAACGGAACAGACCTACGATATGTCGACGTTAGAAGGAAAAACTCTTTGAAACCTGTCTTTATTTTCAAACTAGTAACTGCGACCTGACTTTAAACTGGCAATGCCACCATAAAAGAAGGAATGTTAAATATATACGCGGGGACATTACTCAATTTTCCTTGCCGAAAAACCATACGACACCCAAGATGCTACTTACCGATCGAACACAATTTCACTGGGCAATTCTTCCCGAATTAAAAGATGCCAAACCTTAATTACTCCTGGTAAAGAGCCGGTGAGGGGAGGACGAAGGGAAAAACCCAAGTAGCGAGAGCATTTCCCGTGTGAAACCGTCCAGAAACCCCCCTCTTCCCACTCCCCCTCGCATATTTACATGAGAAAAAGGGCCATCTGCCAAGGGAGGTGGTGGAAAATGGAGGAAGCTCTTAAAAACTCCCCCTTCTTTACCATTCGAAGCGGGCGATCGGGCTGCGGAGGCAAAGGTATTATTCCTGGAGGACTTCCATATCGTCCGCTCTAGTCGAGAGCCGGAGGAAGAGGGAAGTGAGGGAGGATACGCCTCGTATTGCCCGCTATAGGAAAGCGAGGACTCTCAATTATAGCCTCCGGGTGGACTTGCAAAGGGGAAGTGAGTGGGTGGAAGAGGGTGGGAGAAAGAGAGAGAGAGATAGAAGGGGGAGGGGGTCGTGTTATTGCCCCATGTAGGGTGATGCGATCATTACCGTGGGATTTTAATCAAGGCTGCAAGGCTAAGCGAGAGCAAGTTGGAAGGAAACCAAGTTTAATTCCTCTTAACGATCGTCTCCAAGGAGTCGTGGGACTCAAAAACGGTCGAAGGCAATAGTCGAGCTTAATTAAGTGAAACAGAGCTCCTGTGTTATAAAAAGCATGATCTATATGCATGCGGAGGGAAAATGAAAGGGGAAAGGTTTTGAAAAGGTGAATGTCTTTCGAGGAGGTTTTCTTTCATTCGAATCGTTCGATTGTATGCTACCGTAGAGTTACAAATTTATGACAGATTCCAGAACTTATTCGAAAAGTAACTACTTTGATATTTTATTACCAACTTAAATCCCAAATTGTATTTTTTTAAGAGCACGCTAAGTAAATAAGTCGCGTAAAGTTCATCTGTAAGTAACTACTTGTACGTCGTAAGCAGTAAGGAATGGCTAAAATAGTAAGAAAAGTGTGCTTCATGTGGCCGAAAGATAAGTTAACGAAACAAACGACGACAGTTATCTTCCGGAATGAGATATATTTAGACTATTGTTGGTTAAGTCAGTGAATACATTCGATGAAATTACCACGAGAAAAAACGGCCTGGATCTGGATACACCAAAGGTCCGTGGTTCTTTTGGTTCTGTGGTTGGCTGATCCAAATGTCCGCGGTTCGATTCCCGGTCCAGGCCAATGTCTTCTCATAGAAATTTCATCGTATTTCACCGCTATATTTGAGGCAGGCCTGGATACTTTGTATACAGTGAATATGTTGTGCATAATAGGCCCCAAACATAGCATTTACGTACCAGATCGTAGAAATTGTCCCACAGTATTATCTGAAATCATTGAGATAGCCAAACTATGATAAAACAATTTTTTCACTTATTAACGTAATAAATAGAGCTGGAGAATGCTACAAAGAGACACGGAACGAAGTCTAGTTCCTCAAGGTTTCTCTGCCATTGATCAATAGAATGTGCATTTCATGCAAATGTAAACGCTGAATCGCTTAATAAAGTCGTAGACCCTTGATTTCGTGTCTTTATCTACTAATATACTTTATCTACTTATTGCCAATAAAAAAACATGTGAGTTACATAAATAAATATGTGTAAAAACACATACTTAGTTGCAGTATCCCAGGGAAAGTATTAAAGTTTTTCCTACGGAAAATTTCCCGTCCCTAAGAAAAAAATGGATATTGCTTGTGAGCTCGGAAAAGAAAAGGGTATAATGCATTTGGAGAAAGATGGAGTTGAGATTGACTTTCGTTCGTGAGGCATGCTTGCACCGCAGATTCCCGAGCCGTAGGCGGTCATTTCCGAGGGACTGAACGCACCCAGCGACCGCAAAGAGAATTTACCTTGAACCGAAAAACTGTTCTCTTGCGATTGCGCAATCCCGCCATGGGAAATTGAAAGTGCATCCATCGTAATAATGCTGAAAAAGGGGGGGGGCGAGAGAGAAAAAACCCAAGGATGGATAAAAAAACAAAACACAAATGAAAACCGAAAACCAAAACGAAAAAATAGCAATCAATCCCGTGAAACATTTCCTTTCACGAGTCATGAGAAGCGAGAAAGAAAAGATAACGGACGCATGCGCTGGATTGAGAAAGGTATGAAACAAAATAATACCTCTGGAGCGGGTTAAGTATAGAAACAAAGCTCTCACACGGTGTCACGAAACATGACATCCTTCGGCGGTTAAGAGAGAGAGAGAGAAGGAGAGAGGGAGGGAGGACAGTCGGTACGCGCAAAAGCAATGCGATGAAAGAGTCCCGGATACGCATGGGCACGTTTTCACCGCTACCGCTAACATAAAGAGCTGAAAAACGACCCCAAATTAATACGTTTCTTTGCCGAGGCGAAGGACTTAAAAGGAGATTCCGTAAAGGACTGAAAGGTAACGAATAAATGGTGCAATAGATGCCCTTCGCATATTGATCTACCGGAGAGGTGGCAAGGAGGGGTAAATAATACACACGCTACCTTTCAAAACGTTTTTTTCTACAGAATCATGTTTTTTTCCTCACACCCACAGACGATGCTTAAAAGAAAAAGTCAGAAAGTTTCACCACTTCCTCCGAGAGGATTAATTCTGTACGTTTCGTACCCGCATCCCGGCGTCGTCCCGACGCCATCCTCACGTTCTTGTTTCTCAGGGATTTTTCCGCGAAGGATAGTGAACCGAAGAAATCGGAAGAAAAATACAAGACGCTGACCACGGGGCGCTTTGATGTAATGCGGAAGAGTAGCAACAATTGAATCCCGGAAACGAAAAGCACACTTATTTACCTCGGATGTGGCTTTAAAACTTTATTTTCCCACAGTCAACCGTTCCATGGCTCATTTCATTTACTCACATTAGTGACATCCCTAATAAGTAAATAGGATAACTAATGTTCGATGGAAATTTTAAAAATCATTAAATATATAACACACCACGTGACTTCATTCACGTTTAGTGAATGCTCTGCTGCTGGTGTAGCCAACGTATGCACCCTTTGTATGTATTCTATTGATTCAAGGAATAAGTGAACACGTCTCTCTAAAACGGGCTCTCGTAAATTCGTGTACTTAGCCTATATTTGACTCAATTTGAGAACTGAGCACCTAGCAATGTCCCAATAAGTGCGTGATTTGAACCTGGTAACCTACTATGAGCAGGCAAATACTTTCCCACTTGTTATAAATGGCTGAATATGTCGGTAAACCCTCGAAACTGGGCGAGCGAATAAGCGAATTTTTAGATTTTCTTCATTTACAACGGTTTTATTTACAAAATATCTCAAATTCGATTTAAAGACAGTTACACAGGATTCTGTACAAACCAATTATTTCTATTCGAAATTGCTCCATCCGTAAAAATGAAGAAAATCATTTTTAGCAAAAAATATCGGTAAAAGCACAATTGTTCCATGAGCTATCAGAAATTAAATACGACCGGCCAAAAACTAATACAGTAAGTTATTTTTGGAAAGGCGTATGAAAATGTGAATAGCATGACGAAAAAAGTTATTCCTCGGCTGGAAAAATGTACAAATTCTCGCTACGCCAGCCCTCAAATTTCGCGACTGCGCAATGCTGCGACGATGACAGTAATTTTCATTCCTCAAAGAACTTATTCAGGATTTCCACAGCGCATGGATTCGAGTTTGGAGTTTAAGTAGCGTGCTGCTCTGCTGCCGCCGTCAATGAACCCTAAAAATAAAGACATAAAATTGCATCTACCGCCGAATCCTACGGGTCGACGACGCGGCGGACCACGCCCTCTCATTGTCTCCCATGGTTTCTCCTCATATTCCCCCACAAATCCATCCGTTTCCTTTTTGCGGAAACCTCTCTTTCTCTATGTTTATCTTCAAACGACCGTTCCGACCTCTAACACGAATTCCTCCTGCCCTCCGAATACAATTTCGCAGTCGGATATATTCTTTTCGCGGACAGCCGCGAGGAGGCGTGGCCCAGGCGACCAAGAAAGGCGCCCAACCGCCGCAGAAGCTGAAAAAAATTATGTCTTGATCTTTACTCATGCCCACTCGGTGCTCTAGATATGCGACGTGAGATATTCCAAGGGGAAGAGAGGGTGTGGGTGGGAGAATGAGAGGGAGATAGAGGTGGGTAGGGGGAAGGACTGTCCACGCCTGTTCAACGGGGTGCAGTTGGGTGCGGTAGGCGCGGCGGAAATACGGGAGCGTGGGAGTGGCTGAAAATGAAATAGAATTTTGCAACCCAAAGAATGGCATGCAGATTAGAGGGGACGGCGAAGCTAATGTGGTAGTTCATATCAACCGTAGTTCCCACTTATTGCGTAAGAGCTTGCGCGACGCACTCTTATTCACCACTTTGGGTGCATTCGCATTCAAAAGGCATCACATTAAAGGTTAGAAATAATGCTACGAATAAAAGTCAGATTTCCGAAAGGTCCGATGATGACCCTTACTGATGTCCCTTAGATTTTACCGAGACGAGCTCATGATAGCAAGTCATTCCTGGACGAGTAATTTTTAACTCAGAAAATTCCAGTTGGATCTAATTGTTTCCGTAGTTTCTGTAGCATTTTTAGCATACCGATGGTATCGTGTTTGTTGGTGAAAGTTAATTTCTTTACTGTAATTCATGTTGGTGATAAGCTACCCCTGCCAAACACCTTTGTGGTGGCTTGCAGGGTGATAAGTAGATGAATTCATTTTCCAATGTAATAAACGCTCAAAAGAAACATCTTGAAAAATGAAAAATTCCAGACATTACAACGTTCAAACAAGTATTTGAAACTAGGATACATAAAAAACGTGTATTTTATTAAATTTACTTCGAATAACATGAATAATCATGCCTTGCGTAATAAAAACTCATTTAAAAAGGTCATTTCTCGTAAAACCTCGCATGAGTCACTCATGTGCTCGGAGCACAGTTAGATTCAACGCCAAATGAGATGTCGGAGATGGGATTTCCTGGCGATCCTGGAGTTGTACGAGTATTTTTGACGCGGTGGAACGCAAGCGCGAATTTTAAGGTCGTGCTGATCTTTCAGGACGTCTTATGGTTAAATATGCTCTGTTCCGGTGAAGAGCAAGCACGGCTTCGCGTGTGACCTCTTCTGTTGAGAATAATGGAGTTTGTCCGACTTCAAGTGCTCTCTCCTCTTCCCATCTCCGAGCCTAATAGGCCATAGTATTATTCCTTTGAATCCATGCATTATTTGCATATCAAGTGGTTTCACCCAGCAGCCGGCATCCTTTCACCGAATCCAAGTTTAAAGCTTCTCCGAGGGCGGGGATCCCTTTTTCGCATGACTCACCGCGTCGGCGCTTAGAGGAAGGATCGCGGAGAGCACGCCCTCTTGCATTCTCCGTGACGACGAAGGAACTCCCGGAAAAAAATATCACCCAACGGGTCGTTCACTTGAAGGAGTCCCGCGCCCTGACGGGCGGCATAGTGTTACTAGCAAGAGGAGTGGCAGGTGGATTGAAGAGGGTGGATCAGCCGAGTTGGTTAATTCATGGACGCCCCCCCTGGGGTGGGGGAGGGGGGATTGGGCGGGCAAGCTGCGCGCGTCTCATTGACGAGACTGGAGAATGAGTTTACATGACGCAAGACTCGGTTAATATTATTAAAATAACTGTAAGTTTACTTGCGGTTTATGATCTCCAGCTTCTAAGGCTTTAATGACTAACACAAGGTGTTAATGTTATGGCTAATACAGCAACCTGAGGAGGATTCTGACCCGGGAGGGTTGCAAAAATTATGTGTCTCTAACTCAGCTGCCGCGGCCGGCACTTATAAGGCGAGTCAACTAAAAGCAACTAAGTACTAAGCCCGGCTTAAGCATAAGAAAGAGTAATACAATGCGGAATAGGCTCAAATTACGACTTAGTTAAGAAACTTGTTTGACCGACTAGTACAGCAGAAACTCATAAGATTTGGTGACAGGGAATTTGGGTTGAAAGTTAATTCGTACATCAGAAAATATTTTACTTTTAAATTACCGATATCAACTGATGATGCTGCCGTAACTTTTTCCAGAAGCATATAGATTAAATAAGTTAACAGATAGCACTTCCAACGGTAACTTCCAACGTTTCTTACCTCAGATCTTTTGGAAATCCACAGAAACTAAAAAAATCCGACAGAATTCGAAGACACTTTCATGGTTTCTAGTAGATAATGGACCTTACCAAATGTAAGAGTGTGCAACTTCTCTTTTGAGTAATAATGGTGAAGAAAAACTTCATCTTTATTGATCAATTCGTTCGATATCGTACCATATGCAGTTACCGGCACTGTATTTCCGTTGAAATCAATCTAATCACAACCGCATTCACCCTCCGTGGCTCGAATCCATTTATTTAACACGTATTAGCACTCTTGGAAACAAATTGAGTGAGATATTTCGACAAGCTGGGCTGTAAATGACGCAGAGGCTCCGCTTACAGTACATGTACGTGAGAGAGAAATTTGATCCTCGCCCTCATTCTAGAAAGTTTACTCAAGTATTCATAAGTCATTGACTCTGACGCAATGCAACTCCATGGGATGAACAATTACAAAGATTAAAATTTTTAAAAATCACAAGAATGAAACTATGTAACTCTTTTATAGGGAAGAAAGGCTGATTGTAAGTGCGTAGAATTTATATGAACCGAGTGAGAAGTGACGAAAGAATCCAAGAAAGAAAATGGACAGAACCGAGTCCAGACAAATTCAATCAACTGTCACATTTATTTGCAAAAGAAGTGTCTGAATGACAAGAGTAATGATGAGTGATAAGAATTACTAGCAGAATAAAAATATGGCCCCCCAAACCAGGCTTATGCCTCTTCAGGGTTATGTATAAATCAACACATTTATCTTCACTTTGTGAACATAATCAGCCCCGCATAAATTCGCGAAATGATAGAAACTTTACGACTCCACCGAAATGACAGCGGATAAGTACACAAGTGAATGCATAGAAAAATAATGCAAATAAAACTTAGATTTTGCTTAGAGCTTAGAGACTTGGCTTAGACTACAATAAAAATTGAGCTCCACTCTATACACTCTTATAATACGTGTCACCATTTCATCTCCCAAAAACTTACATCTTTACTCGGCTGGTGACCTAACACCCCCTGCCACACGCCCATGCGGCGGCTCGCAGGGTATTATGTAGATGTAGATGTAGAGTGGATGTGCCCTTCAAAAATATTCTGTAAAATTTCTCAAAAAATATTTTATGAGATCTCCCCATGCATTTTTGCAGACTTTCCTCGAACTACTGAAACACTTTTTCTAAAGAACTCTTCAGAATTCCCTAGCACTTTTTGTGGAAATTCTTTAATATGATCTGTTGAAACTTTGTGTAGAAGTCATGTTTGTATCTTTTTCATCAATATTTTTTTTGTGGCCAAAATTAGACTCCATTTATAGCTGTCATCAATGAGAGTAAATTCATGGGATGGTAGCGACTAACTACATATACATCTTTTCCTAAGCTCCACCGAAAGAGAGACCGCTCGTCGAGGAATGTTGGAAAAATTACCATAGATTGCCTAAGACTTCAGAAACTGGAAGTAATCCCCAAAAACACGAACGATATACTTTTGTACTGTAAAAATACCTTTAAAACAGTCAATCCAACAGAAAGAAAGACATTTTTTGTGGAATTTTTTCAACTCTATAGAACAGCCCGTCCGGAATTATTAGTAGGGTCCGACAGTCGTCTTAAAATACATCGGACAGCTTAGATCAGGGTATGTTCCACTGAGGGCCACTTGTAGAATAGATATGCCTGATTGACTTGACTACCTCATAACTCGAGCGCGACTGGATTCGCGCGTGAGAGCTTGCCGGGAGGTTTTTCTTTTACGTTCCGCGCTCGTCTTAACTTCTTTTTTCGTCCGCATGACGGGTGAATAGAGTGTCTTTCTGGCTCGCGTTGAAGGGACCAGGTTGGCCGTATTAAGGTCCCTGTCTTTGTCTCCCCCTGGGCTGACAGGGAATTAGAATGCCGCGGGAAGACGGTGTGGGTGGGGTGAGGGGGAGCGGCGCCTGAAAGCAGTTTCACTCGGGACCGCGAGTCACGCGTCCGCGCGTGAAGACGTACTTGAAAAATCTGACGCGCGCTCTGCGTTCGTAAATCAGCAGGCGAGTCGTACGTACGTTTGCCTGTCGCGTCGGAGAACAGCGGCGATAATTAGTGTGCCAATACGGCGAATCGACGGGTATGCGGAACAAGGGAAATAGCTCACACATATACACACAAATATACATATATAATACGACCCGTCGACTGTCAATGAAGATATAAAAAGAAAAGGCGACAGAGCCGACGCGACCACGTATAAGACAGCGCCGCGTTCTATGTTATTCATAATCCGACGGAAAAGTTTTTCTTCCTCTCGTAATAAACAGAGAGGACGTGACTTTCACCCGCGGTAGACGGGCGAGAGGGGATAAATCCCTTTGCCGGGTTGGGTCGTAAAATTTTATTGTAATGTTTCACCGCTCGCTCTGGATCCGTCTCCCGGGGCCCGCGGCCACAGGTATTGAAATGAGGTGAGATGAAGCCGAGGAATTCGGTTATGAATCAAACTGACTCCTCACGCAAGCATATTAATTTGCGCAATTAGGGTTTAATCAATTGTTTCAATCGTTAGACTTAAAAATATCGGTTTTGAATTCGCATCGCTTGAAATTAGAATTAGACTGGGTTACACTTCATTTTATCTGTTTTCTATTGGCGAGAGAATATGAAATGTGTCAAGTCATAACAATTTAGTTCTATCAACTTCAATTAAATAGGAAATTGAACTGTTAAGAAAATTGAAAATGCAAAATACCAGCATTCCTATGGAAATTATGTTGGAGAATATAATGGATTTTCTGTTTTTATGACTTTTCACCAGCAATAATAACCAGCACGAACAGCTCAAATTTTGAGAGATTTAGCTGATCAATTTTTTTGCTATCCACACCACATAACTTATTTGATTTTACTTTAAATTTATAACTATAGTTTTGATATAGAAGCAACAAACTGGAACCAATTGTCGATTACACTAATATGGCGTTTCAAAGGGGATATATGTACTTCTACACAAATACCTTCGAAGAGTTTTCAAGTACCCACGTTTTACTATCTTGTCATCAATACATAATTAGTGACATTATGACACCTCGTTATTCAAATCTGGTAGGAAAAATATTTATGATAGCGTTATAATTGTAACACTCTCTAAAAAGACCAGCAGTAAAATAAACCAGATCTATATTTAGAATGTCAATGACAGGTGAGATCCGCAAAAATAAATATGCTCACCTCGTTTCAATACGTATGCATGCCGTCGACTGACATAACCGCCCTACTTTCGAGCGAATATTTTCCCCCGGCGAAAAAAAAAACTTCACCGTTACCGAAATGCTAATAAATTGCTCGCGACTTCTATTTGCGACAAAAAATATCGACGCCGTAACCTCAAGAGGGAGAATACACGGCGCTTTTTTCCTCCATCCCCGTCGGAGGCACCTTATTCCCATATAAGCTAATTTCCCTAATGCCAAAGGGCGAAGGATGGAGAAAGAACAAAAACGGCAAAGCGCCATCGGTCATGCGAGTGTAAGAGGAGGAAGTGGTAGAAGGAATGAGAGAATCGCTGGTGGCGTGACTGCGTCCATTACTCGCCGACGGGACGGTCTGTCTCTCGGCCGAAAAGATACCGAACACCTATGCCGCCGGCCCTGTTTCTTAATTCATTTTCCCTCCCACCACCACCTCTCGTCTCTTTTACCATCTCCTGACAGTCCCAACGCCGACCCTAGGGGGGTTTTCCCTCGAAGGTGGTGGAAAAAAGAAATATTTAATACGAGCCTGTAGTGACTCATCTCCGCCTCTCTGTCCTATCTGCCTTCATTCCAAAACCCCTCCGCTGCAGTTCTCTGAATTGAGGAGTAGAGAGAATGATGGAGGGACGAGAGATAGAGAGACAGAGAGGGAGAGAGAGGGAGGGAGATAGAGGAAGGGAGAGGGAGAGAGAGGGAGGGGGAGAGAGAGGGGGAGAGAGAGAGAGCTTTTAAAAGAGCTAAGAGAGACGACCGGGTTCCTCTCCTCGTCGTCATATCAATGGGGTCCAATCGCTTCCAAAGAACGGTACCAACCCCATAAAATCCTCACCGGGGGATCCGATTCTTCTTCCGCGATGCCCCGCATTCCTGTGGGCAGAAAAACGTCGAGTGGCTACATATTCACATCATCATGTCCCCTTCCCCTCCCTCTCCGGCCGTCTCATTCCCACCCTCATCTCTTTCCTCGACCTTTTCTTCCAAGCCGCGCAAATCCCATAATAAATTCAAGAAGTCGGATTGGTTTAACGTTTTAAAGTACTATTCCATCGATTGGGGGCCGGGTTCGATTCCCGGACAGAGGAGGAAACTTTTCACGGGATCTCATCTCGGATGCAATGAAAACAGCACCTCGATTCCGAAAATTTGGAAATAACGCTGTGGACCCCATGGCATCTTTTCTTATAAACAGGCTCTCTCATTGATCGTTCAATCCTAATATTAGTTGACTGCAGCCCTCCACCCTTACCTATCTAACGCAAGTTCCCTTACCTCCTGGTAACTCTTTCTATGTACTTTCCTCTTTATTTGGCCCATAAACTTATTCCTGGGTCTTCCTCTGGGGACTTTTCCCTCTATTTATCTTCAATTTTGTTTTTTCACAAACCCATTTTGTCTCAGGGTGTGCCCAATCTATATTGTTTTTTATAATAAACAGTCTAACGTTTACATAATAATACATTTTTTTAATCTAATGGTTGCACCAGCAAAATCTATGTGTAACGAAACTTGGAGATCGACGATCAGTAATAAGCAAGGGGAAGTGAAACTCGTAACATCCGAGGTCTACATCAGTGAGGAGCTCAAGGAGTTAAGGAAGAGGATATCGATCGTTTAAGAACCGGGCACTCTGCCCTTACTTACTCATTTCTTTTTACGAAGGAAAAAAATCCCTAACACTGTACCACATTGAACACAGACCTTACAGTAAAACATCGACTAACAACAGGTGGGAAATTCTTGATCGTGCTTCACGCTCTAGGAACCCTAGACAACTTATACGCCATTAAAGAAGATAGCAATGGTGAGCTACCCCTCATAATAAAGCTTCAAAAACAAACTTATTTGCTGCGGCTCATGTAAACATTTTCTTCTTTTATTCTCATAGCTTATTTTCTCACTCGAAGTTGTTAACTATCGAATGTACAAGGGCTATTAATTATCTCTAACAAACAGCCAAAGCAATGGCTTCGTGTGGTACAAATTGATCCATACGTTAACGCACCCACATACATCTACTTCTACATTATTTTTCGGCTTGTGTACAGGATTCCTCGTCACCTCTAAGTAGTCAACTCAAAGTAGCGCATGCATCCGCATGGAATCTAATTCCTTGTGCTCACGGGAAAAAAGAAACGTTAGATGGAGCATCAATGCCCTGGAAGGCATGAATGGCTTCACTCCACTCCTCCGGGTTCGTGGTGCGTAATAACATTCCACATCCTTCTAAGGATAGAGACGAATACAACATATGTCTCCATCCATATTCGGAATTTTATGAGCATGCAAACAAGTAATCCTTTTGTAGCGAGACATCTCTGATTAGCGATACTTAACTGATACATTATAGAAGTGAATACTTCACCAAACTGAGAATAATTTTGCTAAAAAATGTTTTTAGACGGAAATTTAAGAGTACTAAATTATTTTTAGAAATTATCAGCCACAAAGTAGGGGAAAGGGAATCAACAATAAAAATGAGCGCAAAGGATGCATAATTTTCCTTAAGGTAAAAGTCACTCTTTTGTAAAATTAGCTGAATGCATACGACATTGTTCCATCCATCAACTTTTGAAACGTAAAATTATATCAAGGAGCCCGAGAGATATGTAAAAATAGTTATCGGATTAGCTGTCAATGAAATAAATAGTTTAGATATTAAACAGACATACCCTTCAACACAAATTCGATTTGAAATGAAGGATATTCGTACTTATGGAATCTGAGGTAAATGAGTGGAAGAACTGGAATCAGAAGGAAAGGATTAATGTAGCACAGGCGTGAGAGTATTCATGCATGTAACAATCGGACGAAAAGTTCCCGAGACGGAGGAACCCCGAGAAACTTCATCGGACGATCTCTTTTAAGGAGACGAGAGTCTCGGGCGATGAGAGACTTCCTCTTACGGAACCGCCAAAGCGGGGATTCAGATCGCGAGAGGATCTGAGAGGAGGGATGGAGAAAGGGGAATTCAGTGAATAGGTGGATATCGAGGCGTTCCCCGACACCGATGTGATTGGTATCCACGGGGTGGGAGAGAGATCGCTCCGATGAGAGAATGCGGACAAACTCGATGACACCGAAAGAGAGCTGTGCGGTCTAAAATTCTCGATCACGCCATACCACATTGCGATACTGATAAGCATAGGGATACGACACAAAATCTGATACGTCTGATATTTCTGAGCATTCACTCACAGTTTGATCTCTGACATAAAATATGTATTTCCAAGAAAATATCATAAACGGATACAATAAAGTGTTCAATTTAAGCTTCGAAACGCGTTATACAAATAAATAACCGAGTGAAAATTACAGTTTTTTCTTTTAAAATTCACGAAGATGTTTCACAATATATTGCCAAATACAGTTGATATATCAAAAAAGGAAATAAAAATGAATACAAATGAGGTATGACAGCAGGTAGTATAGCAATAACGAAAGTGGGAAATCCAAGTCTAAAGATTATGCCTAAAATGAAATGGGGTGTCCGTTTCTTATACCAATATTTAGCTCCCAATTAATATTCCCAAGCTTCTAGTTATGTTCCGATGCTCAATAGACTCCGCAATTGCTTGGGGAATAATGTACACCCCCCCGTCGAGGCCGCCCCTGCGACTCCAACCGTCTTGTCAGTCTGTCACGGTCAAGCTCTCAACTTCCTACAGATTTTATTTTTACGATATGAAGAGCACCTGCAGGTAACTAGACATATGACGCCACTTCCCTCGCGTACCATCTCAACCTTCTCAATAGCTTTCCATTCACGATGGGAACACCACCGCTCGAGCGTGGGAGGACGCCGTAATCGCCGTAAAAAAACAAGCGCCGGCGTACCGCCCACTTCAGGAAAGGAATTGAAGTGGGGGAGGGAATGTGAGACGGACGCTAATGGGTTCGGCACTTGTCATATGCTGGTGCATCGATTGTCTCACAAACGCCCCCTCAAAAAGCGTAACTCGCACGTTCGCTACCGACCGCCCCTTTCGGGACACAATGGGGGGAACATGGTGAAAATTTGCCAGCAACCACCGCCAATGAAATGCCTCGTAGCGAATGCCATTAATCAAAATTTCATTCGTACTCATTTCATCGCCGCTTGCAAGGACCGTTTATCAATAGTGTTCGATGCGATAAACGCGAGTACTTTTAAGAAGAGTGCACGCTTTTCGATCCGCTAACCACGAGCAGTGAGCACCTCTTTGCGCATAACGGATTCTCAAGGGAATCCGTTCCAAGTGGTCTAGAAACAAAAGCTATCAAATTTACGAAATGTGCTCTCTAGGTGCAAGCATTTTTACCGTGGATGATGATCGCCCCGATGTGGCATCCGTATGGGCAAGCTTGCGAATGGCGTTCGGTCATTAAAATGAGCGTGAGAATGCAGGGTTGTAAAACACCAGCCGGTTTCCGAAGCCTTTTTATTGAAACGATCTAATTACCCAGGATGCAATCGTGACGCAACACTCCTGCGGGAGGAAAAGTTCGGTTCATCCAATACCTCCACAATCCTCAGTAAGTTGACCGGCAATCTATTCTGATCAGTATTTAAGTTGGACGAAAGAAGAACTCTTTGCAGTTTAATACCTAAAGAGGTGAAATACGACCGGCGAAGGATACTGCTAACAGATTGATAATGATGTTGAACATCGGAGCTGATCGCACCAAACATTTCTTAGTTAAGAACTGCAAAGAAGTCTACTTTCGTCATTTTTAAGTTCAACTGCATCATTTCTGAGACAGAGTTCTTAATAAATTTTTGTCCAAAATTTGCCATTAAAATCAGCATTATTCTTAATCTGATCATTAATGTCGGCCAATTAAGAAAATAATAATGTTTGGTTTGAAGAGGGAATGAAGAGAAAAGTCCTAAGAGGAAGACTCAGGAATTAGATCATGGACCAAGTAAAGAGGAAAGTACATAGGAAGGGATACCAGGAGGTAAGGGAACTACTAAATAGCATTAGATAGGGAAGGGTGGAGGGTTGCAGTCAATCAATATTAGCATTGAACGACCAATGATGGGGCATTTGATTTGGTCCATTAGATCCTTTTCAAACTGCAGATATTTATAAAATGGTGAATTAATTAGTTTTCCACCGAAGACATTTTGTGGAAAACTAATTAATTCATCATTTCGTTATGAAGGAATTCCACCAAATTACTGCCAATACCTTTAATTATTTAGGTATTACTCAAGTCAACTTATAACCACGCACCCAGAAACTTTGATGGAGGAAAATTAAACGAAGGAGCCAAGCAAAGTGAAAATTAACTTGTTCCTCACATTTTTTTAAACGTGTTCTAGAGCTTGGGTGGCACCAAATCGTATATGTACAATTTCGTGGATGCTTTTTTACGCAATCACCAAAACGTAGAGAGATGGAGACGAGGGGAAATTAATCAAGATCTCCGACCTCTGTTTCGAGGGACTGATTGATGCGAAAGATAGATTAACACCCCTATAATAGCCCTTCTCTTTCTATCTTTTCCACCCGTACGTCAAGAGAAACTATTCCTCTCGTTTTGGTCCGAAAAGAATCTTTCTTTTGACTTCGTGAGTACACACAACAAGTACGTGCGCTCACGTAGACGCAAGGCGCTCGTTCACGGAGAGAGTGTGAGATAGAGAGAGCAAGAGAGAGACAGAAAGAGTCGCACACACAAAAGTACCACTCGAAGGGAAGGAGTTATGCGGTGGTGGTATAAAGGAGACATAGACACCCCCGGGCTGTGCGGAGTCCTCTTGCGAAGGAGCACCACGAGGGTTTCCCCTCGGAAAACTCGAAGACGTCGGAAGTGTCTCTCTCTCTCTCTATCTCTCCAATGCTTGACGGATTCATTTGATGGAGGAGAGGGAGGAGAGCCTGTCCCGGAGGAAAGAATCCTCTTTTAACATTTTCACCGCTCATACCCGCTGTCGACATCGACGGTGCACGGGTGTCTGGGTCCACAATCCTAAGGCCCCATTTTCGCTTTCCCTTTTGCATTCACTTATTAACAAGAGAGTGACGAGCGATGTTTAACGGTGAGATTATGTTCAAATGGCCCGAGGGGGTTGCTGTCGCGTGCGGCAAGCGAGTGCATTCTGTACGTGGGTGTTTTTCAGTCGTCCTCCACTGACGGGGAAAATCTTTTATTAAAGGGAAGGATTGATGAAATTGCACGGTATAAATAGTGAAGAGGAATACTGAAGCATGATTTTCCTTATTCAGTAAACCGTTTATGCAGTAATTATGACGTACACTGAGGTATAGGTCGAAAAATTGCGGTGGCATCAAGATAATTTATACCCAAACACATGTAGGGCAAAAAAATTCACTAATGTGCAATAGAGCAACGAAAAAATAATTCACCCGTAGAATGATTCAATCCTGGATATCTCAAATTGGAACCGAACTGTTTCCAAATAAGTCTCCCCGGTGTCACCGTTCCAAATGAATATCAAGGTTTTCGATCTGGAGTAGAACTCTTCGAGGCAAATGAGCCATTCGAAACGAATAAGCTCACTTGCGCATTTCACCTGTGGGTGACACTATTAAAGTTATTGGGGCAAATATTCCCATAGAAAACGACGATGATTACCAAAAAGCTATGCTCAAAAAAATTATACTCAGTTGTGGACTTTCGTACATTTTCCTACAATATGCATTTTCTTTTTTGATCTGAGGATGCGACAGTGTAACGGTATGGAGTTTGCACGCCTGAACACCAGGCAGAGCACGTACGTACGGTGCATGCGTATGCAAACGCGCATGCATGAAAACTACGTGCCACCAGACTGACTGGCATACGGGGCGGGAGCCCCATCTCGTGGAGACTCGCCCCTAAGACAAGTTCGTATCCGCACTTTCTACATTAGAAATGTTTCCACCCTCAACTCGCATTTCCCTCGCGTTGAGCCACGGGTTCCCCGGTTCCGAAAGAGGGCGAATGGGAAGGACAACACGTCCATTGTGCATGCACGTTTCGAGTATACATATTTTTTCGCCCATTTCCCCCCTCTAACAGTTATTCCACCCCTTTCCTACTTCCTTTCCCTTCTGATGAGGGTAAGGGGGTGGAGAGGATGGATGAGATCGGAGCGGGTGGCGGAAGACCGCATCAACTTTGGGTGCGGGTGGGAGGGGAAAGAGAGTGCGGGAATGTTCTGTGACTTTCTAGTGAGCAAAGACCAGGGTGCGCAATGAGATCCTAAGTTTTTTTATAATTTTTGCCTTTTTCGCAAAAGTAAGTTTTCACATAATGGGAACGAATGCGGGGATCAAATTTGTCATTTTAGGAGGTGGCATTATGATAGATTTGCATAAAATAGCATCAATAATTTTTTTGGCGTTTTCAGCCGACATTAAGCTTTTAAAAAAATCCTCTCAAAGGAGAAACCACAAAAATGTTTTTTAAACTCATTTTCCAACAGCTGGATTAAATTAATGATTTTCCATAGCACATTACTTCGAATTTCACCCTTTCCTTGATGAAGCTTTGAATAAAAAAACCAGGTAAGCTGATTACAGATACACCAAGTCTTCACCTTGGAGATATGCATTGAAGTTTAGAGCAAATTTTGAAAATATTGGAAATTCTCTCCATTTCAATTATATTATATTGGTATAAAATTGCGATTTACAAGCAACGATCGTTTAAAGAAATTCGAAGGATTAATCTTTTGTTACAGTTGGAGGTCTTCCCATCAAAATTTAATTTTGGGAAAAATTTTCAATTTTCCCTGGAACCACAAAGCATTGAGCAATTACGGTCGTATATTTTTTAATTCACGAGTTCCTCATTTTCTATGACGAATTTCCTCTTCAGTCTGATTATCTGCTAGTTATCTAAGTTTGGTCCATCATCAGCCTTCACAGAGGCGAAATTATCTGATTCCTTCATCGTAACGCCATTCCTTATGATCCAAGATTACGAAAGTGGGGATTTCTAATTCGAAGTGTCCTGGGCAATCGAAACGGAAAAATAAGGAAGGAGCTCCTCCGTTTATTATGTAGTTCGATCCATTCGTTCTCCGTCCGCACGACCGCGAACAAGGAGAGGACTGCTTCGCAACTTCAAGAAAGGGTAATTTGAGCCCTCCCACCCCTCATGACGAGAATAATGAGACCATTCAAGGAAAAGGGAAACGACTGCTGAGGGGTCGGAGCGTTTTCCCCACGACTAAATCGACGCCAACAAAGGCCTAATATTTATCTTACTCTCAATCCACGAATGATCAAAGAGGCCCGCGACTCACGAGGCGACGACGCCTGAACCTCTTCATTTCTCTTTCGTAGAAAACCATGGGTATGTGCGCCAACAGCGACGGTGCTAGAACTGCAGAGGTGCTTGCCGCTGCGACGGTATGAAAACCGATATTGCAAGAAGAAAGCGATTACCTGAACCAGGGATCGAAAAAACCACCTTGGCCTCTGGATTCGTATTGGGCGTATTGGAGAAATTATTCCTACGGAAACTTCGGTGTGAGAATGCAAAGAAAAGTCTAGCAAAGAGTCTTATACGGAGGGTTGCGTAACGCGGCACAGAAATGTTGACTATGGGAAAAGAGGACGAGAATATTTTGCCGACGTTTTAGATGTGGGAGTAATGGAGAATGGAGAAGTAGCTGTAGACGAAAATGAAGACAAGCTGCGAATTGCTCGGTCGAGTGTGTAAAAGGGAACATGGAAGGAGATTGGAATGAGGCAAAGTGAATGGTTGGAAGAGGTAAGGAGAAACTAGCGTACGCTGAAAGCCGTGCAAGAAGTGAGGATTTTGGGAATGCGGGGGCGGGCAAATTAAAAATAAGCTTTACGGATAGGATGAAAAGAGTTTAGCCGTATCCTGAGGTGAAGAATAAAATAATTATAATTATTATAAAACAATTCACTAATAACAATAATTATTACATGACAAAATCAATGTATTCTTCACTGCTCATCAAGGAAGATGAAAACAATCTTACAATAGACAGTGTGTCACGGGTGTTAAGAGTTTACACGACCTATCATCGATGACAGCGGCTTCCTTAAATCAAGGCCCTGCTTAAGGTGTACCAGACTGGATGGACCACAATAGCACACGAGAGAAAGTTTCTTCAAGCCCTCAACAATTTGATCGTGTACCACAGAATCTTAGGTAGTGCATTCATCCCTGGAATGGCTCGGAAATCCGAACGCCCCTGGGTTCAGTTCCCAGTCTAGGAAACAGTGCTTTCCTCCCGGGGCAGTTTTCAGCGCGCTCTTCGACGTCCGCCGCTACAGATGAGTGACTCTTCCACCGAGTAGGAGATCTTGGGCATCGATGATGGGATGAATGTGAGTGGAAGGGACCATTGACGAACTCGGGCGGCTTACTTCAAAAACCTTTCAACCCCTTTCCTTTCCACCCTCACCACCTCCAAGAGGAGGACTCGAGTGGGAGGTGAGAGTCTCATGAGGAGTGCGATTGAGACAGAGAATGAAGTAAAGAGCAGAAAAACTCTCTCTCTCTCCCTCTCTAACACGCTCCATCTTCGGTCGTCTTCAAGAAATCTTTCTCCGCTTCTCCGATTGGAAACCCGGCCGCTCATGCAGACGTCGAAGCCTGAACGAGTGTATTAAAATATCCGCTCTCGATTTATCGGTCGTTAGGTTAGATTGATGATTCTTTTGTGCCGTCAATAAGCGAGCCGTGGTAAGGATTGCGCGAAAGGCATTCGAATATCCACCTGACCCCGAGTTTCGCCGCGTGAGAGATGAGCGATGGCCGTAATAAATGACGGAGCGGACTCGTACCCATGAGTAGGAAATGCTTGAGTATGTGCTTGTTAGGCTGCAAACTGTTGAGTTTTGTTTTGAGCTGCTTTTTTTTGCAAATATATTTTCTGATTTGAACTGGAAAAGGCTCGAGAGGAAGGGAAAATAGCTGATTTCTTAAGGAATCACGTCAATTACAAAAAATAAGACATCTAATCAACGAAAGAGAGCAGGCTATAAACAAGGCAACGAAATCTTGAAAGAATCAACTGAGCCTAAAAATAGCAGAACGAGCTATAAATGACTGGGGGAATTCGTGTCAGTTCAATTCAATTCAACAGATGTGCCTCCCATTCATTGCAGTAGGGCGCGCTCCGTGTAGTTCCTCATAATAAACCCAAGGACACAACCATTTGCTCATTCTCCTCGATTGTTGCTTTCCAAACCTTGAGAGCTCCCGAGAATTCCGCATTTAATCATAAACGCAATAACGGTGGCTCCGTGAGTACATTCGGGAGTAATGCTGCTGTGTAAGTCACAGCTGAAGAATGAATACAAATATGATTCTATGGCAAAGCACAAAGGCATAATTTAGCGTGTTGTAAGAAGCCATCATTACTCCCGTGTTTCTGATCAACTCCGGTTTGAAACGACTGAACTATTATCTTTTTACTCACGAGAATTCCTTCTCATGAATGGGAATTCTTGCTGTTTATAGCTATGACAAAGAAAATTATCATTCAGAAATACTGCCACAGACCTTTAGAAATGGCAAATGCATGTGCTCTAAATTCCAACCGACTATTGCTTCACTGTTTCATCTTGGAATTCGTATCGTTATGTAGTGCAACGGTTTATTGTAAAAACCTTCACAGTTTGAACATAATTCGTCCATATAGGGCGAAAGGCAGCTCACTATAAGATTTTAAGAGTATACTTCCTGAAGTAGGAAACGGAGTAACAAGGACATTGCCTATGCCTAATGGAAATATTGCAAGGCAGGGTCGATATAAAAGTTTGAGATGGTTCAGCATGGTAACGGGAATACTCACGAGTAATATGAACTAAAATAACAAGTTATCATGAGCTGTAAACCACCAAATTTGTGCACGTCTCTCAGGACAGGTGCTTTGCGTATAAAAGATATTATCTTAAATTTATTATACCATATTGTATCGCCTATTCAGTGTCGTCTATTTCAGAGTCACCAAAAAGCTCAATGCAGCAGAACAAAATAACATCGAAAACTCTCGTCTCTCGAAAAACATCGTGCCTTCAACGGAAACGTTTCAACCAATCCACAAATGAAAGGATCATTTACATACTCGGTTGAAGTAGTTTTGTCAAGGTTAATAAAAACAATTCTTCCCGGGAACTCGATTAGAAATGCATTTAAGGACGTTGGACTCAAGATGGAAAGGAAACTAAAACGTTCCGAAATTAGGTCTCCCCGCCAACGGAGTAATTATTTGTTTCTGCGCATACATGATCCGAGAGTTTTGTCAGATTTTCCTAAATAATTTCAATGCACCCCTCTCTAAATCCTGGCAATTTTTTTCTCGTATTACCGAGATAGAGGAAGGATGCAGGAAAAGGGACCGGGGCGGAGGTGGAAGGGGTTGGACCGTTCGGGACCCTATAAATCGCGACCTTTCCCCAGCAATCCCCACTCTCGCTCGACATTTCAGCCGCTCTCCTCCCCTCTTGACCTTTTCCACTTTTGACCTTTGCCTCGAGGCATACACACCCACACTCCCCCCATTCACCCTACGGTGAGCGATGAGCGTCGACCGATACGTGCCCTCTTACGTGTTTTGTTGTGGCTGGCACGGAGGTATTTCGGACGGGCCGCCGCGTGACGTGAGAGACGGTTTGACGTCTGGGATTCACCATTCAGCGCCTCGGCACCACGGGTCGCTCCCTGCGGCCATCTCTCGTCTGCCATCTGATAGGGGAATGGGATGTGACTTTTCGAAATGCGGAAAGCCGCCGCCATGGCAAGGGTAAGAGGGCGCAAATGGCAATAGGTCGTCACCGCCGACGTTTTGTCTTTTAGGAATATTTCCTGGCATTACCTAGGCAGCCGTGGATCCTCCGATGAAAATACGGAATAGATGGGGAATTGATTCAGCGGATTTATGCGAAAGGAAAATGACTCTAGACATATTTTTAAAACTGGAGACATCTCCGATATCTGTTATATAAATAAAGCTAAACTAGAGACGTGGGGAAATTCTTTCCCATGAAAACTTACGTTTTAGGCGTTAGACGCGATATCTAAGTTACTCATCACCTTCTCTCTCAGTCATTGCTCAAATCGTGAAACATCACTAGTACATGACTAAATGGTACCAGAAGTACAACGCTAAATAAAATTAATTTACTTGATTTGTTGTCAATATTACCTTGGCCAAATAGTTTGAAGTCAGATTTGATCTCGAACCAAAGCCTGGTAGTCATTTTGTGGTAAATTTTTAAAGGTAAAATACAAAACTTGCCTTGAAAAATAAGTTTCTATTAGGCCGAATAAAGTTTAAGCTATACATATGCTTCATGCTCAATTATTTCCTTTATTTTGATATTATTACTCGTGAAAATATCTGCAGCAGAAGGTAGTACGATAATCAAAAAGTCACATTACGAAAATAGAATCTATAGAAGGGTATCCGAATTTTATTCGCAAATTTTTATTTAAAATTAAAATCCAAAGCATAACTCTAAGTACTAATTCGGTTTGAACGAATACACAAGCAAATGTTTTTCAGTCTCATTCCCGCGCAACAAAAACTATTACCTGACCACGACTGAAAAGTGTTCCCACGATTGGAGATCGTGCAGGTGTACACCAATCGGAAATAACATTCAAGCGGGTGCGAAATGTGCGGGCCACGCCTTCCGGGGATTCCTTGAAACAATCACGCCAACGAGGAGGAAACAGACATTTCTTTAAACGTCTTCCCTCCAACCTCCAGCTAGTCGTCACCGAAAACTCCCCAAGGTGAATCACAGGGAGTCACAAAAAGGGCTGGGTCAAAAGTATTCCATGGGCGGGGCTCACGACTCTGAATAACCCCTCGGCAACAACTGATTCATCCCCGGCAGCGGAGAGCAACAACATTGGGGAGGTTAAACGACGGATTCCGAGTAATTGGAACAATTTTCCGGTACCGGATAATGGTTCCGGCGGGACTTCACAAACTAGGGAGTCCCACGGGGATACTTCTGGGTGGCAGCAGCAAAATTTACTGACGGCCGAAACGCATTGATCAAAAAGAAATGATCGGATATTTAAGAAAGATACATTCGACAGGAAATTAAGTGAGCGGAATTTTATGACTCTTGAGATGTATACATCAATGATTACCCGAGTCCAATCCATTGGGTGAGTGAGTGGTTTAGTTGAATAATGGCTCTCCATACTAGGCAATGAACTTATTCCACCGCACGCACCGCTTTCCAGCAGTATTTCGGCTCAGTGAAGCATGGGACATGAGGTAACGTGACAGCGCCCTGAAACCCTAAAATTTATTCGAAGAATATATGATCATTCGTGACCGTAGTTTAAAAAAGAGGGTCGAATCTTCGAAACCTTGATTCCAAAGGGCTGGAGCCGCATCAAGAGAGAGATTTAGGGATTTTGAGCCAGAAAAAAAGAGTAAAGAGGTGCCCACAAGGGTTTACATTGGCCTACTCTTGGACGTTGATGCTTAAAGGTATGCAGTTAAACTTTTGAACAAGTAGAACTGCCCTTGAACTTGTCCTCTACACAGCTCTCAAAAATCAAGAACAGTGACGAGGAAACGGGAAGGAGGATATTGCCCGGAGGGGATTTCCCGGCGTTTCATTCCGGTGACTCCAGGTCACATACTTCCCAACCTCAGTATCTAATCAAATCTCTAGACTGCATGAAATATATTTGTTTGCGCCGCGATTCAGGAAACCTTACTTAGATTTATTTTCACGAAAAACTTTATTTTATACTATAAACTCCCCAGAGGAACGCAGGTAGAAAAATGAGTGTTAAAAAATTTCAATTAGCCCTAATTAATATATTTAAAACTTTTGAAGAAGACCTTTTTTTCATGAAAAATCTTAACTTATGGGGGATAAGAAAAATTGGGGGATTCAATAATATTTACTTTCTCTCAATAAAGACTCATTTTTGACGGGGCTAAAAATCCACACTTAAGCCCGAAAAGTTCCCAAAAAATAATATTGTCCATGGACGAAGCGTTAATGAATAAGATTTTGACATAAAACCCACCCATTTTCATCATAATACTGAGTAGTAATACTAGCAGTTTACTAAGTAATGGTATCATGTACATCAGTATACTCATATCACTCAATATCATAAGATTCATCAACATAGTAACATCGCTATTTCCGATTTCTACTCCGTTCCCTCGTATTTCTTACTTTCTTTCGTCCATTGTCTCACATTATTCCGCCTCCTTCCGCTCTCATCAACTACAACACAATATTCTTTTCTGCCTTCGCCACTCTCTCGCTCTCTTTCATACGTTAGTCTTTCCTTCAAATCTACAGCCGAGATGGGAGAGTGGAAGAATAAAAAAAAGGTTTTCACGCGTCCGTCACGCTGTACCTCCCCATCCCACGGAGACTTTCAGAAAACAATAAACGCTCATTATAACGTGCACTGCGCCACCAATCCCCCGAAACACCGCCCCTTTCTTGTGTATATTTCCAACACTCGCCCACGCGACACGTCTCATGCGACACGAACGACTAGCACGCGTTCACATCATCTCCCCCCACTCCCGCACCAAACGTATACGACGATCCACGCATCCGTAAAGTTCTCCTTCCCAGTCGTTTTCAACGTGTAACTCCCTTCCCGTTCATATTCCGTCCACTTCCTCCTTTGTCTCTCTCTTAATCCCCCCCCTCCTCCCTCGCCTTCCGTCCCGAGCGTTTTTCAGCATGTGGCGACAAATACAAAAGAGAACAAAAGAGGAGAGAGGGCACCATCGCGTGCAACCATGCCGCTGCCACCGCCGTCGGAAGGGCGACGATGACCGACGAGATCGGCTCCCGCCGCCGCCGCCGAACGGGAGTTTGAAACGGGAATGTGAGATGTGAGACAGTGAGATGGATTTGTAGACGTCTAACATTCAAAGTACGGCAAGTATCAGATATCGCGAGAATATCAACGCACCAAAGCATTTGCGATGCATGAAAAGAATATTTCATGCTTCCTCTGCATCTTTTAAATCGCAGTCACATCATAGGCATGCAGAGTGTAAACAGAATAAGATGCCAAATGAATCTTAGTCGATTAGCCCGTCAAAATATTGCATCCAGAATCAGGAATACATAGAGTATTACTTTTTATGATTAGAATGAAATAATTCTGCCATGCCTCTGCTAGGAAAAAATAGTAGATCGCGGCCTAGCGAAGACAGCTCTGATTTATCCATGATTTACTTAGTTTTAATTCATATCCTACAATATGCTTTATGACTGTCAACAATTGCTGAAGAATCTGGAGGCAATTAAAAGACATTTTACTATACCCTCCATTGTTGAGTTTTCTCACTCACAAAAAAATGTCTTCATGATGCTCCATAAGATCAAAGATAAATTTAAAACATTTAATTAGCATCGAGGAAGGCAAATCTATGAGACATCCTACCTCGCAATCCCAATTTTCAGGAATTTTACGTTGGTGTAATGGCTTCATACCCCGAGGACCCTAGTTCCAATTCCGACGAAATCGGATAACTTTCAACGAAATCCCTACTTCTAACAGGGTGCCATCTGATAAACGCAGTACTCTGTCCGTCTCATGGAACTTCAAACCGTGGTCCCCTTGGCGTCTTTCGTCAAGAGACCGACACCAGATTCTATCAATCCTTATTCATTACCCCAATGAACCTTTCCTCACCAATCTACCTGTGCTTAATGGCCCAAGGGCCTCATTAATTTGTTGGTCGTCTCAAATAAATAACCAACATACCAACCAAAGTTTAAAAAAATTAATGTGCATGGTAATACATTGGACGGGAATTAAAAATTGTCACCGATAACTTGGCGATAAAACGGGACCTGTCATGACGCAGTGGTTTTGGTGGAGAGGGACACAGTTGACGGGGTGGGAATTCATTGTTCACGGGGATCATGAGGGGGGGGGATTAATCGGGGGTTGAACCCGGCCTTGGTCCGCTCAGTTGCGGTCTTCATGCCTCACGAACATCTGCACGGACTGTGAACCACTCGAGAGAGCACCCGACCCATCCACCCCACCATCCCCTTCTCCGTCCCTGAAGTGGCGGCGGCGGCGGCTCATGGGTCACGACGATAAAAGGTGGACTTGTGGTCAGGGTGGGGAGAGTGGGGTGCAGGGAACGTCAGAGGGTTGCTCTTTGAGCGCCGCTGGGTGAAAGGGTGCGGCCATATGGACCACGAGCCGCTTTGTGGTTTGAAAAAGGGGGAGGAACGGGCGGAAGGGTAGTATAGAGGACAACAAAGGGAAGTGTGGGGAGGGGAGGGGGGTCGCGCGTAAGGGTGCAGCATGTCCCCTCCCTACTCTTACTCCCCTTGTACTGCGAATCCGGAATGTTTTAATGCTTCCATTCCCGCGCCACCGCGTTCAACCTGTTACAATTTGACCGGTTCCGTGCCCACAGCAAGTGATGTTTATGGGACGCGCTAATTTCCGTATCGCTTGCGACGCCCGAGATAGACTCCGATTAAATTCTCCACTTAGGGGAGGCTACGAGAGTCGTGCGCGCATGCGCATGGGTTTGATTCTCTCAAACGGCCGGGGTTGGAAAACACACTCCCGGGCAACGATTAGACCTGTAATTCTATGAAGATGTGTTCGGCAGTTGACTATTAGAAGTACATTAGTTGCAACTGCAGTGTAGTCTCGATTATCCTGTTCAACTGTGATTGATTCCTCAGTATCTGGTGCTATTTGAAGCTGTGCCATGTCAGTTCAGCTCGAGCTCAAGAACGTAATTCTTAGAAATTTGATCCGATTTTCTTAAGCATCGGGATTCAAAGCAAAATGTCATTTTTTAAACGTCATAAACCTAAATGACGCAAAGCACGTGATTCTTCCATTTTTGTCTAATTTATTTTCGCACATGAGCATTCCGCAGTCGTTCACTATCGCAGTTGTTCATAATCTGGGTAGGATGTATTTAGGTAGCCCCAATTCACATTGACTCGGATAATTGATATTGCACTGTATAAGGGGTCCGCGGGTCGCCGTAAACCTGTAAGCTTCATGACAGCGTTTCAAATGCGCTGATATCGGAATTATAAATTTGAAATCAGAATTCAGAGTATTATGAATTTACAGAAATTTTCGACCATTTTCAACTATACATCTTTAGAGGAATTAGAGTCGATTTATTGCTTGAAATTAAATTCCTTACTCTTATCATAGGAACGAATATTTTCTAAGTCTAGTGCGAGATCTGGTATGAGCATTTAATTGCAACTCCTGAAGTAATGATAAACGATCGAATAACTCCAAAAACTTAAATGAATCCTATTTGCAACACTTAGTTCAAGGATTAGGCAACAGTCCTTTGGTTTTTGGTTCCAATCTCTGACGCTCTTCCTCTCTACTGAGTTGGATTTGATCGATGGAGGTGATAAATCATGGCGCAATTCCCAGAAATAAAAACCTCGAATGAGTATAACATGTAGGGTTCGCGGTTATGTAATTTATGTTTCATTCAAGCCGTGGAAAGAAGTTATGAGGATTCAACGATAGCAAAAATGAAGAAAATGCCGAAAAAAGTGAACGAGGTTAACGACTCGTAAAAAAATTCCAACAGTAACAGTAACTACCGGCGGAACAGCGCGGAGATTAGTTCGCCCAAAAGGAGAGCTTTAACGGCTTTCGTGATAATCGAAAACTTCTCGACTGCTTGAAGCGGATGCGTCATGTTGTCAGCAGCAGCAACGGGAAGAAATTCAACACTTCTAGAGTGCTCTTAAGATTTGAACTGGAGGGGATGGCCAGGATCAACTTGGGCAAACAATGAGTCAGCCAAGCGATCAAAAACATCACAAGACATTTCCGACTTCAAACTTCATTCGGCGATGCAATGCTGGTGCAGATCAAAATGTATTAATCGCATAATGAGATCAACGGATTCAATGGTAGACGTTTTTATCAGTCCGGATGCTTTTTATAGTCCGTTGCCATATACGATGAAGCCATCATTATTCCTTCTGCAATGGCGCCAAAGCTCAAGAGAAGGAAAAAAAATCCTGCTCATCACAAGGCAACGGAATCATACTTCTCCATCCATATGTCTTTCTCGATGGGAGGCCGTGGGATCACGTCCCTGCCCCGGGGGCGATTAAACGCTAACCTTTCGCAATGGCGGTCCCCACTTTAATTATCCATCCTGGAGACGAGAGAGAGATCTCTCAAGACGGTTTACTCAATGATTTATCTCCGACGAGGGACGCGCCCAGTTGACGGGTTAAAATACAATTAGGGATATTCCGTAATTACCTTAAACGCGGCACTCAACTGCCATAACGGTCCTTTGAAGGGAGGCTAAGACTTAACGGACGCCACTCCGTTTAAGGAATGCGTGCATAATTTGCACGAATGCATTCATTAAACACAACAATGGGTGGAAGGAAATCAGTATAAGTCGATAATCGCATCGAAAAAGCGAACGCGCGAAGAGTTTGGGGCCCGAAGAATGAATCTCTCCGTCTGGCAGTCGCGCAACAAAGGGTTCGGAATGGGTGGCGTTGTTTTTTTTCCCCTTCCCCTGCACTCAAAAAGGGCGTTTAAGTCATCCTTACCGACGTGCATTACGTCATCCGCAACGCACCCAAGAAGGCGTGAAAAAATAATAAAAAAACAAAAGAATTTTACGGCGCTTCAAGCATGCGTCCCGAGTCCTGTTTTCAATTCACTCGTTCCTCGGACCTCACACGATCACCGAGGCTCGCCAAACGTTTCTCCGCGACGGCGGCGCCAGCGATTCGCGCTACAGTGTTTATAAACGCCGCGGGTGGGGCGGAGCTGTTTGCCATTGAATAACAACGGTCCTCCTCCCCCCGACCGCCAACTCGCTCTTTTGTCTTCCATTGTAATCCGTTCCCCAACATGATTTACAAAAAAAAACTCTCCTGATTACCCCTTCTCCCAACACCGTGAACATTTCATATTTTTTTTTTGGCCGGTTCAAATTTTTAATTCATCCTTTATGTCGGCGAGACTGGTGTTGCTCCAAGTCCTCTGGTGTACTTTAAATGATCACGAATGGCCACTCCATATTTAAAAAAGTTCCCTTCACCCTTGAAGAAGTCGGGTTAGATTCGCCCGTTTGGTTCCGGATCCGAGTCCCTCCATGGGAGTTAATCGTTCCGGGGAGTGCGAAATTTAATTTCCAGCTGTTAACAGTAGGAGGGACAACCGGAAGATAAAAGATAGCGAAACTAATGGCCGGTGGCGTCGTGAAGAGAGCGCTGCTCCCGGAATTTTTTATCGTCACCTCGACAACAATGAACTACAAGTATATACGATATATGGTGGGAATAAGCTCTTCCTTTTCATCTTTCAAGAATCAAACGACTTCAAAGGCGGTGGTAATAACTCGTGCGAGTCGAAAGTTTTCATTTTCTTTTCCTACATCTTAGAACGAGTAATTAAAAAATAAACTTTTCAATTTCGAATTTACTGGCAGTGCGTAGAAATGCCTTCGTCATCAATTGCAAAGAGAAGACATTTTCTCCTTACATGAACACTGTATCAAATAAGATACTATTTAATCTCAATGAAGGAGTCTTAGGAAGAGGAGGTTGTATGAAGTAATGCATTAATCAAGGAGAGGAAAGTATGGAGGACATGATTAAAGCAGAGTCATCAACTTAAACCTTGCCCAAAATTAAACCTCATGAACTTTGCCTACACTGATAGGCGTTGTTATGGAAACGAATTTATGTAAGCTCTTTGAAGATTTATATATTTTTATCCGCCTATTTTTTATGAGATGAAGATCTCAGCTCTCGCTGTTTTTTTAATTGGAACATGTATTTCATGAAACTAAATAACAACGTAAGGTAATCTAGGGTGAAGTATGTCCTAACACGGTGCAGGAATTCCGAAACGAATGCCAGTAATTTGTGGGTCAGAACTTTTAGAACATATATTTCCGTGAGCTGTGCGAAGTCAAGCAATTTTTACCGTCAGCGATCGGCCCGCGAAACCCAGAGATTAGCATAATTTACATCGGAGAAATAGAGTAAACTAGCAACATAAGGGGGAATATGAAAGTGCGCCGAAGGGGTTGGTAATTGGAAATCCATAACTTGTGGCGCACATACCTGCATTCGCGGTGGCAGAGGAGACCGCACCGTTTCTGCTCGTAAATAAATATTCGCGCGACGTTACGCCGGACGGTAATGAGTGAGACCCGGCGGGTAGTGACGGAATAGGCCGCCACCACTTCGGGGCTCGGAGCCATGCACGACTCCAAAGGCATTTTTATGCCAGGTGTATTCATACGCAGTCGGATGGTTGGTTGAATGAAGTCGATATCGTGCTGGTTAAAGTACAGCAAAGGAGGTTCCACCATCAGATGAAATTGGTCGTTGCTTTAAAAATACACTCTTGTTACTTAAACAAAAACGTGTCATCTGATAGAATTAACCAAATCTGACTCTATCTCACTTCAATTCACACCAATTAAGAAAGATATCACAAGAGCTTCTCAATGAGGGTGGATGACCGGGAGGAAAATTTTCATGATCTCAATGGTTTGAAATTCAACTCAGTGGAAGTTTATTTTGAAAAACGATGAATAACTTGTTTGATTCCAACAATTTAATATATAATAACAAATTGGTGGAATAAAAGAAAGTTTTTTTTCTCATTAGTCGGAAATTTGGAATTTTTTTCCTCAAAATGAGATATGAAACTTTTTTTCAGGAAATAAAAAAGTATTGAAATAATACCAGAAAATGACACGGTATTTTAAGTAACTAGCAATAACGTACCGTTATTGAAAGCAAAAACACGTTCGTTCAATAGTAAGGACGCTACATTCGCTCTATCAGGCTGGAAAATACATACCTCAATGATAAATTCATAAAAATATCCGAATTTTCTGTGAATCGCTTTTTAAAAAGTATTTATTTAGGCGATTCAAACCAGACGGTGGTGCTTTTAATGTGCTTTGACTCACGCTGTCAACAGCCAGCACCTTTGAGGATTTCCCGCGACTCTCCGCCAAGGATAAGGGGAATGGGTGCGACGGGAGCCGCCGCCGCGGTCGGTGCTCCCTGGGGTCGTCCGCGCACATAACGCGGAAATGTGAGCGGGAAGCGCGAGTTTCCCCCTTCGCCGGCGGACGCGGGCGCTTCAAACGGGATGAGAAAAGAAGACAGTCGGGACCGGGAGACGGAGGAGGCGGGTATAAATAAATTTTTGCGAGACGGAGCAAATTACCTGGGCATAAGGCAGCCGGACTGACTGCCTCGGATGCGGAATGCGGGAAAAAGGCTTAGGGTTGGAAAAGGAGCGGTGAAAGGTGGATAACGTCGGAGATTATGGGAAACGGCCTCGCTAGACGGTGCGGCGAAGAAAATCCTTTCGACAAATCACTCCTTCCCTTACCTCCCCAATCCCTTAACTTGTCTCGCTCCCCTTAAACGGCAAAACCATAACAAGGATTCCACAGCCCTTTAAGCTCTAATAAACTCGAACGTTTTACGAAAACCTTTTAAGTGGTGGCTCTCCCTCTCTCTTTCTCTCTCGTCCACATCTTTATCACATCTTCTACTTGCACTGGCTGGAAAATGGCGACATTACTCGAATGGAAACATCAAGTCTGGAGGTGAATACTCTCCACCGACACGGTGGCACTCGACCGCGGATGCTGCCCATGAGATAAGGGAGCAGCACGGAGAACGTTACAGGGAGCGAAATAAATAGAACGACGTTGTTTCGTTACTCCCGTCCCTCTTTCCACACCCCTTCTAACTCCATGGGACTGGGCAGTCGCTATCAAAGCGTGCGAAACAGGAACAAGAGTGCGCGTCGTCACGGGTTTCTGCTTCCGACATTGAGACCTCAAGAAAAGGGAGACTCGAATAAGAAGAGCAGATATCCTCCTCTCACACACGCATTCCCCGCTCCTTTCCTTCCACTTTCCCAACCTCACCATTTTGTGAAGTGGCACCCTAAACCGGAGCCTTCTTCACCTTTCAAGGACCCAGCTCATGTTCTCGTTGTACTCGTTACTTGGTACAGCGCCTCCGAGGAATGTTAAACTGACCAATTGGATCCGCTCAAGAGGGAAGGAGAGAGAGTGCACAGGTCTATGGACGTCTGGAAGAGTGAGGGGATGAATGGGTAGGTGGAGAGGGAGGCATATACCGGCACGAGTGATATCTTTATGCTTTCCTCTTCTCGAACAACCCTCGTCTCCTCCGATACACCCCTTCCTCGAATACTCCCCCCTCCCCAGGGGTGGGGGAGGGTAAATCCCCTATAAAACCGGGGCCGACGAGCCGAGTCGCGGTGGAATATGGACGTCGTTGGTTTTTGAAGTCGTCGGATACCACTCGTGGGCGCAGCAGCAGCACGTTATATCGGGAGATGTGATCGCGGCATGTCTCGCGTCCCACGAGAACGTGTGTGGGTATTCGTATCGCTCGTCTCCTTGCTCGAACGCGATAACATCGACTCGGGACGAGAGTAGTAGGAGTGTGTGTGGGAAAGAGATGAAGGGACAGAGTGAGAGAGAGGACTCCTTTTGAGTTGCAGCCGTTGCTCACTGATTACGTTCAGTTTGGGTTCGGTACGCCTGCTTGTTCCATTTCACTCTCCTTCGTGCTCCCCCAACTCCTACACGCGCGATCCCCGATTCGCCCGTGATTCACAGTTTGATGCTTATAAACTCATGGGGCCGTGAAATAATTTTCCATTCCATTACCGCCCGGGGACTGAGGGTAGAGGAGCGGGTGGGTGAATATAATTTGTGTGCCTCCTCGGTTTTATTTTTTTCCCTTATCATTTTCTTTCCCCTGCATCTCTGCATCGCGGTTTCTTTACCAGTGCGGGCGGCGAGCCTCTGAGATGATCGTATGTGAAAACAGATGACGCTTTTACTGTACGCGGAGAGGGAGAGGAGGATGCGATGATCGTCCCCCGTGCCGACGACGCCCTAAAGGCCATAAAAATTAGATTTTAATGACGTGTCCCCCCCCCCTTTCGTGATGATAATTGGCGAATAAAAGCCTCTCGGGTTTGAAATGCGAAAGGGTATTCTGCCGGCGCGTTACGTCTCCCTCTCTCACCTACCATAATAGATGCCGGCCGTTCTCCGGGATTGCGAGAGAAGTTTCGCACCGCGATGGAGATATAAAAATAATTCCCTTCGAAAAATTTTTTTACGATCGCTCGGGCATCGATGCTATGCATCGCTTCCCGCCTCTTTGTAAATCTCGGGACGGCAGCCGTATACACCGGTGCGGTCTCAATCGACGCGGGGTAAAATTTACGGAGGAAGAGCCGGAACGGGATCGCGGAAGGAGAAATATAGTCGTTTCGGGAACGAACCAAATCCTTAGGATTTCATGCATTGTTGCACTCGGTGAATGTGATATGATACACTGATTCGAGATTGTTTCACATCTGTGCAAGATAAAAGCAATGAATCCTCAATGTACCGCGCAACGAACAGCATTTGGATTTTGATTACGACGTAAATTGTTCAGCTTATTTGCCTGTTCAGCTTCTTTGCGTAGTTATCTATAAAAGGAGCAGTCATCATGAGTAAAGTAGACACAATATGTGATCCGGTGTTTCTATAAATTTATCTTTCATTTGGCAGATAGATTTTTGTGAGGTAGAAGTAGTATTAATTATAATGTCATGCACTTGACTATAAATAACTAAGGAGCTATAAAAGCAACTTATAACTAAGGAGCAGTTTCAAAGAGTGAGAAAACAAAGTTCTCGCCAGCATGAAATCTTTTCAAAACGCAATGGACTCGTTTGATTGTTATAGCGTCACAATTGAGCAAAAAACGAATGATTGAAAGCAAGCACTGCTTTTCCTATAATTTTTCCACCATGCATCTGAGAGCACTCAATATAGTTTGTAATTAAATGGAGAAAAAACCATTCTCAGCGGCTATGAAAGAGAGCCCAATACGTCTATCTTCCATTTACGCCCCGTGAGCTCGTAATCCAGGCTGGAGAAATATTTATCTCATTTAAAACGTCTGAACCACCTAAAACTCACTAATACAATAAAATCCTGGAATTAATTTTAATTAAATGGCAGGCAACGAACCATGAAACTAGAACTAATTAGGGTATTTTCACTTTTAAAACCTGTCTTTGACACACAAACTATCTACTTTCTTTATCGAGAAAACCCATTCGAAATATGAGCGGTGAATATTCCTCTGGTACTTTGTATTCACCCAGATGGCTATGACCTGTCCTGCTTATTTTCATTTTGTAACCTCCCGTTAAAAGAAAATTAGATTCCATTGGAATTAAGAGAGAAGGCAAAATCAAGGTGAGAAGACCTAATAATTTATTCCTCTCAAAGAGCTCTTTTCGGGCAAATTTTTGTCATGTTTCATTCTCATGAGTAGGATAATTTTTTTCTAGAAATAAATGCTTAATTTTTCATGGCTATCCATTTCTAAGGAAACAATTTACTTAACGAGGGAAAAATTACTGAAGTAATTAGTCATCGTCTAGCAAACAATCGCGTGAGACTTCCGCGACATAAAATTTTGAAAACATCCCCGCTTTTGAAGACCGCAGAAACCCGTGAGCACTCTGTCATAAAACTGGTTAGCCACTAAAACACGTCACATTAAAACCCAGCTGTTCAAAGGCGAATATGCGTCACTAGGCAGTACGACTCTCTTGTAACACAATGCAAAAATTTCCCTGCACGTCTGACTTTGCCTCCGCTACGAGAGGGCGTAAGTTCGCGGAAACATGGGGATGAAAGGAAGAGAGGAAGGGAAATATGATTCTACCCTCCTTCATGTACCCGACAGCGAGGAGATCCGTGAATGAGTAGGCGCAACGGGGTAAAGATATGAGACGCATTTTCAGAACCGAACAATGGCACTATAAAGAAGGCTCCCTAAGACTATGCCACCAACCACGGCACGTCTTCCGCTGTCCGTCGACATTTTTATCGACTATGCGGGACCGACTCCAACACTACTCGTGGGCTTCCCCTCTGTGGATCCCGACCGCTGCAGTGCTATCTGGCCGCTCCCTTTAGAAAGATGGGCACTCCCCCGGTGACTGTGTGTGTTTGTACGTTTGCGATCATCCGTGCGGAAGGAGGAGGAAGAGAAATACATTGAGGAAACGGGAGAGTGAGGGAGCCATAGGTTGTGTACGCAGCGTGTCGCAGATAGCGGTTGAATTTCTATGAGGTGCATTGTGTCCGCACTATATTGTATCTTTCACCTGACTCACGGTAGGTACGTACTGACGCACCGTGAGAGGAACACATCTGTATTGTTGGCATGAAAGGGAATATTTTTAAGGCGAAGGAGACAGCGGTAAAAGTTTAGTTTCTAATTCCGTGTCTATTTTTTTCCCCTCTATGACCTCTCTGCAACCACTGCAATTCTCCTTGCATCTGTACTATACGGTGCATTCTATCTCTCTTTCGCGGTACTAGGTCTCCATATAAGAATAAGTCTGAGTGCGGCATGAATGGGGACATATAGATCCACGGACTTCGCTCATGAAGATGTGATTCCATTATCATGTTCATTTTGTTGTATTTCGCTCGTTGGAATCACCGTAATTCTCAGACTCATGTGGTTTGGTTTCTTATTAGGGGAAAGTGACCAACAGCTGAGATTATACGCGTCATTGAGGACTGGTAAAAAGTTTTGTTGAGAGAAGGATGATTAGGAGAGGAATGGTAGAGAGGAATTTATCATCAGCATTAGCCTGCTTTAAACGAGAGGTGTCGAGGAGTCCACGGTTTTACGCCCTATCAGACAAATGGAGTACGACACTAGAAGTGCTCTCCACGCATCACACAAATAGGGATCGGCACCACACTGGAAAATATCAAACACCGCCGGAATTCAAATCTGGACCCTCTGATGGAAAGCATATGGCCATATTTACCCGATCTCCATGCAGTTCAAGTAAACTCGCCGGTGAAAATTTTGTTAAGATAGGAGACTCGGACCCAGTAACATTGGTGCCACGCAGGATAGGAGGGTTAGGGAAGTATTGGTGGTAGAGAGAGGAAGAAGGGAGGAGAGAAAACTGGTGTTGCAGTTATTCTATACTCCAACAAAATTTGGCAAGAGGGCTAATGTTTAACCTCCCAGCAGAAGGAATGAGTACCATTCTTGAAGTTTTCTCCATTTGCCACCCAAATTGGGATCAAGAATTCTCAGAGAAATCACCACAGTCGAGATTCAAACTCAGACACTCGGGGTGGGAAGCCAGCACTCTGACCACCACACCAAACCGATCCCTCTTCAACTCATCGGGGCGCGAGAGACAATTTTTCACGCCAGTGCCCGCCGCACCGGGTATTCATGCGGAAACTTGGGCTCACTGTCTCACGCGGGAATATACTTCTTGGAAGCAACACAATAAATTACTCGTCTCGGTTGATGGCCATTAATTGTAGCCTTAGGCACGTATAAAACAAGTATCAATGGGCTATAATTTACCCTCTGAGGGAGAAAACGTTACGCGTGTGAGCTAAAATCATTCATCAATGCACGCCTCACTTGATATCGAATCAAGTCTAGGAAAACACATTTTCATAAATAAAAATCCAGTGTACATGCTATACACCTGGAATGACTGGTTTATAACCAATTATTCTATCCATCTATAAGATTTGTTGCAGTTGACTTGAGCGTTGCAGAGATGTTTTAGTTTGGAGCGCTTTATAGATTATTTTTTGATTTGGCCATCGGTCAACCAATTAGTTCATGCTCAAAACTTGAGTAAGGAATGATCATTGCTAGCTTTTTACTTTGAGATAAATTTCCCACATCGCGAAAATACAATTCAATACACTAGGAGATAATTTCACTTTGGTTGTGAACCACGCCAGAAGAAAGGTTTGCAAATCAATGGAATCATAGCATCGTAGACTACGGGTTAACATTTAAAAGACAGATATGACTACTGAAGAGGAATAACCTAGAAGAATGGTAATGAGAATGATATGCAAAAATAAAATCGAGGATTACAACTTGCCAACGGAAAAAGCAGATGGCGAGGAACATATTTTTGCGAATCGATAGCGATTCAAATATGGAAAAAAAGCTCCGGAACGTAGAAGGGGAAAGGCAGGTGTTGAGTTGAGGAAAGGTGGGAAATTGAACATGGAGTTGCTCTTGGATACCAATCCTCTGATTGCTTTCTGCTTGAAGGTGATGCATGTATAAATTATTTCGGGTAAAATAGAAAACTCTCTTTGCTGTAACGATAGGGAAAATAGGAGGACTAAACTCGACACTTGTCTCAAGAGGTGTTCCGATAAATTCTTCACTGCCTCGATCGCATCCCATCTCACGTACCTAATATCGCGCCGCTAACCACAATCGTCCGTCCCCACACGTCGCGTCCATTTCCGCCGCTGCCGCGTCGTTTCCACATCTTCGGCATCCATCGCGCGGCGGATGGGCGATCCGCCTCCCGCGGAGAAGTGACACTCCCCACCGTCCGCCCCATCACTCCACCCGCTTCAATCGTCCATCTCCCCTGCCGGGGGAATGAGGAGCGTATTGCGGGGGACGTTATGCCCTTACCAATTGGGTAGGGAGACGACATTTGCATTCGGTGTGAGAGCAGGAGAGCCCCCACCAACACCCCTACCCCTATCGCCGTCCCGGCCAGCAAGAATAACTCTCCGTCTTTCGCGATGGAATTTTACTTACTCCACCGTCGAAGTCTCCGAATGAGCTATCTCCTGTCTTCGCTACTTTTCTCCCGACTATCGCCGGAGTCATTCGCCGTTTCTTACCCCTATCCCTTACCCATAGCTCCCAAACCCTTTTCCTCACCCGGACTCTGGTTGATTTTTTCCTCCTGATTACGTCTACCGACCGCGTTCCTGAAATTTCAATACCGGCCTAAGAATTGAAGGGAACGACCATTTCCCTTCCCGGGAAGCTGCTTCTCACTCGCGGTAGGGCGATGCTTGAACACCAGGACTCATCATATAGATTGGTGTTAATGGAATATTTTTTAAGGTTCAAATCACGATTGGAATTCAGAAAACGCTGATCTTACACCATACAGCTTATCGCTTTTGCCACGAGGTAGAGCGATTAGACTTCTGGGCACACCTTTGCCAGATCATCTGAGATTGATAAAATTGAGATTTTTAGTTATATTTTTCCATGATATATGAAACTGCTAATCGTAATAATAAAATTGTTAAATACGAAAGCCACAGTAAATAAAATATACATTCTTAACATTTTCCACGAAAAACATAGTGAATTAAACAAATGAAATACTTGTAACAATGAAGTGGTAGCCCAGTATGTTTGGGGTTGGATTTCATCACCAAAGCCGGGAAATTACTCATGCTAAATCATATTAGTTGGAATTATCCAGACCATAAAATTATTGAAGTCAGCAGGAGGCAAAGGAAAGAGCTTTGAAACTTCTTTTTTTTCTTGCACGAATCAGCCTTCCGGTTGTTGATCCTGTTGATCGTGGCTCGACTTGGTCATTAAGCGCGAATTTACGACGTACTGACAGGAATCGTACTATTCTGTGGCTTGCAGTTTCAGAAACATAATTTTTGATCGATGCTCAGTGGCGGCTCTCAGCTCTAGACCTCACATCTTTCTCCGTCAAGACATGGTCTCACGGCTAGCCATCGCGTCGGACGAAGAAGGGGAGGTTTGCTTGCAGCCCACTGACACTGCCCACCGACCGATTTCCCGCCTCCGCGCGACACCCCGCGGGGCTTTCCATCACACTATGGTTCCGTCTCCACATTTCCGACTTCCGACTGCACGCATGCGAGTCTCTTGGGCTGAAAGTTGCGAATCATGTAATTCTCGCCGGGGAAAATGATAAACTGCTTTAACATGGGTTTGTGAAATAACGGATTGACACGCCTGGACACGCAGGGAAAAAATAATCTACGTAGGAAATGACTCGGACAAACCGTATACAGTATTTAAAACGTAAAATGTGGGGTAGGAAGTACATCCTGATTAACGAGAGCAGTGAAAGCGCGTTAAAAAATCTTTTCCTCGTCGCAATTGGTCATTACTTATTTCATCGCAAATTAGGATGGTCTTAGAACTAGATATCCCACTAAGTACAGAAATGAGGAAATTTACTGTGTTTAGTCCACAAATAGATAATTTATACAATATTTAACGCAGAAATATGGTTTGCTAAGAGATAAAAACCACCAATAAGTAGCTGATTGCATTCAAAGATAAAAAAACTAAGGAATTAATCCTCATTCGTAATAAATGTTATGTGATAATGCAGGTGCAAGGAGTTGAACTGGCAGCATAATAAAAAATGTATTTCATTGTACCATGAGAGAAAAATAATAACAATGGTTCAGGTGGGAATGGGGAGTAGAAACAATGAATATCGCATCACGATACTCATTAGAGTATATCTCTCAGGAGCTATCAAATGAATTCTGATGCAGAGAGACATTACCGGAAAAAGCGCCTCATCGCGAGCGAGATTACAAAGGCTCATTCGACATTCAAAGCAGGAAAAGAATCCAGTCGCATCTTCCGCCTAACATCCCCTACATTTTAAACGTAGTGGAATGTGAACTTTGAGGCACCTGGCACTCGAGAAATTCCCATTACTGAGTCCGCGGGGAGAGCATCGGCGTCTCTCTCAGGCCGTCCACGCGCGTACACCATTTAAACGCCTCGTGTACCACTCCCAGGCCTCCTCTCTCGATCTAGCGAGAGGAAATGCGATTGGGAAGAGGGGACTACACGGAGATGGTATCGAAACCCTTTCGGAATGAGGAAAAGAAACATTCTTCCCGCGCGTGGAATCTTCCATTCTCCCAGAGACCTCCGTGACACTCATCGACACCTGAAAGCGAAAAGGGTGGGAGGTTAAAGGGAGAGAAAAGGGAGGGGACCAAAAGCCGTGCCATGCGGAACCCCTTGTCAACCGAGAGTATAAACGAATGACGACGACGGACATTTAAAAGCAGGAAAGGGTGGGGGAGGGGGAGGGACATTTAAAGTGACGATGTGGAATGACGATCCCCGCAGGGAGTGTGGAGTCGTCGACGAAATTCTTCGGATAAATCGAGCCCTGAAGCATCATTTCCACGGTGCATATTCGCTCGAGCGTGCGTCATTTGTTCGCCTTGTTACGAAACTTTCCTCGAAACTTGCGGCTGGCAGGGACTGCTGAATATCAACACGACGATTGAGTAGAGAAATTAGGAGGAGGGTATGCGAGGAAAGAGGGCCGGACGAATGGAACATTGCGCTAAAAAGATGAATAGGACGGATAGGGCACACCCTGTGGCATGAAGAATGCGCCGACGCAGGAACATGAGACACCTGGAGGCGGGACAATGCTCCACCCATCCTATCATCATATTACGGCATAGCATGAGGCAGCCTGCTCGGAGTTAAGCTAGTTTCCCTCATACCCTCGCGCGGATGCCCGGCCATTAAGTCATTCCGGAAGAAAGGAGTTCCTGCAAAAATCGAGACGGATAGATGCTACCAATTAACCAATTACAGTGCAGGTGATTTTGCCTTAATCCTTGATGAAACTTATCAAAAAACAAGATGCCGATGTTGGTATTAGGGAAATTTGTTGATTTGAGTATGTATCCATGTATGCGTGCGTTTGAGTATGTATCCACGTGCTCTCTTGCAAGAGGAGCGCTGTAATAAAAAAAATACTATCGCGAAAAACCATTTCTGGCATATTAAAGATTGTATAAAACGTGGAGGATGCTGGAATAAAATATCAATATAAAATAAATATAGCAGAGATCGTCTGCTCCTTTCAGTTTATTATGGAGCATATTGTAGGTACATTATTGTTTTGTAGCAGGGAGTTGAGCGCCCGGAAGAACTGGGATGGTCTTTCAAGTATGTCTTCGGGTCAGGGGTCGGGCAGACCTAATGTTTTCGCTAATTCTCGGGAAAAAATATACGGACCGTACACGTGTGAATGTGTTACTTAAAAATAAATGAAATCTCATTCGCTGCTAATCTGAATGCAATTACGATTCAAAAGGAGTAAAAATAACTCTTGGTTCTGTGAAAACAATGGATAAATAAAGCTTATTGCATTGGCTTGAAGGAAAGAGCAAAGGACGGTTGTGTATATCAATTCGAGACGGATGAATGATGGAGGAATAATTTTTAGGGAGTCGATTCACAGGAAGCCTTTAAAAGAATCGCATTGTTTCTTTGAACCAGTATCCTCAAGTTGTCACATTCAGTCTGCATGCGATAATTATCGCATAGGTTCACATAAATTGCGTGCAATGCTTACGAAGCTTTAAAGAAAGAGTGCAAAATCTATTATTTTTGTATTATTACATAATCATAATTACATAACTAACTCGGTTTTTTGGAGAATTGACCGACGGGGCATTTTGAGTCCAACAGAGCATCGCATAAGGTCACCTTAACTGGGTGTGTCACATGTGCAACTTCAACGAAAGAGTACCAAATGTGCTATTTTTGTACCTATTATTACATAATTATATTTACATAACTAATTAGGCTTTTATAGAATTGACCAACAGGGCATTAAGAGAGCCAGAATATAGTAGAAAGGTGTGGATGTCTGCAACGAGTCGGTCCACCGACAGAACGGCTTATGATTGCAACGAAACTTTGTCACGCGTCGAGGAATCCGCGAGGATACGAGAGGTTCATTCACCTCCGATCGACACACCACGTCTAGTCGTTCATAGTGCGTGTCGTCGTCTCGCTGACGCAATGGAAGTGTGAATAGACAATGGAAATGATGGGAGAAAAAAATCTAAGTGATAAAAACAAAAACAGATACGTCGCGGCAGGAAGGAGAAGCTAGAATGAGAGTCTTACATTTATTTTTCCCCCTCTCGTTCGACGCAACGTTCCACGTTTATCATGGCAGACACCTGACTGCGGGGTGGGCGTCGCCCGAATGCACACAGTTCGGGAAGAACACGCAAGCCGTATGTGCCGCGCCACTCCTACCCCTTTAAAAATCGGATGCCCACGCCATTGTTACGGCAATTCATCGCACCGTATTTATAGAGTAGGCGGAGAGACGGACGACGAAAGAGGTGGGATTGCTGCTAATAATAACCGCGACGCCCTCTAACGGGAAAAAAGTAGAGAGACGAGATATGACGGGCCCGGAACCCAATTTGGCGCGTCCGAGGAAGAGGAGGAGGTGGAACGTCATGCATCCCACGTGAATTCCTCGTCTCTTCGGGAAAGAGATGATCAATCAGTCTCTCATCGTTGAGTCATTGAATTGATAAGCCACGGGCGCAACTTTTTGAAACGTGTTGTTCGTCAAGCTTAGGAAGGAGTACCATTTCAGGATTCCACTCTTAACACCAGAGACTTGTAAAAGTTGTAAGAATTGAGAATGTCCCGGCGAAGGATTAACACTCTGAGTGCTATGAACGTAATGGTACGCCCTCTTATATTTTCTGATAAGGACGATGGACGTACCAGGACGCCCATGAAATATCATTATTGAGCGATAGCTGGACCAAATGGTTTGACTGCAGTCTTTGTGGAACACGTATATATGACCACAAAGTGCCAAAACAAACTGATTTGGAACCAACCGAAACTAGCCTCGGATTAAACTTTTACGGAGTCACCCGCAATGCACAGTTGTGCGAAATTCCACAGAGGAAAAATCATTCACCATGACCGGGATTCGAACCCGGGTCCCTCGATTTCCGGCCGAATGCTTTATGTGCTGTGGATTTTAGTCTCGCCTAAGATCTCAGAGAAAGAGGACGCTTCGGTAGCTTAACTGGCTAAAGCACTGGGCCGGAAATCGAGGCATCCGGGTTCAAATCCCGGGCAAGGCGGATGATACTTCCTCTGTGGAATTTCGCACAATTGCCAAAACCAATTCAAATACGAAATAAAAGATCATTAACCTAGATTTAAAAGAGTCTTCTTTCATAATCCCGGGAAGTGCGTAAAATTCTCAGTTTTTCCGAGAGGACTTTCAATTTAAAGCCCAGTACGCAAAGTTTTTACATATAGAGCTTTGGGTAGACATTTTGACGGTTTTGAACCGCACCTACGTTTTGATGTCGTCACTCTGACCACTCTCTTGGAAACCGCAGAGCTCTACTTCAATAATAAAACTGTTTATGATATCATTGTGGTATGAGAATTTTACCACTGTATTGAAATCTATTGACGAGTTAAATTAGAGTGGAATGATACAAAAGTGTTTCGAACGTCAGTTTGGTTAAAACTTCAGTCTTCCTTTATTCCATACCACATGCTAACTGCTTCGCTTCCCAGCATAAATTTTCCCCGAATCACCCTTGATTTTTTGAGGGTATATTGTCTTAGGTCTTCCTCTAAAGACACCTAGCATGCTCCTAATGTAATCTCTCTAAGGATTGGATTGGATTTTGGGGAGGCGACCAAAAGCTAAGATCATTTGCGCCATATGAGATAGATAAGGGAGGAAGGGTGGATAGAAACCCGGTGACGGCATTTCCCTGCTCTAAATGAAAGGTACCAAGGAGACCACTGTTTGACGTCTCATTCGACCAACGGAGTACTGTACTTGAAGTGCCCTCCACAAGACAAGTAGGGATCGGGTTTCTTCTGAAAAATATCCTCCTCTGCAGGGATTTGAACCCTGGCCGTCCGTATGGTCTCTAAGGTTGTGCCATGCGTATTGCATTCTTCATCAGCTCATTGCGCTTGAAAATATGTCTGGATTTTGGGCAAGATTAAAATAAGCATCACGTTTTTATTTTCTCGGAATAATTTATCTCGGGAAGAAAAACAGTTCGAAGAATTACATCCGCGGCGCTGAGCGCAGACTTCCAGGAAGTCACGCTCTCTTATTATTAAGTCCTCCGTAATTCGAAATCGACGAAACACGTCCGCGATAAATCAAACGTGGCCCGATCATAAAGACATAACGATACGATAGAACACAGACGAGGGAGGTGATTTTGTAGCCTTCTCTACGGATTCAGGGACAAATAACATCAATGACGTGAAAAAAACATGGCTTATCGGCGTGATGACCGTGGGAAAAAATTAAAACCGTAACGGTATAGAATGTTTGGCGAGGGCGGAGGAAAATGAATGATCGAGCGTGAAAGGCGTCGTGGCAGAGGTCGAAACTTGTCGAGAGGGAAGTCCTTTTCGAGAGACGGGGGAAAAGAACGAACGCGGAAGGCCGGCCGGCCGTTTCTACATGCACACGCGGGACTCCTTCGATGCACACGCGGGCGTTCGCCAGTGTGGGAAGAACAACGATGAGGTCTCGCTTCAAGTTCATTCACACGCGCCGCTCGGAGACGTCACGTGACAATGGGGATCATCCCTGGGAATGCCGGGGCAGGGCTTACTCGTCATTTTCATTCTTTTTTCCTCTCACTCTCCGAAAGAGGAAGGAATAAAAAAACATAAGTGTCACCTCTTTAAATCAATGGGGTCGAGTCGCAGCTGGGGATAATATGAGATGCGGAGGATGAGAAGGCCATTAAAGCAACTCCGGGGCGTAATCTCTCGTCGACTTTACTCCGTGATGCGTTTTCCAACGTGACCTCCGATGGGATTTTCTTTTCAGCACTACGGCTGACTCGAGAATGCCTCGTGACAAAGCGCTTTGCGAACGTAAGCGCAGGAACTTTTGCATGTGTGTACCTATTCGTTACAAATGATTCTACCGGTCACATACGCAAGAGGATCGTGCGAAATCACTTTTTTACTGTGAAAGCTACGGAAAAGTAAAAGTGCGAGAGGGTAATAAGGGGTTTTCGTCGCTTAAAAGTGATGCGGAGAGGTAGAGAAGATTCAAGGCTTGCACTGATGCTGTTCCTGTCACAGAACGTCGATGAAATGTGCGGCAGGTAAAGCACCCACTTGAACGGTGTAGTTTTACGATAGCCATTCATTCTTAACAACGTGAATCACATGAGCGTAGAGTAAAAGGCCAGCAAGGTCGAAAAATATCGTATAAGTCAGAGACACCTTGTTTATGATTTTCGAGAATGAAAACAAAATTTAAGAAATTATGCTCAAGGCTAAAAGTTTTGCTAACTGAAAGATTTAGTTGGGCATTACTCGGTAAATTAATTGCTTCAATAGATGTTTTTTAATCAAGTCTCGCACAAATTTGGCACTGAACTAATGGCACCCGAAAATTTTGTGCAGAAATAGAATGTAAAATGGCATAGTAATTGCATTGTAAAGATTAAAATGGGGAATTAAAGTGAGAATTGAGGATGCTAGCAAGTGCTAGCAAGGATGAACAGGAAAAGGAATATATTAAGATCAATAAGAAAGAGGAAGGAAAACTGGATGGGAAACGTCCTGAGGAATAATTGCCTGCTGAAAAGAATATTAGGAGGAAAGATCGAGGGAAAGAGAGGGTGTGGAAGACAAAGAAATAATATGTTGACTGATATTATGAATGGAAGGAGTGACGAAGAGCTGAGAGAGGCAGCACAGGATAGACAAACATGGAGGGAGCAGTTCAAGTAAAACCTGTCTGAGGACAGATTCACCTTAGGAGAAGAATTGTATTGTGGTACATATATGTTTCAGAGCAAAAAATGGTTCATGGTTAGATTGATTCAAAAGAGATATGAGCGCGAGGAGGAAACAGTAGTGAAGAGCCACTTTCCTCGCAACTACTGCAATCTAGCATCTTTTAGTACACCGTTGATTAATTTTAAACTATTACGATGATGACTTCATTAAATTTTACACCGAGTGCAATTTGAACCATTTAGTGCAAACGTATGAAATTATGATAAAACAAGTTTAATTCCATTAAGCCGGGTAATGTCGCAATGAGAAAGTCATTACACGCAATTTACTTTGGCTTCCAGCTAACAAAAGTCATTACACGCAATTTACTTTGGCTTTCAAGCTAACAGGGGCTACAGCACTTTGTCTCGGTGGTCATATATTTCCAGCTGGAGATAGATATAAATGTCATGATCCGCTCATCACATATTTTCAACCATTTCCGTCGGAAGGGAGCATCCTTTCCCATAAAGGGATGCTTTCTATTTTCACCCTACACTTACAATGGAGGTTATTATTAAAAATGTGTTGCTAATTGAGTCGGTGACGAGTTTCTTAACGACCTATATTTTCATAATTAATGATCAGCAAAAAATCGCATTAAAACGGCGGATGTTCCGGCTCTTGCACTTTTTTTACGACGGAAAATGGAATCGGACTCAATTAGCAACTTAATGAAACGAAAGAGAAAGTACGACACATGACGAGAGATAATAAATACGTGTTGACTTGCGCAGTTAAAAACCCTCTAGTTGAGCCGTCACGTTTTGAAACAATAACTATGAGCCCTGTCATGTTCTACTAAGCTTGAATTAGAAGTAACATATCAGTGTTATTGAATGGCCGCGTATAATCAAACCTAAGCAATATACTGTGACTGGTTAACTTACCAATACAATATGTTAATCTCTATACTCCATAGTGAATTTTACTGTGTTAAGGAATAATCAAAGTTTCGTATCGTACCACTATTAAAGAAAATTAGTTTTTCTAGCTGCTGACTATGCCTTGGCCGAAGTGTCAAGTATCCCATGGGAGCTTCCTCTGTACGATAGCCCAGGAATCTTAATATCATTCACGTACTCATAAATCCTTCTCCGTTCTGGTTTTCGCATAAATGCCTATTTCATAACCCCTTTTAAATATTTCCTCAGGATGAAAATCCAAATTTATACGTTCTCCCATCAATAATAATCACATTAAATAACGAACACACTGATGCAACATACAGAGCCCAAACCATTAGTTGGCATTTAGGAAAGTAATATGCTAAATCAATTTGCAATTTACGCTAGCAAGACAGACTTTTAGGCTTTTACCTCCCTCTCTTAAGTCTGTAAATACAAATGTCTTCATCCGTGGCAGCTCTTCAATCATTTTGCTTTCGTAGACCAAATCATTTTTACATTTTATCGGCCGAAATGGAACGTAAGGACAAGCCGGGCTGGCGCGTAGACCATCACACTACATGTACATACTACCTTGCGAGGTGCCGCATGGGCGTGTGGCAGGGGGCGTTAGGACACCGGCCGTGTAATGATGTAAGGTTTAGGAAGGTGAAATAGTGACGTGTATTTGGGAATTGGGAGTGTATTGAGTGGAGCTCATTTTTTATTGTGGTTGCTTATTGTACGCAGAAAGAACGAGTTATTGTACTTATCTGTTCGTCCATCGTTCGTATTTCTCTTATTTTATCGCTTCTTTCAGACCTAGACATGTAGTGAGGAGTCACAATAATATTCTCTGTGTCGCTCTGAAACACACCAATCCTGAATTTCTCATTATCCAGGCATCCTGATGCTTAAAGCAATTTCGGGCGGATTCAAGGTAACTAGATGTTTGGACCTTGCAGTCGATCAAGGAGTCGCATTCCCTAGGGAGCTTCCAAGAAACCACTACCCGCGTGGATAAATAAATCTGTAATATCACTGACTGTGTTATCCACACAGGAAGATTTTTTGATCCGCAAGTATCGGACCCACGCCCGGAAATATCGGAGAAATGACGGGGAGGAGAGAAGTATATAGAGGGGAATTCTCAAATAGGCGAACTCTGGCGTGTGGATGGGGTGGTAGGGGGGGAAGAGGATCCGGCGTGTCGGGGGAACGATGAGTGAGCCGAGATATGAGGTGGGAGTGTTTATGCAAATGGAGGTGACTCGTAGGAGAAAAGGGAGTGATGACCCGCGGAGGACTCGGAACACCTCGATGCGGGACGGGAAGGAAATCCGAGACTGACTGTTGGGGAGGAACGGACTAGGGAAGGGAGAATGCGAAGGAGGTTCGGGGGGAAACGGGAGAGGGTAACCAGTAAATCACGACGAATGCATGAATCGTATACGCGCGTGCACTCCTCCGTCTCTTTGTGTTATTCTTCTCTGGACGGATTCCGAAGAGATCGCCGCTCCCTTTTCGGGACGAGGAATGGCGCCGGAATGCAATGGGAATTATTAATACGAACTCTCGAGGAAGAAAATTCAAGCGGACGCCACGGAGAGGGATGCGGGGCGTATTTGATTCGAACAAACATCGAGAAAGGGGAAGGAGACGCGGTTCTTAGAAAACCGAGCGCTAATCTACACCACGCGAGAGAGAGCGCATTTCTTTAATTACATACGCAGCGAAAAACTAATGAGTGTAAATGCAAATATATTTGCACATCGAGAAAACACGAAAAAGCAGAAAACATTCACTCTTATAAAATTTACGTTCCATCAAAAAGTTGGCGAGGATTTCTTTAATTGTACCTTCAAGTAATAATTAATATCTGCTAAAATACTTTATGACACTTGAAAATTTAAGATATCAGCCCTTACAGCACTGCAAACACCGCATTCATACTACATGAGCTGGCTATTGCTTGTCAGTATCACAAATACTGTTTGCTTGATTACGTAAGTTACTGCAAAGGTGAAAACCCGTAGTGGAAACTTTAATGATAAAATCATTGTTGAATCGGTGAGTTTGGATTCATTTCTTTGGTAAATGAATTGAAATGTATGCATTTGATGTCTTAAAACGAGAAAATTTCACCGCTTAAAAAAAGTACCTCGATCACAAGCTCTATCACAATAATATAACTATTATATTTTATCGAATTCGGCTCCCTAGATGATTTTACGCACGTATAAAAGAGGAGAAAAAATTTCCAGGGCAACCCAAATATACGGAAAGGAGCTACACTACAGAGGAAATCTCGGGCGAAATTCGATCGTTCGGCCAATAACTGGCAAGCATCGTTTCTCTCTTTTCATTCTATGTATAGAGGGGGATGAGGGAGTAGGAGAGAAAAGAGGGGAAGTGAGACCAGAGGCGCGGATGAATGGGGGAAAGTTAAGGTGTCGGAAAAGAGGAAATTTGAGCGGATTGTACGAACGAGACGGGACGTTTGGCGAGAGAGCGTCTCTCTTGACAGAGGATGGAGGAGATAACGAGACGAGCGCTCCGCATGAGAACACCGGAACACACTTGATTCCGCAAGCGAAAACTTTCGCGGTCGAGGTATCGCTAAAACGGTGTGACACATCGACACATCTCTCGAGAGATCGATTGACACTAATTCCCGATAAACGGCATTCAGTTTGTATCGGCGGTCGAAATCCTTCGATACCAAATTGTTTCCTGAATCAAAAAAACACATTGGAATTCGATATTCAATTCAATCCGAGAGTCTAAAATATTCCAATAGTCTCAAGTATTTGGACAAGTTATACGTATATTTTATATAAATATATAAGACGAAGACTAAAGCTTAGTATACGGAAGAGAGAAGCTGAATGTTGATCTTACCCTGAGAGGGCTAAATTAGAGCAAGTGGATTCCCTCCCGTATCTCGGAAGTACCATCAAGTGGGACGGAAGAAGGACATCAGATATCAAGTGGAGAATAGCCCAAGCTAAGAGGGCGTTCATGGGAAAAAGACAACTGCTGTGCTCAAAGAGGATATGTCTGCAAACTAGGAAACAGTATGTAAACACATTCGTGTAGAGCGTAGCACTCTATGGATCGGAAGCATGGGCCATTGGAAAAGCTGACCTTACAAGACAAAGCCTTCAAAACCTGATATTTGAGGGGGATGCTGACGATAAAATGGACGGACAATATAAGAAATGATGAAGTGTACAGAAGAGCAGAAGAGGAAAAGACCATATGGAACACCACAGAGAAAAGAACAAGATGAATTGGACACACCCATCAGGGAAGGGTGGAAGGGCTGCAGTCAACCAATGTTAGGGTTGAGCAACCAATGGTGATGATGAGGTATACCAGGATACACATACAAGAGGGGCTCCAATTTTTAAGATAATATTCCGCCAAATAAGCAGCTTAGGCATCTATATACGACATGAAGAACCCGCAATTGGGAAAAAGCCACATGAATACTTATCGACCCTCATTATCCCTCGACTATTGTATGACCAAAAGGAAGCAACGAGATTGTGTATGAATACTTTGATATGTCGACAATGGCAGTAATTACGTTCGCTCAGTATCGTGTGCCTGATATCCACCTTTTTTGATATCGCTCGGAATAAAAACTATTACGTCCCCGAGAAGAAGAAAACCAGAACCCCCAAGAAGATGAAAGCGAAGGAAAAATACGACTCGTGGGAAGAGGAAATTGAAAATGATTTTCCCTCAGCACGCTCAGCAATCTCTCCATCGTCCTGCCAGACCAGACCAATTTCCACGCTCCCGAAATGAGGGTGACCGCTCGACCTCCCGACCCTCCGATTTCCCCTAATCCAGAAAGTGTACTACTCGCTCAAGGCAGTAGGGTGAAAGGGAAAAAAAGAGATGAAAAATAGCTTGGTTTCACTTTTCATTCGCCCTCCTGCGGTCGAGGAAGCTGTCCATCCCGAGATGAAGCAGACTCTCCATCCGGGGATGGTACTTCTGAGCGTCATCGGGCGTGAGTGTGCTTTCTTCCCTGTGCGAGTGTTGGCTAAGGGAACTCGCTGAGTGGGTACCTACTTCGCTCCGGAAGGAGCTATCTTTCCAAGCGTTGTCATGTTAATTGCGGGTTTGAATAGGAGAAAATTGATGGTGGCAATGAAGACACTGTCTCCCGCTACCAAGTCCCATTTCAAAGATTTAGAACGCTCAATCACCGTAGGTTCACTCCGGGTGCCTGTGTCAAGACAATTTTGAGTAGATGATATACATCAACTCTGCGTAGCCACCACGTGAGCAAGACAAATATTCCGCATTATTTTATGACAGATTGTAATAAAATTGATTACGCCTCGCGAAATTTATGGTTGATAATTTATTACCCCATCTCTTATTCATCACAAACAGTTTATACACATATTCGTGCTTTCCATAATCGCCAGCCACCATTCGAACGTGCATGAATGATATCTCAACGGCCTTCAGTTATCAAACTTTTACATAAAGTGCGATAATAGTATCAGAAATAATTTCCGACACGCGCCTCATGCATAATATCGCGGGATAATCACGAATTTGGCCTTTAAAAATACATTAATTACATATACATAAATCCAGTCTTATGGTAGCAATTATAGGAGTTTAATTTCAGTCAATTTGTATTTCCCAATCCTCGAGCAAGAAACGCTAATCCTTATACGGCGCAAACAAGGCCACCTATACGCCATGCCAAAGGCATAATAAACAGCACGAGCGCCGCAGATCTCAAAATCGTTCGTTTGTCATCCCAGGAGCGAGGATGCGGGTGGAAGTAGCCGTCAGAGTGAGGAACGGCAGCTACAGGGACGGAACGTGCGCGGGCGGCGACTCCATTTGGGATCATAAGTGAAGGTCATGGATGTCAGCATCAGTAGGAGGAATGACAAGGACACGGGTGGACCCGGAGAGGATGACGAAAGAGAATGGCGGGTAGCACTGGAGAAAGGGAAGATGTAAGTGTACGGTGGTGGCATCTCTCGGCCAAACATTGCCCTGAGCCACCACCACCAGGCATGGCTCATCTTGAGGAGGGCACGGGGCATGAAGGGCGGAAAATTGGTCACTTTTAGAATTCTTATAGTTTTGCTTTGGAATGAGACCGACAGTTGAGATCATTTGTATCATAAAGAGTATGAGGGTAAGGCGGTGAGGGTGTCTTGGTGGATAAAGACAGAGACGAGAGAAACCGGGCGTTGGCTTTTGCATTCTCTCAAGTAAATTCGCCAATTATGGCACCCACGTAGCACTCCAAATGTCACTACAAAATGTACATCAAGACCGAGATTCAAACCCCGATTATATGTGTTTGTGAAGCCAGGGCTCTAGTCACCACACCCACCTGATCTCCAATGCTGTTTTTCCACGCTGGCTTTCCAAAGTATAACGAAATGACGGTCTTTCTATCCGGGAAATTCTCAAATTTTTTTTTCGGAAATTCGGGGCCACCTATCCTTAACGTATACTTGCCAAAAGTAATAACTTGTATTCGGCAGGAATTGTGGCGCCGTGTAATTACCAAGGAAAACTGAATAAAGAAAAAACATGAGCTCGAGTTATAAGGAAACTTTCAATGTTATTCATCAATATTTTCCCAGGAAAAATAAAAGAATTGAAATTATTTCAGCCAAGAAAGAAAAATAAGTAATATCTCTGTGTAAGAATCAATAGTAACATTGAATATTAAAAATATACAACTATTCGATAAATATTAGGAAGATTCATGATAATTATTGCGCTACTTTCACCAAAAACATCTTTAAAATTCACCAATAGATATGCTCCAATATTTTAATAATTTTCCAGCAATATTATAAAGAATTGGTTGCGGTTTGCTTAGAAGACTCGATTAAATGGGTCCTGAGCTGCCTTCCGTGACTATATCTCATCAAGTTTCTAAAATCAGAGTAAGCATATATCTTAGCCGAACAAACACGGCTTCCAAGCGGACGTTTTATCTTTCAACTTGATACCTTTCATAAATACAAGGGCTCATTTTTCAGCAATGAGGCCGAGGACGTGTAATTCAGACAATTTAAGACCGCTTAGCAACTCCTCTACTGGAAGATTAAAAGGATCTAATGCCTCTCTTTCTCAGTCACCACCAACAAGCGTGAAAAGAAATCTTAAACTTTCCAACCGTTTTCCCGATGGGCAATGGCCGACTTTAACGATCAATTTGGATGGCATTTGGCACCCACCGCTCTTTCGGCGCGTCCCAAGTTGTAGAATGTGACGAGAATACTTAAAACGCGAGAGTGGCACAGAGTGTAACTAATGCGGAGGAAACGACCGCACGAGAGGGGAAATCGAATGTATGTACAAAAAAGGTACAAAAAAGATACCAAGAGCAAGTCAACTGGACGGATGGAAATACGGGATTGAAGTGGCGATTCTCTGATTCACTCACATGCAAATGGCAATGGAAACTTGAACGGGGTGACCTGGATGGAAAACAAATCATGATAAAAATCTTCACAAAATTTCGCTTATTTATTTTAACAGGAGTTTTGTGGGATGTGGGTGCGACAAACGCAACAGCGAGACAAAATATTAACCTTCGTTGACCTTGAACAAGGATCTATTCTAACTTTTTTCAAGCACAGTTTCAAGATATCGGTCGAATGTAAAGGAGGCTATTAAAATTTATTCGCAAAAAACTTTACACCAAACAGCTCCAACGCCGAAGATATACTTAAATGAGGAACTCCCCAATAAAATCTGGAGCACGAGGTTTACAGCCAATTGGACTAAAGCATTAAGTGGGCCGATTGGAAAAGCCCTCATATTAGGTTAGTTTTACACCTTGGAGGACGGAATAATTAAGACCAAGACCGTCCCGCGGTTCACAGCGTGGAAGGAGGCTTAGTCCTCTGAATGTACAATGACTACTCAAATATGAAGATGACATTAAAAAAGAAATTGAGATCAAAGATAAGAACATTTTATTCCGCCTAAGGTATACAGTTAATTTTGTGCCATGTCTTTCGTTGATGGACAATAACAGTAATCCAAATGTGGAAGCGAGTGATATGAAATCCATGACGCCTTGCACAATGACTAAGCTCCCGCAGTGGATCGGTGAAGAGAAGAACTTAAGCAAATGTTAATGCAAAAGGGGAATGGGAAGACAAATTGGATTGGGGTGCGTGTACTCTGACGGCCTCACCTCGTTACAGGCCCTCCTTACCCTCTTCCAAGTCACTCCGTAGACGATGGGGCCGAGCAAATGGAAGGGAGATCAAGAATATGAAAGATGCGACATAAATAAAGCGGGATGACATGTTTTCCAGCCTCTTCTCAGGAACAAGCAGCATATCCATTGTTGGACTAAGTTTGAAGAAAAGGCGGCACTGTAGGCAGATCATAATTGAATCTCTTCATTCCTCGAATCTTTTGTTCTATGGTGTTTTAATTGTGGTGTTTTTATGTGGTGTTAATTAACTCTGTGGTGTAGTAAAAGTTACCATAAAATATGACCATGGAAATATACCACAAAGTTTACAAAGATACAGTTTTATTTTAATTAATTCAAAGAACAGCGTCAAAAGTCAATAGACTGGATACGTTCAGTGACGACTGCCGGTTACATCTACATCAACATCTACATACTATCCCGCGAGCCGCCGCATGGGCGTGTGACAGGGGGTCGTAGGTCACCAGCCGTGTAAAGGTGTAAGATTAATACATTTCAGCATTTTCCAGAAGTAATACCTACCTTATGCACAAATGGACAACTTTTATATGGTTGAAATATTTATCATGGGATTTATAATTACAAAGATACCCATAAGCATATATTAGTACTTTGGCAGAGAAATTCTACAGAGAACAATTCATAGTTCTTGGGAGGTGTAATGGTGACGTGTATTTTGGGAGTGCATTTAGAGGAGCTCAGTTTTTATTGTAGTCGCTTATTGTGCGCGGAAAGAACGAGTTTTTGTGCCTATCTGTTCGGCAGTGTATCTCACTTATTTTATCGCATCTGTCAGACCTATAAATGTAGTGAGGCGTCATGAAAATATTCTGTGTCGCTCTGAAACACACCAGTTCTGAATTTCTCAAGCAGCCTAAGCCTAGCGTGCAGCCTCCGAGTATCTAGGGTCTTCCACCTTAATCCCTCTAACAGTTGTGAAACACTATGCTCGTTCGTAGCAGTTTTTAACGAAGCTTTCTGCTTTTCTTTGTATTTAATTAATTTTTTTGGCTATATCTTTATGACCAGGATCTCAAATGCTGGAGGCGTATTCGAGATGTCTCCGGTGTCGAGGTGTCCAGAGGTCGAGGCGTACAACTCGAGGTAAGAAACAATTACAGAAAAGGTAACGCAATGTTCACTTCTAGCTCTTCGACTACGAATGATAGGACATAGAATGGCGATTTCGCTGATAGGATTATTCATCTTTAACACCAAGACCCCGGATTTGAATCCATAAGCCGGAAACTGTCTTGTCATTTTTAGTAGTTGCCTTGATGATTAGGAGACTGCGGCATGAGGAAACGTGCGACTTCGATGAAGCCCAATCGCTTCATCAAAGTCTAAATATTCAACAAGAGCCCAAGATATCCTAAGATTATCCCCATTAAAAGATCAGCGAACCACTGCGTCGCTCGACTCCTTCAATTTTCATTCATGACTCGGCGCAACGCTGGCAAAAAGCTGGACGCATTTAGACGGCGGGCTAGGAGGCCGACGAGTGGCGAGATCGCGGATGCGCCGGGAAATACGTACGCGGGAGCGCTTGTTGCCATGCCACCGTGATACCCCTGAGTCTGCGGATTCTTGTGCTTGAGGAGGAGGGCCGTATGATGGCAGACTAAGGAGTGGTGGGGATGGAGGTGGGTGACTGCGTAGAGGGGAGGGAGGTGAGGAATCTAACGCCAGCAAAGAGAGCACTTCATCAAGGCTCCTGCGTCCGTCCATCCCGACGACATCGGCCTCGGACTTCGCCTCCCACCACGGCGCCCACATCAGCGTCTTGCTCTCTGATGCCGCGGCCTCTGCCGGTCATTCCACGCGTCTGACTGCCAGTCACATTGAACGGTGCCAGAGCGCCGTTAAATGGGAGAGAATGAGGAGGAGAAATTTACAGTGTCAACTCTTACGAGAGAATCCTAAAGTGGAGGACTTAAAATAGTATCCTTGCTCCGTTCACATGTGAGGTATATGAAGCATTGCCACGTGTCAATGCAATGACGGTGCAAAACCAACAGCCTCACAGTATAAAGCTTTAATCAATTGAATGAGTAGTTGGTAAAGGAATGCTTGTTCCTCAGGATTAGGGTTCGAACTAGGATTATGGTCGCAGAGTTATAATACTAATTAAACAATCAAATAAATAGAAAAATATTTTTTCTCATTCTGAGAGGGTACATTGCGCAATTACCCTTAGTATCCGTGTCCACTGCCCACTCATGAAGATAATTTTTTGCCGGATATGCGTAGCTGTATCCAAGTAGTTAACTAGTCTTGAGTTGAGTGAGATTTTTTTACCACCACCGATTATCAAGGAGTGATTCGAAGTTACTTCTAGTTAGGGTAACTTAGAAATGTAATCTGAATATTCTCATAGCGTTTGACAGGACTAAATATACGTTAACCTCATTTTAAATATATGCTCAAAATTTGATAACCTAACAAGTTTTTCAGTTCAATAATTTAGTGAGTCTCGAGCAAAGACAGTAAACACAATGACGAAAAAAACTCCACTGATTATTCAATCGTGACTGGTTATGGTCAGAATTTACTTCGAAGATAATATTCTAAAATATATCACTCGCATTTCATCCGAAAATGAGACAGCACGATCAATATTACGGAATATTTTGGAAAAGCAGCTGTACAGAGATTCCTAGCGGTACCAATGCATCATTCTTAGCGCTTTCCTTTCATCTTCCCTAGCCTCAACCGCCACGCTATGAGCCACCCATCCAATCACCCATTAGCACGTAGTGTGCCGCCCTCGTCACGGATAAACCGCCTAGATGCAACAGGCTCCTGGAAAACATGCGAGATGTTTCCTTATCTCAAAATGTCCATTAGCGTCTTATTTTCTCGCGAGCCTTTCGCTTTATTAGATAGTTTTTATTGCTCATTCTCACGTCTCATTCTATCGGCCGATTCCCTATGATCATCATCACATGCTCTTTTGACTTCTAATCTAATTCTTTTTTATTTGAATGTTTATCGACTCCTCTCATCACGGATTCCTTTCCCGCGGGACCTTTCCAAGGTCCATCGTATCCAAACTCATAAACACCGCCTTACCCATTACGAGAATATCTAATCTCATTCCTCCCTTCCTCTCAGACGCCTTCCTAAGCCTAAATAATATCGCATGACGGGCCTTTATCAGAACTCCTTTAATTTTATCTCCTCCCTTATCCGAAGCGTTTATCGCGCCGCGGAGCCTTTCCGCCCAACTCAATGCATGGTGCCGAGGCCGCGTCTGCAGCGATCGTGATTAGCGTTGGACCGAGGTGTTTGAAGATTCCTTTGCATCAGGAAATAAAGAAAAAACATCTGGAGGAGCTCTGCTGAGGAGCAATTCCGACGTCTTAAGGCTTCATGAAACGATATCATGAACGGAATGAGTTGATTCGCCGACCATTATCAATGGGAAGTCCAGCCGGGTCGCAATTAATAGTGACGATAACAAAAATTCGAGTGGGAGAGTCGAGATGGAGTAACTTGACGATAAGTCGGTGTAGAAGAGGGATAAGTTTGGGTGGGTGGGTTGGCATGGTGGTGGAGACGAAAGAATGAATGGCGTCTGAGCACCATATTGCTTTCGTGTTCTTCAAAGTTTCCCCGATAATTGTTCTAAAGATGAGTTTAATTAAAGAGTGGGTGATGGGTCACAATCGCCAATCTGGTAGCTTCTTCTCTCGATTATCCTTGCAGAAAGCTAATTATTCTTTCTTTATTTGATACCACTATCAAGTCACATTCATTTCACGATGTACTAACGATACAGAAACCAGGTTCACGACTGGTGTGCCGTCTAAACCCTGACCTTCCAGTAAGACTATATGGCATTTTCATTCTCTGCGCCGTATTGCAATAAGTTGGGGAGTAAATAGCTTTGGAAGGGTATTTAATTCTAAATGGAATGTAAGGAAAGGCAGTAAACTTAATTTTTGTATCAATGCATTTCAGCTGAAAGTAGTATTGTAACATCACCCCTTGCTAGGTACGAAAAAATGGGTCAGTAATTTGGTTACTACTCCAGGTAGGCATCCTTCTTTCTAGGGCGACCGATTTCGCCCAAATATGAAGACGGGGCTGAAATCACTAAGTCTCCTTCGCCGTCCAAGAAACGCCCTGGAGAAATAATGGATTTTTTTTATTTTTAACATGACTAATTACTGCGATGAAAGTATATTTTTAATCGGGTATCTAATAGGTGAGAACTTGACGATAGCGGCTAGACTTCCCTTCGATAATAGTCGGCGAACCAACTCATTCCGTTCATGATATCGTTTCATTAATCGTTTCACTATGCATTTGAGCTTGGAAATCCTTGTCATGAAAAAGCAATTAACAAGCGGGAAGGGCTTTTACCTCTTAATAAACCTTATGGGCGACTTCGGAATAAAATAAAAAACAGAAGTTTCTCACTCATTTCTCAATACACCCAAGGTATTACCGTAAGACCATTCACCGCCTACTGCCAAGCTTCTCCACAGGGTCAAAAGGCTGGACATCGAGTCTTCTCTGTAACATCTTTTTCTCAAGGCCCTATCCTGTACCCTACCGTCACAACTCTCCAGAAGAACCCCCTCACGAAAAGAAACCCTCGTTTCTCATGGCCACCACCTCCGGCACGCACGCGGCTGTGACCTCTCATCTCCCATCCGTCTCCATCGCCGAGAGGGCGACCATGTGTTCTCCCGCTACGTCGCGTCCGCGGCGGAGGAACGGGGCAAGTGGGCGTGATGAAGAGGAGGTCCTCCGCATAATGTGCTGCCGCCGGTGGCCGGGTCACGAGGGTCGCGAGGGTCCGAGTCAGGGGCGAGGCCGCGACGGAATGTGCTCTGCCCACTCCCACACCAAACCACACGACCCCTGACCGTAAGTCATATAACACCACTTCCTTCCCTTACTCAAACTTGACCGTTAAGAACATTGTTTCAGTTATTTTAACGCGCTCGGCGGTGCATTTCAGCGTTGAGCATGCCTACCGTGCTCCGTGTGCGGATACCGGTGCCGGTGTGTCCTCTCTGGGTGCCTCGCTCCGACGTGCATTCCTGTGAAGAATCTTCACGCACGTAATCCAGTTGGTGGATACGCATCCTACGGCATGTGTACACTCAAATATCCTTTAAGAATGCAGGGAAAGAGAAGAGGAAAGAAATGAATCATAGGCATTTGGGATGTTATGAATAGAGGCGGAAAGTATTGCTTAATTTTTTCCATTTAAGTATTCTACCAGCTGATTGGTGGGTTTTTAACAGTGCTTAATCTAACGCTCTAAATTCTGGCATATCGTTCCGTTTTCCATTGTTTACGTAATCCGCCACTAGATTCCTCTTACAATCCTCAAATCGTCTTCCTATTTTTATTTAATCCAGAATTCCCATTGTCTTTCTTCTTTTTCTATGCCTACCCAGTGTTCTCCTCTCGATTACCCTCTTCAGCATTCCCTCTCTTTTCAAAGCGTCCTCCATCCATCTTGTCAGTCAATTCCAAACCTCCACCACTGGCTTCCTCTCCTCTAAAACCATATTAATACTTTCTTGTTCGTTCTTCTCACAATCCAGCTCACCCTCTCCATCCTTCTCCACATCCAAATCTCAAACGCCTTAAGTCTACGTCCATTCTTCCTGCACGTATTCAGCCAAATCTTGTAAAATTAAGGTGACCAAATAAAGAGCAATCTAAGTCATTATGGTCCATTAAAACCCACCCCGGAAGTAAAAAGATCCAATCGTAGAAGAAAGACGATCAATATCTCTTGGGTGTCGTTTTAGTGAGTTATTATTTCACAATTTGCCACAAGTCAAGTTTTTGATACCAATATTTTACCTTGAATTTAATTTAGAGCTTTCTACGCTACCACTTTGTGCCTTATCTGTTTGGTTGTGTTCATTTGATTGGTACTTCTACACGTACCAAGTACCGTGAAAACCTCCAAAAGGGCGTGTGACTTAGGGTTATTCCACACCAGGCGTGATACACCAGTTCCTATTAGTTACTCGCATGTTCTTCCGGCCGTTAGGTGCACACCAAAATGAATAAGGAGAAAAAAGAGGTCAAACCAAAAACTAGGAGAGAGCTCTTCTCATAAAATCATTTAAGAGAATTTGTGGGGATCGCATGCACGCGGACCATTGATGTGATTAATATAGAAGGGCCATTGAAAAGTTAGTAGTATCTTTTAGTAATTTTTCCCAGAGATCACAAAGACTAGCAACTCTATACAAAATTAGATTCTAAAAATACCATTCAAATCAGCTGTTTAATGATAAAAAAGCTTGAAGGACTGTTTTAAACTTTTGAAAATACTAGTCGATAGGGTAAATTACCAGCGAACGAATTAAGCGAGGAGGCTAATGGAGTCTGTTAAACCCTTTCGTACACATGTAACCGATTTCAAGAAAGTTCATTTATTTAAGAAACTAACAGTCCACCAATATAACGAATAAGAAATGAACGTGTAAGCACGCATTTGGAGATAAAGCAATCGTGCAGTATCATTCCCTGTCGTTGCACTTTCGTGCATTCGAAATTCTCTTGCCTTGACATATTTAGCCCGCGTTATACAATGCTCCGTGACCCCATGGTGTCCCAGGACAATGAAACTGCTTACTTATTCCTCCTCTGATTTCCTCCCACAGTGCGACTTCTGTCCGTCCCGTCCCCATTCCTTGGAGTTCGCCTACCTTTCCCTCTCCCCCCTCATCTCACCATTCCCGCACCCACACCCACCACTATGCCGCGCCATGGCGCTAGAAACGGAATCTCCAGGACACTTGGAGCACCCAAATGGCCAACGAATACGTGGCTTAAAAAAGGAAAAAAAAACTCAACAAAATATCTCATTCATCAATGTCTTTCTCGCATCTGTCCACACAAATTCACATTAGAAGGGAATGGGATTACGCCGCTACCGATATCGCATCCATAACTCATGATTTTGATTTGCGACACGTATCCCAGAGGCAGATCTTCTATAGGACCTTAAGTCTCGTGTCGATTTAAAAGTCAAATATTTGTTATCTCTAGCAAGTCGTTCGGCAGTCTGTCTTCAAACACGAAGTTCAATAAGAGTAGGTTAACTAGAAATTGACTCTAATAGCCATTACCGAACGAAATCCCTTTCTGCCTGATGTAAGAGAATATGACAATACTTTCAAAACTTTGTTTTATTCCAGCAATTCATTTTCAGGTGCTACTAGTTTCGACGCAGTGGTGTCAGCTTAAGGTAAAATCGTACTTCGCATCGTCAACTAGTAGTACCTGAAAATAAATTGGTGAAATAAAACAGCTTTCTTTTTTCATTAATTAAAATGAACTTCCACAAAGTTGAGCTTGAAACCATTGGGATCAGGTGTGTATTTTTGGACGAAATATGACCAAGGTTTAATTATAATTTTATTTACTGAGTGAAATAATAGCCATAACATTTTCATAATTACATATCTTGGAAATGTCATGAAATACTTTTGCTTATTTATTCGTTTGATAGCTTACAATTGCTGTTTACAAAAAATAAGTAAGACGCTGAGTGGCGATTTGTGGCTATATATGCGTCGACAGGTGAATTTTGCGATAACAGTACGAATTTCATGAGTGGGAACGCACCTAAGTCACGATAGCAGTAAACGGCAATATTATACTTGAAAATGTAAGATGCTGAATCTTTAACGAACACGAAAATAAAGTCGATATCGGACAGGGACCCATGGCCGCACAGACCACCCACGCCCAGCCTAAAATCTCCCGGCTCCCTCCCCCACTTCTCTCCTTGAGGCGTCCACGAAGTGTGCGAGCGAGATGAACGAAGAGATGGATGGAGAGAGGAAGAGAGAGAGAGAGAGAAATAACAAGAAGGCGACCACACAAGAGATGAACTAAGGATTGAGAGGAGCGAACGGCGCTAGTGTGCTCCGAACGCAGTAGACCTTCACATGTAGCGTCACGCTTATCTCGCATCTCCTCAACAAGCGCCATTATTTTATTTCCCCAATGTTCCTCATCCTCCTGCTAATCAACCAAATAGACAGTTGGCGCCATCATACCGTGAGCGCTTCGCATCTCTCGTAACTTAATAATAGACCCCCCCCCCCCGCATACACCCACGCTTCCACATCTCTAAGTCTATCGCACGGTCTTTTCGTTTTATTGCTTCCTTGAAGACGCTCAGGCGCGCGAAGATGAAGCTCTTGTTTGATTTCCCACGAGGAGAAAAAGTCGTCCGTACATTATCATACCGGTCAGGTGGAATGAAAAAAATTATTCGACACCATATATGTTTTCTAACCATATAAAATACATAACAAAAACGTACATTTCTCACAAATTTCTTCGAAAAATTAGATATTCATTGGATGTTTTTGACTGTAAGGGAAAGTTAGTTGAAAGTTTTCATATTAACAGACAGATTTAAAGTTAATTTTTACTCTTTCAACCAAGCATATTCATATATTACCTTTCAAATTTAGTAATCGAACATGTTAAATTAGGATTCTTAGGTTCCTGAATAGCGATTGGAAATTTTAGATCATCAGGAACACTCTTAAAGTTATGCTCCATATAATTTTGATTACGCATCAGGTAGATGGTATACGATAATAGCTGCAAAATAACTAATTGTTGGTTTTCCCACGAGCATACAGCTCAAAGGTCTCTAGTTGAATTATTTAGATACCTGTACCTGTCTTATATCCACTTCAATTTCTTTGCTGATTATTACAAAATCTTTCAAAAATTCATTTTAACTATACTTGTACATATTCCATTTTTTCTACTGACGTATGCCGACCAGCTTAAAGTTACTCTTATCTAGTGCAGAGTAGCACCAAGATCATGTGGCTCAAAAGGTCTATTACTTTCAATAATCCCCCCCATTATTTTAAACAACCATGAGTTGGAAGATATAGATTTGGATCCACGATAGCTAGTCTTCCTTTGGAAAAAAATAACATAGGAAAGTTTGACGACCGCAGCCACTTGACGTGAAAAACTTGTCCGAAAAAATCCACGTGGGCGAGCGTTCCGGCCGAGACAAGCCAACCGCGGTTGCTTCAACTCCGGAGCTCAGGTCGCTTAGGTGGGTGAGCAATTTGTTGGTCATGCCTGAAGTGACAAAATAATCAGACTCCGAGGAGTTGAGGACTTTGTAAAGGACCTCGGCGAGTTAATGACTTGGTGTGAATTTCCTTCGTGCTGACGGTGAGGTCGGCGAGAGAAGCCCGAGTTTTTTTGTAACGCTTCCCATTGTTGATTCGAAGGAAAATATTTCCGAGGATCATGAGCGTTTTCCCATATTTACTCCCTACAAAATGTCTTCATAAGCACGCAAAGAACGCATTACACCACTGGTATTTTTGGTAAACAACAACTTGTTTTAGTTTTCTTAATTTTATCACCCATAATTTTAATGCAGCACTTGACAAAAAAAACCTACGTTTTTCATACGGAAGTCTTGAGCTACGAATGATTACTCTGTTACTGAACAATAGCTTCATTTGACGCCGTGTTCTTTTATGATCTCCACTGAATGCGTGCATGAATATTTCCCAGGAAATATTTGAGTAGTTTTATGATTAAGCACTTAAATTAATGGCTCGAGTCTAATTTATCACCATCCTCAAGACCAAAGACAAGCTTTTTATAACATATAACACACTTGGCAGTGAAGGTGGAGGAAAATCGAAATTAATCCTTCAGACAATTATGGCTTTTAGAGGGTGGTAAACTTCAGACTCAACTACTCAGTTCTAACAAAACACATTCGTGGGAAACGTATTAAAAGTGGTAGTGGACATTATCTCATAATCGTTGTTCCAATGAAATAAGTTGTCATGATGTGTGATTGCTCCATTTTATCACATCTTTCTTAGTTCTCAAACGCCAAGCATAGAAAATAAACCCCGCGGTGATTCCACAGAGCTGAACACTTTATTTCGCTCTATTTCCTCGTCGATGACAAAGCACATTGAGATTCATTTTCGATCAATCCTCAAAGATATTATTTTGGCCCACGATATATCTCTGCATTACATCGCTGGGACTGACAGAAGTGACAAAATTAGGAAAATACACTTTCGAACTGATACGCACGAAAATTTCTTATCCTCACACGCACCACTAGTGAGCATAACAAAAACAGAGCATACCCAGCACATAAAAAAATCATTTCACTTTCCTCCTTTTCCACATCCAATACATTTTTCCTTATCCCTCCCTTCTCCCAGGCTGGTCTCCAAACACCCTCTGCCACAGCCATGTACCTACCACTTTTCTCTTGCTGCAGCTCGTACGGTAGGATGTAAAATTACTTTTGTCGCAATTTGAAGTGAATTTTGAAATGATACGTCTTGGCAATCCCTTATCACTCCTTGCTTTCAATGAATAAAATCCACTAACCACTGCAGGGTCGGGATGACAGGAAATATAAAAGAAATAAGTCATCTAATAACAGAAACCCTACTCAACACTTTCGGTAGTGAGAAGATGTTGATGAGAAAAAACAGTATGGCATACAGATGAATCCTTCATGTATCCAGGATGCATTATATATTACAAAGCGCTTTAGATCTCAAAACTACGGGTTCTTGACTGATTCGGCAGTGGTAGCCGCGCATTCATCTCATCCCCCCTCTTTCGGGAAGAAATACCTTTCCTCCCCTTTTTACTCGAGTCTCTGACCTCTCTTCGCCCCATCTTGACCCACCTTCCCTCTCCACTCTTCCTCTTTTCCCGCCTCAACTTTGAAGTAACAACTTTTGTTTCCTAGGTATCCCTTAGAGAAATTGCATTGTCCTCCGCCATTTTATGAGTGAATGGTTTCGTCTATGGGGCATCGGACCGGTATTTATATCCACTCAAGTCTGAAGGATGACCGCGATTCAAATTAGACTTATCAATTGGGAAATTTGAAAATGTGACAATTATCTCGGGGGTATGCAAGCTTCCTTCCGCTGCGAAAGGTCTCATTAGCTCATACCTTTGATTAATTACAAATGATCTTCATGGCAAAAGTTTTTTTGGTAAAGGTGCCTACCTAAAATCTCGTGCTTTGCATTCCCTATAATATACTCATCGGAGTAGAAACAAGTGTTAGGTGCCCATGGTCAGGTGTAACTCATGAATATGTAAGTTTTCCTCATTTTATCACATTTAAGGAATTATGCATGTTAATCTAACATCATAATTGAAGTTTGAGACAGTCATGAATGATTTACAACACCATTAGCCAACAGTCTAGCCATAAATCAACTGATTTTATGGTTTTACCACGCCTACTTCCGGTAATATTACTTGAAGCCCTCAGTGATGTAAGTTTCTGATAACTTTACTAAGCTTTTCAAGTTAAAGTCAACCTGTTAACGTTAATTAATGCAATATCTGCTTCTTTTTTTCCTAATTTTCATCACATGAGACCAACCATGTAAGGAAGAAGTAAATGATCCCAATTTCGCATAACAGTACCAAATCAGCTTTGGAAACTGCGATAAATAAGATCAGCCGAAACAAATCCCCGAGCTGCAATGAAGAAGCACTAGAAAACTGCAAAGATTCACTCTAAACGCAGTACAATCGGATAAAAGCTAAATGAGGAGCATGAACCCGCTAAGGTACCTTTTTCGGAAGTTGGATGCGTGCTTGTATTACGTTGCCTGTTTGAACAAATTACGCAAACCCTTCCCTTGCGTTTGAAGGACGCATTCCCGTTCCTATGAAGATACCACATCCACCCCCTTTCCTACTGGAAAGCTCTCTTTTCCTATTATGCGCGTGGTCAAGAATCCAGTGCAAGTCTTGCAAGATATTCTCGGAAATCCACACGCTACTCAACTCTCCCTTTCATCTTCGGGTCAACTTCGGCCCATCCTCCTAAGTCAAAGAGCCACCCCCAGGGATTTTTATCTTCTTGTTCTTCCCTTCTCACGGCTCGCTATATACTCTCCTCATCTCGCCCGTCACCGTGGGACACCCGAAAAGCCATTAAGGTGGACCCGACCGCAGGAGGAGACCGTGCTGGCCGGCGGGAGGTAAGAAAGCCATCCTCCCCTTGCCTCGCCCGCCAAGGTTTCGGCGAGGGAGTTGGACAAAAAAGCACCGCCACTACTATTTCGAAGCCCTCGTAAAGAAGTCTCATCTCACTCTCTTCCCTCTGGAAGTTTATAACAGTCTCTTGGGAGTATGAAGCTAGGCATGACCGGAAACCCTAAGAACTCCAGAGCACAACATATCTATCATTAATAAAAGCAAATCCGTAACATTGTAAGCAGTTCTACTACCTTAAGTCGACTTAACGATATCATAATCAAGTTATTTGATCTCTCATGTCGTCCGCTCACCGTCAACTTGAATCCAAAATTATAAGCAACCCTTTGCTTTGGGCAGAACTAGCATAAGCTAAACATAGCGTTTATATCTTTACCCTCACCCTGATCAAATAATAAAATTCTATCAAAGAAAATATAAAAAAATGCAATAGATTTTCTTTATCAATGACCTAAGGCACTGCCCAATTTGAGTCTTAAAAGATTTGCTCAGAAAAAAACTTTTTAATATGTTCTTATTATGCTGTGACAAATTTTTTCAGGAGACTAATGAAAAAATTACAAGAGCTGTCATTACATAAATGTGTACACATTGGATTTAATTCGCATGCAAGGGAAGGAATATTTTAAAGTTCAATTTCACATTTTTATGCGAGTCTAAATGCGATTGTTTACAACTGAAATTGTGGCGTCAACGGTAAAGGACGAGCGATAAAATTTACTTAACTGGGGTATTCAATTATTCTTGCGTTGAGATTTATGCTGTGTTCCAGAGAGTCACTATAATAACCCTTCCAGACAAATGAGAGCTTATCCTTAGGGTGTGAATCTTACAAGCCCTCCCAAAATTCCTCGTCCAATTATCGGTTCAGACATTTTCAAGAGGGACAAGAAAAAGGCGTGGCCGGGGATTTTAAATATGCACACCTCTTCGTGCACAATTGGATGAATACCAATGTAAAGCGTTCTCTTGGATTCACTTCAGGTATACCACTCCAGGACATTGAGTCATAAGACAGGAAAGTAGATGAACGTAACCTAGATGATATCAGGTTTCTGTAAATCAAACAATTTCTGTTAGATTCTTAAAACATTTGGAAATATCCCTCAATGCGTTCTGATACAATTAATACGGCCATTTACTAATCTATAAATCATACAATAACGATGAAAGGCAACTCCTATTTCATGCACTCAAATATGTTTCACGAGTAGCAGTAAGCCTAGCTACATCTAAACAGCTTGCTCAGTTTGTAATTTTCAGTGTCTAGCCTGCAATTTTGCTTCAATTTTTTCATCCTATTAACTCCTTAAAAACTGGTAACCAAAAAAGCACCAGATAACAAAATAAATAGCGCACTTGCCAATTTATTTCTGATTAGAACATAGAAGACTAGGTGCGAGGGGAAAAAAGCCTTGGCCCTAACGCTAACGAACGTTTGCCATCTCAGTACTAATGAGAGAGTCGTGGGAGAATAAAGGTCAAAACTATCCATGATATACCAGAAGCTCACGTAAGGGGCAGTCAAGGGAAGGGGCGGGAAATGCAGGGATGTCTCCGCTTCAGACAGGGTTCTCGGGAGAGAGAAAGAATTATTTTTTTGCGCTGTTTTCCCCAAAGAGTGTGGAAGGATAAAACCAAGGAAATGGCTAGGGGAGGATGAGGCACGCCAACAACCCCTAGCACACACACAAGGCTGGAGCTGTGCGTGTAGCGAAGGCATTCTCCGAGAAGGCGTTCTATCGTCTTCCGAAACGAGCCGAGGGGAAAAAAGAAGGATCAAGAGATGAGGAGTGGCCCCCGGGCTAGGGTTGACCTTCCCACTTCTCTCTTTGAGTCACTTCGGTGTGAAAGGGAGTGTGAGAGCGAGGTGGGATGAGGAACCCTGGAGGAAGGCATTTGTAATGGTCGGAAAGATTATGGAAGGACGATACGTACCATCTCTAGTCGCTGCTCTCCCTGTCGACCATCTTCGGGAGGAGAAGAGGTGCTAAGTGACCACGCAGAGGTTCAGATGGGACACAATGGAAGCCAAACGTTCGAGACACGAAAAAGAACGAAGTGAAACGGATCATAAGCACAATATACCCGCAAATTGTCCCCCTACATCGTTACCTATCGTAATAAATGAAAATGAAATGTGAAGGAGTTTCCATTTCCTCCAGGACCGTTAATTACATTCAGAATCGGGGGCTGATAAAATCCTGGAAGCTTAACATTTAAGAGAAATCTTTGCCGGTTTTACACCAGGCCCGGTAACGTCTGGGTTCTCGGGAGAGAGCAAGAATTATTTTTTTTGCGCTGTATTCCCCGAAAAATGAGGGGAAGATAAAAACCAAGGAAATGGCTGGAAGAGGATGGGGCACGCCAACAATCCCTAACGCGCACATCAGGTTGGAGCTGTGCGTGATATCCCTGATGAAGATGGTGGGGTCAGCTATCGAAACGTCGTCAACCTAACGTCGCTAATGGACGTAATGAGGCAACTAAAAACAATCAGTGCTACTAATGCTGAAATTCGAATCGAGAATTTCAGCACGCCTTATTGAACCTTACCTAATTGAACCTAGTGGAAAGCCTTTGAAGGCTCCTCTCAGCAACATCCTTGTTTGGGCTCATTGATCGTTCCTGTACGTATTTTCTTACCTTATTCGTTTACCAGTATTCACTATAGGATGATTCTGGAGAGGGTAGCCATGTTTTCATCACTCCATTCATCGTCACATGTTTTGAACCAAATGAATGGCGGTTCCTGACCCTAATTTGCACACAATAAAAGTTCGCACGAAATAAAAGGTGTACGGATCCAAAAGATATTTTCAAAATTTATCTCAGAAAATTTATCAAACTTAGAAACATTATAACACAAAAAGAGGGAGTTATGTTGTGAGCTAACCCGCATTAATGAGTTACCAGCAGCTAATGGACGTAATGAGGCAACTAAAAACAATCAGTGCTACTAATGCTGAAATTCGAATCGAGAATTTCAGCACGCCTTATTGAACCTTACCTAATTGAACCTTGCCTGCAGAATCTGGAAAAAAGAATTCCCGAACCAAACGCACAACATTTCACATTCACGGAACCGTATTCGAAAATGTGGCGAGACGAAACTCTTAAGAGGCTGTAAAACGTCTTGCGGTTTTCCCCTGTAATGCGAGCCGAGAACCCGCAAATTGGATCCCCTTGCAGGCGTCGGTGAAAACTTGAACAAGTTCTTGTTTTTGCTCGGTTCTGTGGGCTCCCACACACTCGTGCTCACACTCTCGCTCCTTAAAAGTGCATTGCGTGACCATCCAAGCGAGGGTTGCACGGGGAAGTGCCCGCAAAACGAAAGCGAACCACTCCAAGAGGAGAGGCAATCAAATCAATTCCGAAAAACAACCATTCGGAAGCGACTTGGACTACTATTTTACAAAAATCACCCCGCTCTCTCTTCCGTCAAAGAAAACTGGAGCAATAGGGATACGGATAGACAGTAGTCTCGCAAAATCCAACCCGACACAGCAAAATTCGTCCCTTCTTGATAAATGTTTCTTGGGTGTTCCACCGGGAAGCAGGTCCATGAGTTCCGGCGTTTCGGAGAACGACTAGCTCTTCATATTCAGGGGTTCTGAAGAGCCTCATTCAGAACCATTCAGATCTATTCAGAAGAAGAGCAAGAAGAGCTTCCCTCAGAAGAAGGATTCATTCAGAACCCCTGAAGCAAGCAAGTTGTTCTCCGAAACGGCGGGACTCATGGACCTGCTTACCCGGTGGAGCACCCGAGAAAAATTTATCCAGCAGATACGCCGGGGAAACCTAAGATATTTCTTCGTCCCTTCCTGTCTTCTAGCTGCCAGCAGTCTGGATTGGAGGAGTAGGATGGCTCATGGAAATATGAAGAGCAGTTTACTAAGCTTAGTTTTTTTTCCACTGTGCGTTCACTGGAATATGATGCCGGCGTCGATACAAATAGTTGACACAAGTTGTGGAGCACACAGGTGTTTCATTAGAAATATAAAAGTGATGTTTCTTCAAAGTAATCGGTCTTAGAAGCGACTAAGGAATTGAGGAGCAAAAGTCTAAGACTTGGGTCCCAATTCACTTCATTTTTAACTACATGGGTGATTTATATTGGCTCAACATATCTCGATCACGAGCTGTAATTTAATGACCTCTCAGGTGCAGAATGTATATCAGTTGACATACGAATAAATATAAACAGCATGTTTGATAAATCGGATTATTTTTTCATGCAAGCATTAATGTTACAGTATGAACAGGAGAAACGCGAGTTTTTATTCAGGATGCGCTATAGGGAGTCAACATCAGTGGTGCATAATGTCGAAATAATCAACCGGCAGTAACATAATCGACGATGATATATTTTCATCTCGGCGTTTGAATTTATACGTGCGTGCGATGAAAAACTCATAAATTACATGGAACCCCAAACCTGTGACATCAGCATCTCGTGGATACATATTGCATAAGCTGAGGAAGTCGAAAGCGAATTTTTGGAAGTCTATAAATAATACGGCGGGAAGGTGGAAAGGCTAGGAGGGCGTGGTCGGAGCCACGGACGATATCCTATCATTGACCCAAGCAATCCAGATTAAGAGTCCGGCTGACACATTCTGAATTATTGAATAGGGCTCTAGAGAGAGCAGAACTGAAACTAGGACTCTCCTCCCTAGTTCCAGGAAGTAAAACTACGGCGATCTTATTCAAACGTTGGGCCACCGGAAATTACTATGGACGTTTAACTGATTTACTCCATTTTATTACGCTTGGAGGGATAAAAGATCCCGGACAACCACGAATATACCCAATCTGACACCCACTAATATTACATGTAATATTATAATCTGTTAATTTCACCATGAATAGAGATTGTTTAGTAAGGTTTATGCGTAAAATCTCAAAAATATTAACAAGACATTTTAAAAGAAAAAATAATTCAGAGGAGACAAATGTGGATGTAGAGGATTGTGAACTCGCCATGAAACATTCTAAGCTGAGCTATGTTCTTAATTGTAAACGGATCATGCAATCGACGGCACCAAAAAGCTAGCCAAATACTTTTCAGAAGTTTAAAGCCTAAATTACACCGAAATAAACCATTCACTTGAAAAATCCCAACAATCGGATTTCTTCAGAAAGCAATTGGTCCCTTTTTCTGTATTACGTTGAAAAAGAAAACTCTAAAGCATCCAATTCAACTTAATTCCTAAGTCCGGGGTAGTATTTTTTAATCCGGGTTTTACGAGGGTCACCAAAAAAGTTAAAAATATCTTCAATCTCTAATATTATCTTAAAAAATCTTGAACGAGGTTGCGAGAATGCAATCCGGCCATTCGTTAACTGATTAACATACTTTGCTCAAAATAAAATGGAGTTTTCGACTGATTAAATATCTTACGAAGAAATTTAAACATTACGAGGTAAGAAACAAATTATTTCGTCGATGGTTTCTCAACGTCTGTAATTTGCATTTGCAATCCAGTTTATGTTTGGAACATGAAGCGTAAAATACAAATAGGTATGGATAGCATCTCTTTTACACGGCGTCGAGAAGAAAGATGGAAAACAAACGTTCTAAATGCCGCGCTGGAGGCATAAATGGGAAAACTTAAACCCAGTCGAGGATCCTCGAGCGAACTCTCCAAATGTTTAAGCAGTCCCGGGAAACCACGAACGCGCATTAGAGTGCGATCGTCAATGGGAATTAGCTATATGCCCACCCTTTGAGAGTGCTTTGTGTGTTTTAAGGGCGTCAAAACCCCTTACGCCTCCGGTATCCCTTTCACTCTCTCTTCCCCGTCCGCTCCTTGCATCTCCGTCCCGAACAACACAGCCTCCACGAAGAGGAAAAAAACAAAGGTGATTGCGTGAGAAAAAGTCTTGTCGAAGGCGCAACGTACTAGAGTGGGCCGCAATAAATAGCGGAAGACGGCCGCAAGTACCTCTTGGCCTGCACGGAGGAAGTGCCGGTCCTATAAGAAAGGAGTGGAGAGTAAAAATAAAAGTTTCACCGTTTAACAGTGGGAGACTTAAAGGCTATCGTCTAAAGACCTTGGGAACAAAATAAAGGGATAGACGGAAACGGACACTAACACACACGCGCACACATAACATTGGAATAAATGAGCGTGGGAGAGAAGGGAACCAATGAATCCCTTGGAGGAGTAACGTTCTATTTTTATAGCACTGACTCCTTTCTCCTTCCTCACGCTTCCACACTACTAGTCCCTCTCCTCTGGGCATCTTTTTACTTTTACTTAATTGCCTCTCAAAGGTACCTCAGCACGTTAAGCGTCGAACTGCTCATGGAGCGTATGAACCGAATGCTATTCGAGATGTGAATCTAAAGCGTGTTTATTCCACAGAAATCAGAGAAGTGAGGAAGGGCCTGATCACCGCCGCAAAGAGTATCATGTCAGCAGCATACGAGGGTGGTCTGAAAAGTTTCCGACCTAACAAAGATACAAGTCATTTTTTCTGAAATTTTTTTTTTATTTTTCAACATTGTCTCCTAGTAACTCTACACACTTCTCCCAGCGATGCTCCCATCTCTGTAACCCGTCCAAATAGTACTCGGCGTTTTTCTCTGCAAAATAATTGTTCACGAAGGTGATTGCCTCTTCATTTGACGAAAATCTCTGTCCTCCGAGCGCAATTTTTAGATGAGGAAACAAAAAGAAGTCGCTTGGGGCTAGATCTGGTGAGTAAGGCGGATGGTCAAGCAGTTCAAACCGTAAGTCGTGGATTTTCGCCATGGCAACTGCTGAGGTGTGAGACGGTGCGTTGTCTTGGTGAAACAGGATTTTCTTTTTCTGCAAATGTGGCCGTTTTTCCGCAAGTTTTGCCTTCAGCTTGTCAAGTATTGATGCGTAGTTTGCTCCTGTAATGGTTTTTCCTTTTTGAAGATAATCGATTAAAATAACTCCATGACTATCCCAAAAAACAGTCGCCATCACTTTCCCAGCCGAAAAAACAGCTTTGATTTTTTTGGAGCCGGTTCCCCTTGTGCAGTCCACTGTTTGGACTGTATTTTTGATTCGGGCGTATAATGGTGCATCCAAGTTTCATCTACAGTAATTAATCGGCGCCAAAACTCGGATTTATTGCGCCTAAACTGCGCCAACAGAGCATTGGAAATGTTCATTCGAAATCGTTTTTGGTCTAACGTGAGCAAACCCGGCACCCAACGCGCGGATAGCTTTCTCATGCCTAAATCTTGATTTAAAACCTAACAAACACGTTCTTTTGAGATGTTCATAACCTCTGCTACCTCTCTCACTTTAATTCGGCGGTCGTCTAGCACCATTTGGTGAACTTTGGCGATGTTTTCGTCGGTAGTTGCAGTTTTTGGACGCCCCGAACGTTCATCGTCTCCCAAGCTCTTACGGCCACGTTTAAATTCAGCTGCCCAAAATTTCACTGTGGTAAATGATGGTGCAGAGTCCCCGTACACAGAATCCAACTCATCTTTGATTTGCGTAGGCGTATTGCCTTTCAAAAACAAATATTTAATGACAGCTCGATACTCGATTTTGTCCATTTTCACAAAAACAATCTCATCAACTCACTCAAACGACTGTTACATAGCAACTGCGCGTCCAAAATGGCTGAAACTTTGTTGAATAACTGTCAACTGATGAACAACGAAATTCACTAGCTTTTATTTACGAGTGCTGCCATCTTCACGTTGAGGTCGGAAACTTTTCAGACCACCCTCGTATGTTGCATATCAAATCCACGTGCCTAACTGGGCCGCGGTATAGTTAGAAACTGTTGTTAAATCAACCGGTAGAACTTCTCTCTGCGTTAACCAGTGAAGTTCACTCTAAACATTCTCCATTTATGCATATGAAGACATTTATGGTCGATTACTTAAATTTTTAACCACTTCACTTAAACTTTTATGTTACCCTGTATTAGTTTTGAGAACAACGAAATCAGTTCTATCTTAGCTTTGAGCTATTGTTCGAAGCATTTTATTTGTGAAAATCAATCAACTGAGAGAGGTTATCAAAATGGAAAATAAAGAAACGCCCTTTATTTCGCCATGAAAGTATTATTTTACAGAAGTTCAAAACAAGTTTAAACAACGTAATCGCAGGAAGCTGAATCATTGACATGAGGCGCTAGACTAGTCGCATTTAGTTTCAACATCTTGCCAGCCGAGGGTCGGATACTTCCACCCGTCAGATCCGAAAAAATCTCCTGCATTTCTCCACTCCACTTTTAGTACGCTTTACGTTCCAGGAGAATATCATACTAAAAGGGGTGGAAATATTTACTTTCGTATCAATGGTTGGACTCGCGTGTTCAAGGGTCCCGAAACGCGAGGTCAGCCCTCTCCAAAGAATCGATCGTCTTGACATCCTCCGACGAGGAAAGCACTTGATCGTTAAAGGTATAGGAGAAACATGCGAGGAAGAGATAGGTGAAAGAAAAAACATTGAGAGGGAACGTATGAGATTAAGAGAAAAAAGAATGGGTGGGCCAAACACATATCCCTCTTTCACGACCGAAAAAAGGGGAAAGTGAAGTGACTTTTTTTTCCTTTCTTTGGAGGCATTGTTGGAGTCTGGAGATTCCACCCTCGAGTGGGTCTACCGCCCCTTCCCCATAATACGCCCTGGACCACCGCGGCCGCCTCGCCGTCAGGAAGGGAGGATGGTACAAAATAGTCCACGCCCTTGGGTAAAAAAAAGAATTAAAATACATACCGAGGAAGAGAAATTCCCACTCTTCCTTTCGGTGACTTTGAACACAAACATGCAGCTCACACACACACGTATATATATAAGCTGGCACCACACCTTTGTGCGCTCCGTACATTTTTCCCCCCGAATCCCAGGCCACCCTCGCCTCCTCACGCCTCACGCGGAGAGGCACTCGGGGACCGGAACAGAGAGGAGGATACTCGGCATTTCCAGATACACTTTTCCCCTTTCTCTCTCTCTCCCTCTCTCTTTCTCTCCTATCCGCTTCGCTTTCTCACGCACGCACTCAAAGACCGTCTCGTCAGAGGCGCTGGGACGATTTGTCTTGGGCGGGGCGCGAACGTTGGGGAGCAAAGGAGGGGATGGAAAGCCGAAATCTTGGTTCGCCTTTTACGAGTTTCTCACCGCTATAGAGTGCACGCCTCCTCCATCCTTATTCCTTTAAGAACCTCATTGACGGGGCGGAATCGCGAAAGGAGAAGAGAAGGTATAGGCATTGCGACGACTCTCTAGCTTCGTTCACGGTGTTTACCATAATCGGCCGACGGGCCTCGTCTCTGTGAGAGCTTCTCGTCTCAAGGTCCACAGAGGAGAAGTGTCGGTGTCACAGGTCATTTCCGGGACCCAACGGAGAGGGATTGTGGGAACGTTCAACATTTCACGTCCGCCTCCCTCCCTCATCGTCATTTTCTACAACGGGGAAAAGGACGAACTGAAGAAGAAGGAAGCCAAAAGGAAAAATCCGACGTCTCAGGAGAAAGTAAACGGCGTGATTTCATCACTGAAAGTGACCGTAACCCCGATCCGAACACAAGGTCAGAGGGTAAGGTGTTTACTGTCAGTGAAATAAATATTCAAGGTTGGAATGAAAGGAGCCGAGCAAGAAGAAATGTGAAGAATGCTTACGAGTGTCCCATTGTTTATGACGGGTTTCTTTTTCCGAGCACAGGGAGAAGTGCGAGGGGTGAGTTTCCTGCTGACATCGTCCCACACCTTTTACCTACTCCTGAAATCACTCTGGAACGAATCTTCTCCAAGGAAGATTGAAATAAATGCGTCTCGTGTTTCTATAATGCATGGAACACAAACAAGACCCGACCCGCTGCTTTCATGTTTACATCACGGCCTGTACTGCATCACACCAGTGTAAGGCGAGACGTTTGTATCACTCGATCCTAATTTGTGGAGTGAGCATTTCAATTTCACGGTCTCTGGGTAAAGCCTCCAGCTCACGCGCTCTTTCTTCCTAGCAACATTTTTCTGTCGACCGAATGACGCCCATTACGAAGCCATGCACGATAAAAATGAAAGTGACGAGGAGTGAAAGAATGACTACACGCACTTGGGGGAATAGCGTTCCTGTCAGTGCCCGCAGTCCTGTCACTCACGTAGGGAAAATTTTCCTCGTAATAATTTCACCTGGCATCTTACTGGATTTCTTCAGGACGAAATAGGGCAAGGAATGCGTAACCTTGGAGAGTAAAGTGACGCAATAACGAGTACATATCGCGGCTATCCCTTTATTTAGTCACCAATTTTTACGGTCCGTAGCACGTCAAAGATTAGCCATGACAGAAAAAGCAAATGATGGGAAATATATTACGGTAAAAAATAAACAGAGCAGGAGACACCTCGTTTGAACGTACGGTGAACATAAGACCGGGAACTTCTAAAGCATATAGGCACCCACTCTCGACTTCATGCATTATAACGCAAGTGGTTTGATGGCTTTCATTAAATGTAATGCACGAAAGAGGACTAGGCCACTCAGCTACGTCACTCGAGAGGGAATGCCAATAATTTGATCCGTTCACTTTGCCAGCGATCTACCTTCTATTTAATAAATCTTATGTAGGTGATGAGAGCTGACTTAGATTGTGTCGTACGTAATTCTCACCTGTATTATTATATATGAGGGAAAAAACGCACAAGAGGGTGAACATTTTATCCGTTTGCCAAAATATCCATTACATTTGAAAGTAATCCATATTAATCTGGTCAATGAAGTGCTCAGAGGACGCAGGTGGATTATGGCCGTCATGTTTTCTAAGCTAGTTCATTTCATCTTCGCAACTGCACCAACTTTTTCTTAAAACCTGGGAGGAGCGATGTTAAAACACAATTTCGTGTTCCTTTGGATGAATAATCACAATCGCCGAAAATTACCATGCACATAGTTTTTTTTAACATATCCCTGCATATTATCAACGAAATATTGCACACTTTTTTAGAGCTATCTTGGGGATCTGAGCCGTTCGAACCCATGCGCCGAATCTAATCTTTGAAAATCAAATAACTGACTCTAAATGTCGAACAAGAAACGGTATCATATTACGTGTTACCGGCACCATATATTAATGAATTCAGGTGCGCAGATGTGGATAGTCAGCGCAGCATATATCCCGACCGAGATATTGGGACATCGTTTCTGTTTCAAAATTGACTCCTGGAAATCGGAAAAACTTTTACCTCCGAGATAGGAGTCTAACTGACACTCCATTTGATCACAAACAGTATACTCAATGTAACTTCAACATAGTTTGAGATACAATTTAAAATAAAGTCCAATGAACTTCACCTCATTATAAAGAAAAAGACCTATCCTCTCCTATGATACGAAACTATCTACTACTCAACGCATAAATATTCGGGATATTTAAGATAAAATGGTGGGCGTTTACCACGAAATAATGCTCACCAGTGGGCACCGTTGACTCATCATTAAAATGACAAGGAGTTCAAATGCACAAATTTCGTCAGAAATGTTACAGCACACAGTAATTCGTATGTCTCCTCAATCATTTCGCGGAATGAATTCATTACTCGTCCTATGACTTTTCCTTAAATTACAAAAACAACCTTTCGACTGTAAAAACGCTTTCAGAGTAAAACTTGAAAATACCAGCCTTAAGCATGTAGCCATTAATGAGAATTTGGTCAAATAAAATAAAAGCTTTTGCGCCATTAATAGTACCATATTTAATTCATGCTTGATTCTTAAATAAAGTTCGAATATGGTCTCTATTTTTTCCAGGGGAAAACTCCACTCGAACTATCTTAGGGGTAAAAACGGTTTGTTCGCTCGCCGAGGAAGAAGGCTCATTCTCGAATCTTTGCGAATCCTCATAGTGGGCAAATAACTCCTTAGTAATAAGTTCTTACCCCTTCAGCCGGCACCGATAATAATTCACCAGTCCATAGGGATTGTTCTCACGCGAGAGCGAGGGGAAGCCTGTCGTGTTCCGTTAGTCGGTATGGTGTTTACATGGGTGAGGGAATAAGACGTGCATGACACGTTCGTGATGACGCTAGAGAAGTTGAGTCCTCTGACAGTGGCGGGGCCAGTCTGCACGTCGACGAGAACGCTTGGACGGTCGAGGGACTAACGCCGCGTGCGTGACGACGAGACACGAGAGACGATGGATGGAGAAAAACTACCTCAATAAGAGTATGCGGGTTGACAGTGACATGGGAGTTACCAATAAAATGTCTCATTCAAGGAGGCCTTAAAAACGGTATTAACAAACTGACGCTAACCAAGCTAATCCAATGTCATTGCGTGTGATGCAGGATTAACGTCGCAAAAAAATTGATTATCGGACGAATATTTTATCCACTTTGGGATTATAAATGCCTCCCTTAGTGATATCTATAACACTGAATAGTTTTCTTAGATTACATGCAAAACGATGACCGTTTAAAAAGCATTTAATGTCATGTCACTCAAAACTAAATCCATATTTAGCTACAGTCAGCCATTCCATGCGTTCCATCGGATTAAAAATGAATATTTTTTTAACTTTGAGTATGAGTTTGAGTATTTTTAACATTGAGTATGCTAACGTCAGTAAAAGTATCAAGATAATTAGAGCCACTATCCCAATAGTATGGAATGATGGCAACCATCACATCATCCATTACACGAGAAAATAATATTCGTAAGAAGACTATGTGAGCATAGAAGAGGGTGATACGGAATAAAATTAAAAAGATGCTTGATTTAATCACGTCTCATTTAGTGAATAGTATATTTTCACTGTCTCATCCAAGGGTAGCAGCCAACTTAATGGAGCGCCAAGATCGTAATGGCAAAATTTACCTTTTCGGAGTAATTTAGAAGTGGGTATCGTTGCGTTGTTTCGTTTTCAGATCATTGAAAAAAAAGGTAGGTAAGTGGGGCCTGACACCACCACTCACCACAAGTATGGCAATTGGTTCTTTGAATATCGCAAACAAATACTGGGGACGAGGATGGGGAAGGAAAATTTCACGGCGTTTTGGACATATGGGACCGAAGAGGACTGGTCGGTGTGACCAACCATAGCTGGAGGAGGTGCGGGAAGGAGTGAGTGAGTTGGCTGAGTCTTCAGAAGGACAGGAGGGAGGGCCAAAACACCCAAGATTGCTGGCGCCGATCCTTTTGAGAGCAACTGACAGGGTTTGAGACGAGTGCATCTTGACCGTCCGCCCACGCTCAAGTCACCAGTCCACATGGGGACTGCTGTGAGAGCATTGGGAAGGGCTTAGTTTAAAAAGGAAAGGGGAGGCGACGGGGGCCTCAATTCTAGGAATTGGGTGGTTTTAAGGGTACCGGCGTCGTCTGGGGAACGGGGAGCGGAGGGGAAGGGAAAAGGACGGAATATGAGGGCGGTGCCGACCATAGAACGCCCGGAGCAAGGGGACACCTAACACACTGAAGGAGGAAACACCCTCAGAAGCCTGCAAAAAGAGAAGCATCGGCGGAAAAGAGGAACCAAGCGAAAGGGAAAAGAGAGAAAGGGGCATGTGAGATAGACCTAAGTAAGGACCAGTTTTTCGAGAAACAATAGTAGTCATAAATCCTTGAAAGCTTGAATTAATATTGTCGTCTTCCTGCTTGATTTTAATGACATGAATTGAGCAAAACTTAGACTTCGGCTGATACGATATAAGCCTAGAGCATAGTATATTCTCCGACCCATAATTTAACGCTTGACGAGCATTCCAACGAAGCCTTTTTGCGTGTAGAAAGAACTCATGGTGTGTATAGCATGCATCACTAATATTAGTCGATGATCAGGAAAGCTTAGTAAATGGTAATGCTTTAGAACATCCTGACTCCAAGTGAAATCATTTGGCATTCGGGAGTTGAAGAGCGTAATCGGAAGCAGAGGTAATATCCGCCGTTAAGGAAGTGTTTAATGCTTGTGAGGGAATCATGGATGGAAAATGGAGGGAGACTCGAAGTATATAAGCATTTTCGTACCCTCCAAGTACAATGTTACGCCGCCCACGAGGGAAGGAGGGATGTTTTAATATTGGTCTTTACATTATTCCCAAGTTAGGATTGAGATTGCTGCCTCAAATATCACCGGGAATCGAGCCTGGGCCAACTAGATAGGAATTAAATGCTCTGCTCGTCACGAAAAATCCATGTCTTACAGTTTTTTGATTCCCCCCAAAAGAACTAGTAGAGCTGGAGAGATAGAAACAGAAAGTGATAGAGAGAGAGAGAGAGAGGGAGATACACACTGAGATGGAATCGGGATAAAGGTATGGCACGGTTGATGGTGGGGGGTCTTTGGCCTGTGCTTTAAGTTACGACCTCGTCCATTCTTTGGCTTTTGTGGGCTGAAAGGAACTTTTGAGACGGGCAGACAAAGGAGAAGGTTGGGACACAACTGGCGCCTCTTTGAAAAAAGAAGTTGGAGATACGGATCTTTGTGGAGGAGGAGGAAGAAAAAAACGTTTATCTTTCGCGTTCTTTGTTCGACACAAATTACCTCTGGACGACCAAAAAGAGTGATTATCGTTATCCTTTTTCTTGTCACCTACAGCAAAAGATTTTCTCGACTTCAAATCATTTCACGCAGTGCTGCTCAAGGGTTTTTGACAAATAATGCCGCAAATGCTGTAGCTTCAACGAGGCCCAAGTACGTCCTACGTTTATTTTGGAATCAAATGGACAAATTTTTCAAGAAGAACCATAAATTCAGGTTTAAATAGAAGTGAGAAAGTTTTTCGATAAAAATGATCTTGTCCAATAAACAAAGGAAGGAAATTTATAGGCGTGTAAAGAGTAACTCTCGGAGTTCAATTTGGAGAAATTAATTGTAACTTGTGGTCATACCATATTGTAGTTTCTTCTTGTAGACTTCGCTGGTATCATACCGTACTTAAAGGTTTGGGTCAAAGGTACTCACGTTTACTCTTTTTCGGCATCAATTACTTGAGAAACGGGATATTTACCTGCAATAGAAGAAAAAGATAATTTAAAAAAATGTCATCACGTACTCACAAAATAATACTTCATCCAAATCTTTCGCTCATTTAGACCGTTAATTTGATTCACACACAGTAGGCGAAACGTATTTTCGCGACAGTGGAGACGTTAAGATATGAAAAATAACCAAGGAAACGCCGTTTTTCGTAGCATCAGAGCTATAATTTCGGCATCGGTGGCGACGGGGTTAAAGTCCTCGTCTGCTAATATGAGGGTGGCAGATTCGAGTCCCACCTGGGTCGAATATTTCGCCACTCACGACATAGATGTTTGTGTACATCTCTTGCTGGTGTTAGCTAAACCCGATGTAATATGCGTATGGTGCTGTTTTCGGGGAAAAATAAATATCTAAAATAAAAAATCATTAAAAATACAACGTATCTATCTGAAACTTTCTATCCAAAATGTAACAATTTTATCTCCTAGTCGTTGTGCAACTTTGAAAAAAGTTCACCGATGCACACACAAATAAGGTGCATGATCAATGGTGATCAACTCCTAAAAATTGCCTTCAGTCATAAACGGTTTTAAAACGAAAGAAACTGAAGGGGAGCAAAAAAAGGACTTTCCAAAGTCGACTAATCATTGATGAAACACCAGGAGACTGGCTTTTGTCCATCGAATAACTTACGACATGGCCGCCCACTGGCACGGCGAAGGCAACGATGCTGGAAATTGGTGCGCTTTCCTGTCGCGAGAAAAGTTAAGTCCTTTTGAGGTGAGGGAAAAAAATATACGCGCTCAAAAGAGCACTTCCGTCGGTCTCGAAAACGAAGGGGAAAGGACTGACTCGAAATGGACGTCCCGTGGAGCAAATGGTTGGTCGAGGGTGGTGGTCCAGGTGGATGGCAGAAAAAACACCCAAAATGACGACCGCGGTGCGCCACAAACGGGGAAACAGTGAAGCCGAGAGACAAGTAATGCTCCGTTCAATCTGATGACTTAGAGTAGACGGAAAAAGATTTGTAAATTCCGATTGGTAGGAAGAAGGAAATCAAGTAAAGCATTTTTCTTGAACTACTTGGATTGTATGTTACCGTAACTTGTAATTCCTAATACTGCGAACTCACCTTGGAAAGCGATTAAACCGCGGGATGGTGCGTTTGAAATCGAAAAATAATACGAACCACAACAATCAAACAAGACAAACACATAATGTAGAAATGTAAGCAAATTTTTTAAGATATAGTCAATTGTAGTGTCATTTCCAGGAGAAAATTTTCAAAAATTGCGAAACGTCACAAGTTTGCGAGACTTCTTCCTACATACCATGTTTTTCGATTTGGATTTTAATATTCCTAAGGAGATCATAAGGAATTGAACTTGGAACTCGATTAGATGACCTCCCAGCGTAACTAAGGGGTCAAAGTAATACATTCGTGGTATTTAGAGTAGCTTGTAACAATCTACTAAATTTGGTTTTCTACAGTCTAAAGTTTTTCTCGCGTGAGAAACTACTGATCGAGCTCAAAAAATATTTCCAAGAGATAGCAGCACGAAAGTGACACATAAACACAGGATGTCAGTGCGAACGCATGCCGATTGATCACGCACGAAGGTGTTGCGATCAGAATATAGCCTTACCCCTATTACTATCGATACCCCAGGCTACACAGGGGATTTCGTTGGTGTTTTGGCTTTTTCTGCCTTCTATACATTAACTTCCTTCCTATTGCGACGGCCCGGGTAAGAATGGTAGTAGTGGAGATTCTTCAATAGAATTCCGATCCCTGCATGATTTTTCGATGTAGAAATCAGTTTTATTGCAATGATCCGTCTGAGGTGTCAGACTTAAAAACTGTGGACCCCTTGGCGTCTGTCATTCGGATAGTGAAAAGGCTGACGCCGGATTTCTGTCCACTCCAGCTCCACTTCCAAGTAATCGATTTCAGACCGTCGACTGAAAATTAGACTCAATATTTTATGTCAAATTAAAACCGACTTATTTTCAGAGGAAGTTTTCAATACCCTACGAACTCTAACGTATTACGGTAGATCTGATCATGAGAGGGAAGCAGATTGTAGAACAGAAAGGCTAAAAATGTCACTTTTCCCGGGATTGATAAGAGAAAATAATGGCTGCGTTAAGACTTTGAACAAATTTGTTGACTGGTAGTGTAGCTGGTTAATTCATACGTAAGTACCCTAATGCATGTTTATAAATCTGCCAAGTAGTGCTAACACTATGTTTTGCATTTCTATGCATGAATATTGTGTCACGTTTTCATAGTTACATAATGGATTATTTTAGTAGCTTCTGTAGCATTTTTAGCACACTGATTGTGTGGTGCATATTGGTGAAAGTAAATTTCTTCACTGTGGTTCATGTCGGTGATAATTCACTCCCTGCCAAACACCCTCGGGGTGGCTTGCAGGGTGGTAAGTAGATGTAATTTTTGCAATCCGGCCCACCTTTCTTCCACGGCGTAATCAAACTCCATTGCCGGTCGCCTTTCTTTCAAACAAAAAAGAAGACGAACGACTTTGGGGGCTGAGAAGGGATGTACACTCCGTCCGTCCTCCACTCACCTCCTTTCCCTTTCGAGTCGTGTGCTCGTGGGAGACGTGATTACGGCGGCTGAAACCGTGAATGAACGGATTCCTTTCCCTCATCCCTTTCTCTCTCTCTCCGCGAACGCAGGTGCATCGTCGAATTGCTCTTTTTCATTCTTCTCCCGAGTGCCACGTGGCTTGCGTTTACAGCGACATGAATCCCACGTTACTCCACCAACATCGGTCGTGAATCGTATGTTGAAGTCAATGATTAGTCGAAAGATTCAGCTTTCTTTCATATGATGACGTTGATCGCCAGGCGCTGATGTGAATTTTTGATTTGACAAAGTCGTTTGTGATCACTTCTTCCAACAACTAGTGACACAGGATGTTGAGTGCATGGAAATTTTTGTTAATGCGAATATACAACGATGAAGACACGGGGATGCATGAGCAGAATGAGTATTGCCTGTGTCTCCTATATAATTTTAGGGGCCCGGTCCCCCAAAAAAAACCTTAAACCCCACGATAAATGGAATATAGGTATTTTCTTATTCTATAATCTTGGGAGGAATAACGAATAACGGAAAAGGACTATGTCTAAACCCCACAGGTTGTCCTTTCGAATTCATTTAAGATATCGCATTGCTAACCTTGAGGGAGGATGAAATTTGAAAATCATCTTAGTTTTTAATACAAGCCTCATTCCACTATAAACGTGGAATTTTACAACAAATGCTTTTTCTATGTTATGAGTTAATCGGGAAAATATGATTTATGCCTCATAATAAAACATTCACCATATTAAATTACATAAACAACCACCGAGATAATTTTCACTCATTTCAAGAGATTATAATAAAAAAATCAACTATAGTGACTCATGAATGCTTTCTCCTGAAATAAACTCTATGAAGTTTACATTAAATGTGATACACATTTCATAAAAATACAAAAAGGAGCAAAAATCGCTTTTCAAGCACAAAATATGTTAACGTCAATCCACATGTTGTCACGGAAAGAATGGAATAATAAATATTATTCGGAGAAATAAATAAACCAAAGCAAGTTGGCCATCGAATAAATGTGAAGAGGTTTCCTAAATGTATGTTCAACAGCAGAACGAAATCAGACTTCAAAATACGGCCACAGCCCGTCACCTGAGAGGTTGGGGACCCGATCAAAGGATGAATTCCAGCAGAAATGGATGTAGCATGTACCGGTGACTATTATGTCAACGGAAGGATGGAGGCAGACGCCGAGGCAGCTCAGTTTGGTGGAGGAAGGGAGCTGGCGAGCGGAAGGAGCCGACGAAGGATAATGGTTGTCACTCGACCAAGGTCGAGTCCGCAATTGTCGGAGGTAAGGTGACGTTACATCCTTTGAAGAACTCCTGCACTCGGCGATGATATCCGGACGGATATTCATCATCATCATTACTGCCATCGGGGCACTTGATTGGGCGATAGTGTTCTTATAAGGTTCCGATATCCTTTAAGGTGGCAACGACCGCTTGAATAGTCCGTTGGAAAAAGATTACGCGCCATCGCAAACCTCAACACGGAGCTCATTAAATTGCTAAGACGCCCGTGGCTTCACGAGTCATTCGACCTGCACCCTCTTCAAGATTGCACTATACAAAGCCTAATTTTCAACGGACGCTGTGGCAGGAAAACCAGGATGAGAAAACAATTTACTTTCCCATGGACTAGACGCATGCAGCAGCCGATGTGGCGAACTATAACAAAAAGCATAATTGAGTGGGATCGATTTGTGGTACGATGAACCAAGAAGAAACGATGTTCTTTTGAAAGTTGAAACATTCCGCGAATTAAATAAAAAATCTAGGAGATCACTTAATGACTAAAACTACTCTTAAAAGCACCACGAGAACGACCGTATAATCAAGGAGACGATGATTTTTCCACTCGCGCTAGATTCCACCGCCTAGGTAGTCTATAACTGTCTACTCTCATGCTTTCATTCTGCGGCACTAAAAACCGTGGAAGGTTTCTCTCCAAGAGAGCGTCTCACCAGCGAAATAAATTAACGAGTCCGATACCTAATTCATAGCCCGTCGTGATCGGAGCCCGACAGCATCGCGGGCTGCCCCTCTATTTGCGACGAGGAGGACACGCATTGATGGGCTCCCACGCAACAATGGAAGTCGCACCCGATGATCGAAAAAAAGGCAGTGGCGGAAAAACAAGGGAATGTACAGGGGCGTGGTCACGCATGCGCAAACTCTTTGGGATGCTTTATTTCATCATCATCTGCTACTTCACCGAATAAAATTTCCAGCGGTTAAACTTAATAGAATACACCCGCTGGGAGCCGTATGAATGAAGCCGAATCAATGGAGAAAAATATCTAATAATACATTTATATCTTATATAATATAAGAAAAAATTAATTAAAAAAACTCGAGCAGTGAATTCGAGAGATTTGGATTCGAATCCCAGGGCAGGCGAATATTTTTATTCTCCACGAATTTCGCACATTAGTGAGCCTTCTATGTGGTTGACATTCATAAACTTAAACTGCTTTGAATTTCGTCCGTGATAAACAAACGTGTTTCAAAGTTGCTAGTACCACGTGGACTGTGGTACTCAGTTAAGATTAGTAATTCATATATTTTTTATGTCAGTTGCATCAGCACAAATTTCTTCCTCAAGAGGAAACCTCTAGTTTTCAATCATTAATGAGCATTGAAGTGTTCTGAAATTATGTAGTGTGAAGGGATAAAAATTACTCACATACTTACCTTGCGCTCAAATGTGAATACTCCAAGGCATTGTATTGCTTGGTATTCACAAGAATATCTAATTGCATTACTGTCTCTACGCAGTTAGCAGCAGAAGAGAAAAAGAATGGATAGCTCAATTAAAACTGTCCGTGAGAATTCGAGGTAAGAGGTATCCTGGAAAAATTTTTTCTTCACTCCAAATTTCACTAATTCTTGCTTCTTCTCAATGGATGACATCCCCTTATGTCTCACTGTCTAGAATTATATGAGGACAGCTTCCGCATTAAGTGTCTCAGTTTGAGATATGTATGCTTAAAAGCTCTTTCATGCATCTATTCCATTTGTCATCAATAAAATATATCGTCAAGTTGGCAGGTGGATATGTTTATTCTGCGTACAAAAAATATGTTGCCACCACATATGTATATAGACGAAACGCTGTGATAACATAAGAATCAGAGAAGGCAGTCAAGAAGACGAGGTTGAGGAGAAGAAAAAAATGTTCGCACACACAAAAGATTTTTGAGGTGGAAAAGAAGTGGATCGCCAGACGATAAGGAAAAAACTATATGGGACGCAACCCACATTTTGGGTCTTTAATAATTTTGAAACCAATTACCGCGGAATGTAGGCGAAATGAGGAGGAGGGATGGAGGGAGGTGTATCTTTCCGGTGATTGGCGGCGGAAGGGAAAATGGACGACTTGTCTTCGCGGGACGTGAGAGAAAGGAGGAGAGAGAGAAGGAACGCAAAGAGTTTTGATTGATGGCGAAGTTGCTGTGGAGGGAGGGGCGAGGAGAGGAAGGAGGGATGGAGAGAGAAAGGCGAAGATTAGAATGACGCGGACACGCACAAAAAAGCAGGGAAAAGTTTTAAAAGGAAGAAGAAGCTCTCCCTTCTCCCATGACCTAAAAGTATATTAATCGGAGGAGCACGTGTATGATATGGGTTCGTTTTTTGAGAACTTAAAGAGAAGGGACGAGGAAGGCGGCACCTTGCGTTGATTCGTCCAAATAGCAGAGTCGCGGGTCGCATAAAATGAGCAGCCACCCGTTGTAAAAGGCTATATGTAACACGACACAGCACTTGCAACCCTTCATAAAGGGATCCATGATGGATATTTTGTAATTTTACTACTAAATTGCTTAAGGTGGTACGAGCGAAATAGCATTTCACCCAGGAAACAATGAATTTGGCCAAGTTTTAAAGAAAAATATATCGCCCTTCCAAAGGTACCAAAATATCAGCCCCTTACCGAGGTACTTTCCGAGATTTTGCATGAAAAATGCCATCCCTTTCACATGGGAAATGGTACGTTTATGCACTCCAGAGACACCTCATTTTAAAGATTGAGGAATTTTAAACACCTAGGCTTCGTTAAAAACAAATTGTGTGTAGTTTGTATGTTTTCTCAACTATTTTATAAAATAAACCATATTGTCACCGCAGTAATTTTTTTCAGAAATGGAACAAACCTTCGATTGTGAAGGAGTTTTAAACGTATCACGTGAGAAAACGGGTCAAATTTATGACTTAAGTTGATATTTTTTATTTAATTACTTATAATTTCAGTCACTTAAAAGTATCTTAATGCACCATAAACAATGTAATATTTAATTCATGTTTCCTACAGCTGCTGACATTAAGACGTACAATTCAAATATGGTCTCCATTATGACTGGGAAACTATCTCACTCAAAGTACCATAATGAGATCCAAGAATAGAAATCAGAAGCCACGAAAAAGTAAAAATGGTCTCCTGATTCTGTGAATTAACTATTTGGTTCATTAACGAATGAAAATTTAACGATTCGGCCAAGCACGATGGTAGGTAATGTGTATTTGAGGAGCATCAATAGATGAGTTATTCATGCGTGTCGGCCAATATTGATTTCTATTTTTACTGCGGTGAAATTCCATGTCAAGAAAATAATTGAGGGCGAAGAGTAACACCTAAAGAATAACTCTGCGTATCCTCAAATATATTTAAGTTTCTCCGATTGCTGCTTCACTTTTAGATAAGTAAATTTAATAACGAGAGTGAAAAAAGGGCTCAAAAATGCCTCTACGGGGACATACACATTCGATCTCATTCTTCTAATTCTTTCTTGTCTTCTAAAATGTTTCAACAGATCTGTGCCTAAGATATAGGTAGTTAGAGCGAGATAGTTCCCTAGCCATTATGAAGACCATAATCGAATTGTGCATTTTAATTTCAGCAGCAGTAAAAAAATCATGAATTTAACACGGTGCCATTAATGGTGCTTTAATACACTTTTGCATGCCAGAAATTCTAACTTATTAAATAAAAATATCTAAAAAGTCTTAAATTGACTTATATGCTTCTCACGGTACGTTTAAAACTCCTTGAGGGCTTTTTACGACCCTGGAAAAATTACTGCGGTGAAAATATGATTTACTTTCAAAAATAGTTGAACAAACATGCAAACTTCACACGCTTCACACTGTTAATTTTTTGACGAGATCTAGGTGTAAGAAATCCCTCATCTTTAAATAAGATCTCTTCGCAGTACATACACGTACCATTTTCCATTTAAAAGGCCTGATATTTTTCGTTAAAAATCTCGGATGGTAGTGAGGTTAGGTGCTGATATTTTGGTATTTTTGGAAGAGTAGGATATTTTTCTTTAAAATGAGACTAAATTCATTGATTTGTAGATGACGAAATATTTCGCTCAAACTACCTTAATGCGACCAATTCTTCTAGTAGTTCTTGTTTTCTAGCAGTTTTAGCAGTAGTTCTTGCTTTCTAGCAATTCTAGCAGTAGTTCTTGACCAATTAAATGGATTAAACATTTTCCAGACCGACAATTTCCTTGAATCCGTGACTAAATAGTATCATGTCACATTCATTTTTATGAGGAATTCGACATTGTCTTAGGTAGCAGACATGCGGGCGATGGACAGGCGATGAAGGACGGTGCGGTTTAGCTGAGGAGGAATGCGGGTGGACGGAGATAGTACTCACTACACTTTCTTCGTCGCTTCCTGCGAGTGATTGCTCTTCGACGTTGAGCCCAGGATCGAATCCGACACCGATTGGGGATTGCAATTCCGCGACGTGAGGCGATCTCCGTAATTAAAACGGACGGCAATGAGTGAGTGGGGTGAGCGTGATTGCTCGAGACCGTATCAACGAGTATCGGTGGAAACATGATCCTCCGCGATTAATTACAGCAAAAGGGGGAGGCTGGGAAGTTCACCGATTTCTCGTCTACAATAATAATGACTTACTTTCCAAAGGCTCAGCACTATTCATTATACTCTCTCATTTCTATTCCAATTTTTAACAATGTATGTCTGTTTTATGGTGGGTGAGGGCACATTCTAATGTTTTCAAGGAGCGAATAGGGTAATTCGAAATGATTTCTACTCAGTGCTAATTTAACTGGGCCGTCAAAATAGCTCCTCTTCCAAGGGATGCGAATTCTTCATTATTACTTAGACTTTTCGATTACTAATATGCAATAAACTATAATTTTTTACGCCACGTTAATAGGCCTCTTTGAAAAGAATTCAAAGTATTTTAAAGCAGGCACGACTATGAGAAAGCGAGCAAACAAACATTTACTATAACATTAAGGTACATATTTTCAGATCTCTGTTGGTGTGAGCTGTCCCGCAAAAATCATTTTCCATTGACAAATGCCTTGGGTCAATTGCCTAGACCAAGTAGGCAATGTGATCCAGTAATTTAATCTTGACTCGGAAGAAATGATATGAATCGACCAAATCCTAATGGAAAACTGTTTTCAAAGCTTTATGCAGACTACTGTGACCTTAAAATGGGCCAAAAGAATATTTAAACTTGGTCTAACTAATGAGACAAAAACGGTTGGCAAAGAAAACTACGAGGCCGGCTGCTAAAACTTTCGCGGGAAATGAGAAAAATTGAGAAAGTTTCCCCGGAAGATCCTTCTAATTAAGAAGTTCACGTATTCTTCTGCCTTAGCCTTCTTTTAGACGCATTTTGAAGGAAAGATGTGAAAAAATAAGAGGCTTCAGGAAGTAAGATGGAGTTGAAAAAGTTGTGCCTTTCTAAGCCCCAACAGAACTGGTCCATAGATAGAGGACTTGGGTGAAAGGAGGAACGATTCTGCTGAAATAAATCGACTGGTATAGGACAATTGTAATCTGCTGGTAATCGAACTTTGAGACGGCCATCAATAGCTCTTCCTTGCACTCTTTAACTGGAGAAATTTCCACTCTACGGTGGGGATATCAATGACTCCAGACAAAAAGTTCCGGCAGTTATAGGTACGGAGTGACAAAGAAAAACGTTCTTTCCTTATAAGGAGAAACAAAGTTTCCTGACTAGTTGATGGCGAATCAAAGGAAAACTTTCAATTGCCTGAACAGCATATAAAATACCAAAACATCTTCCGTGCCATAAAACCGTAGGGTGCTCGGTTTTCGGGGTATTTTATGGTATCATCACAGCAAAGCAAAGCGCCGTTCCTGTTTTTTTAATGCGTCTATTAAAATACCTATGAATAACCTATTCACGGGTAAAGTTACACTAATCGCCTTGTTTAGGGAAAATTGACTCCTCGACATGGATACGATAGGATTTGGGGAATAACGATGCTGAAATTGGGGACGCGGAACCTCATGAAAAACCACTGAACTTTTGTCGGCAGGAATATTTATTCCCACAAATAAACCTAGCCTTCAGCGATTTTTAACTCACGACTTACCTGCGTGTATGGTTTCCATTACAAACGCCTTTATCAAAAAATTCAGGAAGAGAGCAAACATATGTCACAGACAGTTAAAAATCTCAAAAAATATGGTATTAAGTAGACAAGGGCACAACAAACCGACTGATTATTTAGCGTGCTGTTAAAGCCTAGCCAAAGACATAAAACACGACGCTCAATTCTATACCATTTTGTCTCCTCACTAAGTTCGAGGGATTAAATGAACGCATTATAATATCGCCCGAACATGCGATTGTATAGACATATAATAAGCATGGCCTTCCTTCAAAACCAACAACTCAGCCACTCACAGAGAAAATAAGGACTCACAAAATACTTGAGCTATAGTTGGCAGCACGTGGAAATCTGTTGTTGGAAAAACGCTCTCATCTTCGTTTGATGCCTAACCATTTTCATTTCCACACGACTCCTCTTCGTCAGCGCATCTTCGAAAGGGGAGAGGATTTAATTCCAACCTTCGTCTCGGGATGAGAGAGAATGAAGAGTGGAAATCAGGCTGACGGAATGGAAGGGGAGAGGAGGAATGAAGGAAAAGAAGGGGATAAAGAGGGGAAGAAAATGAGGGATCTCGGGCGGCTGACGAGAGAGAATGCACGTCGGAAAATCATGAAAGACGAAGCAGAGCGTCCAAAATGCACACGGGAACGCCATAAACTTGTTTCACAATGCACTCGACCCTTTTTAAATTCGGAGATAGGTAAGGACTAGTTAGGGTCATAACGTAGGATATTGGTATATTACAGGACTTTAAGGATGGCTGCCACCCATAATTACTAACAAAGTTTGTAAATGGAGTAACTCTGTTATTCCGCATAAATCTTTACGATGAAAATTTGTATGGAATAAAAAAGTTACTTCATTTAAAATGTATAGTAAATTCCATTAAGTCACGCCTGAGACAACTGAACAAACAAACTTGTTAAAATCCTTCCTTTCATAATTTTTATCGTCCTAGGTCGGTACTTGTTCCTTGAAACATCCAATAACACTCAACCAATTAGGTTAGATCGTTTAGTTTTAAATACGTAGAACGATTTTCAATAATAATTTTCGGAGCATGAAAATTTTCCGTGCTCGAACAAATGTGACAGTCATATGAATATTTTCAAAATTACATAAATAATTCTAATCTCCGGGACAGAACTTGCTCGAACGAAAAGGTCTTTCGCACAACCAAACTTCGTGTTTCAAGGGTTTTCAATAACGCCGATATGGGAGTGGAAGCTTTGTGAGTTCCTTCGCAAAACTTTATTATTACTGCGACGAGAAAGAATGGAGAGGGTGGAACTCGAAGTAGAGACTAATGACATGTTTTCATCGGCGTCGGCTCAATGAAAGATTACGTACAACGGGTAAGAAAATGAAAAATTAGAATATTAATAGCTTTCTAAGAATTATGCGTAGACGAAAGATGACAACGAAAGCAAATACGTTAATATCAAATCAATTTGATATCTCTTAAGTATATAATGCACAGGAATTATTCACATTTATTCGTGGTTATATGCACTCATAATTAATTTTCCTCGCTGAATGTAAACAACATCGGCCATTAAATGACATTAATTATAGTCCAATGACTGATTTAACTGAGAAATCACTGCCATACTGTAGACTACTGTGAATCATGTAAATTACTCTTCTAGGTTAAGGTACCATAAATCTTGCACATATTATGGAAGCGCTGGTTTTAATAAAGGACGTGAGAGGGCCGACGGGATGGATTTGAAGACGACAGCAAAAGTTCGTGGAGTACGCTCTCTAAAGTAATTACCTACATGTTGAAAATGGTGATGGAGAATGTTCGGTAAGCACGGGAGAGGGTCGAGAAGAATTGAGGTGTATGCGTCACAAATAGGGGACAAGGTTCGAGGAATTTCAAAGGAGTTTCATATTAAAATTATAGACACTGACAAAGGAAACAAAGGTAAGACTCCCCATGGTCGGAGAAATAATAGACAGGACTGCTCGATGACCTACCATTCATTTGGCTGAATACATTCGGAGATGACTTCGGGGCGGACGAGAAACGCATCCGACTACGAAAGTCGACGGCGAGATCGGCGGCGCCCACCTCCAGTCGGAACCAGCGGAGGAGGAAGTAGAACCGAACCACTTAAGCCGTGGCGGGTGAGCTAAGACGAGTGCAAGACCGATGTACTCATTAGGATGACCGCTGGTTTAGTGAGGGGCCGGGAGGATGAGGAGGCTGTCGGCGGAGTGGGGCGATAAGAATGTGCACGGGTACATATATAAGTTGAAGTCGTTGCTTGCACTCTAGCACACTAGCCCCGCCCCCCTCCGGCACCACCGCCTTCCCACCTCTGCCTTCCTTCGCCGGCCACCTCCGCGCGCTGGACGTAGAGGTCGTTGCCGTCTCCCCCTCTCCAACCCTCCACTCATACTCCTAATACTCCTCCACCCCTCCTCTCTACTCCCCCCACTACTCCTCGCCCTCACTCCATCCGCCCACCACTCGCCACCGCCGCCCAAGGGCCGAGCGATGCGATCTGACCAGTTAAACTATACGTACTACGTAAATCGAGTTATATTTTTTACAGCGGGTGATGGGGAATTAGCCAAACTGTTTCCACAGCCCGAGACGGAGCGTGGATTACCATCAATCCCCGTACTTTAGATAGATAGATAATTAATTTGCACTTGGACATGGTCCCGTTAAGTACAGCAAACACTATAAAATAGTTTGAAGTCAAGGCTTCAATACATAACAGTAATAGAATATACATGTTTTAAGCAAAAATACAATATAATCATAAATATATTAACAGTAACATATAAACAATAATATAAACAATAATATAAACAGAAATATTTATAATAAATCACAAAAATTCGTTAAAACATGTATAAAATTTGGGTGATACATACATAGGAGAGAAAAAAAGGAAACTTATTGGCCTAGTAACATATTATAAATACGGTTTTTAAACAAATACTGAGACTGCAGTTTCTTTGGATCATCAGGTGGGGAGCTCTACAGTTTTTCACCAGCAACTTGAAATGACTTTTGGAAGGTTACAGTTCGGTGTCCTAGGTAGTACAGATGTTGGAATGAGGATCTTGTGACGACTGTTGAAGTAGATGGTGAGACCGGGAAGAGATTTAGGAGGTATTCGAGTTGCTTTTTATGGAAGAAAGAGTAGAGGAAGAACTTTTTATTTACCAAGACATGAACATTTCTTCTCATTCCTACACCTCAACCTCTCCGATATCATTCAAAAGTGTTGCACACCTCAGTGCAGCACACTCCCGAAAAATGAAAGAAGAATCTTCAAAGAAATGAAGCCTCAGCACTCATACGCCTCTGTCTTACATACGTCTTGTTCTTATAGGTACTACTATCCTATAGACACTCTTGTCTTATAGAAACCAACCATAAAAACAGGAGAGATTACGAACAACGTTCGAGAACACTTTTCCACCTCCCAGCAGGAATATGCATAATATTTCGTGGAGAAGAATCCTCTCATACAAGGAAAATGCTACTTTAGGACACATACGACATTAAGGAAATATTTTTCAGGCATATTGGAAATGATTAGGGCACATGGTTCGGATAATTATGGCTTCTTTGTATTAAACTACTGGTTGTAAAATACTCAAATAAATACATAATATTCACGACGGCCTTTAATGCTGTCGAAATTATTTATTTGCGTATTTGCTCCAAATTAAATTCCATCAATGTCATCACATAATATATTGCTCTACTGTGTAGATTTGTATTTCTAATGAAGCTACAAAAATATTTTAACCAGACAACGATTCATAAAGGACTTTCATAAAATAGATAATAACGGTCTCACATATAATTGAACAATTTCGCTCCAACGGCATTTTACTTTCTCACTCTCAGAAAGCTCATGGATAGTATTTTTCTGCAATTTCAAACATTAATTTACAAATATTTTGTTGATTTAATTTTTCGCGCAGTGTACCAAAATTTTTACACATTTTCATAATGATTGGCGATTTAAATTTTAAAAATCAAAGCAAGAAAAGTAATAGAATGTTTTCAAAGTGTCAAGAAAAGAACTTTATTACTAGTCGATGTATCGGTGAGATGAGTGGAGGTCTAGGAAAGTCTTTACGTCAGCATATTGAGTGTGCATAAGAGTTAAGGGCATCTCTTGCGAAAGGACATGTTCCTCTGCGCCATTGAGTGTACATAAATGAGAGGTTCCACCGAACCTAATTCTCCACTATTTCCTCCGCGCGAGCGAGACCGGGAGATGGAGACGTAAGCACGCGAAGCATGTCCGACGAGGAAATGGTGCGGAACTAAAGCGCACACTGGGAGAGGAATGAGAGAAGAAAAACATGAAAAGAGTTCCGATTCCTGAGTTTTAACCCGCCCGGAGGCGGCTTAGCGATGCATTAAGTATTTTTCTCGTGTCCGATATGTGTGGGAGGGTCCAGATGCGGCCGGCGGATAAAACGCAACAGATCGACCGCGATGTTTCCGTATTAGTCAGAAGGGTTACGAGAACACGTTCGGCCAATGTCCAAGTGTGGCACGATTCTTCATTCTACATTTGTGTGGTCAAATTTGTTTGTTGCCGTGGGTCATCCAAAAAATGTTGTTTTTTTCCCGTTGTGCCTCTTTGTATTCACGCTTTTGCCAGCGTCACACCCTCAAGATTCTGTAAAATCACTCACTCTATAGGCTCACTCCTTCTGTAGGCTATATTCATGACCAGACGTTTCAGTGGAACATCCATTGTCTCATGTCACAAAAAGAAAAGTATCGAGGAGCTTGGACCCGCTAGGAGGGATAGAAAATACCCTTCATTGATTCATAACTCAGCATTATTAGCTTTAAGGTCGCACGGTTTTCGACGTAATAGAAAGTTTAACTGATGTCAAACTCTTAAAATGGTTTTAACGTTGAAATAGTTGATTGAAGAGATGAAATAATTTCCTCTCCAGGAATTTTAAAGATGAAAAATTGTGGACAAAGAAAGAATGCGATACTTAGAGAGAGCATCAAAGATGTCCAAAATCAATTTTAACTATCTTATAAATTAAAATACAGAAAAAAGGCTGATTTCAGGGACAGAATGATTAACTTTGCAATTCCACATTGTAAAAGATTTGTAAAAGATGATGCTGCACTGTGGCGCTACCTGCTGTAAATAAATCTTTAACAATGTGGAATTGAAAAGTTAATCCTTCCATCCCTGATATCAAGGAATTCCACCGAGTGAGGTCTGAAACCATCGTTTACATCAAAGGCTGATTTCGCCAAGAGCAAAAATGTTTTACACATGCTAAGCCAAGAAAATAGCGTCGGACATCGCGAAACAAAAAATCATCATGAACTGCAACAGGTATGAGTATTTACGGGCGAAAACATTAGGAAAAAACGGATGGCTCACGCAGCAATCACCGCCAAGATCATTATTCAAAACGATAATTTTAGAGTAGCGGCGAAGCTCTGGGTACCGTCTTCTAACGTAGGTACTCATTAAAAGGTTTTAGAAAGACTTCTTTCCTCATAGAAGATGCGCACATAAAAAGAGTCGCGATCTGCAAAACTCAAAACGAGCACCGGTCATCAGAAAAAAAGACTATGCTTTCGAAACCCTCACGGCCTTGCGATCGAGGAAGACGAGAACGAGTGGACGAGAGCGGGGGGAAAAATTGGCTTTGCACGCGTTATTCGATCGTCAGGCCGCGAAGGTTTGCAAAAGCTCGCGAGCGCAAGGTAGATGAAGGGTAATGGGAGGGGTTGAAGAGGCGCAGCAAAACTGACGAGGGAAGAATCTTTCCCATGGGCAAGAAGAGCTTACTACCGACACTTAATAAACACAACGCCAGAGCTCGTTTCATGTGACTGCCGTGGTAATTTTTTTTTTCACGGGCGCGAGTGAAAGTGAGCATCTTGGGAAGACAGATTGAATATAAACATATCGACTTACGGGCGTGTCTTTTACATTCGCACCTCAATGAAAAGCGGCCTTAAAGTCGAGGCACAAAGGAAACACCCATTCCCGAGTAACAAATGTCTCCTCGGACGCAAAAAAGCACGTTGTCAGTAGATAATGTCGGAAAGGTTTCATGCTCGTGACGCGGAAAAAAGAGATGGATTTAACTCCGACGAAGCCGAGGAAACAGATCTCATTATTACCCAATAGAGATACGTTTCCGTTCCTATATTTCTTTTTCCCGATGGGACAATTCAGGAGGAAGAGAAACTTCTGAGTGGTATCGCTGTATGCAAGGCTTCTTATTACTCACCCATTTCTATTAGCATTCACAGACTCGACTGGCCCCGAAAGTAAGAGCTAGAGCTTTTTTTTCCGGAGTGCGAAAGCTAATCAGTGACCGGAAATGGCTGCATGCGCACGTCTTAGACATTGGCAGAGGCTCGTTTATCGAGTTTCCAGAAAATAAGATCGTAAAAGAATATCTACGCGCGTAAAAGAGAGGTCTCCTGTGCTTCTTAATTGCGTTTCGTTTCCGTCAAATAAGGACGAGTCGGCCGGGACGTTTTGGTGGCTTAAAGGCACACCGTCGCAAATCTGCCACTGTTCTCTTACGATTCAAAGTGCTTGCTCATCACTCCGCCACCGAATTAACAACTCCCACTATCGAATCCACTGAGCACTTAGAGCTGACATAGGATTACTACAGTAGTTCCTCGCGCTTCAATTTGATGCATCTATTTTTTTCAAAATTTTTTTCCCACTTAATTTTCTCTCCGTTGGCGGATGCTGACCTGAGATAATTTATCAGATAATCTGAAATGATACCAGAAGGATAGTTCTTTGAGGATAAATGCCTGTCTCCTTACTACGTGATAGGTTGAAAAACGTGGTAATCCCATGTAATAATTTTAAAATTTATTATTTTTATTGCTACCCGGAAGTAACTCATTCACTCGTCAGGGTAGAGCGGGTGTCTCTCTGAAAAATCCTAGCCTCAAATGGTTTTTCACAATAGCACGAGCATTTGTGAAAAACAGCCATTTATTTTTGAATAATCACATTCAAATATAATGTACATCGATTAAAAAAGGGTTGGTAAGATATGTTATAATACACTTCAATCATGGGAGAGGTACAGCTCCTTCACTTGTTCCCTTGATTTATTTTACGGACTTCAATCTTCCACGTATTATTGTTTGGATTTGGATTTGCCAGTTGCGCCTCATCTTCGTAACGAGCCTCGACTAAATTTTAACCCAAATCAATTACTCATTAGCCTAACATTGAGCTCAACCATACTGAGTTATAATCAAACCAAGTAGAACAATTCAATATGGGTCGCAATGACGAATGTTTCAAAAGTCAAAAAAAAACTCCCAGAGAGGACGCCCCTGAAAAAAACCTGAAAACGAATGCAATCAAAATATATATCCAATATTGTTCCCTTAATACACTTAAACAGATGACCACCACCTTGCTGCGATGCATAGCGAAGTGGAAACGAGGATAAACGTCAGTCGAGGGTGACCGCACCTTCACCTACAGGGGCAGAGCCTATATTTTCGTTTGGAAGAGGCTAAGTTCCGCAGGCCGCACCCCTCAAATGCCAAGATAAGAATGAACCCAACTCCGGATGGATGGGGAACACACAGGTGGGTATCGGAGCGCGGAGCGGGAAATATGAGCGTCGGGGCGACGCCGTTGGGTGGTAAATGCTCAGACGTTCCGCGGCTAAATCCCCGCCTTTTTACGATCAAAGACGCGAACTTATGACACGGTTTCACGCGTTCCTCCAAAAGAGATGGGCAGACACCCTTCCCAGAATGTACCGCTGGCAGGCGGCGAACGATAATAAGAAAGGGAGGGAGCAAAACTTGAGGAACGTGAGGGGCCACCCAATTTCCATCCTAACACGTGACGCGGCATTTATGCACAGCCCAGATCCAGCTTAATTATCTACGAAATGAGGAAAATTAAAAAATAGAAATGGGTAGAGGAGATCTTGATGGACAACCGTTCTGGAGATGGACATAAAATCTCCTCGAAAAACCATCGCTCCATGCCCAGCGCTAATCATCCCTCCGGGGCCATACCCTTCTCAAAAGGTGGAGACGCCCGCCTGGCCCGCGCAACCTCTCCCCGAAAACCTTAAGTTATCCACACCTTGGGAGAGAACCTCCAAACACGACCCGCCACCCACCCTGCTCACTTGTCCGGCTGAGCGCGATCTCCGACGTGGGCGTATGGCCAACTCGTGGGGATGCGAACAAAAGCGGTAAGGAGAGATTCCTCGACGGACGCAGCCTCGTTCCCTCTTGATGGAGGCGGCGAGCCGATGCACTCGCATATAACATGGGAGACTCAAAAGACGCTGGGAGGGTGAGCAGGTCAAGGGGTCATCGGGAAGGTCACCGTGGGAGGAAAGAGGGGCAAGAGGGAGGAATCACTGCTAAGTCGCCCCTGTCTATCCACCCACCTTCCCCTAAACCCCGACTGGTTACTCCCTCTAGCCTTCCGAGAACCTCCGCAACCCTCTTCCCTCCTCTCACGGCAACCCTTCACAACCCAACAACGGGCACCCACTGCTTGATACCTCTCGGCCCTGATTTAATTCATATTACACTGCAACCAAGAATGTATATTTATCAATACAAATGTTTAACGCGATATAACCGTAGCCGTCGATGAACCCCAAAAATCAACCAACAAATGTATAATTCCAACAAGTTAAAGAAAAGCAAAATCAAGCCCATGAACTCGATTTCGTGGTTTATAATGGCATCAGAATTTGGGGAAGTTGCTGAAAATATTAAGACATGGGGATGTGTACAGGAAATCACATTTTGGGGACGTTGGGTAAAATTCTGTGGAGATTTGTCCGATGTCCTTGTAAAAAAGAGTGTAAATACTGCGGGAGTCTAGTTGGCTGAATGACAGAGTCATGTACTTGAGAAAAAACTGGTGAATCTAGCCTGATGAGTTATGGTTATTTTTAGCATAGGCCTTCTCCTGTCATCTAAAAGTTATGTGCACAATCCTGGAATTCATATTTTATTCTTTTTCACTGAGGAAAGAAGGCGTAACTTTGTGGAAATCCTTAATATTCATGTTAAAGAATAAATCAATTGTAACTACCACACAAGACTTATTTAAACCGACCCAGATTTCGACACACCATGTGTCATTATCAAGGTCCTTCCTTGATAGTCGAAGTAGATAGTAGAAGTAGATAGTGTCAAAGCCTGAGTCAGTTTAAATAAATCTTGTGTGGAAGTTACAATTGGTTTATTCTTTAACAAGATTATTCTTTTTCATTGAACTCTGGATCTTATCCCCCATTAATGTTTTTGGAGACTCGGCGAAGGGAAGTGAAATAGACCTCTGCGTTTTGTGTTTATAGCATTATTTTTAGGTTTAGCTTAGTGTTTTTTCCGTCCCATTAAAAATCCATATTCTGGCTTTTGAAAATATGGAAAAAGACTACTACAAGGGGATGATTCTCGGATATGTGATTGTGGGCGTCAGATGCTAGTAACAATCCACATGTACGTAATGCGTACACTCATTAGGACTGCGGGAACTTATTCTTCTGTTATTAGTAATGATAAAAATTCCACAAAGGGCCTACAACTTTAAACACCTAGAAAATAAATCAGATTTATTTTATTTATTGCGTTATCTTTATTTACTGCGTCAAAAAAATAACTTTCATAAAAAGTCTTCATGCTTCGGGCCACTAAAAAACAACGAAAACAAAATTTACAGATTCACTAATGAATCAGCCATGGAATAGTCACAGGTCGTTTTGGGCTAGATTATCGATAGACCTCTAAATGTTAGCATATTCAAAGCTCATATATCTCTAGCATACCATCGACGCTTAAGATGATTTTCACCGGGAAAAAAGCTAACTTGATATACATTATGACAGAGGGATTAAAAACTGGAAGAGGTAAATATTTAAAGAAAATTTAGCAAGCTTGAGACAAATATCCCAGCACAGCTTGCCTAATAACATGTCTGATTAAGAAATCCGAGAAAGTTTGGTTGTAGAGATAGACATCAAACTCTTCCGTAATGAAAGCGACCTCTCGCAAACGGAAAGCATTCGAGCGTAGTGGAGGTAAATCGTAAAGCGCCTTTGTTTACTTTTATTCGAATACATTTTTTCATAATATTTGAATTCGAGGTATTTTGAATTTGTTTTTATTTGTATTTGTAGAAATCGTTGAGAGGCGCCGTGGAATTAGCACAGCCAAGAAATACTCAGAACAAATATAATTAATGCTTAACTCAAAGAGTAGATTAACGCTGAGAGGAAATATATGATTGGTTCTCAAGAAATGAACGAGGAAAAATAAAATATTTACGATTTTACAAGACAATGACCTAGAGGAACGCAAATTTCGATCGGCTGTGTCCATCCGGAGACGCGTTTGCATACAACACCAAAGGAAACGCGCTTGTGTGAAAAACTGCCTGTGAAACGAAAAAATAGAAGACTTCCTCTCACGAATCTTTTATTATTGGCCGTATAAACAGCAAACGTCCGCCGACACTGCAATGCTTAGCATAACCTTGTCTGAATCGACGAGAGAGAGAGAGGTTTACTGGTAAACAGATCGCCGCGAGGGATACACGGCGAGAGGAGACACGAGGAAAGCAAAGATCCACACAAACACGCACGCACGGGTGACCCCCGCGAAACGGCGTCGCTTCGTAAGAGAGGCCGCGAGGAGAATGAATGAGGAAGAGGAGGAGGGAGAGGGGAGGGGAAGGGTGACAGGCCAAAGGGCTCGCCGTAAGAGGCACGCATCAAGGGAAGCGGGCAGGACTGGTTGGGGGGGAGGGGGAGGAAAGGATTGCGTGAAAAGGGTTTTGTTCGCGGGGACAAGCCGGCACCCGCACTTCTCCCACGCTTGGGGGAGGGGGGGATGGTTGTGGGTGGCGGCCAATGGGAATAGCGGTGGTTTGCGGCGGCGCAAAAGAGAGAGGGAACTCAAAGAGGCAGAACTCCCGACCAGAGTAGAGGGGGTTACATAAACAAGGAAGCATGGGAAGAGAAATGCAGAGGCCGAATATGCGTGGGAGAGAGAGGTACATTCAGACATTAATTTAGCTAATTTAAGAGGTTTTCCGAGGTAAATAAGAGATAAAGATCGAGTTGATGTAACTGAATTATGCGCTAACTCACTTTTCCAAAGGTTCGGGTACGATTCCCTGAGGTGGCAGAGGTTTTTCGGTGTAATACCGATTAATTTGATTTTACGTGAAATACCGACTTAAAGTACATGAGCCATTGAAAGCTTAAGTATTGAAAGTTAGTTTTTTATCCTTATTTTAGTTACACGTGCAGAAGTATTCCTCCACCAGTATCCTCCTTTTTGCATGAAAGGTGTGAGTCGTTCTTCAGTGTTTTTTCACTTCAGAGCAGCAGTTAGGGCTAGTTTTTTATTTATTTACATGAAGTCTAATCGGGTGACCTTTTGATTTATTAATGAACCATTTTTGCATTCAACTGCTCATTTGTCCATTAACCTAGAGGAGAGGACCTATTGTAGTTTCCACTGAGCGGTATTCAGATCGTAGAGTGGGATCATAAACACTGGACTTTTCCTTAAAGATAATACCAACGCCGGGTTTCTGTCCTCTAATAATCCAACAAACACATTCATAATTTGTCCATCGGATGGGACAAATAATTCTGCACCCATCGTTGCTTTTTACTGGCTGATGCTGGCGTCAAAACTTTAAATACTTCCGCAATCCGCCTTTCAAATTTGCACCCACCAACCTGTGTATTCAAATTGGCGAAAACGACAATAGCTGTCGGTCGCCTGCCCTCAAAACAGCTGACCAGTCGAAGGGAAGATGAAAACAACGGCTAAAAGGATAGTTAATAAGGAAATAGAGGCATAAAGTCAACAGATAAGGAGATGGGAATCTCTCCAAATCAGGCATGAATAGTTGAAGGGGAGGAATAAATCTGCGAGCCTAACTAAATTATGGTAACAAAAGTAAGTTTTATTACTTTAGCTTTCCATGGCTCATGTACTTTAAGTCAATATTTCGCAGAAAAATCTCGACCATTTCATGGAATCGTACCTGAACTTTTGGAAAGGTAAGCTAATTCGAGGATAAGTTAATACGAGGAACGTGCGCCTCTGAAATCAGACATTAAAATGAATTGCGCGGCCTCTTGAATAATGACAGGCGTCCGCAGAATCATTGTGCTTTTCCGGCGCTCTTTTGATCGGTGCATTCTGCCGCTCGGAAGGTTTGACCCGCGGCCAGTGATGCCGGTCATTCCATCAAAACACGCATGCCGTCCTAATCCTTCGGCAGCCGGACTCGGAAAGGTGGGAGAATCAACGGCGCCCATCCACATTCCAGCCGATGGGAATTAATCCGCGAATGTATGCGAGCGAGCTTGTATGTGTGTGTGAGAGAGGGAGAGAAAAGGAGGCGGAAGATCAGATGTGCGCCCGCGACAAGAGTAGGTATGCGAAATGCCGAAAGAATGCGGCGGGAAATGGAAGGGACCTGGAATGAAAGTCCATTTCTTTGGAGCGGAAACGGAGAGCTTTAAAAAGATACTGTAAAGCTTATCTGTAGCGGATTTTGCGAGTTTTAAGCGTCTTTACCGTTACTCAATGCTGGAGTCTCCGGTACTTCAGGATTTCAACAGTTCATCTGTTTAAATTAAGCAACTGGTGAGTTAGTGAGTTGCTTGATCAGTAAAAAAAAAAATGTTTAATTTTACTGCATTTCTTGAGAAGGTGTTTGTTAGGTAGAAAGATTCTCTCAGCAGAAAGCATTCAGAATGGAAGAAGGAAATTCTAGAACTACATTTACATATTGACGGAACGGAAGGAGATCAATGTTCTAATTTACGTTTAGTGATATAATTTTTCAGAGTAATTATTTATTACATGAATTTATCAGAAAAAATGTTCATGTTTTAAAGTACCCACCTAATAAATTTGGTGGATAATCGATTGTGAGAGGATGAAATGAAATCAGTGAAATTAAGCGCTCATTCCTTATCTGTTTTAAGTATTGTTTCAAAAATGCCCCCTACAACACCAGTGTTTCACCCCTCGGCATAATCGAGGTCTTTCTTGAAAACAAAATTTTTGCGTGCCAAATGTACTTGTAGAACGTGCAGAATGCCGATTACCTGAGGTCTACAAAGCTAGAATTTAAAATGTATATTCAGATAAAAAATATTTTCCAGTCGTTTCCAAAAAATATTTCGAAAATATTTTGACACTTTTCCAAACTACTCCTTCCCCGGGTTGATGCGCTAAATCGCTGGATTGCCTCTTTAGAGACGCTGGGACTATTATCTGGAAAATTCACGAAAACATTTTAACATTGACTGTTTAATATGACAGCGATTATCGATAAAACATTTTGATGACTCGGGGTGGAGAAAGGTTAGCAAGGGGCAGCCGCGAAAACCGGCGAAGCCTTTTCCTCATTTTCACGTTTTTGTCCATGCCAACATGATACTTATGATTTGTGTAAGTATTATTGCATTCTCCTCTAGGCGGTGGTGTGGAAAGCCGTCCAGTAATTTTTGATGCCATCGGCCTTCCATCCGTAGAAGTGGTGTTGAACGCTAAAAGGCTTTTTTTCCTTGCCGCGCGACGAAGTCTGTTCTTCTTTCCAGTTGTTTCTTTGCATCCGTGACTAAACTTTCTCTCATTCCGGAACCAAAGAACATGGACATAAAATGCAGCTTATCCTTTGAAATTTCATTAAGCTATTTATTTCCGCGAGCGATTAAGGCAGGTGAGTGAAGTGGCTCGTTTCCAAACGTAGGAATGAGAGGTTTTGTGGCACAATCATGAAAAACGTCTGAGAAAACTAGAGCCATTTACAGCTGTCCAAGCATTCTGCATTCGCTGCTCCTCAGAGAAGGAAACCATTCCATAGCCAGAACGATGATTTATCATTGTGGATTATTTGAACTTATTCATAATCTTCACAGAGAAAGAATAGCTAGGAAAAGATAGATGTGACTCTGGTCAAAGTCAAACATAAGCAGTACATTTTTATGCAACTGCGCTTTGCTCTCCTAAAACTGTATAAAAATGATACGCAAAATAGGAGAATACGTAGAAAAAAATATTTTCCTCAAAATACAGGAAAATGAATGACCAGGAACCACGACATTTAAAAGTAGAATCACTAGTTATTAACAGAGGCTCTAAACAATTCGTCCCAGCAGTTACATTGTATAAAAAAGGTAATCAGCACCTACTATATTTATGGAAATTCTTAAAGAAAAGTCTTCAAAAGCTAAAAAAGGCTCTCATATGATACGCAATCAAATTATTGAGTCATCAACGTAAATATTGAATAGAGAAAATATTAGAAACTGTCCCAAGTGTTCGGAAATCACTTCTTTGATGTTCCCTATGTAAAAATGCTGAAAGATGCGACTACACCCGACGCATATATAGTGCTCCCTAGTTTTTCTCCTGAATACATAACATGAAGCTGGCTGACGTTTTTGCTCAGCTTTTTCTTTTATGCAGCTCAGCCTCTAGTGGTACACGCCGTATTAGGCGGAAAAATTACACCAGGGGTTAAATCCATTCTGATGGAATTCCTATGCTTATTTTTCAGCTTCTCAATGGGTTCCAGGAATTTTTGGCCGACGCATATGCACGGCGAAGCTAACCCACTCGCGTTCTCTCCACCTCAACACCTCCCCATCCATTTGGTCACGTACTCGCACCTGCGCACATCGCAAATGTGCGCACATTTTCATTCCGCTCCTGCCCAATCTAAGCCGCGGAGCTTGGCCAGGACCGTTGGATCGGCAAAACCGCCTTGTTATTATACGTCTCCCGAATATGGAGGCCAAATTAATAGCTGAGGCCACTCCCGACCCCATTAATTCCTCATCTACAAGACTTTTCTTTCAAAGCGTTACCGTGGGGGGGGGGGAGGCGTGGTAAAAGGAACGACACCCGGGGCCACAGCTTTATTTTTTTTAAGATGTGTACATGGAATAAGTACGCCCAGGGGTCATAAATCTTAAGGTTGCTCGTTCATAGTGAGGAATTGAAGGTTTCAATTAATAGGCGAAGGTAAAGGAATAATAGTTATCGGTTCAATCGTGAATATTTTGACTACGCAAGATCATCAGACAAGTTGACCTCCTAGGGGGGGTTGAGATAGCATTTCAGGTTTTCCCCTTACACTACGAATACTTTTTTGTAGGGTTTAAGCAGCTTTTGATAATATTCAATGTTTTTTCTCATCCTTATGATTTTTTTTATTTAAATATTGATGAAAATTGATTATACAAATATTTTTGGTCACCTTCACTTTATTTCTAAAATAAATTATTACTCTAAGGGTTGCGAGAACATATTAAAATATTTTTAGGGCGAAGGGAATAAAATAGGTTGGAAACCACTGTCCTAGAGTGAATCTCGAAGAAATCAATGTAGAGAATCCATAAAAGGTGAAAAGAAACAAAGACGAGTTCACATTTACTCTGAAATATGTACATAACTGTTTTTTGTATCCCCCCCAGTTCCGGACAGCTACAGTCCAGAAATCGTTTACAGTTGTTGCCTTAAAGCTGTGGAATGACTTGTCTAAACTGGTAAAAGACAGTGCATCACTGATAATATTTAAGAGAAAGATTATCACACACTTACTTTCTGGAATGCTGACCATGAATGCTGACCATGTAACTCATTTACCAGTTCATTGAAGTGATTAATGTCCATTGTTGCGTAAGAAGAAGCAATTCAGTTCCTTTTTTTCTTTTCATTTGTTAAGCTAAATTTCCTTTTTAAAAGTTGTGTTATTTGTTTATTGATATGTCTAATGTTCGTTTTTCTGTTAGAAGAAGAAATTCAGTTCTTTTTCTACATTGCTGAATGATAATGTTGTATATGTCTATTGTTAGCAATTCATATTATAACTTCCCTTTTTTGTTTCCTGATTGGCTTATTCCCATATTAATTGTCTTGCACACCACTGTATTTGATTTCAATGTTCCAAAGGAGTTCACTCCTAGAACAATAAACGAGTTTATTATTATATTATTATTATAACTGTTCAATTTTAGGATCCTCTCCGCCAAGCAGCTAAGAATCAAAAATACCAGCGTCATTGTTATACTTAAGAATAAAATCAGCTTTAAATGTGCCGACAGAAACGCTTTGAATGCCACGTTCATTTTTGGAAAAATTCAGCAACGAAAAGTCGATAAAACGGGGCTGGGCTGGGAGACCCTCGCAGAACCTGTGTATTCCAACGATTGCAATAATGAACTATTTCGGACTTTAAGCGCAACGACGAGGCAAGATGCAAGGGAATATAAAATTTCCCTGGGAAGGTTAAGTAACCGCATCCAGTCGCTGAGAACGTGCGATTTGACGCTCTGGGTAGTAGTGTCGCGACGAGATGTGGACGCAGACGCGCCGTCCGTCCGCTGCCGTTGCCGCTGCTTTCCGGGAGAAAGCGACAGTCGCCTTTGCCTGCTCTAATTTGACGAACGACTTTCTGGGTCTCGCTTGGCGTTCGAAAAGTAATAATCGACGACCTGATATTCTATTTTGCCAAAAAAGTAGGCGACATTCACAGCTTGTGTTTAAAAATGTATAAGGTTTTTTATGATTAACGAGGCGACGAGTCGACATCCATAAACAGATAAGTCATTCAACCATAAGGGGAAGAGAGAAAGAGATATGTATATTGGCCAAGCTCGCATGAATGAATGAAGTCGAAAAAAAAACCACGACCGGACCCCATTTTTAATAGCCAACTCATCGGCGAACGGAGAAATTAACTTCAACTTGAAAGGATATTTTAAGATCTTAGGTCAGAAGTTCTAATTCCTCCAAATTTTGGACATAATTATGCAATTAATGCATTATGATGAATTTGTTACTAATTTTACCTGTTCATTCAAGGTTATTTCATATCAGGTATTTAACATTAGCAGCACAATTAAAGATCGACTGAAGCACAAGAGAAGCGGTAGTTATACACCCAACGCAGCACCCAATAAGACACATTCAGTATTGAAATGAAGTAGGTGACGATAAACCCGAATCCATTAGCCATAAACTATGCAAATTACACCGATGCGTATCTATACGAGAAATCAAAGTTCATGTATCCACTCGAGGGAAAGTGGAGTGAAAAAACGTTTCTAATTCAAACTAAGGAATACGCAATAGGATCCATTTCACCTTTTTTCGGCCTCTATCCTAAAATTGACGTACGATTTCCAATTTTTCTAAACGACGGCGATTAGAAATTTTTTCGGGCAAGAAGGAGAAAAAGAGAAGCTCAAATGCTGCGAATAGCTCCACGGGCACGTCCCATTCCTATCCTAGATGTGTTTGGACTCTTGAGTGAAGTAGCAAAAGAGGTTAGGTTTAGGGAAAACGAAAGAAAAGAGATGCAAGGCTTTCTTCGTCCTTGTTTGCTTTTCGGTTTTCGGATGGGAGACGTTTTAAAGAAGAAATACTAGTATTTGTTCCGGGAGCTAAAATGTCAAGAGAACGAGGCTCCTTACCGAAGGTAATAGATGGAGATGGATGAAATAAATTAATACGCTGAGGAAGAAGTGGTCTCGGGCGGCCTGGAAAACGAATCAACGCTCAAAGTGTTTTTTTTCTCTCGAATCAACTACTGTAAAACATATTTTTACGAAAAAAAATTCCTTGAATGATAAACTGTTTCAGGAAATAGTTTACTTGAAAAGTAACAAAGATGAAAAATATCATTAGCAATAAATGCATTAAAGAAGTTTTCCAAGTATCGATAAAAATAAAATAAAAAATATAAAACGAAACTTTTCACTACTTCACATAGGTCGCATGACTTTAATAACTGCCTACGGATAATAGCTGATCGTATGATGACTAGCGCACTTGAAACATTCAAAATGGGCACTCGAGTTATAATGAGTAATTTTTTTAGTAGACGATAATGAGCGTAAGTTGGTTAAGGAGATATTCCATGGCAGCGAATACAACCCTTTTTTGCCAACTTTCTTCATTCCTTAACCACAAAATTTACTATTACATTTAAATACGAAGAAAATTATGGATTTTTGTTAAAAAGAACAAAATAAACTTTGTTAAAGTTATTTTAGGCCTACAGTTCATACATGCAAATCAGAGAAGTTTACGGAAGAGAATATGGAAAACAACGTTTTTGCGTCTTATTGGAAGTATATTAAATGTGAATAGCAAAAATACTTTTCTCTGCCCATCACTCTGACGAGAATGAATGAGGAGACACGAAGAAATGAACGATAACGCTCGGGCAGAGGGACAAACCACATGAAGCGGGGGAAACAGAGGGGTCGAGGGAGGGGAAAGGAGTGGAAGGGAGAGCCAGGATGTGAGGTATGGAAATTTTCGATGACCATCTCTCCTCCATTGGGATCTTGTTTTTTTATTATTTTCCACTTTATCTGATCCACGATTTGCGTGTCCGAGCCGTGAAGCTGCGAGCACGCGAGCGAGAGGAGAGGGAAAGGAAGGCACGCCGCGAAGACGTCCGCGGGGATTCATGGAAGAAGATGAAGGGGGAGCAATCCTTCCCATTTCCTCTCCGCAGCTCCCCCCTTAACATCCCGCGGGGCACAAAAAGCATTCAAAAATCAAGTCTAGCCCCTCGACCGCGGCTCCACCACCTCACACTCTCCGCATGGTGGCCGCGAGCCCTCAAATACGAGGATTGTGCCCTTGGGGGATGCCTTTTGTAGATATGGCTGGATCCTCCGAACACACTCCATCGCTCACTCACATGCAGGAACACCTCTCGTTCCGTTTCCAAAGGAATTTTCCCTCCCCCGAGCGACGACGCTTTATTTCCTCTTCAGTTTCCGATAGATAGAGGGAAAAATATGAGGAAAAAATGTAATTCCCGAGTTTATCTTCATTCGATCCACGTAAATTGCCTCCTCTCAGCACCGATTGTAAAACAGCTGGCCCGAGTGAAAGAACGAGAAGAGAATTTATGGACGTCAAATTTAACTAATTACCATATTAAAATTTCTAATCGATTTATTCACGCTATTGGACACCGTCGCAAACCATCTGAGGGTATTTGCTATTCTTCGCTTCAGACGGCATGAGAGTGCTTAGAGACAATTGGACTTTCATCGTAGATACTTTGTAAATAATTTATTTTATAACCTATCATTTGACCTTATTGTGAGAACAAAATATATGTTAAAGCAGATAAGTTTAAAAATAACTAGCTATGAGTTAATTTAAGTAAGGAGACACGCTACTGAAAAAAACTGTTTCCCAGGAAAATCATTTGTAGTACTACTCACAATATTCTGCTAATGCACCACTTTACAATATTGACATCGCTTCCTCTCAGTAACGATCGTGTTTTCCTCGTAACAGGCAGGTGATAAAATTTCAAAGAACCACAGTCTTCATTTGAACTCAAAACTTTACAATCAACGGAGACAATACGATGACAAGTACGCCTACCGACGGTTCCGAATGAGGCTCTCTGAGAAATTCTCATTCATTTATCATAAAACAGTTTCCACAATTGCTGTGTCAATGACTTCATATCATAAAAATAACGGATATGGACGCACACAAAATTATAACCCGATGGGTCCACACGTCCGGCCTCGGAACTGCCGAAACAGTAAGGATTCCACAGGTGCAAGGAATACGGAAAACGCGAAGTGGAGAGGGAAGGCGACTTCGCGACCTGCGCGCTGGGAAACACGGATAGGAAACGGCACTCACACGCAGACAAAATAAGGAAGCCTCATTACGGCGTTCCGTAGGAAATAAAAAAACATCGCCGTGTTTACCCTCGGCGCCACCAGCCTGTAATTTTCGGCAGTCCCACGATATTCGCCCGCGCAGAGGTAAGATTCCGCATGAGCAGCACGCAAACACAACCGAACATTCTATTCGGACGTGAGGACTAAGTACGCGGGACAGAAATGTGCATAATGAACCCACCTCGTCCCTTTTCCATCCCGCGCCCCTCTCCCCTTGCTAGAGCCAATCCCACACAATCCGAAAGGATAGACTCGGTTGGTGTGTGAGTGAGGTTTTACTGGAGTTAACGGTTCCGTCCATCTTAGACGATGAGCTAGTGCGAGGCGATAGTGGAAGGGGAATCACGGGAATATGGAGGCGGGGTGATGTATATAATGTATAAGTATATATACATAGTGAGAACAGGCACTCAGGAGGGGAATAAGGGGAGGATAAAGCAACGGAGGAAGGATTAGAGAGGAGAGGATATGGCCGAGAGGAAAGTCAGGAATGAGAGGGCATTACGAAGGAGGCCGAAACCCAAAGGCATTGTGAGAAAGAAAGAGAGAGAAACATTGATGAAACATGAAAAGTAAAGGGGGAGTCATTTCTTCGCCATCTCATTTCGTGTGATTCATTCGCTTCGTCCTCCACATGCGAATACAAACGACGAACAACGGCCAACACATTGATTGCCGAACTTCCTCCCTACGCCCTCCGACGACATTAAGGTTGATATATTTGAGGTGAACCTCAATTAACCCCTTGAATATCGTCGTAGAACGTCGATCATTTACGTCCGCTATCATTCCCCCGCTGGCCTCGCGCCCGGCAAACAAGGAAACCTTTTGATTGAAAAAGAGCCTCGTCATTTCACTCTCAGGGCCTCGGGAATGAGTAAATATCAATTGGAATTGAGGAGTCAGAAGAAAATAAGACGAATGTTTTTTTTTTACGGCTATCGCATATACCCAAGTGAATTAGGAAGCGTGAAGAAAAGTCGCCGACTGAAATTGATTTCTCCGTTAACCTTTTGGGCCGAGGAAAAAGACCTTCCATGTAAGGTGATTTGAACGCGTGGGGATCGTTTTGCCCAATGCTCCGCATTTCGTCAATCCATCATTCTGGACTGTTTTACTGAGCAGAAATACGTTGCAAGATGTCGAAGATGTGTCTGAACCGATGTCGATATGATTTGGACGATTTAGACAAAAAGAGTCGTAAAACAGAGGAATGAGCGAGCGTATCTTGAAACGTGAAATGGCATATTTCGAAATCAGCTAGCTAAGCACCAGGTATAGGCAGAGGCGCCATGATTTCAAGGAAACCCGAGCACGAGGAGAGGCATGGATGAAACTTTCCACGTTAACGTCAATAATATTTTGAGCTACAGTTGGAAATTACCACAAAATAAGGCATCCACGGGGTATTTTCAAATCATTGCCTGGCGTTCATTGCGCCCGGAAAAGAAACATTGCTTTGTTCAGATTATCACGAGTTGTGATAATATATACGATTTATCACCGTGGACAGTGGCTTTATTTAAGCATCTGTCATTGAAATACTAACTAAAACGCCAGTTAAAAGTCACCTTAGCTAATTTATATAAGTTCTGCAAAAATTACCTCTTGGATTAAAGTCCCTGAGCAGCATATTTTAGGAGCAGTTGTTTGGACAGTGGATCAGAGCTCTTACCTCCGTTGTACGATTCCTGCTATAGGAAACTCAATTTTTCTCCCTTCAATTTCCTACGCATTCTATGCCGGTATTTCCAACCTTGGTACATGAAAAATTGTGCAACAGCTTCAATCATTGAGGGAGAAAAGGAAAAGCAACATATTTTCGAGGCTCAACTAAATCGACCGCCCGACACTGAACGTCCGCATTCGCGAGCTCAGGCCGCGTAAAAACTCTTCCATGTGGAGAAGCGACTCCGGGAAAAATCTCCTGTGCCCGCTGGGATTACTTCAATCGCTCTGGTCTGAACCTTTCAAGGGGCTGACGGAGGCAATCACTCTGAACAGCCCCGTCTAGTCCCGCGAACCGCTTAGAGAACCCCTTCCCACACCCCACGGTTACATCTGGCGTGCTTTTACCCCAGACGTACTGTCCTGCTCACGTGACGAAAGAAAGTAGTTTTCCCCAAACTTGTTCCAGCAACCTTACCCCTCCACCCCATGCCGTGATTATCAAGCGTAACATGTGCCAAGCGCTCCTCCCTCATACCTCCCGACCTCTCCTTGATGCAAGAACCGACCACATTTTAAAAAGGGGAATTTTCTTGCCTAGCACGTGGAATAGTCTATGTCGGGACGGCAAACAAGTTTCGTCGAATCGTACGTTTCCAAGCATACTTAATCCGAAGCATGCAAGATAAGTTGATGGAATATGTCGTCGGGATACGTCGACCTAATCGTCGCGAGCGATAAATTTGGTATCGAATTTGTCTCTTCGGTGAGGATGCGAAGAGTTAATTTCTCCCATTCATCACCGAAGACACGAATGCTTAATAATTATGCGTCAGTTTTTCTAGAAAAATTCCCTTCTATGTAAATATTGAACGTTCGCATGGACTGCACTCAGCAGAAAGAGAAGACGATGCCGAAGATAAGATAGGATACGGATATGAAGGTCCTTTTTCTCCAAAAGAATGAGACAAGTTCAGTTTTTATCTAATTAAAAACCCCAAACCTTGATTAAATTACATGGCCAGCGAACATAATCTGGAATATTTAGGCTATGCATCGAAACAACTAAGAAATGGGACTAACAATAGATATTGATTATTTAAAAAAAGGCAATAATTACTGAGGGATCAATCGATACATTAAAATTAAGTATGACCGGACGGGGACATAAAGAGGAGAAACGCAAAAGGTGAATTATCATAGAAATACTATGTAAAACGTGAAAATGATGAAAACATGAACGTTAAAAATTTAATGAGAGTGAAGGTCGTGGTGGATCAGATACTAGAGGAATAATGGTGACTTCAACGCCTGCAATCTGATTTGGCCTGCGGAATGCCGATGTAAACCTACTCCTTTCCGTACAGGGGACAGTTCGACTTCAATGAGGTCACTATTGGTAAATTTATATAATAAATCATGAGAGTAGGCTTGCCATATACGGCGGGGTCCCTTACGCAGTTTCTGCCTCAGATGCATTACCGGTCGTGCATTTAGCGAAATTAAATTTTTATATTTCGCAATGTATATTTACTCGAGGACTTGAACCACGTTTATTGCGATACGTGTCCAAAAGAAACACATAAAACGATTCAAGCCGGAGTTGAACGAACCGACGAGGGATCGGACCAGCCCGAAAAACATGAACAAACTGTTTCGACATGAAGCGTCGTGCTCCCGTCACTCATGCAAGAGGGTAAAACAGAGATTGACTGACAAGCTTGCTTTGCGAAAATCCACGAGCTCCACGGTTCCGAAGCGATTCCAAATTGAAATTATTCTCTCTCAATCGACAAATCACGTTTAACCGACCTAATAATTTTCCCGTACAGCTCTCGAAACATTCGAATCTTCCCATCGACAATGAGAGGAAAAAAAAGGAAGGGAGAATCTATTACGAAAACTCTTGAAAGGTCGGAGGGGGGAGCGTGACGGATTGAACCCAAGCAATCCCAGTCGGTGAATGGGAGTGCAGACGCGAGAAATCGGGGCTGAAACAATAAAAGCACACACAAACAGCGCTCCTTTCCTGTTTGGGAGGTCGAACACCTCCACCCAATCCATATCCTTCGACATGCCATGCGGCTAGAAGTGCTCTCGTGCCCAACCTTTATCGCTTGAACCCTCGGAGCGTGTGCATTGGCTCTCGTCGCGGTTGCATCACGTACCTGTGGCTCACTTGCCACTCTCGCGCGTTTCCCCCGTCGCCTCCAGTGCTCCCGTGGCATCGTGACGACGAGGTCCGTGTAAGGGCGGCGGCGTCCCGTACCGTTCGCCTCCCTCACGCTCTCCCGGCCATTAACAGCATCGATTACTCATCCCTGCCGTAATACTCTGGTATACTGGGTGACCACCAGCATCCCCAAGCGCTCTCTCCAGAGTAATCTCTGTCCAACGAACGCATTCTATAAAAGTTGCTCCTCATTTCTCTCGCTTAGTTCAGTGAAGTACGATCGGTCTCACCGTTTAGTGTATGACCTAGAGTTGAGCGACGATAAAGGTCTTCCGAGTTGTCAATCACGTTTATTGATCGTGCTGGGAGGACAGTTCTGCATCCACCACATTTGTCCATTAAGGTGGGGCGAAATATTTGCCTGTCCTCCCAGCATAATGGACAAATGTGGAGAACGACTCAGAGGACCTGTGTCTTTACATTCTTTGAGCTGCGGATGCCTTCACTAGGATTCATAGTGCAAACTATTTCGCACGAAACGTGATTTTTTTCACCGCCTAAAGTTATATCAAGAAAATACTTGAAAGCCACAGGGTATTAAGTTTTTTTCTGGTGCCGATTAGATCAAGATTTGCTGGGGAACACAGTGAACAATATATGTGACGGGTTACAATAGCTTTGAGGCCACCGTGAACCATCGGTAATTGGAACAGGAAAACATTCTGAAAGGCTTATAAGGTCTCACTATGAGCAGCGAAGAAATGGTCATTACAAATGGATTAGATGGACCACACATTAAATCATTGGAAAAAAATCTCATAAGTGGCATATCTTAGCGTTTATGCCGATGCTTCAGAGTTCGTAACTCACTTAGAATACGATAGCTAGGTCCCCGATGGATTGCTTGAAGTGCTCGTAGAACACGGAGATGAACCAACATGGTGAAAGAAAAACACGAAGGCGTACAAAGAAAAGGTTGACGGATCATAAGAAAAGGCACACAATGACAAGAACATTAAATATTTTATCTTTGCTTCCAAAGGCCATTTTTCGACGGCTCTCGACTTATAAAGTTAATGAAATCACATCGGTGGATCCTCCGCACAGAAAACGATTCTTCACACGCATTTTGTTTTTTTACATGGAGAAGTTAATGCTCAAAGCATGCTAGATTAATCTATGCCTTGGGCTGTGAATGAACAAAAAGAAGGATAAAATTTAGAAAGAGACGAAGATGGAGACTGCAATTTAGTTACACGATATTTTCAGCCGATGGAATCCAAAATCATTCCAGGTTCATTTATGCATTCACGCAGCTGTGCTCCTTGCTTACTCTCATGTTCAAGGATACTTTATTTCAAATTTGAATAGCTAATATTTATTTTCTTTTCCCGCATCTCGGTCGACCGTAGTTTAAGTAGCACACCACATTCTGGTGTCCTACTGAGATATCTTGAGGAATTCACCTCAAAAAGGAACCATGCTAGGTATGCATGCTAATCTGATATTTAATGCCAATCCTGTGTATGTCAATGACATGTGTAAAATCATCCTTCCATCCTCGTCAGAATGCTTAGATTAATATTCCCACAAAAAGTTGGCGGATACTCTTGAACATAATAGGCGGAGCAGAAACATAGTTACACAATATATCAAAATTAGACGGAGCCACAAATCATGGGAAAAAAACCAACCAAATTTGGTACCTCCTCATTTTCTCAGCTATCTACCAATGCTCAGCTATAAGAAGAAGGTATTAGCGAAGGGAAAACATTGATAAGCGAACGAGGAAAAGAATTCGGACTCCTCAACAGTCGATGAGTTCCTTCCTCGGAGCGTATCTATAAGGTGTGGGAGATCGGCTGGATGATTCCGGTCATAATTCTCCCTTTTCCGCGGTTGCTTTTTTTTATCCTTTTCAGTCTGCCATGAAAGAAAGATAGAGAGAGAGGGGTCAGTTTTATCTTGCGACATCATCGGAATCGTTCCCTCGAGACTCTTCAATGGAGTCGGAGGGGAAGAGCCACTCGACCATGCGATAGGACACGGGTGAAAAGAGAAGACCACGCTTGGATACATAATCACTCTGAGGGAGGGGGAAGCAATCGATTGCCGACTCTTATCAAGAGAGTTGTTCCCGTGAGTTTTAAAACATTGGGCAACACTAATTTCGCTCTTGATGCGTCCGGCGGGTTGCTTTAGCTTTTCACCGCCCCTCTCATAAGACAGAAATCGCAGGCTATATACTTACTCGTGTTATGACAAGCTGCAGGTGTCGCAAAAGCTTTTCTTTTATGACTTTCATCAGCCAAGGCTCATCGATTGTTAGAGAGAAAATCAACCGGGAAAAATCCTATGTTCTGGAGTTGCAAGGCTCGCGAATTCTTTCTGGTAACACTGCAAACCTAAACTACGATTGGATGGTATATGATTGGGGGAAAGTTAAACATAAGATACGATTTGTACAATGTTCCCTGTTCAGAATTTACCATGTTCCCGTGAGTTGTAGAACATTTGGCAACACTAATTTCACTCTTGATGCGTCCGGCGGGTTGCTTTAGCTTTTCACCGCCCCTCTCATAAGACAGAAATCGCAGGTTATATACTTACTCGTGTGATGACACGCTGCAGGTGTCGCAAAAGCTTTTCTTTTATGACTTTCATCAGCCAAGGCTCATTGATTGTTAGAGAGAAAATCAACAGGGAAAATTGCATGTTAGGGAGCTACATGGTTCGGGAATTCTTTCTGGTAACTCTGCAAGCCTAAAGTACGATAATATATATGTTTTGGGCAAAATTAAACATAAGATACGGTTTGTACAAAAAATTGTGCTGAGTAATTTATTAGCGTGCCGTAGATCAAGAACACGGAATATTTATGCTTACATGATAAGTCACACAATTCCCTATTTTTCTTCATTTAGTTCGTTCACACAATAAGCTTAACAGACAGCAGGCTTAAACATATATATCCTCTACAAATTACGTTCCGACGAACGATTTCCTTATGAACTCTTAATCCAAAAAAGCTATTATTAAAGTAGAATTAATGTATGTACTTCTTGATATAAAAATAAACGTAATCCAGATTTGCATTCCGACCATACTGAGTGGGTATATTACGTAACCACGCGTACATTGTAACTCAGCCAGCCTTTTCTGGAGCCATCAAACGAACTTACACCACAAGGTTAAGCACAGAACAGGAACGTGACGATAATATCAAGTGCAAAACAAAGAACCATCATCTCTCGCCTTTGGGAACGGGCTCCAGAAATAGGCTGACAAATATGCCGAGCTCAAAATTCTCCGGAGGAGAGCATATCCGGCCAAATAAAACACGCCAACCAGCTCCATTCCCTCGCCACCACCTTCTTGAATTCTCCGGAAAATTCTCCGGAGGAGAGCATATCCGGCCAAATAAAACACGCCAACCAGCTCCATTCCCTCGCCACCACCTTCTTGAAGCCACGGAGGAAGATGGATTTTTTTAAGCATGAGAAGAAAGAGAGGGCCATCGCGCAACGCACAAACGAAGAAAAAACTTTCTAATACCACAAATATATTCTTGACTCGGCGATGCAGCGCCAGAAGAAGGAAAGGGGAAGGAACCTCCATCAATGCGCTGGAGAAAAGTTGAAAAAAAACATGTGTAAACAATACTCTATTCTTCCATCCACGCCTCCTTGGCTAACATCGCGCGAGGAATATCATAATAACGGATGTTAATATTTTGCTTGGTTTTGCTTCATTCACTCTAAGGAAGTCTCCGGGAGAGAATAGAAATAAGTTGATATTTTCAAATAATGACGAGGGGATTTCCAAGAGAAAAATTCTCCATCATGATGGTTGCATGATGCACTTTGTAGGTTTGTATGACATTGAAAAATCAAATACTCTTTGATGGTTCCTCAGTATTCTTATTGAACACGAATAGTTTCGTCATACTGATGATATGACTAGGGTAATATATTCTGAATTAGCCAAACGTTAACATTTTTTCTATTTCGTTTACTTAGTACCTTTCCTCGCGAATTTCTCACATTTTCACCATGTTTTCATGTAAATAAGCTCACAATTTTAGAAAGATGTCTTCATTGGCAGTCCACATTGTAAAGGAATAAATGCACCCAGGATATCGATGATTCTTGGATTGAAAACAAAGTCGGGCGATTACTACAAAAGTCATGAGGGGATCAGAAACGGGGAGTTTGTGAGAGAACAAGAGAGATGAAGGTAAACTCACACAAGCAACGAATGCGCCCCGGGGCCATATTGCATGCGGGGGCGCATATCTCATATATATAGGCGAGGGAGGAGCGGATGAGTCCATAGTGTTGTGTTGTGGAAAAAAATGGGCGGAGCTGGGAAACGGGAAGAGTTTGCCCGCGTGTGTGTGAAATGAGGATGGGAGGAGGGGTTGGCGATGCAGGAGGGAGGAATGGGAAATGAAGGGGAAGAGGGGAGAGGAGGAGAGGGATGAGGGGATGGGGGAGAAGAGTAAGTGGAAGAGGGAGTTGGGGGTGCTCCACGTGGATATCCAGCGCGGCTGCCTATGCATCGGGTCAAGGGTAAGCGTCGAGCGCGGAATGGGACGATGAAAATGCGTGGAGGTAGTGGGTAAACAAGGAAGGGATAGGAAGGTGGAAGGAAAGGCGGGTGGAGAGGGAAGAGAGAGGGAGGAAAATCAACGAGAGTGCGCAGTGCAGAGAAAACCAGAAGGGAGAAGAGGGAAGCAGAAAAAAACAACATTGTAGACCAAGAGAGTGGATGGGAGCTAAATGGAAAAGCAAACAAGAAAAGGGACGGAAATAATGGGTGGTTTTTTGAGTCACTCATCCACGCTTGCAAGCACGATAATTTTTTAAAAATCGCTGGAACTGCCCCTTCTGTTTTGTAAATGCTCTATTCCTTGATGCCTACTTGTCGCCTAATATATTCCTACTTGTCGCCGCATATTCCTTGACACTGTCGTTTGGTTGTGGCTTCTTTGAAGCCCTCATCTCCCTTGCGTTACCATATATGATGGACCTCAAGGGCCTAAGGTCTAGTTCTCTTGTATCCACCAAAAATCGCCACGAAAATAAGATAGCCTGAATAGCGTAGTGGTCTGCGCATTGATCCGGCAAAGCAAAGGTCCGTGGTTCGATTCCCCGTGCAGGCTGAATTTTTCTCATGGCAATTTCATCATAGTACACCAGCTATGTTAGAATTTTCTCTCGATGCTCACTGTTTCAGAGACACAAGATTCCATTCCATTTAGAAGTGTAACTCTTTAAAAACCTCACCTCTCAAATTTACTACCAGAAGGTATGTGTTTTAGGAAATCAAACCAGTAAGTTAAGCATCTGCCGTATCGTCTGACCTACGATTTCAATCATAGTATAGAAATAACATCAATACGCAATGCGGGATGCAAGTAATTGGATTTGCATCCTCCTGGGATGGGGGAAGGGATAGGAAGGTGGAAGGAAAGGCGGGTGGAGAGGGAAGAGAACGAGGGGAGAGAGAAAGAGGGGAGAGAGAAGATTCTCCCCCATCCCAGGAGGATGCTTTGCCTACACATGTACGTGCTTCTTTAAGCTGCAAAGGCGCAATGTAAACACAAAAACAACAATGACACCAATTACGTAGTCAGCAAACTTGAGAAAGATGCATCAATCACAATACACTTCAACAAACGAATCTACGGAGCCTGGACCACCCACCGAAGACCTATCACTGGTGCCAGAATCCGTTGGCACGGTAGAAATCAGGTTAGAGACGTAAAAATGTTCAACATAACGTTTGATTCAAAGGTTCAGTAGGTGACGCACTGAATAATGGAAATAAGACCACCAGTAAATTCGCCATAATGGCGAGGACGGAAGGCAATAGAGACTTGACCATTCTACCGCTCGCTTAACCGTATCGAGCATATTTGGTAAGAAAACACATTGCACCATTTAATCAGCTGTCACTCCCGCCAAAGGATCTGCGCTTCCCGCAATGCACCGCAAATACATAACTGCTTTTTGGCCCATGCACTCAGCATTGCCAATGATGCCCTGACTCCCTGAATTATTTCCACGAACTGATGCTTCCGTTTTACGAGCGCACCAATCTGTAAAAACCGAGGGATAACGGGAATAGACAGGGATTATAAATCCAAAGCTCAGAATTGCCGGAAATATTGAGCTGAGATGAGGCCAAAGAACCATAATGGACTATAAGAGGAAGAGGGGAAAAGCGTCAAAGAAAAAAAGTAAGAGGATTGGACGCAAAATGATAGGCTAATGCTAGGGGATACGCGTAGCGAGATATGGGAAAGGGATTAAGTCAAACAAAGCTGAGGTCAGCGGTAGAAGTACCTATATATTTCGAAAAGGATAAGGGGAAATGTGAAATGATGGTGCGTAAACAGCATTACGAAATGTAAGGACGATTTTCCTGATGCTTAATGCCGTGAAGTAACTCAAAAATATTTCAATGAGAACAAAGATTGGACGAGATATTAAGGCAACTGTAGGCGATAAAAATAAAAGCATTAGTAGTTGGTGATAGTGTTGCAAGAGAAAAACAGCATTCATAAAAATCACGGTAATAGATAAACAAAGGGAATAGCTGCTCAATATATACAACTATGGTAGATTGGATGACTAGTTTTCTGTTGTTTTTCATTCTATTTCATAATTTTAAACAATCCCTTGATCCTGGATTGAGTAACAATAGTCAATTCACAAAGATACATCCAACTTAATAACCATGAATATCATCTCTAGAAATCGTATTTGCATGTTAAGCTGCCAAGACACAAAATGCATAATATGGGCATGGGAACTTATTTTATCGCCCGTCCTGTCAACAAGCCGTAGATAAACTGAGAACGTGGCGCAGTCTCGTACCGATCCAATAACCTAGGAAGTGTTAAATCACCACGTGATCGCAACATTCCCAGTGGATCGAAGATATCACGTGAAGATTTCTCCCGTGAAGATGGCAAACGCGAGAATGTATCGTACTTACAAAAGATGAGAGATACTGATTTCCGGTTTGATCAAACTCTGTTCGATGATGACTCTTGACGATGAAGAAGAGAGTGTCTGCGAATGAAAATATACTCAATGTGAACGACCTCACTTCCGTCCGAGCTGAGAGAAACCAACCCGAACATATTTATTCATAAAGAAGGGTCATAACTGCTTTGTCGAATTCTTACCAAACACGCTTCAATCTTTTTTTATAGCCTTCCTCGACCGCTGAATTTTTATTAGATGTCACGCAATTTGTTTTTTAAGCATTCCTCTCCTCATCTATGGAAACAAAACCCTTGTTTGCCCGCTCTTTCCTCACTCCGCACTCCATTGCTGTCTCCGAGCGTGCATTGTGTCTTTGTGATCTCCACTGTACAACAATGAGGAAAAAGGAGAATAAAAATGATATCGTGACAATATTAAAATACCTCTGGGTCGAGAAAAAGAAAGGGAGCAAAAGAGAACGGTCGTCAATAGAAGTGTGATGCGGTGTGGGCAGAATGATAAAAAAAATATGGTTTCACGAGGGAGACTGTGTAGGATTGAGAGGAATGGGGATCGTAACGATGCAAAGAGGAGGTAGAAAGAGGAAAGATGAAAATAATGGAGGGAAACGAAAGCGAGGATGTGGGCTGGAGAGAGGAGAAAGAGGGGGAATGGGAGGCAGAAAGGAGAGGAAGAATGAGAGGGAGGGTCGACTTGAATGCGGTGGGTTAGGCGAGAGAGGGGGCGGCTGGAGGTGCACGCGGCGACGATGGAGAACGGAGCCGAAGAGGGGGGGGGGAGAGGGAGGAGAAGGAACATATATGACTCGACTGAAAAAAGCTTTTGTTTTCTCTCCGGCGACGATGCGATGGTGGGAATGCAACCGACGAGGCGTGCATTATGGTCGTTGCGAAGGGCTTCAAGGGAGACGGCGAAATGGTGAGGTTCAGTGAGGGAGAAAGGGCTTCCTTCCAATGATTGACTCGGGATGGATGAGAGGAGAAGTTTGGTGTACCACGTAACATGTACCGTACCGCTAACCCAGCCGTTTGGGGTGTTCTTTGTTTCCCTCCCTCGCACAATGGAACACTTTCAATCCTCCCACCCAACAAACGCGCCCCCCCCCCACTCTCACTCTAAGCTTTCTGCAGCAAGGCACGCCAGGTGTGGGCTCCGACTGGCATGTTTCAAGTGGGTCCCCCCGCGTGGAGAAAGAGAGGTGCGGAGGCCGAGGGGATCTCAATTAAACGCATGAATCAGTCCGCGCTGTCTAAATATACATTTATGGAACCTCTCTCTCTAACTCCTTCATCGGAACGGTAGAGAACGTCCGTGGGTGCAGTGTCGAGACAACTGACGGCGATTGCGCGAACGGGCGCCGAGTGTCGGCCGGTTGGCAAACTCAGACTCCGACGCGGCAGACTGACGTTATGGGGACGGCTAGTGCTTAAAACTTTTTTTTTCCTATGCTCGCATAGAAAGGTGGGCGCTGAGAATAAAAGAAAGTGGCAGAGGAGCGGTGAGAAATCGAGGTGAATTAATCCAGCTTGTCTGAATTGGACGCTGTTGTCGTGTCTATTTTCTCTCCTCAGTTTTATTACCATCTGTATGCTTCTGCAAGAAATGTCGTCGTGGATGAAGAAGAAGATACTGATACAAAAAATGGTAAAATAGTTCGACATATGGCAATTTCACATGCATCAAACCTATTTTAGAATTAATGATACAATAACCATTCCATAGCAGTAGCTCAGACAAGAAAAAGATGACCGTAAAGTGTAGATCACGATAATAACCTGATCTCTTCATCGTGGAAAACAATCTGAGAATGCGATCGCTTAGCACTAAACGCGGTATTTGCGTAACAGCCAACGCATATGGTCTCAATAGTTACGCAATAAATGACAACCAGCTGTTTATATGTCCTTGAAAATGTCTACAGAAATTAAGTACCGCATTTAAAACAATAACTTAGGAAGTTCCTCGGTGTCAGGAGCGCTAAAATATAGAGGGAGGGTTCAGGGCTTAGAGCGGCGGACCGATCACTGTTATTAAAAACACATAATATATAGCCTCGAGCTTAAATCACAGCACGAGCTCAACACAAAACGGTCACCGCATAAATTCACCAATAAACACTGGAAGTCCGACGCGAAGCACGATAAGATGAAAAGGCAGACCCGAGACTAATTGGGTCAATTTCCCCGAACACGCACTCGAACCAGCTGGAATTCAGATAAGGCACACCCCCTCCATCCCTGTACAAGTATTTATAGTCACTGCCAAGCCGGGAACACTCTCCAAAGGGAACCGCATTCCATTCTATATTTGAAATTATCACTCTCTTCTCACTCCCCCTTCACTTTCGCCACTGTAAAGGTCCAAAGGGAGGCTCTGCCCTTTTGAAGAGCTCCGAGATACAGAGAGAGGCTGGATACTGTGATGCTGGAGAAGGAGGAAGACGAGGGACAGAGACCTCGTAGACTGTAGGCTTGCGCTCCGCCGAAGAAACTGACAAATGCTACCAACCAAGCTCGATTTAAACGATAGCGTGAGGTTTCGCACCTCTCGTAGATCCCCGACAGAAGTAGTGAGGCATTTAAGGCCTCGACATTTGGCAGTACACACCCACAAATAACAGTGAATGCGTGATAGGTCCAGTAAAAAACTTACCACACTGCTATGAACATTTGTAACAACCAACGGGGTGGCGAACCAGACATAAAAGCACCTTTATAGAAAATATTCACGTCTCAAAGACCCTGACGAGGAATTTGTATCGAAAGAGCGACAAACTTGTGGAATAGTTGACTATTTTTTTTTTTTGAGTTCCGTTGAGAATACATATTCACTTGATAGGAAAAATTCCTCATCAAGAAAGAGCGTTATTATGTGAGTAAATAATTCGTACTGGTGCGAGATATGGTAACGTTGTTTTTAAAACTTTCAATGTACCAAACACAGAACAAGATGAAATATGAGGGACCCGAGGTAAGGAAAAAATCGATACGCCAAACCAAAAGGTATCTCTCTCCTGCTTACAAACGGGGCGTTGTTGACCATCAATCGCTCAGTATAGCTTGTATTTCACGCAGAAATATCTTTCCGTTTAGTCCTTCCATCAGCTGAGTTACATTCTCCGTTCAGATCACTATATTGCGGGCCGCACGCGAGCGAATGAAAACACTTTTCTTAACTCGCCCGCCCGCCCGACGGCCTTCGGCACACGCTCCCGCGACCTTTTCCCTCTCCCGATCGCCTCGGAAGATGCGAGCGGCGAAAGCATTAGAGGAGGGAACGCGCCGCCTGCCTCCTCCACTGTGATGAAATGGAACGCTCACTCCAATGTGTCGTTTGTAAGCAAAATTATTTGGCACCTGTGCACGTTTAGTATGATATTTCCCTGTATTATCATGTTGCTTCAAACCCAGAAACGTACCGAAGTAGCGAACTGGAGAAGTCACTGCAGAATTTGATTTCATCACGATTGCTTTCCATACTCATGAGCTACTTGTTTGTAAACAACGGCCTGCCATTTTCTTCTGAGACACCAATATGAATAAAACCTGTATACAACTAATGGTACACTTTGAGTCATGTAAAGTGTTACTTAAGATTCCACATTTCCCAAGTAAAAATTCGAATATCAGAACATAATTAATTATTTACTATTATGAAATTTTGCTGCTATTATGATATAGATAAACAATTTAAAGATATAACGTTGGTCCGTATAAGAACGAAATTTTAGGCATAAGAATGTTACCTTACGTAGGCGCTAAGTTTGGATACACTTTACAGTTTCTGGCTTCACTTCGTGGAAGTTACTAGTATCCATATTTAAAGAATACAAATTTTGTACTTTTCCACAGATTTTATTTTATGTGGTACGGCGCGTAGAAGTCGGTGAAACGTGTCGTACCACATAAAATAAAATCTGTGGAAAAGTAAAAAATTTGTATTCTTTAAATATGCTAAGTATGGATATAGGTTTACTTCGTGAGGAATGGGATAAAAGTACCACGGTGTGCAATGTAGGAGGAAAATCGAATTTCCAACCAAAGACTTTTTGTATTTTTCAAAGGTTTCAATTGTTCTTTTTCCAGAAAAATATACGGAAATATAAAGAGAGATTATAATGACAAACAATGAGTCCATCCTTTGGTTCAGAGTCTATTCATTTTCTCCATATTCTGCTACGCCACGAACAATTCAATTCATGGTTGGGAGAATAAAATGAAAAATAACATTATGTGTTCATGATTGCAGAAGCCACACCATGAAAGTAGCAAAATGCACCCCATTACTGCTCCCATTTCGGACCGTGCAAAATGAAGAGAAACTTGAAAGGAAAAGAGTCCAGAAAACGGTCCGAAAATTGATTCCGAGACGCCTCTTGTGCGTGAAAAATGCGCTCGCGTTGATGGTCTCGGATGTGGAGTGACGGGATTAAGACGCGCTTACGGTTTACAAACGCTCTCATCTAAAAAAGTAAACCAAGGAAATTGTGCTTGATCACGGGGTTTTGAGAGAGTAAAAAATGCATCGCGTCCACACACACAACCGCCCTAGTAGTTACACACGCATTATATAACACAGCTTTCAACATGGCGAACATTTTCGGTGAGCAACCAAAAAGGAACACATTTAAAACCACAATCAGCGGTTCAAGAATTCTTCAAGCGGGAATTCAAGCATGGCGGATTACATGTGAAACACTTTAGGTTTTGAGAGGGGAAACCAGGGGCGACCAAGAAACATTGTGCTGTTGATCTTCTTTGAGAGTAGCTATGAGTTACTATTTAGTTCAACATATAGGCACAATAAAACTACTTTAGTCCAAAAAATACAAAAAAATATGGCTCAATAATTTAGCCAATTCAGCAGTGAAAGCTGTCAACCGGTAGTATTATTTTCTTGTATTCTAGCGTGAGGTATCTGCCTTTATTTTAAGAAGAATTTCAAAATTGTTGAAAAATTCTCTCTATATCTGAATTATATATGATTTAGTCTAGCTCTGACCCAACTAACCCAATAAAACAGCCAATTATGAATGCTCAAAGTGTTATCGATTCCATGAAAATCTTTTAATTCTTCTCGTGAGCATTCTCTACAACAGATCTTATGTTGCCTCACACTGGCTTGAGCCTGGTAAATAAGTCTATTTTGGGATTAGACAGTGCATGCAATTACGCCTGCTGCCCGCGGTAACCCAGAAAATAATACCACGTAATTAAATTATGCATGATACCACCACTAAACTTATGCTGAAATTTTATTTCCAATCCATCCCTCCATGAAAGGTTTGTTTACACGCCAGGCTACATATGTATACACAGGCCAGGATGCATTTCTATACACGCAGGGATAAGTTTTCTTTCAAGGATACGTCAAGAAAACTTCAGAGAGAAAAAAATTAGAGACTGGGATATTTCGGTTTTCGCCACCCCCACTTCGCCCACCCGAATTAATCAACTCCCACCGCCTTTCAATGTTCACCCCCTACACCTCCTCTTGGCCAAGGACGCGCCCAAACCAGCCTCTCTTGACTGGGGAGAGGGGCAGCCGAGAGAGGAGAACCACATCGGAAAGAAAGAGTGATACAGAGGAGGGAGACGAAGAGGCCAATGCCCCCTACCTGGAAACTCCCTCCGCCACCACTCCATCCCTTCCCACACCGTCGCCGACGACCCGTGGGGGGAGGGGGGGCTCATAATGTCCTTCTCCCGAGTGCTCGTGAGTCACTCCCCACACCTCCCTCGTCTTCCACCCGTCTCTGGTCTTCCATCGCCGGAAGTCGGCCCAGCACTTCCCGCGGGAGTGGAGGAGGGACGGTCGGAAGGCACGGCGATGAGGAGGCAACGAGACGCCGCGCCGCGGTCTTGAATCTTGAGATGTCCCCGCCCATGTCTCAACCTCACCCGGCTCAACCACGGGAACCCTTTCGAAAAGCCAGGCACGTCGATACGGTAGTAGTAGATGGGGGGGCGAAGCACGAAAACGAAGGGAAGCAAATGTGACTATACAGAAGGTGGGTTGCCTGTACATTGGTATGTGACACGGGCGAGAGGAGGTGGCGTTCATATATTCCGAGATAACGGAAGAAAAAAATGGGAAGGGAATTGAAATAGAGGAGGCTGGAGGCCGCTTCTTGTGGGATTTCCTCCCCTTTCCTCTCGCGCCGAGAGGGCTTCTCCGTCGAGAGATGTATGTAAAAGAGAGAAAGGAATCGTTTTGCTCAGCCGTTTTTTTCCTCTTACTCATCCTTTGCAGGGGGCAAGCAGTACAGGCTTCCGTTCACACGCTGACATGTTTATTTCCAACCCGACCTTTCTCCGGAAAATTGAAATTTCTCCGGCAACCTGTCAACCCGTCACATCTTGAATGAAACTGTTGACGGCGAACATACACTTCCCGAAATTTCTCAAAAAAAAAATAATTTCCCTCAAACCTGTTCTAGGTGCATGCATTTCCATATAGTCTGAGACTTTTGCGAGCGAGGACCTGAAGGAAATGTAACCTGGCTCTTTATACGGTCGTAACGTTTGTGAATTATTTGGCGCTTGACCTTTTGGGCATACTTTCCGGTTTTCGCTCGATTTTTACATAAAGACGGAGCGTTTCTCTCTCGAAATAAAGAATAAGATGGTATTGACCTCAGCCCAAGCATACATCCTATGCCTGTTTCAATACCACTTTATGCCAGACAGCGTTTTCTAAGTGGATTAATAAAAAGTAAAGGCTGAAAAATGAAATTTTACACACCAGAAAACAAGTTTTAACTAAATTTATTACAATTATTTAAAAGAAAATTCATAAGCCTGTGGAAATATACCGTGATGAGAAGAGTTCAACTTGCAATGTATTTCTTGAGACATAAACGACTCTTAAGACAATACTATAGGAGCATGTAAGTGGGTATTGAGTAAAAGATTGTAATTTTACTGTCGATTATGGAAATACGTGATGCAGGAATTAGGAAGAGATGGAAAGCATGATGAAAAAGATGTTTTCTTGTCTAAATGTTATAATTATTGTAATATTTTTTTAAAAAATGCTGTACTTTATTATGTAAAAATTTCATGTACGTTACAATGAACTACTTTGTCGTTGTTAGGGGTTTTGTACCTAAAGCATTGAAATAAACTTATTCTATTCTAAAATCAAGGCTTAATAAGCTGATGAGAGGCGAACATCTATCAAATTAATTGCTGCCAACCAATACATGGTTTGGCCACCAAAGGAAGAGAGCGAGTAATAAAAATAACTGGTGTATTGGAAACAAATGAGGTCGAATATTTTCCTTTGTTAACATTCCCGCCCAGCCCTACATGCTAACGGTCCTGAATTTTCGCCGGCGCTAATTCTATGGCGTTGCTCTCAAATTTCCATAGAATCAATCCAATCCGTCCAAGACTACGTCTTCCCTCTCGATCTCGAGGTTTTCTTACCGATCCCTCATCCAACTCTCGATTATACCTCTCTCCAAACCGAGAGTCCTCCCTAACCTGTCTCGGCTGAGGAGACGAGAGAGAGACAAGTCCTTCCGTCGTGACAATCCAACTGAATGGGCGAAGGAGTGCTAGCGAGCGTCTGTGCGTTGGCGTGCGTGTGTTGTAAGGCTCGTGCTCGTGTATGCTAGCGTGGTATTGTGTGAATTGGATGTGGATAATCCTTCCCCTCAAACTCATGAGGGCCGTCGCTTACTCTACCCCTGACGAGAGGGAGGCAAGGAGAGAGAGACCTCTCCCCCCATGATATGCATACGTAATCGAACATGGACGATGGGACGCGGCCGGCAGCCAAGGGAGCAGCCACAAGCAGCAGTTAAGGGAGAGAGAGAGGGTTTTATTTATGTCCGCCTTCCGGCTGATGTCACCGTTGAAACGCCGGTTTTGTTCGCCGCCCTCCTGACACTAACTGATAAAAAAAATACATATGGACCTTTTCTTGACGGAGTTAACTCCCCTCTTCCCTTTGTGACGCTGCATATAACATCGGTGGAGGGCAGCAGCGTGATTTTCAGGTGCGGGACGGGAATATTTGCATAATAACATATATTTCCGGGCCGGAAATGAATGCCGTAATTAGGTACCTCTTCAAGGGCAAAACGTTCAATCTAGGCTCATACGCGAAAACGCATCCATCATGGAAAAGAGATGACTGGAATAACTTATTGATGCATATGGAAAATATGCGTCACCTGCATCTTCAATTCGAACAAAATGTGAACAATTTTACCTGATGATGCAGCATGCTGCAATACGCGATGTACTATTACAATAAAATAAATGTGGAAAAGTAAGAGACATATTTTCAATATGGATTCTAATGAAAAATACTCCCACAAAGTGACTCCTGAATGTGTAAAGCTTAAACTTATAGATATTTTAGGTGCTATAATACTTTATTTTGTATAATAAATGCACCGTGTAAAGCGGCCTCAGCAATTTAAAAGATTGGCCATGTAACAGAAGTAAGCACCTTAAAAATTTAAGTATGATAAGACCACGAACAGGAGCAGCCGTTCACCTCTACGCTGAGAATTCGGCGCGACTGACCCACCAAGATCGTGCGAACTATCATGCAACAGTGGTAATGGATGGGGCGGCACGATTATTTACCCCGGTACGAGGGGCGTGCCTTTGCTCAGATACAGCGTGGCAGAATACAGCCGGTGGCCTTCCAATCCGATCGTCAAATGCTGTGTTCGTCCACCTGGGACGTTTATTGTGAATGACTTTTTGATACCTGTTCATGGATAAACATTTATAGAAACGATATCGCCACAGGCAACCTTGTCTCCTCAATGATATGGGGAATGCGTGCTGAGGCAATTCTGCTGTCCTCGAACGACTAAAATACGCAAGTTTCCTTAAATGGGTGGGTTCTATCTTCAATTTGCTCAACGCTTTCGGACCCCCCCAGACTTTAACACGCGCAAGACTAAGTTATTTAACGCGTGATTTCGGAAGGGAAAGAGTGAGAGAGAGTTCATCTGAGAGAGAGATATACGCTGTTATTGAGGGGAGAAAGAGGAGATGAACGGAAAACGAGAGTAGGAAATTAAAATATCCAATTCAGAAGAGAGGAGGACTCGTGGAACTCGTTGCAGGGCTAAGCCGCCTGGGTGGATCCCCCACTTCGTGGCACATTTACGTTCACTATTTTTTTTCGTCTCTTTCCCTCTATACATGCCTATCCCTCTTCCCAACCCCTCACTCCCCGCCTTTCCCCCGCTAGAAACTAATTTCACGGTCGATGCAACTGCGGGGCGAGTGTGGCAAGGGAATTCCACATTGTTTTGCGTCCGGAAGTTTTTGACCGCCCGCCGTTTACGGCTCATCCAGTCGGGCATTAGCACAATAACGAAATTCTCGCTCACAAAAAACATGTGAAAGCGTAAGCTTGTTGTAGAGGACGTCCGCCGCATTTATCACGTGTACCAGTGCACCGAAAAAAACGCATCTTTGATCCATGGCGCATCTATCAATTGACGTCCACTACTTGCATACATACACGCTGGGATTAAATTTTCACTGGTGCATCACGCCTCATCCAATTCAACGGCCGGAGGATTATTTTTTTCAACATGTAAGGCGATGCGCTCCATAAAATGGGTCAAGTTGACGGAATAACTAAGGGAAAAAATTAGGGCAGTATTTTTTTAAGGGGCTGGGATTCACCATTAGCAGGGGCGGGGAGGGGGAGTTAAATCTGAGGACCAATCACACAGGTGTGCCTAGTTATGGCGTTACGTTTTAATCTTCGAGAGGAAACCTTCACAAATTTGTTCTGGTCGAATGGGATGTTTTCCCTAAATTAGTATCTGTCCCAATTCCTAGAGAAATTATTATGCATCCAGCATCACCATCGGGTGGTGAGGAATAAGAGAAAGTTCGATGGGGCATCCACATATGAAATACAGCGATCATTTAGTCCAGTAGTAAATGTGCTACGGTGATCCATCATAGGTGAGCATTAGAGTTCATGATCGCCCATTTGATGATGGAGTAGTAGAAGAAATAAATGATTTAGAAACCTAAAAAAGCAAATGATAGAGACCCCATTTATACCCACAAAATATAGTCCAGGGTTCATCCTGGGCATCTGAACTGTGTTACAGAAGAAAAATCACCGATATAAACTATCATCTTGAGTTAAAGATTGGACAATAGAGCTGTAACACCATGTGGTCTGAGTGATTTACCAACCGGAACGATATCCGATAATCACCTATTTGTACGGCGTGGTATAGAAAGTGTGCTTCGATATCGATTTTTTTACGACGATGAACACTGCTTCACCTGCTGATTGTCGGCTGTGAGACCGAGATACGGAAATTATCGGGATGGGCGGAGTGAGCAATCTTGAGCATTAACTCTGGCATTTGGATAATTAAAAACCTCACCGCCCCTCTTTTTTCGGAGAAATCGAGATCCAACATATTCCAAGAGGGGTTATTTTGGCTTCTTGCGGTCGTGATCATAATTCTTTCCAATCATGAGAGTGTAAAAGTTGTGGTGGTGTTGAAAAAACAAGAATTGTGTTGTCTTGTAGCACAGAGACACAGCAGAGTTGCCCCAAGGGTTAGGGCTCAAGCGCAAGAAACAGGAGTTAAAAAGGGTGTTTGTGCTCAGCAAGGGATGAAACCATGGTCGGTTTGTATTAAAGGGAGCGTGAAAATTACAACCGAGTTATTTTATTCATCCTATCATGGACGCATTATAGTCTGGTTGCTTATTAGGGGAGCCGATCAACATCTCAGGTAATTTGCATCATTGAGAATAGGAGGACATGCTGCTGTAACTCTGTTAGTCTGAGCATTGTTCAAGTTTCAGGAACAATATTTAAGTTAAACTTCCTGATTTTTCTCCCCTCAATCCTGAATCTCTCTCGTCGAGGTGCATGGGGAGACAGTCGTGGCGGTCCCTTATTTTCCACCCTAGGCGCCAGTCGTCTAGCGTCGGGGGCCACGGACCAAAATGAATACGCAGGGACTCTTCTTCTTCCACGGGCCCTTCCACCACCCTCTCTTGTGTCGCGGACGAAACAATGGTCGTGTACCGAAGGCACGCACATCCTGCCGACGCCAATACGACACCCGGACGTGACGTCACAGCATCCCCCCGAATTTTTTGAAAGGGTATTCTGCCGACATCTTAGCCACTTCAGCTTATACTGCGCCTAGAACTCCGATTAACATCACTCTAAACTTCGACGCGAGAGTTCCGTGGAACACGCGAAACAGAAAAAGGATATGCAGCCACATTCATGCCTTTCAAGTAAATCAAGACTATTTAGGTTTTACCAATTCCTTGTCCGAGCGAAGCAATGAATGAAACGGATAATTGACTTGCGGCTTTGGGAAGAAATAAAACTTGACAACTTTGGTTTCTCAACGTAAATCCAGCGAAATATTGTTTCCACTATCTCCCGGAAAAATAGGATTCCATGCGTCGCTAAAAATTACGCTAAAAAATTGGGTGTAATGGAACTGAAGGGTTAACTTCATTTAATCTAGTCTTAATTTCTATTAAACAGGCGTTTTGGAATCTAAAATTCAAAACAACGGTGAAACAACGACGGAAATTCTCCTTAGGAAGGGAGGCATCCACGCTCCACAAGAACAAGTGCTCTGATACCGTGCATGAACAACTTCCTCACCCCCACCAGCTCAGTCGAGCGAGCATTGAACATGGATTGCGTCCCATGGCATCAATTGAACAACTGATCGATTACCGGATAGTGCACCTGAACTCATGGGAGAGGCCTTGAACACATCGGGATCTTACCGTCGTCTTTCCATGCCGGAACTTAAGCAAACATCGAGAGCGACGTCTTTCTTTCCGAAGGGACTGGAGCGTAGGAGCGACGTGGATTTTCCCCGGCCTCGGGTAAAGGGAATGGATGGCAAACAATAGGGCGCACCCGTTTTGCCTTGAGCCAACATCCACGTGAGTTTCAAGGCAAGTCGTCGGAGGAGATAAGAGTCGCATGTCTTGAGCACAGAGGGAGGTCCATGCGGGGCGGAGGCCTCATTTTTTACAATCTGGGAGAATTATGAATTTATTACGCGGCTATTTGGCCCATGATTAGCTGGAATTGTTACGAGCCGACGCGAATCACGCTTTCTTGAAGGTTTAGAGTGACACGATTACGTGTATCCACAGCAACTTCACATTCATTGTCAGCCAACTCCACGACGGTAACACTCCATCATCACTAGGAATAGCACGGGCGGACTCAATTTTATACACGGGAATATCAATGAAGGAATATATGAACCCATCAATGGAAGTCTTGAATAACTCTTTCAGGCTCTTTTTCATCTGTGGCATTGAAAGTGAGTGCAAATGCTAAATAAATAATCGATTTCAGAATCGCATGGCAAAAGGGTTCATTTTTCACAAGAATAAAACTTTTTACAAAGAGGATTACTTTTCTTACTGTACTTGATCAGTTGAGGAAAGAATGAAAATAAGGGAGCGAGATGTAAAGAGAGAGAGGAAGAATCATGTAAATCATGCTCCGATCATACGAAGGTAATTAACCCACTTTAATTCCGTAATGGAGAGAAATAATCACAGGTGGAGGAACTTAGCTTGCTTTCTTCAAAATGTTGAACTCATATTTTTTGAAAAATCATTTGGAATGTGCCTAGACTATGCCAGAATGAACTGAATGCAGATGATTAAGATAATCATTAGCACATCATTCATTTTCCATTGATAGCGAGCGTATAATTCGATAAAGTGGAAAACCAATAATAAAATGGCCAATCATGAGCGCATTTCTGAGTACGAGTAAGAAGTCCTACTCTACCAATTTACTTTGCTTCCCACAAGCAAAGAATCCGTTGTCAAGATAGGTGGATCTAAATGAATAACTGGAAATGAAAATAAAAATTCATGCGCATTCAAAATGCGCAAAAATAATATTCAGACACGATTTCCCAATGATGAAAAAGATGAAAAGCGACGGAACATGACAGACAAGCGTTCAATATGGATGCCAAGTCCAATTCCCATTCTACAATCCATATATTCTTTCTCGAGGGCCCGAAGCCTCTCAGCCCCTCACAGCGAAAGAGGTTGCGACCTCTTATAGACGATCTACGCATCAAAAACTCCGACCGAACGCCATAAAGGACACGTGCGTTCCAACGAAGAGGTCTGTTGTTCGCCTAGGAAAAATTCTTCTGTTCAGTCGCCCGTTCTCTCTCATCCCAGGGAACAAACATTTGAACAACGATTTGTCTCCATTTCGTCGACCCCCAAACACGGGCTTGTCGGAGAATGAAATAGGAGGCTGGGACGCGACCCGAACGCACGCGCCTATATCACTCGCAGCATCATCACCCCTCCGCCCTCCACCCATACCCTTGACCCAAGTGGCATCAGCTCGGAAAATGGGACGATGACGACGCACAGGGGACCCTGGAGGAGTGCGCGCACACGCCGCGGGACCGATCGGCGCGCAATCGAGGGAGTGTGACACGCGCCCGCGGGCAAAGAAGCCTCATGCCAGGTAAGGAGACCGAGAAAGGAGCTAGGCGAGCCGCAAGGGCGTGACGATGTAAACATTTTTGTCGAGGAAGGAACGAAAATAAAAAAATATGGTACATTAAGCATGCGAAATGTTTTCCTTATCTACATCTCCGTGAGGCAGGTTGGTGAGTGAAGGGAGGCAAGGATATTTTATGGAGGAGAATGACGGAGAGAATATGACTGAATAAGAATGAGATAGGGAGAGGTTGACAATGAGTGGCAGAGAAGGCAAAAGGTATGAGAAAATTATAAAAAGAAGAGAGTAGTAGACATATTGAAGGAGAGTAAGAGGCAAAGAATATGTTATAGATGAAAATAAAAAGATGAAACCGACCGAAATGAAGAGACAATGAGATGATCAGTAAAATACTCTCTATTCTTTCCATTTTTCAAGATTTGGCTGCGTCGTTGTTTTTCCGACAACGTAACTCCTCCTATCCTGGATGCGTCTTCAGGTCGAAGAAGACCTTAAGACGCCTCCAGGATGGGAGGAGTAACGTTGTCGGAAATACAAAGGCGCGCCGAATCCCGAAAAATGGAAAGAATGCCTGCTCGCAGCGGAACCTGAAACAGAAATACTCTGTATGTTTTAATTATACTTTCGAGTGTCTCGATATTAAAAAGCCTTAATGTTGCTTGAAGAATACAAACAGAAAATTTAATTTCCTGACTCAACGAGGAGTTAAACTATCTTTAAAATCATTGTATTTTATCATCACTTAGAGAACTGGAAGTTTACTTCGTCCTGAATTAACGAAGAGATTCAGTGAGCATAGCTTTTGGTGAATAATGAAAAAAAAAGTTTGATTTATTCCACCAAATAATTTTCAGGTACTACTAGTTTCGAAGCAAAGGCGTCATGTTCAGGTACCTATCAACAGAAAGTGAGAGTATATACATATTTATAATTTCCCATGAAGCAGTCGCGAAAATTTTCACACCATCAATTGGATTAGTTTGCCAATTTTATATGCGATGATTTACTCAAAATCACCGTCACTCCGTAAATTTTACTTCTCCCACGGAGGTCGCGAGAGCCCTTGCAACCCTTTTCGCACGTACCCCATTTCCACACAAGTCTCCTGCGTACAACGTTGACGCAGACTTTCGTTATAACCCTCCCACTCCCTAGGTTCTTATCTCAACCTGCTTGCTCCGATCCTTTTGGCGTCGAGCCAGCCGAAATGTTTCACGAGGGAGGAAGAGATGGCGCCGGGGATGCGTGAGAACGACATGTAGACTGGCTATGGGAGAAGATACGGCGAAAATAAAATAAAACCGAAGAAAAAATGGGACGAGCGGAAGAATTTAGGGATATAATATGAGAGGAAAAGGGAGAAAACTTGGGATGTCAAGGGTTGGATCCGGAGGAGAGAGAAAGAGAAAGGAGTAGAATGAAAGATATTTTTTTGTCCCTTCCTTATACTTTAGAAAGAGAAGAAACTGGAGGTGTATCAAGGAAAGGACCGAAAGCATACTCTGACACAAAAATAAGAAGGGATGGAGAGGGAGTTGTTGCGGTGGCTGGTGTAGTGGCTTTCCATTTCCAACAATTCCTCATTGTCAATGTTCTTAATTTTTATATTCCGTTGGCTGCATAAATAATATTGTTTTACCAAGTCTAAAGAAGTTTACTCTTCAATTCTATCAAAAAGAGACCTCATAGCGATTACTAGCGATATTCCCGATGGCGTCCTTCCCGGGTGCTTTTCACCTAAGCAGAAACAATGGTAAGCTGGAATAACGTTAAATGTTCAAACTTATGGCTCGAATACAGGAGTAAACTTAGATTTCCTTCTCCACTAAGATAAAACGAAATCACTTAAAGTGAAGTCATCCGTTCGTCGAATGCGAAGGACTGTGGACGGCTCCAATCCACAGCAAATTAACGTCGAAGCTACGCAGCGAGTTTGACAATTTCCTATCTCCGATCCCTTTCATTGTCTTCCAGTACTATTTTAACTATCATGCATGGTCGAGGGAATGACCTCAGCCTCCAATGTCCTCAAAAAACTAGCAAAGGAAATAATCATAAGGGATAAGGAATAGAGAGTTTGGATATTTCGGGGATGCGATCGGCAATTGAAATCATGTGCGATATTGAGAACCAATGGTAGGTCGGTAGATGAAGTACAACCTGGATAAGGAAGAAATGGTTAAGAGAAACCCGGCATCGGCATAAGTCTGCTCTTGACGAAAGGCGCCGCCCTTAAACGTCCCATTCGAAGGCAGGAGTACTGCAGGCAAAGTACTCTTTACACAGGACTGAGGTGAAGATCGGAGTTTCGTTGAAAAATTAAATCCGAATAGAACCTGGACCAGTACGTAGGCTTCACATCCACCCGATACTCATGTATGGAAGGGAAAAGAGACCAAGGTGTGGAGAAGATTTAGACAGGAGAGTGAGAAATAGTAAAAGAGAGAAGATAGCTGGAGATGAACGTGGAAGAGGAGAGGAAATGTATGTACTGCCGTACCTACCCTCTATCTCCCGAAGAGAAAGAACTAGTGGCGAGGGAGTGGTGAGCGAAATACACTCCATCACTGAAATAAGAAAGGGTGGGATAGGAAGAGGTTAACAGGTTAAGGCCGGAACATGTTCTCAGGAGGCAGAATATGGGAGGAAAGGGTGCTTTTTGTGGAAGTCGTGCCGGCAAAACCGTTTGGCTGGATTCCATCGAATTTGTACCGCCTGCCTCTTGCGACCTTCCTTCCTTCTTCCCACGATTCTGACTCACTCGCATCTCCCTTCCACCCTTCTCCCCCTCGCACACCCTCGTCCCCCTTCCCCTTTTCCTCTTTACAAAACCGCCGCCGCCGTGCCGAGGATTCCGACTCATCCACCCGCGGAAAATTTTCACGTTCTACGCGATTCCCCATCGACGTGTGTCGCCCGTAGATGTCGCTTTCTTGTGCCCTGCCGCCCCCGCGCCGAGGATATCGAGGAAAAGACGAGAATTTTGAAGATCTGCGACGAGAATGCAAAAGGGGAACTGGAATCGCCTCGTGAATCTCTGAAAAATAAAAGGGGTGGGGGCCGTTGTGGAGACAATGGCCCGGGAATAGATTAAAACATTTATCGCAATAACATCTAACGCGCGATTTTACTCGCGTCCCGAAGTGAATGTAGGGGATTGGGTTGGTGTGGTGGCTAGAGCACTGGCTAACCATACGGGCGTCCAGGGTTCAAATCCCTGCAGATGAGGATGTTTTTTCAGAGGAAATCCGATCCCTACTTGAGTGTCTTGTGGAGGGCACTTCAAGTACAGTACTCCGTCGGTCGGATGAGACGTTAAGCCGTTGTCCCCATGGCGCCTTTTGTTCAGAACAGGCTAATGCCGACGCCAGCTTTCTATCCACCCTTCCATCCTTACCTACCTACTATGTCGCAAATGACCTTTGCTGTCGGTCGCCTACCCAAATATCCATCCAATCCGAAGTGATTGTTTCTGCTTTTGTGTTTCATCGGTAAATTAAACAATAATAATTAATTGATAGGGGATGACTGATCCAACCACAATAATGAGGATTTGTTTTGCACTTGGTGAAGTTCAAGATAATCAGGAGGAAACACCGAATATGAACCACGCCCCTTTTCCGTGAAATCACGCGGCGCATTTACAAAAGATGAGGCAATGTTTTTTTCTCTTGTCACATCTTGAGCCAAACTCGATATGTTATCACAGTGACGCGCTCGTGGGTTTGAAATTTAGAAAGATGTGGCAGCGTCTAGAGCCTGCAGTGCAACATTGAATACTGATACTGAGCTATAGTTTCTCACATGTGTAGATTGAGTTGTCTCGCTTACCGCATTATGTAGCCGCATACAGTGAAAGCAATCAGGACATGAGAAAATTGCCCCCGTCGTAGTCTATGAAAATAAATAGTGGCCTAACTCGCAATTTTGAACGTCAACTCTGGCGCAGTAGATTGTGTAAAGTGGCAGTCGCCACCTGATATTCGTTGATTAATGTTGATTCGAGTAGGGCCCCCACAGGTCCTAACGGGTCGGTGTTCCAGAGTGACACAGAGAATATCATTTTGAACCCACACTACATTTCTAGGTTCAACAGAAGCAATAAAATAATGAGCGCACCAAACAGATGGGTACACATATTCTTTTTTTCCACGCACAATAAGTGCCCGATGTAAAAACTGAGCTCATTTCAAAGCACAGCCATAATACACTTCACCATTCCACCTCTCAAAACCCTATCCTTTACATCTTTACACGGCTGGTGTCCTATGACGCCCTCCCGCACGCCCATGTGGTAGCTCACTGGGTAGTATATGGATGGAGAAGTTAATCTACATCAAAGAAATATCACCAAATTAGAAGTTCCGAGGCCCAATGCAAAAATTCATATCTCTATATTGACCTAAATCATTTATTAACTTGCCTAGAGAGATACCTTCTGTACAAAGTGAAGCCAAATTTCTTAGCCGTCTAGCAAATGGTTATTTACGGAAATAGATGTAGACAATATTCTTTAAAGTACCTACCACCATAACATGTCATTGATATCACAATGTTATAATTATTCATTAATACCTCATTTGTTAATTGCTTTGCATTGTTCTGCTATTAAATTCATAGAGTTTATGTATTTTAATTTATGCTATATTGAGCACACTTTTGTGTAAATTACATTTCCTATAAATATATTTATATGTTATCATTTAACTGTTGCAAGATGGAGTGGTAGGCGTTGCCAATCTCAGAGAGAAACAGTCTTTTGTTTCATGGAAAAAGTCTGCTATTCTTCAATGGAAGCCAGAAATTATTAAGGGTGCGGGGTCTTCTGTGTCCTCATCGCGGATGCACCCAGGGTAAAACAGGCATCCACAGGTGACAGACGGCAACGCGGCGGTGCAAAGTGAAATCGCCTACGCGAGAACTAACTTCGAGCAAGCAGCGGATCGGAGGCACAATCGAAGTCGATGGTGGAGGCGGCGATTGTCGGTGTCCGCAAATAGCGAAGGAGTGAGAGAAAGAGCCCTGACCTTAGTCCTTCGCCATTACGACGCTCGAAGTGCAAACACGAGCAGTCTCTTGTTTCCTTAAAAGGTCACTCAATCCTGATATTATACGAGGCCATTCGCGGAGGTAATTTTCGCAGGTGAATCAGCAAATGTTTCCCTCCCCCCCCCCCCCCAACACACACATTCGATTGGAAGATGTGACCCTGGTGCCAAATCAGCACGAATAAAACGCATGACGAGATCACGTGTACGAGAGGGGGTTTGTTGGATGGCTTGTGGGTGGAAAAACGTTATTGGGATTTAAACGCGCTGGTAAATATATTTGACTACCAAGGTCAAATCGATAAGAGGCAGAACATATAACGACTAAGTACCGTTAGGAAATGGGGAAATTATATTTCTCATGAGAGTAATTTCAGGTTTTTGCTTTCTAAAGGTCATAAGAAAGCCATCTCGATGTTTTCCAAAGTTTTAAAACATTAAAATCACAAGAAAATTATTGCGTTTAAATAAATTCAAAATGATTCGTTTTTATTTATGCTGAATCGATAAAAATCACAATATTACCTATCATTATGAAATTATTGATGCCAATAACTCCTATAATTTGGAAAGGAAATTGTATTTCGAAATGCAGCTGAGAACGTCTTACATTATTAAGATTGCCCAATCTTGCGTAGAGCTAAAATACTCAGACTTTGAACGTCAAAACCCGGGTTTTTCTAATTTAATTCATTTGGGATGTTGAAATTACTATTTTTCATTATAATGTTAACACATTTCATAAAATCACACCTGAAACCACCAATCACGACTAAAATACATTTAAATAGCCGGCCCAAATTTCTACTTGTGTGAGTGATACAAAATTAAATGAATTGCTAGTGAATAAATTCACGTACCAAAATGAGAAAACAGTTGAGCAGCTGACACAGGGCGCAGAACCTATTTTTATTCTAAATTTAGACCAAACGAGGCAAAATTGTTACCCGAGGTAGCAATCTTGTTGAAGAGTCAGCTCATCAAGTAATGGGTTTGCACCCCACCTGACATAATTTCTGATGGTGTTATGTTTTGGATTGAATGGTGCGATGTCGTCTATTATCCGTAATATACGACGCATTACTCGAGTTTGTGCTGTTCAATCTCGAAACGAGAATGCCGAATTACACAAAAAATTATATTTTCTTCTACATATGACGATGCTCATCAAAAACTTATTGTCTCTAAACCTATTGTCTCTTCCGATGCACTTTCTCTTAATTTTATATGAAAAAAGCCTCGGTTTTCAGTACATGAAACCTATTCGCCCATAATTGAACGCTTGGTATTCCATTACTTTTCATCCAACGGCCTTTTAATTTTGAAGTGAGAAGTTTATTTTTTACATCTGCCTGAAAATGATTAATTTTTATCACGAGAATTTAAAAGTTCCTGTAAATGCTCGATACTAAGCCAGCTTCAAAGCATCTGACTGCTACATTGTTTTATTATTTTGATCGTGGTGGGAGTCGAAACGCCCAAACACCAATTTCTCCCCTCACAGCTTTAGCTTTTCTTAAAAGGATATTAAAATGGTGTAAGTAAAGCTGTCCATAGTTATGTGTGCCGGCACAGCTTGAAACCATTCTGAGACAGATGATCTTAGCAGACGGGCCGACACGGGACGTTTCCATAGCAACTGTGGACCCCAAACACCCGCGCGCGGTCAATCACTCGGCGACTCCCTGATTGGCGAAGGTGAGGCGTGGAGGCCAACCCTTCCAAGACGACGACCGGCCTCGTGTTGAGTCTTAACTTCTGCTTCTCGAAGGGGATGGATTTCTACTCCCTTTCTCTCTCTCTCTCTCTCGCTTTTGAGTCTCCACTCCGAACGCGCCAAAAATAAGAGACTGACGGGTGGAGGTGAACGAGAATGAGCTGAGTAAAGCAAAAAAGACAACCATGGATGGAAAAGGATAAGGCGGAACAACCTTACCAACAGCTAAGAAGGTAGGTAAAAACCAAGAGGCTGCGCACGAGGTATGGATATCGGTTTACGAATGGAGGAACAAGTCACGTCCTTTAACATCGCCTCAAAGTGGTCAAAACTTTTAACACAAAGAAAGATTTATAAAGTTACCAGCTTGACTTTTAACGGAAGGAAAACGTGGCAGTGCCTGTATTCAATAGTTGTAGACGACTCAAAAAAAGACTGAGCGGCATATTTTGAAATTTCCTGTCCATGTAAATAACATCCAAAATATGATGTTCTACACTCGAGAGCAACTGTCATGCTTATTATTTCCACGCTGATATGAATATGACTTGAAGTAAGAGAATTTCTCCACTCAGCAGGATAACAGGTGATGGGTTTTTAGAAGAAAGTTGGAGAAAAATATCTGAGATGATAGTAGAAGGGAAAAAATTTAAATTTACTTAGCATCACGTCATAATTTCAAGTTATTAAGTGGGAATGTGAAATAAGTTATCCCATAGTGTTCTGCAGGTTATCTTCACTGGTTAGCATTATTTTCACTGAACGATTCCTTTTTAACAAAATTTATGAAAAATATATCTTAGAGGATTCAAGTCACTGCTGCTGGATATTTTTGAAGGTTTCAAATTGCATTCTCTCGGTGGATTCATGGCTACAACCCAATTATGACTAAGACTATACATAGTCATAGTTTTAGTTCTCTGATCTTATAGATTCTGGAATATCTCGCGGGAAAATAGATAATTTGTGGTTGTCTCAACATGTCTACCAAGTAATTTGAGTGACTTTAGTCAAATCGCATGCTCATCAAAAAGGTAGCGCAATAACAGAAAAAAATATGAATGCCCAGGACTCTTCTCGCTTACTCTTAAATCCGATGGAGAAACATCGTCAAAAAATCCTCCATTCCTCCGAAAAGTAAGCGGAGCGTTCGAAACGGTCATAAAAAAATTTCCACTCATTGCTATTGCGAATGATGAGATACACATTCGATCAAATAGATATACCACAAAGAGAGCGGAATTCGCTATAAAAATCTTTGTATACGTAGAACAGGGTAACACGCCTGACCGGATGGATCCGTGTTCTAATCCCGGTCAATTCCAATGATTTTTGTCAAGATTAATATCACCCTCTCTAGTGTAGGTCGTAAAGAAGGCAAGAACGGGTGCTTAAAAGTACCTTAGGAGGCTTTACACATACAATTTCTCCAGCTAATGATGCCTTAAAAAGAGAGAAAAAAGGAATATGAGGAGGAAAAACGCTGCGAAGAAGATTCGTGAGCGGATGAGGAGGGGCGAGCGAGGGGAAGCGAACACAGAGCCTGCGCAGACGAAAACTCTCGAGAGCAATATATTAAAATCAAACCCTACTCTCCTCACGCCGCTCGGGCCGTCCAGCACTCAAATAGCGCGCACTCTCCCTTTCCTCCTCCCTCGAGGTCGGCTTCCGGTGCAGTGGGGCGCGGTTGACGGGCGGCGGGAGGGCGAGAGAGGGAGGAGGGGGGATGTAAGGAGTGTGTGGGGTGGAGATGGTGGGGGAAGGGGGAGGGAAGAGGAGGGGATGGGAAGATGAGGGGAAGGGGTGGAGAGATGTATTGCGCGTGGGGCGGTGCCCGTGTTTTCGAAGGGGGGGGGGGACTGCTGTGGAACATTCGTCAGGGTGCGGCGCCTTAAATAAAAGGATTGTGAGAGGAGGGGGAAATAATATATATTTCCTCTTCCTTTCTTCTTCGATTCCCTTTCTTTCTCTCCCCTCTCTTTTCCCCAAGGGTGTGGCATCCTGCGACAGGACGCAACCATTTCTACATACCTACCCGTACCCCTCTGCGCTTCTGGCGCACCAGAAGGTTTAGTCAAGCCAACAAAATATTTATTCTCCCTCCTTAAAACAAAATAACAAGTGACGAAAACAAAAATGACTCTAGGATTATCAGCTTTACAGCCTGAGCCGAGTTAAAACTCGAACAATTACCTGAATTTATACCTATCTGAATATGACATGAAATAATAACGCAATATGTATTTCCTCAAAAATGTAACAAGGCAGAATTAGTTTCAACGCATTGGCATCATCATCAAGTCGAAATTTTGAAGGAAAGATAGTGTTTTTATTTCAGCTATGATTAATTTCCAGTTTTAATCCGTCGAGTTTATCCTGAAATCTTTCAATAGATTACATGAAATAACGGCTATGACTTTGGCTTTTGTCTTCGGAAATGGACTCATTCTCATAAATGGGTAAATTTAGTGTTAATAAGCATATTCCAACTTAAATGAAATTTTCGCTTTCAGCTGGAGCGATAGGGGACCTTAGGGGGGGAAGTAGTGCATTACCCTCTAATGTTAAGAATCACTCAAATCCTACATTTGCTGACGAAACAATCACAAAATTACTGAATGACTGGTAATAAGTAAACAAATATAGCTCAAACACAATTGATACTTTGCAACAAAGGATTCAATCCTTGGGGGAGGTCTCAAATAATCGCTTTTAGTACTTCAGATGAATAAAATATTCTGCAATTCTTACCATTCGTTCATAAGATTTGGACACAACCTTTTTCAATCCATCACTTGCCAACTCCCCTGCGCTGTTAGCATGGTCGGCTTACCGTTGCGAATGGCTGCCGACAGATGATGGGACTCCTTGGTGCGTTGCGACTGAATTGGGGCTAATTTTTAGCATTGAAAGGCACCTAGCAAAGGAGAGAAGGAGGACGATGGGTTGAAATTCATTTCGCGAGTCGATTGAGTTCATCCCACCGCGACTGATTATCGTTGTAAATGCGGATCTTTAAGTGATTAGAGGGAGGGCTAGGCGGGGTGATTATGGAGCATTTCCCGAAGAAAAAAATCTACGATTCCTTCCTTAGACCATTGACCCGATTGCTAATACGGTTGTGGGGGTGGATATGGGAGGGGCTCCAAATGGATGAGTATTCAAGGTCAACTACTTTCGCATAGCACCTAACATCGCATCATTATAGAAGATTAGAGTTTTGATGAAGATTTAATAAATGGCGCATTAACATGTTACGTGAAAAATTACCGGATATCGTTCATTTAATCATAACAACTTCCTTTCGAGTCCATTTTAGACAATCTCCTATGAAGAACACTGATTTATTGGACATAAATTCATACACAAGGAAATTTCATTGGCGAAAAATGCCCTGCTAAAGAATACTACCTAGGTGTTATAAAAGAAAATGGAATTACTGTCTATTAATAAATATTTCCACGACGCCCAGAAAAAACTCTACAATGCCAACTAAATCACCCATGCATGAGAAGATGATTAAAAATATCATGCTATGAATAATACACAGATTAATCACTTTAACCTGAAAGTCAAATTTGACGGATTAATAAATAAATTTATGCACAAAGTGCAGTTAAAGCAAGGACTTAGATACCTTAAACGACACGAGTGCACCTAAGTTGAGTCAGAGCTTTATCTATACGCTAAACTATACCTAAGCGACAACTAAAATAAATATTTGCATTCTCCAGCCACTTTGGATTTCAAAATTTATATATCATCCGTCATAAATAGTCAATATCTTCTGAAGTGTGCTTGGATGGGATTACTAACGATATAAACGCTAGGCGAAAAAAGGGAGTGTATCGTGGACTGGAACACGAGCCAAATCTCCTCCAACGCAGAGCTTTCTGCGGAGGGCTCTTTCTCCCTCACACGTCACGTATGGCCATTTGGCCGAGGCCCTGCCCCGGCAATCATCCCGAATCTGACAGCCCATATCCCCACTTGTTGACATAGCTCTCACCGGCCGACAAGAAAAACCTACGAACCTACGTGAAACAAGTAAGGCATGCCCGGCGATTTCGGTCGCTTCATGACTCCACTGAATGGTTTCCTCCTCCCACGCCAGTTTAATAGAGGTAGGGCGGAGGGGAATCGGCGAAGCCAGCAAAAATGATTTGAGAAGGAGAGGCAGCACAATAGACCACGTATTATGCCAGACCATGTGCAAGCCTTGAGTTAGTGCACAGTCCCTTGACCACGCACTCTTGAAAGGGAATCTCCAGCAACAATGGTGCGCGAGATCTCTTTAACTACGGCTTGACCGTCGGCTTCTTTCCGCTATGCCTCCCCAACCCCAAGAAAGTCTCTCCACGTTACCGTAGTCACCCCCTTGATGTGAGAAGGGTCGCCGTGCGAGACTACTACCATGGGAGTTGGAAGGGCAAGCGACAGCAGCCAGGGTCATGCAGAACAAACCAAACAATCCCCACACCATCGTCACAACGAAAACACTCGAGCAAGTACGGTTTCCAAGCTGGGGAAATTGACGAAAACAGGAGACTGAATGAGAAGTAACGAGACATCTTAGGACTATGGCTAACAAACGGCAAGACGCGTACTTCAAGAGGCATTTGATAGGAGGTTTCCTGGTACGCGTTTATGATGAAAATTGACGCAATAAATCTTGGGTATCAGTCAAAATATAAATTGGACATTTTTCTAATTTAAGGGGAAAATTCAGGAAGATGGGCAAGCAAGGTTTACACTAATCAAGATAGGTTATAAAATACTGACTTACTAAGTTCATAAGTAATCACCTCCGGCTTTAATTGGTGGAAGTTTTTAAAATTCATCATAAAAAACTCCTTTTGTTTTAACCCACACTATTTATTTAATAAAACCGACCCGGGTTTCGACACCACAACAGTGCCATCATCTGGGCCCAGACCCATAGGTAAGGCTCAGACTCAGATGATGGCACAGTTGATGCCAATGACCCAGATGATGGCACAGTTGTGGTGTCGAAACCCGGGTCGGTTTTATTAAATAAATAGTGTGAATTAAAACAAAAGGAGTTTTTTATGATGAATTAGTCAGTTTAATGGATATAAGGTAGAGACGCAGCGTTTTGACTGGTAAGTCCCCAAAGTGAAAATAATTTTGATGAATTAACAACTTTATTTCATAATTTAACCTACATATACGAGGTATTAAAAAAAACTCAAGGGTAGCGTTAGGTAGCGCAACATTAGGCGTGTAACAAAGATGAAACAATTATTCTTCAGCAAACACATATTTCATTTGAAATTCTGTATGCTGTACGCATTGAGAAGGATATTGCAAGTGCAATACGACTTCCAGCCATCATTCTACTCGTGCGGAATACACATTACAAGCACGTAACGCGCGAAATGGTACCTCATACCGGTAGAATTGAAGTGTAAGCCAGAGAAAATGGAATGATATAATATATACAGCCTACCGCCGACATTAGCCTGGTCTTTGGGAGTACACACATAGGAAGAGTAGAGTAGACTTAGGAGAAGAGGAGAGTATATATGAAGAGTTACCAGGAGGTAATAGAACTAGCATTTGATAGGGAAGGATGGAGGGCTGCAGTCAACCAATCTTTGGATTGAACGACCAATGATGATGTGGGAACCAACCAGCGTACAGAGTACCGTGCATAAGTACCTACTCTCCCCATGCCACCAATGTGAAGATCGCATTACATATCATTCAAATTTTCAACTATTACCGGGATTCGAACCGGAATCCTCGGTGCGGGCTGCCATTTCTCTGCTCACCACGCCAATCAGGCCGCTGCGAACGATGGAGGGCGATTCCTCCCCAGCAACGCACAGCTCTGAGGACTCCCACCCCTCATTCCTCGCCATCCTTTCAGAACCACCCCCACATAACACGACCCTCTGTTTGGACAGCTGCTCCGCAGACGGGCTCAGTTGCCCGAATGGCCCGAGTAACGAGCTCCTTGTTTCTTCCAAAAACTCCGTCCCCACTGCGAACCCACGTCATTTTCTCAGTTTGCCTCCACAGAACTCGCCCTCCTCCGGCTCCCTCCATTCATCCACACCCCCGCAGTCAACGTCTTCGGATCCCCTTTCGTCTTTCGTCCCCTCCCCCTCCTCCTACACCTTTGAATTTCTTAATCACCTTTTCCTGCAGCCCGAGAATGATGATGAATAGACTGTCTACTGCTCTCAATCGATCCCCCGGGAAGGGGGATCACTTGTTCGCGCACACATTGACGGCAAAATCCCGAGATTGATGCGTGCTTATAATCACCGATGATGAGATTAACCAAAAAAGCACCGCATTCAAGAGACAACCCACAAAAGAGCGTCAAGCAACTTTCACGTCATGAACAAAAGAAAATTAAAGCCGACCGATGCATTCACATCCCGCTAACTAGCGGAGAACAATTCGCAACTCTTGACAGGAATTAATTCCTCGTATCCAATGCAGGAAGCTATTCCGAGTCATTTCCATCGGATATTTAAGCCCTTTATCATCTTTAGATCAACTTGAAATCATTACAACACGTAACATCATATTCAAGATATAAATTTTCACAAAATACGAAACTAAGTTCTTTGAACCAAAAAACGAGATTTACTGACCATATTTCACGCCATTTATGTCTAAAAGTTGAACAGCTACTCTTCACAAAAATCTGCTATCGACTCTACTGAGCGCATTACCAATAAGAAATGAGCTTTTGACCGAGAACTACTGAGTAGCGCTCATTTTCCCGGATATACCACCTACATCTATGTTTAACTCTACTATCCTCCACTAAATATTGTGACGGGGGCCGTTAGGATACCAGCCATGAAATGAGAGAGCTCAGAAATCTCAGTAAAAACGAATAGGATGAGAGGATGGGTGTTTCCTCAGATTAGCTTCTCACTATGCGATAGTTGCAACCGTGACAAAGACACATCAAAGGCTATAAGGATACTAAAACCGGTTACGACTGGAGTCGCTGTCATGCGAATGATATTGCTGTACAATCGTGACAAGACACTGAGTAACACACCCTTAGTTTTTTTATTTAAAGGTATCCACAAGAAAAATACTCCACGCCGATTTCATGTCCGCAGAGCATACGGAGACCGGCGAAAAGGACTCTCCTACTCTCTATAAAATATCCACCCGGCCGAGCACGGATTTGGCACCCGTCCCTCAATTCTCACCCCCCTCCAAACCACCTTCCCGAGCATTCTCCACGGAGTTACATCGGAAAGAGAGAGAGAGAGAGGATTGAACGACGACGAATCCCGGGAAAAGGAACTGGAGGTCAACGGAGAAAGGTCAAAAGGCAGTGCAGGAGAGAGGAAGATTGGAATCGCTGTGGGACTATACATGGCGTGGGGCTAAAATGTATGAGAGCGAAGAGGTCAAAGGGAGACTGAGAGAGGAAGAAAGGAAGGAAGAGAAAGAGAATAGGGAAAGAGGAAACGATGAAAAGAGGACGAAAGAAGGGGCAGAAGCAGGAATAAGAGGGGATGAGAAGGGTCACCTGGGAGATGGCTGAAGAGATGAGAGTCTTCAGTCGAGGGAAGGGATGACGCATTATTATTTCATAAAGGACGGAGAAAAGCTTTGAAAGAATAATAAGGAAACGATGCAGCAGGATGTAGTCGGGTAGTAGGGGTTTCGGGAAGGGCGAGGGAGGAAACACACGGAAGATTCGTAAAGGCACCCGTCGTGCATATTCTTAGCACGGGTGTTTGCATGTGCCAGAACGCAGCCGCACCAAAGGGACTCTCACCTACCCAAATTCCGGGCACTTTTGGTATTGATGCACGTCCAATGGTCGGTAGGTCAAAGAGGACGCTCTTAAGTGAGGTAATCCAACTTAACTGAATACACAATGCCGCCAAAATTTTCGGATGTTACTATACTTCAATTACGGGGCTATTATCGCTATATCAACGCTATTTCTATTTGCGACTCCGTTTTACGAATACGTGTGGTTCCTGCACGTAACGAGAGATTTATAGCCCACTTAAGGATGAAAAACCGGATTTTTTGCGAGTAAACCAAAAGTGTAGACTCTTATAGGGGCTCAATTTGGCAAACATATCATTCGGATGAACTTTTAATATCTTTGGAAGTCGGACCTGCATCTACATTTTAAATCTGTAAATTTATGTAGGCAAAAAACTTACGGCATAAATTCGACTCAGTACGAAATTTGTACGATGTAGCCATATATGTGCTAGCCCCAACACATCGATGGTAGGTGACGGCACACTTATTGGGTAGTCACAAAGAGTATCATAAAAGTTAACCTTAATGAAAGAATGACAGTTCTAAAACGATGTGTTATTTTTTTAATGCCCAAACAATGATTTCATACCTTTTTTCCGCCTACAAAGAGGTTAAATTTATTGCGGAAATTTTTATTTTTACACTTCATCCCCATACACCGCTGTAGGAATGGAGAAAATAACTAAAATAATCAACCCTCTCCAATGAACTTGGGCAAGTTAAAAATCTTACCACTCTCGCAAAGACTTGTTCGAGTGAAAGAGAGAAGAGTCTTTACCCAGAAATCAGGCCCAGGTCTCGCTGATAAGTGGAGCAGGCTCAAAAAAAAGAGGCGCATAAAGGAACACAATGGCAAATGGCTGTATTAATTGCTTCGGGGAAGGCCGAGTGGCGATCGGAGAGTGAGGCGGGGAAATCCCAGGGGGTTGGCCGATACGGCGAACTGGAGCAGGAGAGGAAATAATATATTTCCAGAGGGGCTAAAAGAGGATATGGTCTCGCATTTGGAGGAGAAATGGAGGGTATGATTAAAGGAGGCCGAAAAATCCAATTCGTATTGCCTATTAAAGATTATTAAATGAAACCGCTCTAAATTCATATTCAGGGCTATGAAAATTTTCGAGACGAGTAATGGATCACACTTTATCTAATGATGTTTTACATTAACATTGTATATGATAAAATATAGTCATCATAAAATTTTCAAGTAGCTAAACTAACAATCACATGAGTGGAACCGAGGTCTAAACTAGGAAAGAAATAAGTCGTAAAGCAAACTACTTTACTTCGGAAGACTTTAATCCAAAGCACAGCATTATCGACAGAGAATCCATATTTATGATAAGTGGATAATATCAAGAAAGTTTTCTCAAATAAAAGGAGTTGAAAGAAAATCCATTGTCTAGCAAGCTATAAGATCTTATATCAGTTGATATTCTTGGTTTATAATTAAAAAAAGGGTGGAAGTAAAGTATTTCGGTTAACAAATACCATCAAAGAATAGAGAGTTCTGATTTTCTGTGGAGATCAGCGCTGTTTCGGTTTCCGTAAGACCTTTTAAATTCCTTCATTTTCACAACTCAGAGCGGACTTGTAATCGATTCTATCCCATCTTTCACAACTAAAAGACAGGATGACTTACTTGTACGTGACACATACCAAACAAAAGAGTTCAGTTATGCGCAATTTTCTGAACGTTAATTAGCGGTACGGTAATGCACGTAAATTAAGAATTTTGATTCTTGGATTTAATCTGCAGACTAAGAGAAATACACTACCGAACTGATTGAAACGGAAATATTTCCATTCAATGTACCATTCCTGACAATAGCAAAGAAAAGACATGCTGTACGACCCTCCGTTAACATGCAGTTCCCTCTCGTCCTTTCACTCGTCCAGTGCCTTTTGAATATTCCCACTCTTTTCCATGGCTGATGTCCTAATAGCCCTGCCACTCGCCCTCATGGTTAATCGCAGGATATTATGCGAATATGGATGTATACACACTGTGCACAGCATGTAATTTTACGTGGAGGAGTCAAAGGGAATGACTCTCTCAAAAAATTTCGCCCTAATAACGTGATAGGCATCACGTTACCGGCCAGAGTGATAGGATTTTGAGTGAACCACCTCTTTATGAGCGGCCAAGAGCGAAAGGCGAGGGGACGTAAGAAGGAAGTCGGACAGCAACTTGGAGAGAGGAGAGAAGGTCAGGTGTGGATGGCTTTGGAGGCGAATATGGGAAAGAGGAGAATATATAAACTACAGGGGGTGTCGGGGGAAAAAAAGAGGGAGGGGTTGAGCAGCTGAAAGGGGGTTGGCGGATGCGACGACGTGGCAGAGGGGGGATGAATGGGAGAGTTAGGAGGGGCGAGTGGGACGATGGGGTGGTGATGGCATGGGAGGGGAGCCGTGGGTGGGTGCGGGGCTGCGTCGTCTAGGGGAGACTCTTACGAGGGTGGCGAAAGGATACAAGGGCCGGTGGGGAACTCAAAACAGCTGCAAAGGGCTCGTCCCCTTGGTCCCGCATCCACGGCGCCAAAGCGTTAATGCGCCTCGTGCCACAATTACCGTCACCGAGCAAAGAATGTATGCGATGATTTGCGCGGTCATCACGAGACAGGAGTCTCGTCTCGGAGGTCCCCTTCGGGATTTGGTGAGTAATATGCCGTTCTCAGTTGCATGAATTAAGGGAGAAGAAGAGGTAAAATGATACTGCTTCAGACGTTTCGCCATCAACGGTCATACAAATGGGCTTTCGGGCAAACAAAAGTAACAATAACCCTATGTTATGGGAACTTTTCGTCTATTTCTTCTCTATCGTGAATACGAGATGAAAAATGAGCTTACATATACCACCAAAACATTAATAGAAGCCTTTTGAGGACGCATTCGTCTACGAGGGTATACCACAATGATGGCTATTAAAAGAATAAGTAGAAGTCGACAGGTTCCGATAAGAGTCAAGATGTAGTATGAGTGTATAGCAGGCGTATAAACGTAGAATAGGTGGACGTATAATAAAAATAACGACGATAGATGCTTAGTAATAATATTTTATACTCCAAAGATTAAAAAGGGATACCAAAAAACCGATAGCAACCACTGATCCTATCCAATGAACCTCATAATTGATCTTTGATAGAAAAAAAATGATCGGATTCGAAAAAACAACAAAAAATGAGAATAATTAGCATTGATATTACCTAATATTGCAAAAGAGTTTACTCCTGTCTTCACTTAATAATTTAGACTGCTTTCGCTCCGTCGGGAACGAACGAAACTTTCCCCTTAACTGTCACCACAAGAGGTAACATGAATACGTAAATGTTCACGTCTTGCACGATTGAAAATATTTTTTTTTCCTGCGGGGGAAACTTTTCTGAACAACCGCACACGATTTCCGTGCCCGACGTTGTCGTAATATATTTGAGGTGAGGAACATTTGAAATCCCCTTTGGGGTCGTTTTCGAAAGGAAACCCTGGCGCGTGCTGCGAGCACCGGAGGACCTCATGGCATGAAATGGGGAATGAATCCTTTTGTCTCCGTGAGTCGAGTGCCCGCGGGAAAGAGGGTGAAATGGTGAGAAGGCGAGGTGGGAGTAGATTAGTGATGAGTGATAGCCTCACTGAGCCGCCGTGAAGTCACAAAGGGATACCTCGAAATACTTTCGATGCGACGCTCTCGAGGGTGGATGGGTGGTTGATTCTTTTTTTTTCCTCCATGTAACCCACCCACAAATTAGCATAGGACGGAGAGATATAATGCGTGAAGGGAGGAGAGGAGATGGAAAGAATAAAAAGAATGAATAAGGGAAAGGACTCGAGCAGGTTTATATCTCCACATTATGTATTCCACCCTCCCTCTCAATCCTCATCCTCGCCGACTTCCTCCAGAGAGAAACAAAAGAAAATCTTTCTCGGTATGCTGGAACCTTTCCCTCTCGCAGAGTTCGGGTGTATAAGTGTGCATAAAGCTCGCCACATTGGAGTGCGGGTAGACTTCATTTGTTACGAGTCATTTCCGAGGTATACCGTTGGCGCGCTTTTCTCCTTCACCGCAGTGATTTCTTCGGAATTTCCGAGGTCGGATGTGGCCAACTTTTGGTGCCCCTCTATCTATACAGACCTTCATATCAGGCGAGAATCATTATAACAAAGCTACGGCGAACTATTCAAGGTGTCCACATAAAAGGCGTATTTTTATCTTGCCGCGTAATTCTGTGAAATACTGCCCAGAAGTAATGTAATTCGCTACGAAAGAGGCAGACATGTTTGAAATTACAATCGTGCGCGTGACTGCGTTCAAAATCAGCTCTCTTTTTCGAAATGAATTTTGATTCAAAATATAGCCATCATCAGTCTAATATCCCTAATATTTCCTTGCCGCAAGCGTATCTATACCACGCCAGCTTCTTTACTTCCCATAAATTCTTCTTATCCAAGGAATATGTGTATCCGATATCCAAGGAATGTGTGTTCGTCCTCCTTGATGGACTTACCCTGCAATTATTCCCCTCAATAACGTTTCAAACAAATTCATTCAAGCCTAGGGTGAGCAAAATCAGCTGTGTTTTACTTAAGCTTACGTTTTCCTACTCGGTCGTCTCTTCTACAACTCCTAAAAATACTAATCTTTCCTGAATCAGTCTGCAAATTTCTTGTTTTAGCATTACCATCCGGTGGAAGACACTCCAGAGAGTGGAGAAAGGGAAAGAGGGAGAGAGGGGGAGAGAGAGAGCTTACATATGAAAGTCAAGATAATAAAATGTCATTAAACAAATTCGTACGGAACATTGGAAATTTAAGCTTAAACGACCACCTACGTAGAACGCAGGAGATTGGGATTTATAGAGATTTAGCTTTAATACCTGGTGTTTCCCATTCAGCACATAATTTTGAGCTATCTCTTCTTGTGTTTCTTTGTTTAATGCACCAAATGCGGTAGAAAAATTATAAATAAACATCAAAAAGTCCTCAAAACTAATTAATATTATTTCTGAGAGTTCATTTTTTAATGTTAAGGATAGAATAAACCATTTCTCGAAAATTCAAATTTTAGTCGATTAAGAGAAGAAAAGACAATCAGTCACCTGTGAAGATGTCCTACGAAGGCTACGGAGAGGAGATGTTTGAGAAAAGCTTACGAAAGTAGATTAGACAAACTTATTGAATACATCCTTAAGAAAATCAGCCTCTTGAGGACTGCAATGAAAGGTGCGAAGAATTGGAAGAACCATCGAGGAAGACCAACGGTTGGAGCATATAAAAATTGTGAAGGGTATGATATTGAGGTGCTATGAAGAGTTTTCGCAAATAAGAGAATGGAGTGGAGAGCCGAAGCAAACCAATCTTCAGACTGATGACTACTGATGAAGTCCACATATAGCCGGACAGCATAATGAGCTGCTAAAGATGACGTATCGCGGACATGCAAATCATTCATCGGCACCGCACCCCTCTCCCATCTTCCTTGATTGATCTCAACCCTCTCCTTCTAAAATTCCCCCACCTCATCCCCCGTCCCAAGCTCACGCAAATCGAACACGTGCTACTCTCGCACAATGGCTGAAGGTTGATTGTGTGCCATGGGAGCAATCATTCCTCTCATTAGAAAGGCGATGAGGAGGTAGAGATACAGAATTCCACCCTTTGCAGTTGGGCTATCAACCTCACATGAATGGAGCCCCTAAAAATTACGATGCCTTAATTAGGGGGCTTCGAGCAGAGTTAACCAACACAAGCCTGAGATTGATTTTTTCTTCGCAAAAACCAAACGACTTCTATGAATACCAATCGCTAGAGATGGGACCTGTAGATAAAAATAGGGAGTGGTTACGCAAACGACGCACTGAACGCCAAATCAACTCCGACCCTTGGGTAATTTCGTCCCGTGGACGGAAGGAAAGGAATGGTACATACCAGCCCCAATGGTGGTCCTAGAACGCGTCTGAGGTCATGAAACAACAATGGCAGATTTGTCAACAGGATTCATTTTTATTTTCAAAAGGTGATTTGTGACCAGTGGTCTCATTCAACGCAACGAGAATGAAAGATCGTCCGTGCAAGAATCACGAAGCCCATTGCAAGCGGGGAAGATTGTCTCATCACGAACCAAGATCATCAAACATCGTTGCAAATGCACTAAGGTCAGAATTTGGACAGTTGATGGATAGCGACCCTGAACTCCGCCAGACATCAAATACAACAATGCAGTGAGAAGGGCAGGATACGGCTGGATGATTTTTCAGTTTTCTCTTTTTTTCAGGAAGTAAATATGGATATTATAAATAGAAAATTTCATTCCTCAGACTCACAGCGGCCAGTGTTCCTTATTACTGACAGTTTGTTTTACGGGGGATAAGGAATTACAGACTATTACTTACGCATTGATGATAAGACCTCATTAAAAAGGAAGTTGGCATTAATGGGGTGGATAAAATCCTACCAATAATGGTTTAACTTTGCCATCATTCACTGACGTATCAAAGAATAAGAAATGAGTTTGACATAGGATGAAAAATTCCATCCATCCACATTTATACACCTTATTTTTGAACCCGAGAAATTTTTTCTAAGTTCATATTCCCATACATTCCAGACAGAGAAATCTTATTATTAAAAAAACCAAATTTTTACTTGAAAATAATCCTGGGAAGACCAATACTCAATTTATAAAATAACAAGAAATCAATTTCTATAATAGAAATTAAATAAACTAGTACATAAGGGGGTGTCAGACACCGAAAACTGTTAGAAGAATAAGCTAAAGGTATCTCCCGTAAAATAAGTTGTCTGTTTGCACACCAATTATAATAAGACAGCTTCCTTTCAGCCCAATGTTACCGAAGTCCGGAGACGCAAGGTTCGTGGACTGACGCCCGCTTTCAAGGATTTAAAAAATAAAACTAGGAATGGGAAACCCATCAGGCGAATTCCGACACGAACATTTCAGACACCCGCAGACACGGTGACACTCGGGAAAATAACTCACTTCCACCATCCCTTACTCCTTCCTCATCTTAAGGGGTTATATTTCTTTCTCTCCGTCTTCCTCAAGACCGACCACCCACCCACCCTTCTCTCTCGAACGCTCCCCAAAGGCCGACGGCGCACGTTAAATTAACGGCGCGCACGTGGATCCCAAAAGAGAGTAAGAAAAAAGTGGGGGGACGAATACATGCGAATCCTCTTTGGGAGGGATGCTTTCGCCGACACTTTTGCCGGCCGGGTTGTGGCGGGGAGGTACTTCTTTATTATTCGTGCGAAAGCGTCGCGAATGGCCGCCGGGGAACAAAGCTGCCGTTTTAGGACGGAGGAGAAATTTTGCACGCTCACACACACACTCAAGACGACTGCTGCCCAAACTCCTCCGCGTCTCTCCGCTCTCTATCTCCCGCGCCGAAGCTGCGGGAAGATTTTATCCATGGAAACCAAAAATGTTAGACGTTTTTAAATGAAACAAGGGTGGAGATTGAGGCGGGTGGCATAAACTTAGAAAACCAATACCACCGCGTTCCACTCAGAGCATGATTGAAGAAAGAGATGAAAAAGACAAAAAAAAGTTTCTAATTAAGTCATATGCAACCAAAATTTATCTGGAAGGGAGTTGTAATGATTGTTAAACATAATTTAGGATAGTAGATTGATAGAGGAGGGAAATGGTTCAATTTTGAATCTTCCTAACTTTATATTACTCCTCAACTAAGTTCCTGTGTCATATGCGTGCAAGTATTATACAAAAAATATCTTCAACAAGTTCCCTCGCCATCGCCCTCAGTAACTTAGCCAATTAAGCTATTAAGACTTACTGACTTGGCGCAATATCGACTGATTCGTTCTTCTGTGGGAATTCCGCACGTTTCATATAGTGGCTAGTGGACGGTATACTAAATATATTATGCCTAAGTTATAATTAAACGACAGCATATGAAGATTTGATTATACTCGCTCATGATAGCTTGAGAATTTGCTACACACAATGAGGGGATTGGTTCAAAACCGGGAAGCGAAGGACTCCTCAGATGGTATTCAATTCCACTTTGGACATTCTGAGCGCCCTCATTTACTTGCGGGAAAGAGAGGTCTAGGACAAACGTCACATTTTTCCCTCCATCCTTCGTTCAACTCTCTACAACAGGTATTGGCTACGCTCTTCTTCCATCATGCTAATCTCTGTACACCTCTCCGTTTTATTCCGAATACATAGAAACACACACGCACTCCACTGACGTAAACCCCATTGTGACACAATCGCACGTAGCTGGCTCCCGAGGCAACCTGCTCCTCCATAAATAAACAACACAGAGCTTTAGCCTCTACGGCGGGGATTTCAACGGAGCTCATTTCCTCACAGCGAGGTGCTGCAGACAGTCTTTTGAAAGTGTGATTCGAATGCACTGCGGACGAGAGACGCGCAACAGAGAACTGCTGCATGACTCTCAAAGTGCGCACACTTGCATTCATCGAGGAGGTAACTGGTCGAGTGAACTCACTCAACGTCGTGCCCGTGCGACGCGTGAACATTGCACGGCACTGGGAGAACACATACCCCCTTCGGGCTGAGGGGGGGAGTGGAGGAGCTCCGAGAGTCCGTTACGAGACAACTAAATGGGCCGACCAACATCTTTTTCCTCCCTCTCATTCCCGCGCGATGCAAAGAGACAACATGAAGCCGTCGACAGCCGCCGCCAGCCCCGGGGGCGTCGACAGGGCCGCGCAGTCTGAACAAGCTCGCACTCTTCCGAATACACGCGCACAAAAAGAGGATTCGGCCGCGGATATTTTTTGTATAACATGCATTTTTTTAAGTCTCCGATGATAGAAATCGGGTAGTGAGAGCGTTGATGTCATTCGCATCTCTCGATCTCTCTTGCCGTTTGTTTTCGGGGGAATTGTAAAACGTGCTTGTCACTACACTCATGAACCTATTTCACATATCATTAACTGCAAAAATATTGACTTCAATTTCAACGCCAAATGTAATCATTTTATCTTTATTTTTGATAATTTTCTAGGATTCACCTGCCATTTACCAAACTGTTCTCGCATCACCGGAGCGTGAAAAATGATTAGTTCATACTACAGATAGTAGGTTAAAATACAATCATTTACTGCGCTTATTAATATTAAAAAATACCTTAGAGGAAATAAATTACCATTCTTTTTCATCTTCATTATGCTTATAACCAATTTTCTTGATAGGGCAAAGAATACACTACAATCATTGAAGGAATAACACTTAGTAAAGCCATAGACTGATGCCCACAATTTCCCTTGCTAATTCATAGCTAGCGGGCATATTTCTTGAATAAAATTCTCACTGGTACAACCGTGTGTATAAAACTAATGAATGAACTCCCATTGGCGAGATGAGGTTGAATTTCACAATCTTCCGGCTATTGACAGAGAGTATTTCCACCAAGCGTTTCACCCGACGAATATTTTAATTTTCCATTATGATACATCATCTGATATTAGTGGAGATGGCATTGGCCATTGGCCAAGTGGAGATGACATTGGTCAAGAAAGAAACTGAGAAAACGCTTTTGAAACCATAGGGAAAATATCAGGATATAAACTCTAAGTTAATCCATATACTTAAGCGCCATCGAATTTGTTTGCTTAAAACATTGAGCCTACGGTCGAACTCGATTTTGCACCGTTTTTACTTAACGCAATCATTTATTTTATTTCTTTCCATGAATACTGAACTTCGTATCAAATTAGTGTATTAGTATAACAGTCATTTCTCCCTATGTTATTTCTAAGATTCTTGAAGTCAAGTAAAAACAGGTTTTATCATGAATGGTATTTTAAATATTAATTCTGTACAAATATTAATTGTCTCAACTATATAAACTTGCAATAGTTTTACTTATCTAGGTCAAGGGCGGGTTTCCATGGTTTGAATAAAACAATTGAGAATAGTGCTGGTGAACGTGTCCAAGCAAGTATCACAACGGGGAAAGAAATGATAATAATGTTGATTGATTCCCAATAAAACGGAAGGCAGAGTATATACAAAACGTTTAGAAAGAAAGAGTAACGTATACAGGGATCCAGTGGTGATCAGTGAACTAACGAACGAATCTTATCTCCTGGACTCACGACGAAAACGACGGGAGTTCCCTCGACCCGTCGGCAAATAAGTTGTTCGGCACGAATCGAGAGAGGGGGACTGGATGGAGCGAAAAAATGGCAAAAAGAGTGGGAAAATGTGCACGGGCGTGAGAAGGCGTGAGATGGGCGGAGAATGATTTAAATGTGGGTAGGTCGCCGAAAGAGGGTCCGGGAGGGGACCCTCAACAGAAAAAGAATAAGTCCCGAAAAGCGGCGCTCTTGGTTTTATCCCCGACCGCCGTCCCTCATCCCTTTTAAGCTCCCTCGGTGCGACCTCGACAGTGGAGACCCTCTCTGCTTGCAGCAGCTGAGAGAGCCAGACACTCTACATTTTTTTTCTCCCTTCGACACCACTTCAACGGGATTATGACACGAGTTCTTACCAAAGCTCTCGATGCATGAAGGGGGAGACATGACCCACTTCAATGGTTGCTATAAAAACTACGCTTTCTTCTATTGAGCCTTTTCTGTACCCGACAGGGGGTAGGCCTCACCATTCAGTCCGAAGGTGTGTTTAGTAAGTTTCTTTTGAAGAGCGCCAGAAATCTACGAATACGCTTAGCAGCTGAACTAAAACCTGAGGAATAGTTTGAAATTTTTTCAGTACAGGAGTTCGGGGCTAGGTTATTTTTAACAAATGAAATAACCTCATGTAAGCACCTGAGACTAAGGTTAAATTCGATTCCAAAGATACAAATGTATATTATTCAAGCTTCTCAGATGTCGCTTGAATTATGTTCAGACCATTATAAAATTTACATCACATGCAGAGCATTAGCATATTTTCTATATGCTAATTAGCATATGTTCTAAATTTTAAATTCTTACCAATCATGACTCGCAAAAATAATTTACGTTTGAAGGAATGAACGATATCGTGTTTGATTGAGATAGCCTTTGAAATGATGTTGAGCATCATTAAATTAAAAACTTTTCTTGCAGGATATAATGATGCACGTTATCAAGTTATATTAAAAATAAATCCAACCACCATGAATATCATTCAGAGCGTTCATGGAGACAATAACTCATGACATGCTCGTTGGGCCTCGAGTTTAACTGCTGCTGACTGAATATAGCTCGTATGGACACAATTAGCAGCTCGGAGGATCGAGTGTTAACGAATGGAACCCGCGAAAAGGCAAATATTCTCCCTTCATTGCCCTGACTACCAAGTTAGCGGTTTCGTGCCGCCTTAGCCACGCTCGCCACCTTATAATCTTAGTCGAGACATTTTAATTGGTCATGAATCTTGGTGCTTGGAGCAACCTAAAGACGTAACTGATGCGTTGCGAGATATTATCCCAAATCCAATTGTCTCGCCGACTTCCCATTCACTTTTCTCCAGTCACGTAGCCATGGAAAGACACAAGCAAGGACACGAGGCGGCATTAGAGCGTAACCCACGTTGGAAAAGATGCTAAGGAAGAGGACAAACCAAATCGGAGGAGGAAAAATGCTTCAGCATCTTGCGTGATTCCAATTACCACCCGCGTTATGCTGTGTTTGTCCACCGTCCAACCGGACACGTTAATGAAAGTCGGAGGAAAACGTATTAACGACTATAAGGTCACATTTTCTCCGGGCAGCTGTGTCAACACCGCGAAAGCTGGATTAGTGGTGGAAAATTAACACATTATAAGCCCCCTTCTCCTTCTAGAACACAACATTCCGCATGTCATGTCCGCGATGATGATGGCTGCCTCTTCCCAGTGCGTCAACGGATCGCTCGCTGATGTCCTGAATATCTTCCCTCACTCCCCAAGACCGCCATTACAGCTTTCTAAACTATAAAAATCGTCTATTCGGAGCAAGTTCCCAGGAAAAGTGGAATTTTTTTCCTCGAAGGAAAAAATTCTTAGAGGCCTCCTCAACCTACCTCGACTGCCTGCTGATGATTTAACTAACGGAGGAACAAATGAAACTTTTATGGCGTGCAAATCATCTCGTGAGCATTCGATTATTATTCATTCAGGGAACGGTAACATTACGCAATGAATTGAAAGAACGGTACATGTTGTGGCAGCCCAAGGCTTTCTCTCATTCTCTCTCTCTCTCGCTCTTCTCTCCTTTAACACCCACGCCTTCGTATACGTCTACGGTTGACCACAGCGTCACCCACTTTCCCCTCCCTTCTCCTCAACCACGAGCTCACAATTTCGATCATAGTTCGGGTTTCGCGTCGGTCAGCCGCGGGTTGAACAGCCTCGTCGACAAATGCTTTTTTTTTACATTGTTCGCTCACAACCGCCCGTGCAGAGCTAGTTTAGCGGCTACGACCGTTTAGATTCATGATATATCAACGCTTCGTTTTCCCCCACCTGCATGCAAACACAAAAGATATGACAATATTCAATCTTCCCCGTCAAAGAACTGCACTTTATCAATACACACACTCACCCACAAATGTTCCCCTCGGAGTAATCGCACATTTAAGTCTAAATAGCTGTTTTACACATTAAAATAGCAGTATTTTACTTTTAGATACCATAGAATAAAAGTTAAATAGGAAAGTATCTCATCCATGCATAAAGTAGCGATTTCAGTCTTATTCATAAATGCTTCACATTTTTAAGGCATCGTCTCGAGATTTTTATAAAACACTTTAATTTTTAAATTTCTCGATCAATCCTTACTGCACACGAAAACTATGAAAATACGTAAGGGAAGCAATAAAGGATTTATTTCTAATCAGTAGAGCCTCAAGGTAAATTAGAAAAAAATGATGAGTCTAACCGGACAAGGAGTCCGAGAGGAATCAATCTCATATGCCTCAAATTTTTGCGTTAGTTGATTCATGTAATCACAGTTTTATTGTGCTCGTTCTTTTATCCGCCCATTTTAGTTGGTCACCCCTCTAAGAACAAGATAGTGGTGTAATAAAATCCGTCCGTTGCCACTGAATACCAAGGGAGCGAGATTTGATGCGGAGACCAGAGTACTGGATTCTCATACGGAGGCCCCGAGTTAGAAATACGACGGGGAAGGAGATCTCTCTAGCGGGAATCCGACGGAGTTGTAAAGAGAGCACTTTAAGTATGATACTCTTTGGGATGATAAACAGTGGCCTGGCCTCATTCAAGTCTTTCGTTAAGAGCTAGCTAATTCAGACTCCAGGTCTCTCTCCATCATTCCTCCAGCTTATCAATTACCCTTCACTTTATCAATCCTTGTCTCCGCAAATGGCTTCAGTTGTCCACCACCTCCTCCAAACAACCAACCAAATGGACAGTGACAGGACAAAAGAAGTTGCGCGATTTTCAGGGCGTGGAAACTTTATGGTCAAGCGCAGGTTGAACACGGAAAGGAACTAAACACCCTTTCCCGAATGGGCGACATTCACAATTTCTACACCTAATCTTTGATTTAAGGCATCGAAGGGCTAGCGAGAGGTGTGCTCCACATCCCCTCTCCAACATGAATCAAACCAGAACTCGGGTTGATGTCTGGGACTCACGCGTGGGCAAGCAGTCCGCTGACCACGAACCCGAGAGCCGCTCGTTGGGCAACCCACAAAGACAGCTCTCGAAATAACGCGACTAAGAGTATTATGGAGCGATGAACTAGCAGGGGCATAATAATAGGCGCACGCTCAGCCCACATCATCGCGACATTGGTGGCATATCTATCTTTCGTCTCAAATGTATCGAACACCTCAGACTGTAGGTATCTGGCGGGCGACCCATATTCATGTCGCGCGTCAGCAAGGTATCCACCAAACCGACGGGAGAATTCCCCTACAATACCTGGTTTTTCCGGGCCAATTCACGAAAATACCCGAAAATTTCATGGCACTATGTGTCCCCTTTCTATCGCGAATACATCGATAGCTTAGAAATTACATAATGACGTGTTTGCTTATACAACTTCGCACTCCTTTTAGACCGCAACTATGCACTCTATTAGAAATTAGTTTATAATTCACTAACAAGACGATACATGCACTGCCATTTGAGCAGTTGAGTCAACTTACCACGGATGCGCGAAATACAATGCGCGTGTTGCAATTTGGACAAATTTGAAATGCACTCTATAAAGAAAAAATTCTCGATGACGATTAACAGCATGATTTCCACACTTTTTCCACTTTTTCTCCCGAAAGTGGAAGCCACAGCATTACCCTCGCTTTCTTCGCTTTTACCGATGTATGAAAACTATGGAGAGTAAATCAGCCATATCTAACATCTACCTTTTGCACATCCCACTATATATAAGTATCCGAATATAGATTTATTGCTGTTTCATATAGCCTGAGGCCATATTACTGATGTTATGGCAACACCATGCCAGTTCAGCTCATGCAAATGAACGCTAGAGTCCGACAATGGACTCAATTTTTAATGACATGCAACTTACGACGCGTTGTGACCCAAGAAATAAATGCAGAAACGCATTTTTCACGGCATTGTAGATTATGCAGTGTATGCTCCTTAACAGGGCTATCCAAACAACACACCAACCTTCGGATGGGATGTGAAGCTGCGGAAACCTAGGCGCCTTTCACTCAGAGTAGGCTAATGGCGACGCCAGTTTACCTTTTACCTTTCATTTCATCCCCAAAAAATATCCTGCCTGAACCGAACCACCCGCTTGTCTTTTACGGAACCGATATGACCACAGATATGGGTCGCCTGTGTAGACAACTGGTACTAATACTTTCGAAGACATGAAAATGCAATCATGAAATGACTTTTTATCTAAAATTCATTTCTGCATACAACTAGGGAAATCCTTACCTTGTCTACTTCCAAGCGTTCCTAAAGCTGAGAAACTTTTCGTTTCACAACGGGCGTCCTTGTTCGAGCAATTAATAGCTCACTTGCTCGAGTTCTAAAAATCCTCTGATTAAATCGCGACAGAAAGTCATTCGGGCTGTCCTTTCACACACATAGCGCTCCCTTTCAATGTGCTTTGAAACGCAAATTGAAGATTTCTAGCTCACCAATATTTATCTGATTTTCATGGAATGACTATTCTGTACCATTATCCTCTCGTATTCTGTGAAAATCGTTTACATAGCACGATTGAACAGGATTGAGACGACACAATGAATACTTTAATGTAGTAGAATCGGTACCAAATAATATTTATGCACACCAACAGAGAATTTATAGTTGAACCTTCACTTTGCGAGAGAGTGCTGAGGATCTTAAATATTCACAATGCTAGAGCAAGCTTTGTAGTCTTCAGAATATTTATTCTGCATTGTGGGAATATGTATATTCAATAATTGTACAATAGCCATCGTTCCAAAAAATCCTGGCCTGATTTTATCATCTTTTTGGGGAATCAAAATTAAACGGTTCGTTAAAATTAACTTGACGACATCAAGCGTCACTTCGAAGAACCTTATCTTGGTATCTATCTTGCAAAGAATACTGGGTACTTTTATTCAACGATAAAAATTATACCTGTAGAAAAGTAGTAGTCTGAGTAGTCTGAGTTTTCTCTGCAAAGTTGATATTAATTCGTTAAAAACAAAAATATTACAGCTTTGAAGTTCCCACACAGAAATATGTCAGTGCCACACTTTTAACGATGTCGAATAGGGAACCACAACTTTCCCGCAGTAAGGCTTCGCTACTTGAGTCCCTGATCAGACGTTTCCGATTCACAGAAAAATTTGCCGCACTTTTGCACAGGCGGAGGAGGGGGCCTCCTCCGGGTTCCAAAGTAAGCCCTCGCCCAGAGACCTTCCCTCCGCTGCCGATCACACTACTCCCACGGGACGCGAAAAAGGAAGAGGGAGGACAGACAAGGGCAAGCGAAGGGGAGACGTCGTGGTATGTGCCGAGGAAGAGAGGAGGAAGAGAAGGATAGAGAGGGAGAGGAAAGCTCTTGCTCAGAACTAACCCACGGAGGAAAACGAGGGAAAGATAGACTCTCAGAGGAGTGATAGGTAGGGACAAGGGAAAAGAGACGAACCAGGGCCTCCTTAAAGAGGGATGGGAGGGCACAGGAGGAGATGAGGATCGCCAGGGTTTGTAAGAAGGGTGAATGGGCTGTGAATGGACCAGCATTCACGTCCCTCCTCTTCGGCGAGTAAGACGAGACCCTTCACCGTTTCCTCCCGGCCGACAAAGAAGAGAGGATCTCCTCTTCATTTCGTACTCAGAAGAGGAGTTGCCCATCCTTCATGCGTTCCCTACACAAGTCTCCCTTCCTCTTTATCTCACTCAAATATCGCTCCCTATGGGAATCGAGACCGCAAGAGACGCGCACGGCAATACTAACTCCATCCGCTCTTACTCACCAAGCATGACGCAATTGGGTGCCCTCCCACATGTTAAAGCCGTGTACAAATTGTTGAACATTGTAATTCGGCAACGATCTTATTTCACGGTTACACAATGTTTCATAAAATCAAGGAAATCAAAGAAACCTGAGCTCTACGGCCTCGTAATGTAACAAAATTAGGTAAAAAAATTTCTTCAATGGCCGTAATTATCGAAGTCACACGTCAAACGAAAGAAAAATATTCACTGTGTTAGTTGAACGGAAACGTCAGTGACCAACCACCAGCCTCTCAACTAAAAGACCCTTCTGTGGTGGTTTACAGGGATGTTAATTCCTTGTCAGTGACCACTCACAGACACACACAATCAACCCAAAATGGGATCCTTCCCAGGGCTAAAGAGGACCCCGTTTAGGATGCCTGGGTTATAGCCGGCAGACAAATTATCTGTGAATGTTTACAGGAATACAAATTCCACGCCAGGGGCAAACAGAGTAACCACACTCTCAAGCATTTACACTTTTGCTACCTATTTTTGTTGCGATGCATCGTGTTTCATCACAAAAATCGCATTGAGGCATTATATCGTTCATTCCATTGTATCGCATAGTACCCTTAAGATATTAAATGGCATTGCCGTATGCCTATACACTATCGATATCTCAAATCAGGGTCAATATCACTATATTATACAGCCCTAACCATAATTCCACGATTCCAAGAGAGATTTAGAGGCGACTGAGTGGCTGCTCGCCATCTGGAATCGCTTCAGAGGAAAGCTAAACGGTAGCATAGTTATTTTCTCCAAGATCATCGGCAGGTATATCCTTTAGATCCTCATCGGACTGATTCATTTAGGCAAATATCCTTTTCACGCATCAAGACGAGCCGCAAAACGCATTGAGCGGAACGTTGTCACGATTTTTCTTCTCTAGAGTTGCCTAGTTGGGTGTCCGCTTGACGCGAGTCGTTAGGATCATAAAAAATTAGTAATCGTAGACATCAAACATTTAATGAGTCTAACTTTCTATTCACATTAAATGAGCACGCTAATTTTCTAATCAGGTGGTTGAGCCGAAGCTTTCTTTTCGTATTTTTATTTCTTCAGACTAATTAACTAACTAACCTATCCTGGCTGAAAGGTAGACATAACTTTTTCGTCGATAACAGGTAATCTAATTCGTCATGTAAATATAATATGGATGATCATACCCATGGATACGAAATTTGTCTGATTATTGCCTTGACTATACATCAGCTCATCAATCAGATGATGATGATACATCAGCTATAATCTCTTCATCTCTGTCAAAATCTATCTTTTGAAATGAACGTAGATAAGTTTTTAGTGGAACAAAAGGTGTATAAAGGCTGGCCGAAGTTTTATAATGGTGAATGCACAACCAGCCAAGTGGCCTGGTGTCTCATCGAGGAATGAAAACTATAATGTATGATTCTGACTTTGATTGATAGGTTATTTTCTGCATGAAATGATCATCGAAGTCGCGGCATTACATTATTAATGCTCGGTCTGAAGAGAATGGAATCTAGATTCGCAATTTCAAGATTTAATTTGATATATAGAAAGCATAAATAGGCGAGATGTCGAAAACTTCGAGATCGCGCTACGTGAGGATTCTATCGGCGCAGTTGCAGTAGGGATTAATACCCAATAATAGAAGGTGCACTATGTTACCCACCACCGGAGGAAAAAAATAGGTCGCCAACCTACAATTCCCACTCACAACAGCTGCGTTTGTTCGTTCTTTACTGCGCATTTCCCTCGCCGAGCTCCTTTGCTGAACCGAGATAGTAAAAAAAATATTTTAAAAATACAAAGAAAGAGAGGTGTTCCTCGGAACAAACGCCATGGATTGTTTCTGCGTTCCGTTTCCTCTCGCTCTGTATTGGAGTGCCCAATGTGTGCCCAGAGGCCATCTCGTGCCTGCGATCGCCGCCGAAAGGACGGTGATCAATCACCCAGCCCTCATCTTTTTGCCTTCTCCTCCCACGCCCCTCTGACCGAAGGGGCAGATAGATGGCCAAACCCCTACCCAATCCCACTGAGCATCGTCGCCTTACCGTCCGTCCCATCGACTCGCATTCTTTCGAACCAATCTGAAGTCTGCACACCAAGTTACCTTTCTCGTTCATTTGTATTCGACCTCTTCTTTCCAGAGACCCACCAGAACTGATGCTTTCAGAGGACTCCCCGCGCAATTGAAAGACCTCCAGGAACAAAAAAACAGCTTGATTTACAGATTATCCGTTTAATTTTTTTTTGCTAACCGTCGCCGAGTGACTTTTCGGGCGAAAGATAGCGATCAGTTTTCTATTTAAGGACGAAGTTGTTCGGTCAGTTAGCCATAAAGCCACTGTTAAAAAAAACTGATCGGAAATTACAGGAGTAATGCTTCAACGATTTCTGGAATTGACTTTGACTACGCGATAGCTCTCAAGCATCATTATGTTGCAGTTTCCGTCTCTTTAGGGCAATCATGAAGTAATAGAAGCGCACGCACAAGTGTCCACAGCAATCTTAAAACAAAATAAAAACTGATGAATTTGATGGAATTTATTCATCTTCTATTCTGAATGAAAGCGAACAATAATTCTTCAATTTGAAATTTATATCATCATCAGATGATTGAAAAAAAGGTAACACGGAGATCGACCAGGAGAATGGGACTACTTCCTTTGCTGAATTACATAGTGAGAAGAAATGTCTTCAATTGACAGCTTCACTTTTAAATGCAGAACAAATATCTAGTATGATGATTTCTATCGAGTCCTTAAGGGCATACGGATAATTTCAGTTCCTTATGAGGTACCCCTTATTTGAATTCTGCTCAGCTATTAATTGCGTTTTTGAAACCTTAAGGTCAATGGTCTGAACGTGAGGTTATCGCGAGCCATAGCCAAAGGTAGTCATTGAACTACATTACTGATGCAACGCAGGTAACAAACCTTGCGGCAATGAACAGATATAGTGACTCCTTCAAGGTAAATAATAGCGCATGACTAAAGAAAATGAATTCACCGAGATGTTTGCACGTTAAGCTCTCGGGGAAGCACTCTCGTTTTTTCTTTTCAAACCCAGGCCATCAGGCCGATACGAGGAGGGAAATCTCGAAAATTGAAAGTCCTGAGTGAGTCACGGTGGAAGGGAGATAAACAGTGCACTCAACTCGGCCTGACCTGACGCATGCAATGAGGGGAGAGCTGTGTTTATGGACAGGTACCGATCCAATTTTCCACGGAAATTTCCATACCCTCTTTGCCATTACACCCAAGAAATCCAATTTTTACGGTTTCCTTTTCGATCGGCCGCTCATCCATGGAAATGAGACGGTATCCCCTTTACCCTCATTTCCATGCGCGTCTCCAACTGGCGTCGAATTATCCGTGATCTTAAAAAGGGGTGTGGTGCCTTCTCTTTCCACATCACATCTTCGATACCAGAATGACGGGGACACAATTCAAAGAGGCTTTAAAATAATTTCATTGGGGGATGGATTATAGAACAAATTTCCTAGTTGGAAATATTTCAAACCTACGCTAGAATTTTGTTTGAATATACTTTAATGCTATCAGCAAAGCAGTTCTCTTGTCGACTCCATCAACTCGTCCCAGATATTTTTTTAAGAAGTGGTTACATCAAAATTAGGTGTCAAGGGTGCGTCGACGGCTAAGGCTATTTGACACCGAAGAGTACTATTTGGAAATATTTATAAAATATTAACAATTGAAATTAAATGATAATAATGAAATATCACTGTACATGTTAACGTTTCAGGCTTAACTTTGTGGAGAGTGATACTTGAAATAAAATGTTGCTATGTTCTTTCCACACTGTTTGATCAATGCCGACCCTGATTTCGACAAAATGATGTCTTATCAAGGTAATCATTTGATCTAAATCACGATATAAACCTCGGTTGGTATTGGTAAAACAGTGTGGAAAGTACACAGCAATATTTTGTTTCATTCAAAATATTACTGCATCGTCTAGAGGCTTTCAACAACCAAATATTGCGGGAAATATGATGAGGATTATCCAAAGTACTATTCCCACGTACTTCATGATATTCAGCCTGACAGCCATACTTATAATACTCTATTTTTAAAAAGCATCAAATCAGACTCGAGGGTTAACAACATATTCGTAAGAAACAACTCAGCAACAGCTCCCAAGTCTCTTTCTCCGCATACAATGTCGAAAAAAAATAATGATTTCCTTTTACGAACTAGATAAGCGATTAACTGCGTGGAGATTAAAACCCACTGCTTTCCTTGAAAAACGCCGGAGGTCAGACTGAAGATGAGCCGTGGAAAGGCATTCAGGCTTTGATATTCTCTCACTCCGGGAAGTTTTATTGATAGGAAGGCAGCCCCGGAAAATGAGCCCGCCAACGAAACCTGTATTTATGCCATAATTGACGTCTCGTTTCCAATTTCTCATTGGAATAACAACTTATTTTTTTCCAGAGTTGTTCTCTTCCGGGAGAATTTTTCGAAAGATTACACACGCCGGGAGTGTGGGACCGGAAGATGAAGTCGGAGATCTGGTGGCAGTGATCCTCCTTTCAACGAGGCTCTTGGAAATTTTTAATCTCATGAGAGGAAATAAGTGGAGCAAGTGGTGAATGATCCAAAAATAAAAACCTTTTACAGGCCAGATAGGATAACGCAAGAGCCATTCTCAGTATCAGTGAAATGTCGCTTTCATAAAAAAAATAAAATTGTAAATAGCAACAGGCGGTAAGATCGACCCGGGTTATCCTATTTCTGAAAATACTCTTGCAAGCTGAAGTCAAAAGGTTAAATTTTATATTAGAGCTGCTTTTGAAATAATAAACGTAACTGATAGCATTTCATCAGATTCAGGCGCGATATCGTGGGATTTCGTCATATTATAACAGAAACAACAATTCCACTTTTTCACGGGATATTTTGGAGTACACGGCGTTTCAGCTCACAGAGTCATAATCAGGAACAAGACTGTGAGCTGAAACGCGTCGTACTCATTAAAATGTCCTGTGAAAATTAAAATTGTCGTTTCTGTTATAATGTAACTGATAGCAGGATTGAAACTCACAAGGGTTAAAGTAACACTGAACCGAGAGTAACCAAACTCAATTTTTTTATTTGCTCAAATAAATTACATTTTCAACAGCCAAAAGTTATTTAATATGTAAAAATGCAAAAAAATATATAAGGTTTACAGAATCAACAGCCGAACCTTGCTAAATAATTTTGAATATATTTTTTGAACTCGTGAACTTTTCCGGACGAATAAATTCATGCACTGAGCAACTTTCATAGAGTCAAAAGAGTCGGTAATATTGCGATAAATCATTTGAAACTTACATGATTCTGCCTCATTCTTGCCGGCCTGCTTGCCTTGTTTTGTACAACCGATAGCAACTTTCACGTTCATTAGGGGAAGTGTGTGCCCTTTGAACGCGCAGTCCCTTTCAGCGACGCTGGTTTCGCGGTGGTCGATTCATTGATTCCTCGCACCTTTTGCTATCGATCTAAGTTGATTGAAAACAACTTTGCTGAGGGTCCGGAGAGAGCGCTTTTTTTTTCTTCGATCGGCCATAACTACAAGGGAATACGAAGCGGTGGACGACTCTTTAACCGTCTCCCCAGCCGCCGTTATCTCCTCTCCCTTCGAGGTGTCATGGAGCCGCTCTCCCTCACACCGAGATTGATAGCGAGCATCCGAGAATAATTGACGCTGGAGTATATACGCGTGATTGAGAGCCTTCAGAGGGCGCGAAAGATCTCCCGCCATAAATCACATATAGTACATGGGGGATAAGAGACGCTCATTCATCGTCCGGCACATATTTTTTCTCTCATCTTCGATGGAACAACTTCCAACGCCTGACGTTCCTCAACTGTTTTTTTCTATCACGCTTCCGGGGGCGCGATAATAAATACGGGGTAAGTATATGAGCGGGCGGGAGCGGCGATAGTGAGAGGAGACCCTAGTCGATTAACGACCCCTCATAACTTTTCAAGAGAGAGAGAGGGAGAAGATAAACAAAAACCTATCGCCAAAGAGCCATCAGAAAGCGAAATACATTGGAAACATCAATGAGGTATAACCCGTGACGGAGCTTTTCAGTACAAAGTGAATGATAATTTGGCAAACATTACCTGGTGGACACTAACCTACAAACATTTTCCTTCTTCCCAATTACGTAGTTTTGAAGGAATTTGGTTCGGAAAGGAAAGTGAAGAGTGGACAGGATTTTTTCACAAAAGGGCATCTAAAATGAGGACTTGGTGAGATTAGCGACCGATTACTGAAGTATTATTCATCGTGGTAATAAGAAATTTATTAGGAAGCAGAGGAAGTGTAGAGAATAATCTGTCGACAAGATTGGATTTCTATTCAGCGACAGGTGCTAAAAGGGCTTATGATTTTTTCGTACCACCCGACAAAAGTGCTCTCTACATCGGGACCAACCAGGGATCGGAACTTCGCTGAAAATTGACCGTCTAATGGCCGGTTGCAAGAACTTTTTTTCATGGAATCAATATTATTGGAAAAAATATACCGGTTGCAGGAACACATCTACTAGTTACATAACTTATTTACCAAAAGTTAATGGCTTCGAATATCGGATCTAATCTTCTACCGCCGGATAAAATTTATGAAAGTTTAGCCTGTGAATACTTGCTAATGCACAAAATTATTAGTCAGTTAAAGTAAATAAAGTGGTCATTTGTCTCAAAACAACTCTTTTACCTAGTAATTAATACTCCAAGCGGTTCATCGTGTATCTGCCATCTTGGCTGCTTATGGAATTCTTAACTCCATGCCACAAGTAATGAAACTAATGAATTTATTGAATGTTTCTGCAACACTTATTGAATGGTTGCCATGAATGACGGGTCCCATAACATTATGTAATACACATGCGTCATTCCTGCAACTGGCCATAAACCTGGAGGACAACCCATAGCCCTCGGTACACATAGCATCTACTGTAAACCTCTTCACTGACCCTATTCCCGAAAAACTCTTGCGCCGAGCAGCACCACCATAGGAGTTATCATGCGGGCCACCCTGTCAAGCATTACTTTCAAAGTGAGTCAACGAGGCGGCCTGACATTTCGGTCTTGATGAAGTAACTAGCGAGGTCGGGATGAGGGCGAAGAGGAGATTGTGACGGTGAATTTAAAACGCCGGACGCAGGGAGGCGGGTCACTGAGCGAGGTCACGATATATTCCGGCCCGTATCTATTCCGAGCGCTCTTATGTTAGAGTATACGTTCCAAGAAATGAAAGAGGAAGGAGACAGAAATGGAGAGAGAGAGGGATATGTATGGGCGAGGGAGAGAGAGGAACGGAGATATGAAAACTTGCTATGAGGGATGGCCAAGACGATAAGGGTTGGCGGAGATGAAAAATCAGATCCTTAGATGGATGATTAGGGGCGGGGCTCTCTTCGTCGGCACGAAAACGCTGCGACTTGTTTTTTTATTCACGGCTCTTTACCCCCTGACTCCTCACCTACTACTCTGTTTCTCTCATCTCCCTTGAGGGCCGTTGGTCACTTTCGTTTTCTTACTCAAGGCCCCCATTGTTGGTTGGGCGTTCCGCCCATTATCCTTCGCCCGGCGCTCCCCCCTCTCAGTCAGAAAATGATTTCACTCAACACACTTCATATTTATCCGCGGCCATCACAGGTCCGGACTCAAACGATACCGAGTGATATTATCTATTTTTTCTCTAACAATAAGGAAGTTTGAGCGAAATATCATTTCACCCAGAAATCAATGAATTCGGTCTCATTTTAACGAAAAATATCTTACTCGTCCTTAGATACCAAAATATCAGCCCCTTACCGAACTACTTTACGAGATTTTTGACAAATAATACCAGCCCTTTCACATGGGAAATGGTAGGTTGGGCTCTCCAGAGAGACCTCATTTAAAAAAAATGAGGCATTTCTAACACTGAAACTTAGTTATTACCGTAACACCCCGTTAGATCACAGCATTAGAGCAATGCTGTATAATATCGTAAAAAAAGTTAACAGAGTGTAGTTTGTATGTTTTCTTTGCCATTTTTGAAAACAAATCATTTTGTCACCGCAGTAATTTCTTCAGAACCGCAAAAAACCTTCCGTTGTGAAGGAGTTTGGATCGTGCCGCCTGAAAAAATGAGTCAAATCAAAGACTGATGTGGATATTTTTATTTTCTTACCAAGAATTTCAGTCATATACAAATATATTATTGCGCCATTAAAAATGCAGTATTAAGTATATGCTTCCTAAAGATGCTAAAATTAAAAAGTTTAATTCGAATATGATCTCCATTCTGACAGGAGAACTACATATTTCGTTCATACTACCCTAAGTACAGACAGAAAGGTGGTGGAAATCGTGCCACATTTGGCATTGAACAACACGGTCTTTAGTCTCATTCCCCCTCGCTTTTCCGGATTCATTTTTTCATGAAAAGATTTCATCACTTCTTCCCGGGTTATTCGCAACAATGACGTGCATTTAAACTCATGCACTGTGGGTGGGCAAGATATATTGCCGCCTAAAAACTTGCCCTTAAAATGCAGGTTTTTTGGGGGGAAAATAAACTGATATTAAAACGCCGCTCCATTAGAAGGTGATATACAGTTCATTGAGTCAAAAAAATGAGATCCTCACAACTGCTCCTTTGAGTTACAGAATAACCTTCAATTTAGAAAAAGTTAAAGGATTACGAACAATTTTCTGAAAAGAGGTGCTTTGGGAAAACAATAAAATATGAATTTCAATCGCATTTCACTCCATCACTTCTAGTAAAGCTTCCTCATGCATTGCGGAAATAAGAAAACACTTTCCCCACGTGAGAAAGAAACGAAAATATAATTCACAGTTGAAGAATTTAATGAAAAATAATTATTATTGTGTTTTAAATAATTTTATGAAGACTAATGGCAAAATAATTTACGATTACCCACCGAAATAGAGTGAACAATTATGAAATATCTTCCTGCGGGCATAACCCGCTACGGAGATACACAAATGTGTGGAATTTTCGATCAAAATATCACACGCGAGGTCAAAATCAAGCGATCTGGGTTCGAATCCCGGTTAATCTGAACTATTTTCTGCATTTAAATCTGGTACATTCGTCTTTCTCCGGAAAGTTTAGGGCAATTATTCTCTACTGCAATACCAAGAGAAAGGACCAGCCTTTTTTGTTTGAAAGGCTACACGAAAACTGGTTATCAAACAGGAATATTAAATCCGTTGGAACACGTTACGTGGGACTGCGTAGGCACTGGAACAACACCCGCCGGCATAAAAATGTCATTACAGGTAGAGACGTGTAAGACATTACGAATCTTACTTTCACTTCCGTCAGGCACTTAATCATTCATTTCAAACTTCGGCATTATGAATTAAAAAGTTATCATGTAACATAATTCGAAGCAGGACATCTAAACATTCGACGTCCAATGTTTTAGGCTTCTCGTTTCAACGGTGCCCACCATGCTGGAAGAATATAGTGATGCTAAAACGTTTTAAAAACCGTAAGTGAAACGAATCGTAATCTCAGGCACATGAATACAAAGGGCTCAAGAGTGGAAACATTGTTTCAAATAATCATCTCATTAGAATATAGAAACCCTACCCTCTCCGAACGACTAAATTACACGTTCGAGAGGATGATTTGCCATATTTTTGAGAGATGACATATTACGCATGTATCCTTGCCAAGGGCGACTTTGAAGGTAGGGAAGGTGCTGCCTCATGGAGGCGTAGAATCACAGCCGGCTCCGGATCACAATCGAGAGAGAGACAACGGGTCGTTCTTATAGGTTGGGAGACCCGCTTTGGGGAAATGAGTTATGTGACACCGTGCCCTTGAGAAAAAATACACCCAAATGATTCTGCTTACTTAACCACATCAAAACAGAAATCTTTCCGCGCGAATTTATTATCGGGGGAACTTCTTCGTCAACATGATTTCTCACGGGTCAACGCTAACTGCTGTGCAGTATCACTTCATCACGAACTTCTCTCCCAGCTAAGGGGGAAGAGATAGGACAAAAAACAAAGGACGCTCTCCCATCCGAAGGATGTTTTGATTTGTGCCGCAAAATTTATCTGTGAATTTTTTCCTATTTAGTCTCGGAAATGAAACGGTTACGAAGTTTTTTTTATCGTGTGACGGTTTCAAGCACTTTGAATAATCTAACAAAAACCGAGTATTAGAGTTTTTTGGTATCCAAAGATTTATTTATTATGCTTATCACCACAGAAAGTCCTATAAACATAAACATTTAACGTAGATAACCAAAAGACAAAAACGAAGAAATCGACGAACGAGGGACCGATTTAACTTTTTTATTTGACGCCAATTACGGGCGTTTTGTTCGGTGGTCTAAGATTTATACAGAGCCTCACCTCTGTAAGTACTTATAACGCATTCGTAAAGCACATACTAACAAGGGAGTGCGAAGCTCATGGTATATTCAAGCTCACGGCGATGAAATGATAATTTATTTCCGATTCTAAGTAATAAATTTAGCACCATATTTCTGTTCCCCACCACCCAATTTCTTTACTTAGCAACGCCCTTTCCCCGGTGTTTCTCTGGAGGAAGCTTCAGTGCCTGGGTAGCCAATTTTGGCGATGAATGAATCAAGAGTGCAGAAATATCGCGGGCCACATTCGCTTTATTTCGGCAGTCCCTTGGCACATCTCCAAACCTCCTCGGGAACGTATTTCTTTGGTAGTCTATTGCGAGCAAGACAGGGGAGCTTGAAATTTTTGAGGCCATAAACACGACCTCCTAACGCATTCCAGATTCCTGATAGTTCACTAAGGAATTATAAGAATGCACAGGAGTTTAGATTTTGCTGAGAATATTTTATAACTATTAATTTTTATTGATTTTAATAATTAATTATTATTAATTTATACCAACAAACAATGTTGTTTAGAACTTGCACAAGTGCTGTCTTCAGCCGAAAGAAAGTTTTCCACGATTTTTTTGGAGTAAAGGATTGCGTACTTATTTTGTTATGTCTCTACATTAGGGAAATATTCGTTATAGTTCGTGCAAAAAAGGCGCTATAACCATGCATGACAAATATGCTGGCAAGTCAAATAGAAACTAAATAGCAAAAGAAGCTAGGGATTTTAAAATTAACTCGTCGCATACCAAAGGGAAAATACGCCTACCCTAAGGTACACAAATTAATTCGCAAACTCCTTTTTTATGATTCCGGAGATGAGTATTACATTTCTCTGAAAGCAGTTAGAAGAAAATCAGTCATTAATGAGGCATACATACGGTAAGAGCGTAGTAGGACAGAAAAAGCGCAGGCGAGTAAAAAATAGCGACTAGTATATGAAAAAAACATTGACCTAAAGAGAGCTCTTTGGATTTGAGGAAATAGCTCTCTGAAGTATCCCGAGAATCTCCGGCCATCTTTCATCGAGTGAATGTGTGTCTGTACGTGAGAGATAGAGAGAGAGAGAGAATGCAGCAAGAGGAAAATCACATCCGACCGCCGAGGGAGCTGCGAGAGGGAAAAGCAGGGAAGAGGGTCGGTTTTTTATTAAGGCTTTTTGTTCCCTTCCTTCCAATCCCTTTTTCCTCCAGGCCGCCACACAAACCCGCATTCCCAGCCGACAGGGTTTGGAGGGGGTCCAAAACAAAGGATCTTAGCACTTATTAACCTAGAAGAGGGATCGTCAGGGTTCCCATGAGCCTCTTCCCACTGCGTGTCGGAGAGAGACAGTCGAAAGTAGCCACCGAAAGTGTTATGAGCTACGGTATTGATTTGAAAATTAACAACAAATCATGTCACTCCAACACAAAAATCCATATATCATACACTTTACCAACCTTGGTAGTACTGTGGCATCGATTAGGTTCCTAAAGATTACGTGGCAAAGCGTGGAAAACCTAACTCGATATGTATTTGAATATTCCAAGTAATTGTTGGTACACCTTCCCACGAGAAACCATGGCTGGAACTGCTTGGCGAACTTACCTGCGAAAAAGAAACGAGCAAGATTAGTTTTTAATTTCATAAAAAAATCACGAGCAAACAACTGCTCATCGTTTTCATGGGGTTAAAACTATTGTGTGGGCTGATTGGATTAGTACGTTATCCATTTAGGAAAAAAATCAAGATTCGAAATTTAATCAAAGTACGAAGGATAATAATAATGACAATGATGTTTATTACTCTCAAACAATAAACATAAAATACAATCAAGAAGATAGGAAGCTTTAGGCAACCTAAAAGGAGAACCTGAATTGAGGTTACCATCAAATAAGTAAATAAATAAATGACTATACGTTGTTAATTGACATGAAAAAATATTCCAACATTTTAAAAATAGTTATTTAACAGAACATGTTCTCAACATTTTGATTAAATTGCCAATATCTTACATTTTTCAATAATGAGGCTAGAAGTGATGCATTTGTGCAGGTAGAAGGTAGTAAAGTGTACACTTTTGGCCCAATATTGGCTCCAAATTGGGCCTGGACAAGGATTGAAAAACTGTACGTAGATCCCACAAGCGTGGCTAGTTTATAGACACAATAATAAATATGGAATAATGACATAGTATGCGTCATTACTTATTCAAGCATCATTTAGATAGATAAAGATACTATTAGTAGGAAAGATGATGGCTTAACAGCTAGGTCATCCACATTAATCCAATTACTCTGGCAAGATCATTATTACACTTGGGATAAATGATGCTACGTTTAAAAATGGAAAGGATCCTATTCGCAAATATCAATGAAAGCCTCTTATTCATCATACAATGATGCCTGGCCTATTATCGCGTAGTGACGTCCGAGCACAGTAAGTCCAGATGAACACAGCGATATCTTCCTTAGAAGCTAAGCAAGATTGTGACCGACGGTAGTCAGACCAATTATGATCAAACGGCTGAGTCAACTAATAAGGACTGCATTCGCATCCAGAGAAAGAGAGGGGAAGAGAAGGGATTATGCGGCAAATGACATGTCCATTTGCATACAACTCGCTCCTTCTGATGAGCGCTGAGTACCAACGGGGGACGCCGCGGCAATCTCGCCGCGACTCCTCGGGAACTCCGGAGTTGTTAGGCCGGCCTGCGATTCGCTGCCGTTTAATTTCACGGGACGAGCGCGTCAATTGTTTTCAGTTGAACAGGTTGTGAGGGTGATTACGGTGAAGGGACGATGGTCGTTGATAGTCCTTAAATCGGGCCGTGAGGTCATTCATTCGAAGGGTTTCTCGCCTGGCACGCCGGGCTCAGCGACGTTCCCTCCTCTTAATGTAAGACTAACAATTTTTAAGAGGAGATTTCGAGAAAAACCTAGTTAACTCTTTGCATGCATTTAGCACATACATTTACCTCTTTATCAACTCTGCCAAACAACTCCTCTATCGCATGGCTTCACTCAGATAAATGAAAACGCACTGCTTTTCTCATTAAAAATAATTTATCCAAGTAAATTTATTCGAGCCGGTCACAACAGAGCACGAAAATGGAATGTAAAATCTAAACATGTAAATATCGGTTAAGATGTTGAGCATCTTACGGTATTTAGCTACGAGCTTCTTCATTTCGAAGTCCATATGAAATAGAGATTACGTAATTAATATCATCGTGTATTTTTCTAATGATTTCATATCCACTGCGAAAGTTGTGCACGTCCCTTCTCAGGCGGATTCATCCAAGGGCCTTAATATATTGTTAGATACGAAAATTATATTCGCCTTCATATCCACTGTGATCAGACCGCAAGCGTGACTGGTCCAAATTGGAGGTAAATTTTAGGGGAAGACGCGCCGTGGCAACATATGCATACATATTAGATTTGCTCGGCAGGCTTACGAGGCTCGGACGTTCACGCCGCATGGGGCACGCGAAGAGGGAGAGGTGGCAGGACAGAAAGAGAGGAAGGAGGAAAAGAAAAAGATGGAAGAAGAGCGACGGGAATGGAAAACTTGCGAGGTGGAGAGACGGCAAAGTGAGAGACGTACTCGAGGAACCGGTCTCATGCAAATATTTAAACGAGGAAAATGAGGCTCGAACGAGGAGATATGCAATTAGTGGACTCTTATCCCTCGCCGGGGGATTTGATTAACGCGAAGAGCGGGAGCGAGCGCCAGTTGGTCAGGATGGTAAGAAGGGCTCAAGCTCTTCTCGTTTACACCCCCACCTCCCCGCCCCCAGCAAAGATGTTTGCTCGTAGGAAATGGTTCGTCACCAATTGAAGCGGTTTGGTCAACCGCCGCACGGTAAATCCTTTAACTGTCCCACAATTATAGTTTGCAAGCACACATGGCTGACTGCGTTGGTGTTTCACTAAACGATAAACATCGACTCATCTCAAGAACCTATATTGAATACGCAGAACCCATTCAAACCCTAGCCTGGCTCAAAGAACAAATCGCGATACAAGATGTAGGCATATATTATCTTATTTTTGGAAGTAAAACCTGTACATCATCATCTTTAATGATCATTAACCCAGATCCTGAATCCTGAGATCCTGAATCTCCCTTGCTTCTAATTTCTTATCCTCCGCAACTGTCATTCTCCAGTTTTTTCTACCATTTAAGAGCACGTTCCAAATATATCTACGCTACAAAGCAGAGCAGCTTTCTTACAACTAGGCTTGTGTTAACAGCTTTTTATAGACTCCTATTATGGTAGGATTCCCTCTTTGCTTGGACTATTCCGCTCACAAAACCTTAAATTAAGTATTAATTTTTCGGCAAAATTCAAGAGAAACCAACCAATCTTTGCTAAAATAATAACGCTTGTGTTTCCTGGATCTCTTTCGGAGTCAGTGGCAAAAAATTGCTTATCGTCATCCTTATCTAGGCATCCGATCATGACAATCAGTAACAGAAAACAGCCGATTGGGATCAGAAAAATCACTCACTTATATTTAAACACTTGCGCCGGAGCAGAGCGTCTTCAAAATAGCTGAGCGGGAGAGCAAAGTAATAATATACGACCAAAAAATGGTCTTGTTTGATAGTTAATGTGAACAACTGAGTACTCTGACAACGTTGTTATGTTAGCTATGATCGCTTTCAGTTTTCTGGCGCAAAAAAAAGAAAACAGTCTAACCGTGACGAAATGAAGATGAAGACACCTGTTTTGCTACTTCCATGCACTTCAGAGCCCAAATATTTGGCAGAATCCCAGAGAGTTTGAGTCCCGAAATTTTAGTGAGAGGAAAATAATTCGTTCCTGCCAATGATGAGTAAAAAAATCGGTAATGAGGAGAAAATGCTCGACTCGCGAGAAATGCAGGCCTGTCCGTTCCCACGAACCTAAGGTATACCTACCGATGAGAGCAAAATTCACCGAACAGAGGGAAAAAATTAGCTCTGTGGGTAAAGGAGGAACTGCATGACTCACCCCGGAACATGAAAGAAAAAAAGAGGGCAAATTGAAGAAGAAAACGAGGGCGGAAAAATGAGGAGCAGCCTCGCGGGTGCGAGGACGCTTAAGTGTTTGATTTGCTGGTTCTACGACAGTGGGTTCGGTTTCACCAGGAAAACTGGTTTCGTTTACCCAAGTGCCTCAAAAAGTCATGAGAATTTTTTTTCCTGTTTTTGAGGATTGCAATTTCAGAAGCATCCTAAAAGATATCTTTGTCCTTCAATTTTTTCCTTTGAAACAATCTCATCCGTTCATATTCACTCAGCCCTTGCCTTTGGAGATGTGGAAAGTGATTTCCACTGGAGGAAAAAAATATCACTTTTCCTTTTCAAGCGTTTTCGGACACTGGTGACTGTAATGGATGGGGCATACAATGATAACACTCTCATAAAGTATACTCTGATTTTCCCATGAATAATATGCGGCATTATTTCCTTGGCGGTTAAAATAACTTCCTCTCAGGTTTTTTAATGCCGAAAGCACCGAGTATTGAAAAAGAGTTCTTGAAAACATGTTTGGTTCGAAGCCCAAATTGAATTAGTTAACAAAATTAAGGTTTCCCATTGTAAGTGCGCATTAATCAAATTAGGAGGAGATACGTTACCGGAAACTGCTTACCAACATTTTCACAAGACAAGGCCACCCTTGAGTAAATTATTAGGACAATTACGGAGTCCAACGAAAGAGGGATAAGTCACTCAAGTCCAAGGGCAGCCAGTATAAAGACCAGATTGGAACATTAAAATTGCCCTTCAATTGTGAGAAGGAAGAGGTACAAAATGGAAACACCATGAAAACTTCGAAAGATGTCGCAGCAAGGAGGTTTTAAAAAGAAACTCAATACTTACAGTCCAGCTATTATTCTTCGACAGGAAATCGCCAAATCCTCGTCCTAACGATCGGTACATTTTTTCAACAATAATTGGTTGCTAAAGCATTATAATGCAGATATCTCTTAAAATTTTGGGTAGTATTATTCTTGAAGCCATTAACTGCATTCCATATCGATAAAAGTAAAATACTCGTAACTCTGTAATAATGTCCAAACTGTTTAAATAATAACCAACCATGGTTTCGACACACTATGTCATTATCAAGGAATACTGAGTTATTTTACTTCTACCAACATGGATATAAAATAGTTCCACTTCAAGAGACGCCATGTGTTACACAAGAGTGGTTTGCCGATCGCGAAAAACAGAATTGTTCGGGTGACTGTGTGTGAATCAGACTACTTTGGGACGATTTAGAGCGGGACATTCCCTCGAGATTTCGATAGGAGTCCCTACTGACGTACGACGTTAACCGTTGCATCACAGGTCAGACCGTGACCTGTGAAGTGATTCAAGACCGAGCTGATTGAGCGCGAATGGGTCGGGCACTGTCTGAAATAACTCACCTACGTCCCCCTCCAACCCTTTGCTCTCCACTAACGTTCACCCTCTCCTTTGAAATTGCGGCGTTCAGCATCCTTCTAGCCATCTGGTCCCTTCCTCCCGACACAATGCGATTGTTACCCACTTATCAGGCGTCCGCATGTGCCGCCCGCTCGCGGAGGGCCCAGTTGGAATGAGGGGGGGTCATTCGGCAGCCCGGCGCCACTGTCGTTTTACTGTCACCAGCTATTCCTCTCCGAACCCTTTTCATTCCTTCCGTATCTCGATTTAGGAACTCACCGGCCCTTTGCCTTTCTCTTCAGCGGAATGCGCAAGCCGCCTGAAAGACAATGATTTACAACAAGCGTCCGACAAACTGAAAGAGAGTAGGTATGAAAATGAACAACTCCAAACCCGAAAGTTGGAAAAAGTTCGGCTCATTGATATTCAATAAATATTGATTGTGAGAAGAAAATATCTCTGCATCACCATTGGTCGTTCAATCCTAAGATTGGTTGACTGCAGCCTACCACCCTTCCCCATCTAATGCTAGCTCCCTTACCTCCTGGTATCTCTTCCTGTGAACTTTCCCCTCTATTTGGTCCATGAACTTATTTCTGGGTCTTCCTCTGGGGACTTTTCCCTATATTTTATCTTCATTTATGTTTTTCACAATACCATTGTGTCTCAGGGTATTTCTAACCTATCTGGTTCTTCTCTTTTTTATGGTGCTCCATATGGTTCTTTCCTTTTTTACTCTTATGTACACTTAATTATTTCTTATTTTGCCTGTCCATTTTATCTTTAGAATCCACCTTCAGCACCAGGTTTTGAAGGCTTCTATTCTTTTCTGGTCAGTTATTCCAATGGTCCATACTTCCGATCTATAGGGTACAATGCCACACAAATGTTTTCACACAGTTTCCTGGTTTGTAGTCTTATCTTCTTTGAGCAGTTGTCTTTTTCCCATTAACGCCTTCTTAGCTTGGGTTATTCTCCGCTTGATGTCCACTGTACTTATTCCGTTCCACGTGATGGTACTTCCGAGATATGTGAAGGAATCCAATTGTTCTAATCTTTTCACAATTTGCTTATTTTTCAAGGATAGATAGCAAATCGATGAAGACCATAACACAGACCAGCTTTCCTTTTTTCCGTTAATTTTCATCTCAATCCTTTTTCCACGCAGGTTAGGTAATCAGTCGTGCTCGCCATGAAATCATCTCCCGAAATAATCAGGAGATGAATATCTTAAACATCCCTGACCGGATTTACATTTAATCTCAATCCAGACTTAGGTCCAACCGAGGTCGAAAGGTTTTCCAGCAAACATTCACCACAATTACCATCGTATTAAAAAGCAACTCTTTCGGATTACGTAATCTAATGCAAAGGCTCATGTCATGCGTCCGAAAAAGCAGGTGCGAAGGATATAAAATAATTAAAATGATTTCAAATTGATTGCCCAGATAAAAGAGGTAATTTTCAATCAAGTAGAATCCAGTCATTATAGTAATCTTACCAGTCATCATTTTGGTCGAGCAATTAAAATCCTGGAGCTTTTAAGGTTTAATAAGCCTTATTGCCAGAGATGAGGCTTTATATGAGGATTTTACCGCATCTATTCGCCGGTGGCTACGGATTAAAAACGCCGTCAGCGGTCAGAATGCTATTAAGTGGCTGCCCGGCGTCGAATCATGAGCATCGGCGGAAAATTCTACAGCTCACATGCAGGATGAAAATCAGTTTTTGCAGCCATTTGGAGCACAACAGTTTTCACAAGGAATTCCTTTCAACAAACATTTCTTTTCTCGTTTCCATCACAATGTGAATTTTAAAAATCTCTGTTTCAAGATCAAAACGATCTCCTGCAAAACTAACGCACTTACTCTCTTTTAGGTCCGTATCATCGCTGAGTCTCAAACTGACAATCTTAAACCAGAATAAACCTTCCTATCACAGAAAATGCACTTAACTCTTCAAATATTAGAACATAATAATTAGGGCGTCACATCCTCCATGTGATGACCACGTGAGATAAACCAGGTGATTTACTTTACAAAAGGTAATATTTGAGGTAGCGGTTTAACGAAAACTCATTCCTCTTCTTTGCTAATCACAACAGTCAATTTCTCTAAAGCAAACTACAGTGAAATCAGCATAGTTTTAACCCATGACTTACGAACCATGGGTTGGAAAACTCACATTAGTGAAACATTAGAATTCAGAGAATAGTACAAAAATGATATTGGCTTAGAAAAAACGGTAAAAATTATGAAACACATAATAAAAATGGCAACTAAAATGACTGAGTGAAACAAATGCAATGCACACCACTCGATCCATTTTTCTAAGAAAAGCAAACCAATATTTATTATCATTTCCAAAAGATATTGACCTATTCAATAACAGACAATGTTAAATCCATGCTTATCATAGTGCCATGAAACCCCCTTAGGGTCTATGTATGAAGAAATGAACAGGAGAATCAATGAAACTTTATCTATTATAGCTAATATTAAGAGAATATCAAGTTTTAGCCGTGACATTCCTTTTGAGGGGCAGGCACAACATTAGATGCTTTTATTTCAGTAATAGGAATTACAATATCGGAGCACTAAATAGAAACTAAACAAGTGTTATAAAATTTTAGCCTGTTATGAGATGAATGAGGCACTGACCCTCTTGGCCTACAACTAAGCCCTACGATACTACTCACCCACAGCCTTACTTTCGTATATCTTCGGCCACTCGAGGGAACAATACTGAAGCTGCCGACCTCATGCTCATCCCTCTCCACCTTGGCGCACTTTCACTTGCATCGCTTCGGCTTATTACCCATCCCTCAAGAGCGTCAAATGGAGTGAGATTCTGTCAACACATCTCGTTTCCCATCCTACGACTACCACGGCTTCGGTTCGCTCAGGGCACCACAACCTGTTCGCTCCCATCTCTGTCTCGCATTGCTATGACTTTCTTCGAACGCCAGTCCCCCCCTTTTAACACTTCTCCGTCGGAATATTAATGACCACCCGCTAAAAAGATCCCAGGGAAGTTTTTTTCCCCAAACATTTTCCTCAATCTATTACACTTGGACCTGCTGGGGGAATGGTCGTGCGCCTCGGTAAGTGCGGACAAGATGTTGTGAATTATGTCGTGAGCGGTCCACTGGACGTAAGCCTTAATGCCCAATGACTAAATTACGTGGTCAGCTGGGAGGCCTCAACTTCAATGACTAAATTATGCAGCCGAGAGAATCTCCAGTTGCTCAAGGCGAAAGGAGAGAGGTGTGCTCATATTCAAATGTTAAAGGGACCTTTAACCCCAGAAATTACACATTATGGCCGGTGGGATTCTTTCAATTTGAGGTGAATTATGCAGCATGAATAAGAAAGGATACATTGGGAAATATTTGAAACATTTTACAACTAAATTAAGTGACTTCTATTTTTTTTTCATCCTCTCCTTCGAGGGGTTTTTGAGTTAGTGCGGGCAATATTAAAAATAAATGCTTATGCTAATAAATACTGTATTATTTTCTTCAAATTTCTACTGCATAATGAAAAGATGTCAATGTTGTCGTGTTTTTGAGTGGATTATTGAGCATTGAATGCAAAGCTTTTTGTTCAGAAAACACCTCTTCACGAACAACTTGGAGGATTATTCATTATTAGGGGGAAAGGCAACGTCAAATCAACAGATTAATGAAGTTGGCTCAGTCCATTACATCTCCCCAAAATGGGATGGAATTATACTGCTTAAATCCACGTACTGCAACACAGACTTACGTGAAATAGTTAGGAATATAAACTGTCTTGAATGCCTAATCATCCTTCAAACCACTGTGAAGTGCTTCGACCAGCGAGGTGCTCCTTGAGAATATTTTACAGGGAGTTGTTTAGCAAACTCCCAGGAGGTCAGATTGGAAAAGATTAATGCGACGGCACTAATGAGCTTTTCTTGGCCTAGCTACATTACTATAACGCTCTTCGATTGCTGATCGAGGGACGGCTAACAGGAAATATAAACACGCGACCCAATTATTAAGATGCGATCGAATTTACTTCAATTACTTAATCATTAAAGCAAAAAAGTTCCCGTCACTAAGCCCCTCTATCGCATTTCTGTGCTCTGGTGGTTCTTATTGGTGTTTCGCGCCCCTCCGACTTCAACCCTAGCAGTGGAAAGCAACGGTGGTTTCTGTGAGGAAACAGCTGAAATGGGGGCTGCAAGCGCAAGCGGGGGAAGATACGAAAGAGAGCGAACAGTCCCGAGGAAATGTTGGGGAACGCTTCACACTGCTGTTCCATCTCGCACCCCGTATACACTTCCCTACCTACGTTGCTTTACAAAACCACCCCTCCGCTTCCCTTCTTAAGTCTGCCGAGTTCTCTGCGGGTCTAACCGAAGAATAACAGAACGACCCCACGTAGGGACTGCCTACCCCCTCGACCAATGAACCCTCCTCCCCCCCCCCTAGGGCCCTCGCAGCTCCGACTCCCCTTTTGTTCTCCTTCGATTGTATTATTATAATTAACCCCCCCTCCCATGCCAACAAAGGCACCCCTCTCGCTCTAGCCACGCTCGTCTCTTCCCCCCACCTCACCTCCCCGCCTCCCCGTTTCCTGTCTGCCGCCCACGGACGCCTCCCCGTCAGCCCATTTGATGGTGAGCCACAACATCGAATTATTACTTAAGCAATTAATCTTCGGTTTTAGCACCCCCCTCGTCCCTCGGCTGCAGAAAGCAATCGGGTCTTCAGCCGTGTAGATTAGTGGGTTCATACCGGTTGATTTAAACCATATCAGTTTCCCAATGAGGCTCGAATGTCGGAAACCCACGGTCATACCTTCCCTATCCTTCGCTTTCGAGATAGAAACGCTATAAAAACACTGTACCTAGTTTACAAGAAAATAAATTTGGTCTTCCACACTGCCTAAGCTTGAAGCAGTTTAAAAATCATACATGTTTTGGACATAACTTTCCACACGCACGCGCGTTTAAGATATAAGTTTTATGATTTCCCGGCGAACAATTGATATGTATTCTTCTTGGATTTGCAACTCCGTAATCTTATCATTCTCTGCCGAAGTATCGATGGAAGACGTTTCCATCACCTCCAGGGCAGATAACTGGTGTTTCTAAAGCTCAATATTCCTTGTCCTGACAGCTCTGCGACCATCCATACGTCCTACGACCATCCTATTCTGTCTCCTTCCTCCTCTCACAACAGTTGGGCACATGTTAATTCCATATCCTTTTAGTGATCTAAATCTCATTAATTTTATCTTAAGATTTGCCCAGATCCAGCAAATGCCTCCAAGCCTTAATTATGGAAAAATAACGCTCCAATTGTGTGGGGAAGTATTTATACTTCATCACAGAATTACAGCATTAAACAAAGGAATCCACCGGAAGTTCAAGAGAGAGGTCGAATTAATACGCCGATAGTATTATCTTGATGAAGGCTTTCCGACCAAAACTCACTTTAACACTGATGAGGTTTGGATACGGTTTCACCGATGGATTTGTTCAAGCGATATCGTCGCTTTTTTATGTATAATTTTCCACCCGCGCTAAGTAAAAAATAACTCAGACGACCACAGTAATCCACCAGGAAAATATTTATGTTATACATTCAAGGTTATCTTAGCAAACATTTCAAACAATACACTGCATTTTTTTTCATCAATTCCGTTTCATTCCTTCTGTTATGATAAAAGACAGAAATAGCTGTATTACTTGATCATTTCGGAGTTATTAGTAAGCAGTCATGTTGAGATGTTTTAAGGAGATACCTGCTCTTCGAAGTAATTTTCTTATGATACAAAAAAATTGCTGTAATGAGTAAATTTAGTCTTAGTGCTGCGTTGTAAATTATTAAAACTTCATGTAAACACTCCATCGGGTAAAATTCGTAAAACCGAAGCCTTTGCCCCGTAAAGGAAACCGGGCATAGCTATCTTCAAGCTTAAAAGTTCATAAATGTATATAAAGAGTTTAATTCTCATGTACATTGAAAAACAGATGTGGTTAACAAAGTAAACAGCAGAAATTTCCTTTGTCAACGTTGTCAGGTTCATTGCAGGATGTCGGTAATGTGCTTTGAGGAAGCACCGGAATCCTGTCAAACCTAAATACTCGTGTTATATTATAGATTATCTAATCTGAAAAAATATGTTTAGTATTTTCATATTTAATACATATTATAAAAGTTTTTGAACAATATTACTTGTGCGGAAATTGAGATAAAAAGTTAGTTTGAGAGATTCCATCGCATTGGCATTAAGGCGATGTATTCCAGCGTTAAAATTCATCATTTTTAAACCAATATACCTTCGTTAAATGACCAATGACCTGGTAAGATTTTTACATCATTCTCTTAATTTATGATATATGTTTCATTCAAGTTTGATTACCGGTCATGCCTAAAATAAAGGTTTCTCCTAAAGGCCTAGCTTGTACGTAGAAATCGGACAAAAATCTTCAGGCAAAATCGGAAGAATATCCTGTCAAGGAGGAAGCAGGCATACACCGATATCTCAGGTTCTATTATCAACAACGTTCCACGAAGACGGCGGATTTTTATGTCAGCTCGGCAAGAAGCGGAGAGCCCTTGGATGTAAAGCATGTCTCGGGGGTGTCCTCTCCTTTGAAGCCATACGTCCTTCCCATTCTTCCGCACGTCGCCGCCGTCGCTCTCCTCGTCCCTTTGAATTCACTGACGCGCCGCTTCTTCCCTCCACTCCCACCCGACTCATTCTTTCCTTCCACTCACTTTTGTCTTCACCTTTCTGCATTTCTCTCTCTCTCCCTCTCTTTCTGCGTCTCCTTCGCCACGCCTTTATTTTCTCCCTAGTCTCCCAATGGACATCGCGTCGTGTTCTCCACCCAACTCTCACTTTCACTCGATTTAAAAAGAAATAGAAAAATGAACACTGCAGGGTCAGTGGATGAAGGAGAGGGTAAGATCGATCACTTTTTTCTTTCTCATCCTCACGGTTCGACCTTGAGAACAAGGAGGCGGGACCGGAAAGAAGTACCACTACCTCCGCGGCGCACGCATAAAGCGAGCGGTCCCCTTAACCAAAATAAATACGAGAGAGTAATCCCAACATGGAGTAGTCGGTGTGCTTGTCTCTTTCGCCATTTTTCTTTCGACCGAATAACTCGCCCTTCACGTGCTTATAATAACAAAAAAAATAGCCTTCAGCCAGACGTGAAATGCCAGCCGGATTGAAGTTATGCCGGGACCGGACCAAATAAAACTCCTTCTTTCATATGTAGCGGATGGAAACATTACGGATTAAAAACTCAGCAAGACCGATTCTTTTTTTTTATTTCGTTGGGAGCAAAACTTTTTTTTTTGAACGGGCCCTACCCACGCATCGTTTCATCACCACGGGCACATGTGCTGACTCACACCGCGAGATTTTTGTCTTCCGGGATGGAATGGAAGGCCTGATTAATTTCCCTTTCTTAACGCGCTCAAAACAAATGGTTTTTAACCAGTTAGGTGGGTCGCCCCTGGGATTGTTAGGTTCTCGGAGCCGAGGTGAGCGGTATCCTTCCGGCTCCGGATTTTTTTTTCGGCTGGAGATGAGTCATGGAAACCTTTAAGCAAACGTTTTATCAAGTGCAGATAAATATCACCTGCTTCAAGAGAGATTAGAGATTTGAGACCTAATCTGCGGTAGAGAAAATTACAGGAATCGATTTTCGCGTATTTCCAGGAGCATTTATCTGAGAGTCATACCATCCGATACATGGTTTAATGCAACAATTAGGTTTTCATGCAATATTTAGGTTGAAGTCTAAAGAATAATGATATGACTGATTATAATAAAAAATTATTTTGACGGGACATGAACAAAATGCTGTTTAGACAGCATGCTGTTAACTCTACCATTATGACATTCCACCTAATAAAATGAAGCATGACTTACTATCAATTTTTTTCTTGGAAAACAAATAGAAAAATACATTCCCTGCATAAAAAGTCACAATGAATAACTTCAAAAACGAGAATAATAGAAAGTATGTAATCTCTCTGTCAGCAATATCTCCAAAATATTAAGTGGGATTATATTTTTATTTAAGTGTGATTTTTTTTCCCGCGTACCATTCGGGACCATAACAGTTGTGATCGTCGTCACGAATAGTGCAAATAGTGACATTAGCTAGACTGTACATATTTTTTTTATATTTTCTAAGTTCTTATTTAAGCATGATGTAAATATTGATTATCTTATTTATGCATGATATTTTGAATCTGTAGTAGTAGTCCTTGTACCCCTTGCATATTGGAACGATTGACGATAGAGTGTTTCATGGTTAATAGATTTTAGCGGGCACGTTGCATGTGTGGTACGCTGGTTTCAATGTAATTTCGGTATTCTGCCGTATAATTCATGCATGTCTGGTGTGGAAGCACCCCCTGCCACAGACCCTTTGGGTGGCTTGCAGGGTATGACGTAGATGTATCTACCTACCTTAATACCGACGGGAGTCGCGAATTACACAACTATTATCAATATTAACAAGCGCCAGTTCAAAGTATAAAATCACCCTTGCTACGAACAACGCGCTATTAGAAATTCAAACATGGCGGGTGAATTTTTGAAGAATATCTATGAGAAAAATTCGGCCTGAACCGGGCATTGAACCACGGACCTTTGGTTTGCCGGACCAATGCGCAGACCACTACGCTATCCAGGCTTCCCAAATTCCCATGGCAATATTGATGGATACAAGGCAAGATCTAGTTGCCATTACCATGCCATTGATTGCCATGTGTCATGTTTTTGAAAATTGCCATGTGAATTAGGAAGCCTGGATAGCGTAGTGGTCTGCGCATTGGTCCGGCAAACCAAAGGTCCGTGGTTCAATACCCGGTTCATGCCGAATTTTTCTCGTGGCACTTTCTTCAACGCGCTATTAATTGTCAAATCCCATGGCGATGCAGCTTCATGTGCTACCATTAATACTATGAATAAGGGACAGAAACCAAATTCTTCCTATAAGAACCATTTGAAACTAACGTGGCGTCCACTAGAAAGCAACACGATTAGATTTTTTTAAATCACAAGTCGAGCTCCATTTTCCAAAAAGTGACAGTTTGACTCACACTTTTACTGCTTTCTACAGCCCATACGATATAGAGAGATAATCACAAGACCAACATATCTCACTCCTCATTAGAGAGAGTAGAAGAGAAGCGTGCCTAGGGCCGCTCCGATAACGTCGACCAGATATCGTTCACCCGTCACGGGACAACGGATAAAGCCTCGAAGGGCAGAATCATCATGAATAAGAGCGTAATCCGAACGGGAAAATGTTCCCTCGAAGGAAAGGGGGGGTGGGGGGTTGGAAGGAAAGACGCCCTTCGCATCTGCAGCCCTTTGGCTGTTTGCTTTCAGACCATATTTCAGCCTTTTGGATCGGAAAAAACCGGTCCCGACGCCCCCTATTGGCGTCGGACGTGCGCCATCGCACGCGTATCGAGTGCGCAAACATTCTTCTCTAAACAAAACGCCCACGCGCCTGCTCCTTTCGACTCCTAATTCCACTCTTTCCCAAACACACGTCTCTCTCCCGGCCCGCGGCGTTACTAGAAATTCCCCATAGACGCGTGATGGCAGGCACTTAAAAAAAATAACCCTTTCAACCACTTGCGTGTGGAGCGCTACAACGCTGAGCCTTCTAATTTTTCACAATACCTAGGTTATGGCCATTTCTTACTTTTTTAGTTTAGTACCAGTTTGAAAACATTTTGGTACAGTGGATGAAATAAAAAAAGGCGGAATGTATTAGAAGCTTAAAGGAGACTTGCCAATATAGGGAAAGCAGTTGGCATGTATAAGAATACTTAAAAACAATCCCGACCAAGGGATCATCGGTGAAACCTGGCCTCAGTAATTTAGAAATGATATTCGCCGAGAATCATCTGCGACAGGACTATTCAATGAAATCTAAACTCGTTAAAAAGAACAAGCCAAAGGTAAACGTGCACAATTTCTATCTAAAAACTCCATATGTTTTGAGGTGAAAAGTACCCTCGATGGGGTTAGAATCCTTCCTTGAATCACCTCATCTGCCCACCGTGTTCCCCGAATCCGCGTGGCGATCACCTGCCCGTCCTGTCTGTCAGAGGAAGTGTGCTGGCAGCAGCTCCTTTGAGGCCCCCTTCCGTGTTTAAGGGCGGAAGGTGAGGCCCGCGCCAAGGGGTTGCCAACCACTTCTCAACCCCCACGTCTTTCCACCACCTCTTCGCCCGCCTTCCTTCCCCCCCTCCCCAGGTTCGCCAGTCTGCGCCTCGCCCCCCTCACTCTGCCCCTCGTCCCGACGGTGGCGACTCACAGGTGCCCCGAGAGGGAAGAAGAAGAATCGAGCAACTGTTACCACGTCGGGCATAAGGACGACGTTTTCGGGAGAAAATTCGAGGGGAAAATTCCCGGTTATGACCACGGATATTGTACGGAAATCTTCTCCCGAAACGAGAATTAAGGAGAAAAGGGTAGGAAGACGTATGAGACGTATGTATGACTTTCACGGACAGCTTCACCCTTCATTCTTTGCGAGATAATAAAAAAATCTTTGCGCCGAGAACATCATCCGACCGCACCAACTGCATTGCGCAAGGAAAGGATGGAATGCGATTGATAACACTGTAACTTAGACTGGTGGAGACACGTGAAACACTTGGAGAGATCGTCTGAGCACCACATGAAAGGTTCCTGTTTGATGTTTTATCAAAAATGACTATCAAATTTGCAAAGATCATTCCTCGAGGGACAAACTGAACGACACTTGGAAATTATAACATTAGACAAAAGGAAAATTTCCAAATTTCGCCGATTTCCAAAAGCACCCATTGACATCCTTGCAAATAAAATTACATCAATGATACGACTTGTGATTTAGAATCAGTTGGCCGCACATGGCTCGTACAAGAAGGAAGACGCCTGTCACACAAGAAGTCGATGTTAATGGTACTGGTGGAATAAAGTGAAGATAATTACTCCGTTAATGGAAAAACGCGATGTATGTTACGATAAACCAACTTGGGCTGAGGAAAACTCCCTGGCTGTAATACGTATGAACTATTCAGACATCCCTGTATATCCTTAAGCTGCTTGATTTTATGTGCGATAGAATCCATTGAAAAAACGATGAAGAGACCAATTGAACGCAAACTTACCGCACCGCACGATTTATACCAATAGTTCCTCATTTAAAGTAATCCGTTGGGGTTGTATGTTTGCGCATTGAAGACCAATTTCGACAAATATCCATCCAACTTCCGGATCCCAGCAAACATTTTAGAGGGAATGGTAAAATACAATGGTATTGAAATTCAAAATGAAGGCGAATACCAAGTTTCTCTGCTCACTGAAAATATCCTACGCCCGTCCCGCTACTTAACGCGTGACTTAGTTGCGTGTCGGGGTGACTGTCGAGGCGTTCACTTTTTTTTAATTTATCGAAGTGGAAAAATGGGTCGCGTAAGGTGGAATCAACGATGGCAGAGAAATATTATCGTCTCGTTTCTGCATTCCTTTCCGGAGGATAACGAAGCAACTCAACACACTTTAAAAACTCGGGGTGATAGAGACTGAAAAATAATGACGATAAATAATTCAAAAAATAACCTTCTCGATAGAAGAAGCCTCCTCCGACTGATTCCGGATGGATCGATGTGATGGTGCTGCTGAATAACATGGGTGGATGTATGAGACAGAAAAACTCGCGTAGGCAAGCCGAAAAAAATGGGAGAAAAAAATAAAAAGGCAAAGCGAAGACGTGTGAGAAAGGACCGAGATGAAGGGCGGAGGGTGGGGCTCACGGGAGATTGATGAATAAAGTTGAAAGAGAGGAGGGGATGGAGATGGCGGGGGGGGGGAGGAGGGGTTGGATGCGGGAAAGATACGCGGTGGGAAGATGGATGAGGAGGATCCGCTCGGGATGAAACTGTTAGCCCGCCTCGTTCACCGTTTCTAGGGTCGAACAAAACTTCGGGCCATGAAACCCAAAACCTAAATACCAGCTCGCTGGAATGAACTTACTAGACCTGTAGAGGGATTTGAGAACCCACGTGGATTAGAAGGGTCATTTTTCCACGCCGTCGAGTTTTTCGAAAGGATGAAAAAGTGGCGCGGGCATAGTTCTCTTCAATTATGTCAATTTCTAGGATTAAACTAAAACCATTGATAATATAACAGAAGCAACAATTACACTTTTCCACAGGATGCGTGTTGAATCACCGCTAGGTAACTAAAGCTCGACTATACTTGAAATCATTAAGTCTCATGAAGTCGACAGAATATTCGAAAATAATTTATCTGGCTCCGGTGAAAAGGCAGACAAGATCAATATATCCGGTGGAAAAGTGCAATTGTAGTTTCTGTCATTAAATGACGAATTTCCACGATATTTCGCCTAAATCTGTTGAAATTATTCGGTAAATCTGTTGATAACCAATTGCCTCATCAGAATTTGCACAAAAACTATTATTTGATTGATTTTTCCAAACGCTTCTGTACCTGACCTAAATTTAAAGTTCTAAAATTTTCCTGCACTATACCACAGAATTTCCTCTATTTAATGAATGGTAATTACTATTATAGATTGGTTGGACACCCCCTAAAGTGATTTTTCTAATAACTCTTTTTTACGCGGTGAGCTTACAATTTAGATAACAGCAAATAGCCAGTAAAATACCTCTTAAACTAACCCACAAATACTTTTAACTATCATTGTAAAGAGGTAATCAAATCAAAGTTTATTCTCAGTAATCATTCACATTAGCCATATTACAATTAGGTAATGCAGCAGAATATGGAGGACTATATTTATAAAACCTATCTCTACTCCGTGGAAATTAGTAACCAGCCTTTGCAACCATCAGCAACCGATCAATAGGGTACGGTTAAATTAACTGTATAAAAAATCTACGTTTTAAATATATACTGATTATAAAGTGACTAGAATTAATAAGTGGCAATATTTTATAATATTCATTACTTATTGCATTAAGACCCCTTTTTCTCCAGCTTAAACCCACCAACGATTGCACTCACTTCATCACTTGGCGTAGTCCGCTTTTACTGATCCATTTTACCGGGAGCAATGAACGTTCTCCTGCGTACACATATATCACCATCTTCATCATTCTATCACATTTCACAACTGGCCACATCTCTCTCATTCACTCATCTTGCAAGTAAGTTGCAAGTAAGACATACTTGAATATCTAATCTTTAAACATACTTAAATAAATAACCATGATTTAGGAACTTAATAGTACCAAGAAAAAACAAATAAACGGCAAGGAGAAAAATCTGCATACCAAGACGAAGGACAGAAGTTAAACGTAATGCTTTCCAGTGTCCAATGATTGTAGAGAAGAAAGGAAACAGCTGCTCCTTATTTCGCTTTCAACTGCTTGACTTTTGATGAAGAAAATCACAAAGCTCAGTTATTTTTACATATTCTTTTTTCCTGCAACAATTGAACGCCTTTGCACCTACACGAGAATCTACTCGGGTACTCCTCGCCCACTCTCAAAGAGATACCGCCTCTCCTCCTTCCGTTTCCCGCTCCATCACCTTCTATCCTTTGATAAGGTCTCAGAACGGAAGTGCCCTTTCCTCTTTCCCCCTGTGCCAACCATTTCCCCCTTCTCCCTCTTTCCTTTACTCTCAAAACCTTCCCCTTTCCCTCTCCAGCCTCGATCACTCATTACCCAGACGCTGCAATAAAACATTTCCCCAAGAGCAGATGTCGGCAGGGAGAGGGTAGGTATCCTACCGTCGTCGGGGGCAGGTCCCTCTCTCTCTCTCTCTCTAATCGCGTCATTATCTTCCGCAGGATGTGCACCGGCAGGAATCTTAAACGCTTTTCATTTAACTCACCGAAGGAGAGAGACACACACCGACGGATGTGGTCTCCGTCGCATTCCATTACGCGCCGACATGTCATCGCTTCGGAAAATCTGCATGTATCGGCAGTCTCGAACACTGGAATTGATTTATCGACTCGAGCTACTACGAGTATCTAGATGTTGAATCACCCTTAGGTAACCAAAGCTCGGGTATATTTGAGTTCATTCTGTCTCATGAAGTCGACAGAATGTTCCAAAATAATTAATCTGGCACCGGTAAGTAAGTAGAAAAGATCAATTTATCAGAATCGCCGCCATTAAATCATGCTCAAGTTCCTCGGGAAACCTGAGAAATGCTTTTGAATAATAAATCCAGGATGTCAAGTTTTGATGAATAATTTTGGATAAAAATTAGTGGATAACTGAGGTGTGTTAAGGGAAAAATAATTGGAGGGGAAATTTTTTAGAAGGAAATCACTCATTCAAACATACTTAAATAAATAACCATGGTTAAGGGACTTAATAGTAACAAGGAAACACTAAGAAATGGCAAGGGGAAAAATCTGCCTACCAAGATGATGGACAGCAGTTAAAAGTGATGTTTTCCAGTCTCCAATGATTGGAACGATGGTAGGAAACAGCTTCCTTTGCCGCCTTGAATCATATATTTTTACAATAATACATCTGAAACAGAGCATTTAGAAACTTGCTTTTGGGAAAAGAATTCCGTAATTGGTCAACTACTTTATCTGCAATTATATTACAATCATGCGGATGGGGTGATAAAGTTTACCATCACCAATTTTTCAACTCAACCATCAACGACTAACTGACTTTTTGGGAATGGAGCGTACCGGTTTTAAATTGTTGACATGGTTGAAGGCGAAAATGCTACGGTGAGTGCGATAAACATCTGTGAGGGAGGAAAGTGATCGCTATATGATTTTACCAGCTGTTGAGTCGTAGAGAAATTAGAAGTAGGATAACCAGAAAGAAGGATCCGCTCACGTTTTTCGATGACATCAATGATCTAGTTTCTCACGGCTATAGTACCATGAGTTCACCGCGGGATGCGACCGTGACATGGCGAGCGAGACCAAGAGGAGTAAACATTCACATGACCTAGGCCGCCATTCGGAACGGTTTGCACACATTTCAGTACTCAACACAAAGATTCCTAAGCGCGGCAAGAGAGAACGGTTCGGGTTCTTTGTTTGCGCCGCTAACAGTCCATCGAGGATGTCTTTTATATTTGCCAACTTCCCGTGCAGTCACGCTCCCCGGTAGACAACGGTCGTGTCGCAGATGACTCGACTTGCTCGCTTGAATCTTCGAGTTCTCCTCTCCGTGCGCGCGCGACGGCGCATTTAAAAGCCAAGTCATCGCCATGATGATGATCATCATCACCGGAGTACACCGCGCGGAGGCAATCCGTCTCAGGTCGAATCAGGAGCGATTCCCAACTCCCACCTTCGTTGAACCAATTCATTGACTCCCCCCGCTCTCAATTTGTTCCTCCCTTTCTCTCCATTTGAATCTGGGGATCCGAAGCACCTCACTACTCTCCTTTATGCCAGTTCGCAGATTAAGAAGCAGTAGGGGATCATAGATTATTCAAGGGAAAAGATAAAACGATTAGCAACAACGCAGACACACTCGTCGATATGCCGGTTTGTTCTAATCAGCTATGCTGTCAACAGAGATGGTCTGATCGTAGGTTTGACCCAGAGCACGAAAAATACCAGGAATATGCATTTACATAATATTGTATCTGATGATGCTCTTACGGGTGAAACCGTTTTTGCTTAGTTATTAAAAGAGTTTGCAGAATGTACAAAGTTACAATAATTTTATCAAAAAGTGCACTGGCAATTAATAATGCACTGGCAATCTCGGTGAGAGGCACTGGCAATTAATAACAGAGGACAGTATATTTTATGTGACCACATCTTCTAATCTCGCAAAATGGTCATGCTTGCTAGGCAACTTGTCGCGTTAATATAGCTCCATTCCGAAGTAATAAGTTTGCACTAATTTTTATCATTTGCTACCAAGACCACATTATCTATTCCTCGAGATTCTTTTCAATATCTACAGAAATTAATGTATAGTTTTACTAGTTTTACTATTTGATCAAAAACCTAGAAAAAATCTCAAAGAACAACTATGTATAAGTCAATATGGTGGCCGAGTTGAGTCATCTTTCATTACCGTTTGATTATAAGATGTAGGAGTCATTTTTCATGACACTCGCGGAACAAATCATAACCATTTTTTTTCTTCCTGTTAAAGCTCTGAGAAAATGTCCAGTCACAGAGATAATATTTTATATAGCGTCTCCTACATATCATGAAAACGGGAGGTATAACGGGCACGTCAAAATGCACTCGCGATATCAGCAAATTGACATTCCTCAGTCTGAAAATTAACTTTCGTAAGCCAAAAGTAACCACAAGACTATCTTTAATCATCCAGGGCAATCGGTTCCTAAACTACAAACTTATGAATGCCTAATTTGTGCCTAAATTAAATCCGACAAAGCCATTAGTGACTGATGTTGGAGAGCTTACTAGAGACCAATGATATTCGCTAGAGTCGCAACACGGAAGCATGAAGCTTTGAACCAATTATTTTGAGACTCCCCCTGAAGGGGTTTAGCCGAGATGCTTGCTTGTCTCCTATCCCGAGAGGATCGTCTCGGTGCGAGCTGGGAAATCGCACGACCTTCGCCGGCGAAGGAGGCGTGGGTGGACTGCTGAAGAGGAGAGTGAGAGAGAGAGAGAAAGATAAGAGGGAAGGAGGGAGAAGCATGTAATAAGGCCTTTATCTCAACCCGGGAGGGAGAAGTTCCTCCGGCGGTCGAATTCCCAATTAAGGTTTCGCCACACACGGAGAGAACCGCATTCGGAAGGCTCGCTCATATAATTGGGAGGCCGGGAAATGCGGATGGGTGGGTAATTGTTCTTTTTCTCCCGGCCGAAAGAACGATTACGCCTCGATTCCTGCAGACGGACACGTATACATATAAGAACTTCTGTCGCGACGAGTAAACCATAACAAAAGCATTGGTCATTCGCGTGGATGACAGAAAATTTTAGCTCTCTCAGAATTTGAATTCGCTCTCAAAATAGCCATGGATTTGTTCCCAGAACACATCAGAACAAAATTTATAGACAGTAGTTTTCCAACGTGTGCGTGTCATTTAAAAACACGGCTCAGATCCTCACTAAAGTTGAAGGAAAATAATGGGGATTACATTATTTAGAGGGCCATTTAATGCGATTAGAGTTGGTGTTATATTGTATTGGCGGGAGGATGAGATAGGCAAAGATGGCCAAGTGTAGAAAATCCAATTGTGCAATGGGCACTTTTATGACCCGAATATAAAATGTTTTTAGCAATATGAACATAATATATAGCATATTTTACAATAATTTTAATTGAATATTTCTATATTATTCATAGAGTTTCCTCCATATTGATAACTATACGAAGTTTTGCGTCCGTTGCGTTTCTAGAGACATCGCCCCTATTCGGCAAGACTCCGTGGCGTTCGGAATTCGTAGTAAAACTATGACGATAATTACGCCAGTTCCAATGGAACCGTTTGTAGTCGGAAGCTTTTGGGCCACTGAGTGAAAAATTCAGACTGACTGGGGAAAAAAATCCAGAAGGGCAAAGATGGTGGTGAAGGTGGAAGAAAGAGGGTGGCTTTTAGGCCTTGAAAAATTATTTATAGGCACCCACGCCGCGAGGCTACGTGGACGCTGTCTGCGCTGAAGGGTATATGATTTAGAATTTCACCGGGAAAATGCAGATTTGACAGCCCTTGCCAACGAAAACGAATTGTTCACGAGGGTTCTCCTTTTGTTTCGTTTTAATAACTCCGCGTGCATATCCTCTCTCCCTCTCCCCGCACGAGAGAGTATATATATGTCGCCGCCACCAATAAAATAAGCAAGGCAAAGGGATGACTTAGTACAACCCTCCGATCCAGCTGTCCTTGCAAAGGATATATATTTAAAAGGAGGTTATGAAGGGATCAAAAAAGAGGTGGGAAGGGTGGGAAGGGCGGGAAAAAGCAAAAAAAGACCCATCCACAAAATTACCTGACTCCGCTCAAGTTAATAAATCGCACGTGAACCCTCACGGACAAGCAGCCCGCACAGTAAAGGTTCCCCTCCTCACTTCATCCCGATGAAGTCACCTATCTTCGCCTGTATTAAATGAAGAAAATGGGGGAAGGGATAGGAAGGGGTTAGAATTTTTTTCGGCCTCAACCAAGCTTTAACCCGCCCCTGATGTTTGAGGGAAAAAGTTTTGAGCATGAAAGTCATAAAGAATCTTCTGAGGCACGGACTGAGATTAATTGGAAGAAGTCGCTATCGCATACTGAGCGGTTAGTGTTTAGCTTAGATACGCTATGAGGGAAGGGAGTGGCGCCTCGTGGTTAATATTGCAGCACCAAGAGGCTTTTTCCCATTTTTTTCTCCAACTTCATTCTCCCAAAGTGCTTCCAGATTTATAGAAAAAGCTCTCCCTTTTTCCCACACACATCATCCTCACGAAAGTACTGACGTTAAGTTAACGATGCATACGACGTCGGAAGTAATGCACCATTTAATTTAAAAAAAATATGGCATCTCGTGATGAATTGAATACAATAACCCCAAAGATTCCATATCTCTTCCTACCTTTCAGTCGCATTAAATAAATTAACCACCATGCCTGGAACTCGAATAATAAATCATCTTTACGACACATGCTTAATCATTAGTTGTAATGAGGCACAAAACTTCTGCACAACAAAAGGCTTCACGAGAAAAACACAAGGACAGTGACGCTTGCTTTCTACAGCAGATTTTACTTTTATGACTAATTAACGAAAGAAACTAATGATCTCAAGTTCATTTCCGGTCGTTTACCCTGTCACGGTGTAATTACCATGAAGAGAAAACAATCATCGTACCTTCCAAATTGGCTGAGCATCCAGGTGTTGTGATTTTATGCGATACATATGAATTTCAATTTGGCTCGTGTTTTGGTAATATATTTCCCACTCCCTCAATTAACACCGTTGAAAATTTCACATCAGCTGACATAAGACTCGTTCATAGAATTCTCTGGTAACAATTATGGATGAATCTAATTAGTGATTCTGTTTATAGTACACGATTTCAAACCAGCCTTAACATTGGTCTCTGGGTTCAAAACCCTCGAAAAAGTTCATGTCAACGTATTTGACTGTCTATCTCCCAGATTTACCGCACTCTCATGGACAAAATGTAATGATAGTGTAGTAAGTTCTTACTCATTGGAAAAAATCACACGTTGGGTGCCCTCGTGGGGGATAAATTCTCGCTCTTTGTCAATTTCTCAAAGTATTCACCGGAGTTCCGAGCAATTTTATGGCCCAGTATTTCCCCTCATCTGTCAACATCCCCAGCATTCTAGCCCTTTCAGGCCGACCATATTTGGCGGCGGATGGCCGAATCCTATCTTTCGAGACCAAAACCGGAGGATAATGTGAGAGGTGCGACCCACCGCAAGACGAGAAACGATGGAACGTAAAAAACCAACCACGAGGGAATAAAGAAAGAACCCAGGTCGTTTCAAAGAATTGATGGCTCACCGGAAAACACTGATACCTACCTCATGATGGAGGTCTGCATGTATGTGACGTTAATGCCAATCCAAGTACGCCTTGCTTAACCTGACGCGGGTCGATCTGATCTTAATCTCTTTCTCCGCATGTTGCCTGTAGCGTGATCATAACATTCCATAAAAATAAAATTGGCGAAAAATGCTACTTTGTACTTCACTCCATATCAGTATACATTCGAAGAGGTCTAATTAAGACTACTTGAGCTTCGATTCATGTTTGATCAACAAAATACAACGAAATTTTAATTATGGTGGCATTAATGACGCGCTCTGGAATGCACGCAGACCAACTTCGGTTAAAAACACTCGGGAACTGTTAGAGCAATTAAAAACTTAAAAAAACCAGACGGTAGATCAAAGATAAAGGGAAAAGGCAACTAGAAAAGAAAAATAGGGGGCCGAAAATAAAAGACGAAATAAGGAAATGACGGAGGAGGAAAGGTTTGGATGCCAAGCGTGGTACGGGTGATGACAAACAAGGCCCCAGTACTGTGGAAGCTTTAAGTTTTACCGATAATGGGATCTTCACGTGGCGAGAGGAACCGTTAAGTGCCATTAGGACCACTCGAGCGTAAATGAGAGATAAAGATTTCCGATACGAACGATATCTGTTCATCGCGCCACACCATCGACAAGCACATGAACTCAGCTTATTTACTTTATTCACTCTAGAGCGATAAGAGTTTACCAATTTAAACAAAGTGTCATTAGGATAATATTAACTCAATGGAAATTAGTTTGGATGGATTAGTGATCAAAATACAACTACGCTGCGCGCCACTATTTTCCAAATAGTGGAGCTCTGATAAAACCACAAGATTTCATAACCGTTAATAAGGTTAATCATGTCAATATGTTGTTGATATAATTAAGGTTCATTTCGAACGCAAGTCTATGTCAGCCTAACGACGAAACTATGAATAGAAATGAAGCATTTTATTAAAAAAATACATTTCAAGATAGATTATTCCAAGGTTAAGTTTACTATTTATTTATAGCAAGTCGTGAAATGTCAAATTTCTGCTTATATTTTCTTAGAAAATTACACAAAGCATCGCAACTGATTATGTTATCAGATAGCTAAATGGAAAATCACCACATATTTCATCCTAGCACCACTGCTGCAGACCGGAAGCGATGTTGCATACAATAGGCTTGCGTTTTTAGCTGAATATGTGAATATTTTTACTCGAGATGCAACACCGACGTGTATCCGATTTCTCAACCACCTAGCTCAGCCCGGCGATAATGGGAGCGAAGTAGAGAGGAAATAAACCTGGGGGATGGTGTGGGGAAGGTCGAGAGAGGGTGACTTGGAAGAAAAAAGGGATTAAAGAGGATGGAGACTATGAATAGAAACGGCTCGGAAACGCAATGAAAGGCTTTATGAAAAAAGCTCGGTTGGTTTCGAGGTGTCGAGGAAATGGGAAGAGAGAGAGAGAGAGAGAGAGAGACTGAGGGACAGAGGGAGTGGTAGGAGGCAGAGAGGGGTGCCGGTATATAAAATAACCACAGAGGACGGGGAAGATTGGGAGGAATGAGTGAAATAATGATCTTTGAAGAGGACGAAAGGGCAGAAGAAAATCAACCTGGAGTGGTTGGTTAGATTAGGCGTGCGGAGTAACTGGTTGAAAAGGCGGGTTTGGACTCGGAGAGAAGGGAGTTGGGTGATATGCGGTTCAAGAAGGTCGTGGGGTAGTTAAGAGAGGCGAGATTACTTTTAGAACGGTTTTGGAACCGATCGACGGAGAGCGTCCTTTTTTAGGATCTGCCCTAACTTGGCTCTCGAGTGGAAATACGGGCACATGTGGATATATTAGGGAATTCTGAGAGAACTGGAATCAGATGGCGGAGGGAATTTCTGGATGTTTACGTTCATGAATTCACCCGACACTTCCCTGTGGATACAAGGAAATGGTATTGAAACTTAAGATCTTAGGGATGTAGATGAGCGTATTAAAGAACTTCCAAGATTTTTAATGTAGTAAGAAGAAATTTACATGTCATAGCAGTGATTTAGATGTTAATTAAATACATATACCGTTATAAACAACTTGTGCAACTGCACATCGAAGAAACATTTGATATGACTTTAGTTAAGTAAAGACGAAAAAAAATTTACTAAACATTGGTCTTAACTTCTTCAACACAGAGCATAAGATTCTACAGTGAGGAATCATGGAAGGAGGTGAGGAAGTCAAGGGCATGGATGAGTCTCACGTAATTTACGACATGTTAATGTAAAACTTATGCCGTTATAAACAACTAATGCAATTCACAGTGAAGAAACAAACAAAAAAATGGTCTAGAGATTAGTCTAAATTTCTTCAAAACAGACCATCAGATTCTACGGTTAAGAATCAAGGAAGCAAAAAATTAAATCAATAAAATAAAGAAAGTATAAAAAATAAGCTGGTCGATTGACAGTCAAGGGCATGAATGAGCTTGACGTAATTTACGCAGCGAGGAGCAAGCAAGTATTTCGAGCAAAAGTAACAAAGGCAACGAACAAAGAGAACGATAAAAGAACGACCACAAAAGGCTTGACGATCACTTGTGATGAGGCTAATTTTGATATCGAAATGAGGCAGTTGAGAGAGGCGAGATCAAACTAAATTTGAGCCACAAGATAGATCTGACGCCGAGTCAACGTAGCTACGGGCTTGAAAGGGGAGGAAATGAGCGAGAAAATTTTGAAGGGGTAAAAGAAGAAGAAATCATATACTCATTTATCCGGTCAGGCATCCAACGATTCGATAAAACTCGAGGAAATGAGAAAGACACAGGGGTCACGGACCTTTTGAGCGAAATTGTAATCCTAGATCCTGTAACTAAGCCTATGAATCGCGGTAACTACTCGCCCTAACTTGGCATATACCCTCCGATTCCTATTAAAAGATATCTATAACAAAATTTAAAAATATCTGTATCTGAATGCTACTTTGTGGGCCACCGAAAGGGAGACCCACAAAGAGCCTACCTGGCATGGAGAAGAGGAATAAAAAGGAGATAAGAATTGGAGAAGGATAGGACAAAAAGTAACTATTTTGACAGCATCCACCTCTCTTCTTTGCTGAAGTCACTAACCACGCGTGGAGTAAGAAGGAATCACGCTTGGTAGTAGAGGGAATTCTTATATCGATCATTTACACAGGAAAACTCATCTATTTTGTCACTTATGCCAGTTCTTGAAACGTACAGCGGGGTTAAAATAATACCACCTGCACCTTACCAATTGGATGGAATACACCTGATTTTGATTGATTTTCAGCATTCTTGATGGCTTTTCGTGCTCATTCAATGAAATTGCAGCGAAATGTTGCGATTATTTATGAGGCCCCGGCTGAATTTCAAGAACGAAAAGGAGTGTGGGTTGGTGGTTACAAGGACAACGGAGGTGGGAGACTGAGAGGCGTGGGCCCATGTCAAAGGGAGGGAGGGAGGGAGGAGAAAGAGAGAGAATACACGGATGGGAGGGAGAGTGATTGGAGTGACGAAGGAAAAAGACGACGGCCGATCGAGAGGAGATAAGAGGGGCTGACGAAGGTAAGGAAAGTGACGATGTAAAACAAAAGGGAAGGAGGAGAGAGAGAGAGAGAGAGAGAGAGAAGGCGAGGAGATGGGAGGAAAATACCGGGAGGGAGAAGGGTGGGGGGGGGGGTGGAGGAGGGTAAAATTGGAAGGAGGTGAGGAGGAGGCGGAACGGTACAGAGAAAGAGAGGAACTGAGATGGAGGGAGAGGTAAAAGGATGAATCAGCTCCGTTCGACCTTGTCTCGCCTGGCTGCCTGAACAAGAGCAACCGCGGAGGCAGTGCGGAGGGGCAGCGGTGCGGAAGGGAGGGAGAGAGGGGAGGGAAGAGGAGGAGAAAAGGGGAAAAGAGGAGGGGAATTGAGAAGAATACAAGGTGAATGCGAGGAGGCACACGAAGCACGCCGTATTGCAAATTAAGCCGATGCTACCCCGAAAATAATTAATCATTGCGACTCGTAAAAAACTGGAGTTGGGCATGGAAAAGAACCGTGGCCAAACTTGCTGCACGTTTTTAAATGAGATCTTTCGCGGATATTGTGATTAAATTGCACCATCCACAGTATATTTTTAGAAAAATTATAGCTCATTTTTCTTTTTTTCTGGTGGTGCCTACCGCCGAGGAATGGAAATTAAAAAAACGAGTGTCGGAGGATTACAAAGACATTGCGCATCTAAGTAAACATATGAGCTGAAGTAATTTTTAATTTGTGGTAGGATCCGAGAAAATCATAGGAAAAATTCATTTAGATGAATGATATAAAATTTCTGGCACCATTAAGCCAATTGCGCTGCTATCTTGAGATGATGGCCCGGATTTCATTTGAACCCGGTTTCGAATGTATGTTTCCATTTAAGTTTAGTTTCCAATCTGTTAAAATGAACGTCTTTTCCAACTAAACAACAAAATTTTATGATATTGGTGAAAGATACAGATATCAAGTTGCACTCTAAAATGTAATTATGGAAACTATCAAACGCTGTTATTTTATCAAATAGATACGAAGCGAAGAAAGTAAGATGGGGTTGCACAATTCATTAACTTCTCTAATCTATTACGAGAAATGAAGATGGACTTGAATAGAAATCCTGGTTTCGCACATATCCCAGGGTCGGGATGATTATTGGCTTATGATTCTAAAGGCTACATCAAGGTGAAATGGAACCATTAGCATTATAAAAACACACCTGGTAGCAATGGTAACCAGGCAATTTACCCCACATTGTAATTTTTTTACACCAATGAAGCTTCTGAAGTAAGTAGTCTGACAGCGATATTTTTCTAACACCGTCTCTCAGACCCTGTCATTTACGGTGCCATCGTTTTCATTTACGAGCTGGTATTAATCTTTGTATTATACATGGCCAACAATGTAGTCACAGAGAGGTAATTTCAGCTGCTAATGAGATTCTGAATTGACTTGAACACTTTAGAAACGAGACATCAAACCAAGAACGACATTGCTCTAACCACCAAGCAACCTGATTATTTATTCCGTGGCGTACACCGACAGTAATTCCATTTTATAAGATAATACATACCGCAGTAACGATAACTTGTAATTAAAATGTTTTGGAATAATTTGGACATTATTATTATTAGGAGCAGGAAATGGAGGAAACAGACTTTTCTAAATAATGGACCCTGCGTAAGATAAGCAATGAATGATGATAAAGTAAGACCTTCACGTGCAACCAAAGCAGCACCCATGACAACTAACAGCGAAGGTAATTAAAGCCCAGAAACGTCCTCTACTGTCAAGCTTTGATGGATCAATGACGCCATTTGCGAGGTCCTGTCGTGGAAAAATGAATGGAAGTAGAGAAAAATAAGAATCTCCGGAACAAAAATATTTCATTTAAGTGTGTCTAATAGCAACACAAAGTTGATGGATGACCCTACGTCCAGGAGCTGAAATCTCTCAAAACATTTTGCAAATGAAAATTCAATCGCAATGCAGCATAAAAAAACCTCATGGCTATTAATTAAAAAAAACAGTAAACTAAATTAATACATATTTTAATGGATGCGAGAAGTTACTGAGCAATTCTAGGAGTCAATGTTCTGGTATATCCTATATTTTTCCAAACCTTACACGCTTCTATATGTCCCACAGAAACATAAATATGTCCCTAGCATATTGATTGTCAGCCATAATCTTTATTTGATATTTTTAAATTACTTCATAAAGTGATATTGACTCAGTAATACTAATAAGTCTCCAACTCCAATGGTAATATACTTTAAAACAAAGGGCAGTATGAAAATATATGCTAACTAGCTCGATCTTTTTGCTAACTACAGAACCCACGGGTGAATCAGAAAGGGTAAGGGGGAAAGTCATTGAAAGAATAAATAAACTATTTTCAGGCGTCAAAATGTGAAAATATATTGTGACGGAATAGCTAAAAATCATGTGCTTTCACAATTGTATTTTGAAAATTACAATAAATTTACTTATTAGGTTGGAAAATTTTGCCTCACATCCGGCCCGCTTCCGTTATGAACCCCTTCAGCTAAGAATCCAGGAAGACTGGACAAGGTGAAAAAGCCGGAGGGATGTTGAAAACGGAGACTTCTCTTGAGTTTGATCGGATAAAGCACGCAGATTCTGGGAGGGTAATGACTGACTGACCGATCCACTGAGTCACAGCTCCGCCCCTTCCCTCCTTTCATTAACGAGTGGATGAGGGCAAAAAGGATAGAGGAAAGGAACGAGAGAGCAGGTTGGGCTATTCCATTATTCGCGAAATCTATCCATCTCTCCTCATCAAATGACGGTCGACGGACCGAAAAACTTGACTGCGCTAAGTGCCCTCGGGTTCCATGACCCTATCCGAGAAATCAAGACGCAGCCCACCATCACCTCCTCTCGAAAAAATCCCACTCCTCCCCGAACAATTTTTTTACCGCAACAATGCGCCAAAATACTTTGTGACGCAGGTTTCCTTTTTCGATCCGTTCGAGTGCTCCTTCACGAGAGACTTCCTGCTTCGAGACGAATTTATCGCGTGCGTGAAGTGGGTGTTGCCCTTGACCATCACATCACCACCACCAACACCAGTGTCTTTAAACGGTCCCCTCTTGCCCGAATACCACCGAGCGTTTTTTTCCGCGTTCCGTGCCCAAAGGTGATTTACATGTCGCCCTCTATCTCTTTCCTCAAATTTTATCCGTGTCTCTCGGAAGACTTTAAGTCTCTCCAAATCGACCGACCCAGCCGCACCACTCAATTACCAGATATGAGATGAGATGACAATTACGCTGACAAAATGAGTGACGCAGTCCCATTTCGTTGACCACTCCTTGAAAGGAAAAGCTTTATATATCACCGCGTTGACCTCACTGCAGGTCACGGGACTTGGATGAATAATACAGTGAATGTTCAGGGGGGACAGCGAAGTCTATGACGATACGGATGGTCTCCAAAATCCAATGTGGAGGGCTAACGCCTCCCTTAAACGAAGTGATATGGGACAAAATTACTGTTCCATATATTTCTAAAATAGATTTTAATCATTTATTTCGAGTAATAACGTGTACAAATAAAATTAAAGTACATAATTCTGGGAGAATAAACAAAGTTTGATGACCCGAATGTTTGATAGTGGAGGACATTCTGAGCATTGTATTGAAGGAAAGATATCCGCTCGAAGAAATAGTCAAGAGATCAACGTTGCTCGCAGGAGCAAAAAATAAAAAGGAAGGGCATGTCAATACAGGCCGTTTAGGAGGACGGATAGCTGAAAAAGAGGTGACGAAGGAGAACACGGATAAAACTTTACTACGTAATGAAGAGATGCAGGAAAAATCGTGCGACCTCAGACAAAAGCCCATTTAAATATGGCAACAGCCCATCAAAACAAATCATTGCCAGTAAAACACAAATTAATGTAATAAATATTTAACCAATGCAACAATATGTCGTCTCAGTTGAGTAAGCTAAAGTATTTAGTGGTATCTTTAAAAACCATTCACCACCAACATGCGGTGTGAATGTGAAATGGTGGTGAATGTATAACGGGTTGAGAAAAGTCTCATTGAACAGGAATCCGAAGGACTTCAGACGTATTCATAGAATAATACAGGCTTCTGAGTGACTCTTATAATTGGACTATTCAATGGTGAGGAAGGAACGCTATTTGTAAAACAATGTCGAAACAAGTACAAGAATCAATTAATTGCTAACGAGAATGGAAAAAACTAAGCTCTTTTTCTCATTATTATGTCACGAACCACTCTGCCTTAACCATCATAATAAGCATATACGGTCATACTGGTTTCAAATCAAACCGGTAGTCCTGTCTACAAGAGGTACGCTGCATAATCGTTTTTGCGGCAGAAAACCTCTCAAAGAACGTATTTTAAGTTACATCACATTTATAAGTTCAAAAACTATGTCACTATCTGCGAGATTTACTCGTCGGTAATGCATTGCATGAAGAAGCGTTCTGGGGCAACAATGACCTGTGAAGTCAATATAAACCAGGTTGCAGGATATAGACAGTGACTAGGGTTCGCAGAATATCCAAGACATGAATATGTAATTATAGATTTTCCACAATAATAATTTATCAAGTCACATGGGAATCATTGGAGACAAAAAAAATAAATTTTTTCACAGAAAACTTAAATGACACAATTTTTGATTTTTCATTGACTGGAATCATTGTGGATAAACACGACATAAATCAATCAAAGACTCCGTTACTAGTGGCATAAAATTTCAAACGCCAAGCTGTACATGAACTGTACATGAATTTGTTTACATGAACCGACTTCAATCTGGAAAAACGCGGTTTTGTCCGAAAATGATTAATTTGTTAAGCATATTGTGGCGTGCACCGCATGCCACTCCGCATTTGTTTCGGAGAGTCGCGAGAGGGAGGGTTGCGTCGGAGACCACGTGACCGGAGGCGACGGAGCCCAGAGGCGGCAGTTTGACAACTGGGAAGGAGGGAGGTGTGACCAAACTGGGCTTCGAACTTCGCCTCTGTGATCGCCTTGCTTCTTTCGGATAATTGTTCTATATTTTGTGTAACCATAACTTAAACATTTTTAATTAAAATGAAACTCCTGGTGAAAATATTCTTTTTGTCGATTCTCCAATTTAAGCGGCCACGCGTCGGAGGAGAAAATCTATTCCCTACGAGGAGAAATCCTATTCCGTGAATCACGTTTCGGAGAGGTTACAGAGAGGAGAAATTAATTATGTTTAGTATATAGTTATTTATACAAAAATCGGTTAGCTATTGATAGTTAGTTAGCCAGATCGGTTAGACAGAGCTCAAGATTTCCAGTTTAAAATGTAAAAAAAACGAAAAAACCTAATGGAAAAAGTTGACTCACGACGAAGAATTTATTGACTTTCAAGTTTTTTACGCATAATACGAAGCCTGGAGTGGATAACTGGAAACCACTAGAGGAAGAGAGCAGAATATAGACTGACATGGGGTTTTCCATTCCTGCTTAATCGAAATCCTCGATTAAAAGCTAAGCTTCCCCGGAAGTTAATGCGATTAAACTGGAGAGGGAATGGGACTCGTTCGTGTCGTAGTAAAGATGGAAAAAGTAAAGTCAATTTATCGAAGGACTTAAACTCGAAGGGGTAAACGCGCTCCCGCGACCGATTTTAATGAGCTTGAGGATTCGATCAAATCGACACGCGCATTCACTCTGTGCGGTGGTTTTAATTCCTTCCACTCCTGGGAGCCGCGAAGTCACTAAAGCGGCTTAGGTAATTTGAAGAAGGCGACCGCTTTGAAAAGGCTTGATTAAACCCAGCTCACCCGTGATAAGCGTTCCATGTTCGTCGCATTGGCTGGATGAAAGCAGAGTGTAATCCTTGGACTCATCAAAGAAAAATTTAATTACGATGAGGGTCACATAAATTTAAAAGATATATCTCCTTAAGAGAAGGTTACAGATTGGTATAGTTAATGTTTTTCACCATTCTCATATAGCATGGCAGCTAAATCCTAAAGTTTACTGCAGCAATGTCATCTTCTTTAACTATTGAGGAATTCTAAAAAAAATTGTTTGGATTTTGATATGATCGTAACTTCAAGAGTAATGAAAATATAAACGGGAAAAAATAAATTTGATAATGTGGAGAGTATATTCCCACAAGTGTTGAGTGAAACGCTGCCGAAGCCATGGGGTACTATGATTTAACCTGTAACAATTTCGCGAATAGGACAATGGTAGCTGTTTCAGTGGAGTAATATTTATACATCCTTTAATTTAATTATGCATCACTACCTCTAACAATGATGATATTCACTCATGAAATTTTCCGATATCTCGAAGGAACTATAGTTAAAGGCTGCTTATAATATTCAGTCACCCTCAATCTGGCAGGTCTGGGAAATTTTTCACCTTAATTTTCGAATTTCGAAATAGAATTAAGATTATAAATTAACTTTAAATGGATTTTGCAACAAATGGAAACTCGCAGTCGGAACTAATACAACAAGATTGTCTAATCCACTGTCCGATTTTGGACCAATAAATCGGGTTTGGCATGCATTGGCTTCCGGGGAAAGTGTGAAAACATATAAAGACTGACAGCGTGGGACAGAGCGTAAGGATGTCCGCGAAAAAAATTGAACAAAAGCGCGGAAGAGTTTGAGAAGGTTCAAATTGGTTCAATCCTCTCCTCCGAGTGGGGAGGGAGGGAAACCATCCCCCGCTGGGCCGTCGGACTATACGTTTCCGTGTGGAGCACTTGATTGGCGACGACTGAACCGTTCCACAAATGAAGTCGTTGTGAACGATTTGGGGCGCGGAACCAATACAGTTTGGAGGCGCGGCGAGCTGGGACGAAATGAACGATGAGGAAGGGTACTTTTGGACGCCAGGGAGGAATGGGGTGGAGGGGGGTACTGCTAAAAAGGGATTGCCCGCGATCGAGCGCAAAAAAAGCTTGGGGGTGTGACTAGTAACAGCATTAAGCCGCCCGCCGCGTGGGTGCGCACACATAATAGAAGGCAACCATGGCATGCATTGAGATAGAGTAGAGTGTTGGCAAAAAAAAGGCAAAAATTCCGAGGGCGAAACTTTTGGACTGTGAACAGCATTCGTTCCGAGACCACTTCACAAAAAAAACTTCTCCCTCTCTTTCATGTAGATTGAAAAGGTGAAGTGTTGAGAGACAGAAAAAAATGCTTAAATCGGCCTGACATGGATATAGTGGTAGAGAAACATCGTGGGAGTAAAGTCGAAGACCCTCTTCAGTGGAATAATCCATTTTCTACCTCCTGGCTCCACACGGGGAGAATCCCTGCGTTTCACAACCACAGCTAGGCGCTCCCCTTTTATGTTGGAAAGTATTCAAACAATATTGCAAATTATTTTCCAGTATATACGACTGATAATGAAAGACAAAGGCCTTCCACGATGGAAACACTGCACTGGTTCCCGCTCAGACACCAAAGTTAAGCATGATGGGGGTATGATAGAATTTGATCCTCCCATTCCTCCAAGTGCTGCGGCCGCTGCAGTGCGCTGCCCGTAAGTGACAGACATTGAGAATGAAATAACTTTGGCCGTTGGAGAACGTTAAACTAAGAGTATTACAAAGTACTAATAATGACAAACGTGGTTGAAATGCGATTTTTCCACCAACTACGCCGAGCAATTGCTGCCATTTACGTTTTTTTTCAAGCCCAATTTGGTTCCTGATTCTATGGAGTTTCCCATTGGTATTTACACGTGAACAGGCAAGCACACTATAACGATGGACAACGGAAGTATCTCAGCGACGCGAACAGTTGATCTTTCTCGCTAAGCCATCAGGAACAAACATCCAAGAGACGTCGCGTCGCGATAACGCTGGGTACACAGTGATCCACCTCGTGGTATCAATACACAAGGAACGACGCGTTCTTTTTGAGGTGGCAGACTAAAAGACGAGCGTGCTTTTAAAATTTAATGCGCGTTACTCAATAACTCCCTTTTCCTGTTAATCCACCTCCGCCGACTCCCGCAATCATTTATGCCGTCGAAAGACTGGAAGGGAAAGAGACACGAAGGGTGAGGAGGGGGAGCGGTATTTTTCGAATGCGGCATATGGGGGTGGGTTCGACGGAGCCACTTTTCACGCCGGGCGGTCCCGATTGGCGCTACAAAATACACCACTCAACGACACACCCCCTCTCCACCAAAACCTTTTTTCCTTCCAACCCCTTCACACACATGAAACCATCCCCTCCACAAGCCTTTCTTTGCGTTCTCCTCTCCACCCAATCTACCCGCGCAACATTATTTTCCCTCCTGTGACTTCTCGTTCGACTGATTGATCGCTTTTGGCACCGACCGCCGAATTTCGTGGACCTCCCTCTCATTTAAAACTCTCTCCCCCCATCCTCTAACCCCTCACCACCTCTTCCCTAAGCACGATCGATCGCAACGACTGAGCACGCGAAAGGCGTTGCAAAACTTCGACTAAATTTTTCTTATCCCTGATCAATCGCACACAAAATTATCCAGTGAACAACGAAGAGAGAAGGCTGAAAAGGGTCTATAGATCTCAAGATCTCTAAAAGTGTCGCAATGGGCACGGAATAATTTATTCCATCGCGTGTTTTGTTAAATCTCCGATTGTGATTTGCTGAAAGTGTGTCAGAAGACTAAACGTGATTCAAGAGAAAATGATCATCATTTACTTATTGCATTAAGTTAATGTCTTTAATAGAGAATTCAAGAGTGAACAACAACTAACAATTTCTATCAACAACAAAAGATTCATGAGGAGGGAGGTATGATAAAGGCTGTGACTGAGGTAATTGCTTCCAATTATTTTATAAGCGACCATATTAAATTGCTTTGAGGTGCCTCTAAGCTGTTTCAAAATAAGTTCAACATTTATGATTGAAAATGTGACGTCTCGATTTATAGCGATAGCCTAAAGAATTATTTACACCCGGTAATGATTATAGCATTTCATATTAGGCCTTTAGCCGATAAAAATCCTATTTCGTGTCATTGCGTCCTTAAATTCAACTGTCAAAGAGGATGGGTTGAATAATGTCTATGCCTAAATAATTTTTATACATTGAATTAAAAAACTAAGACAGAAGCACAGCACACCAGCATGCAATTAGATGAGTCCTTGGAATTAACTCACTTTTTTCTACCGATTTTATTTTGATATTTCCCAGTCCTGAATGTTAAAGAAATATATTTCAGAAATGGAATCAATACTAATGTCGACGGATGACTCGCAAGTTGGACTCATTAATATGAAAGTGTATTGAGACATCTTCCAAACCAATCCCTGACACAAAATGCTTATCAAAATATGAAGTTTATATCGTTGTGTGAGCTCATTACTTAAGGAAATTTGACAATCGTGCCTCATCTATTCGTTTTGTTCGTCATCTGGGCCGGTCGGGACGATTTGGTTGGAGGTGAGAAGCGTGGTATGGAGAGGTGGGGATGTAAGAGAAGGGTATTGCAGCAAGGGAGCAATCAGCACCTCATGACAATTACTTCTCGCCCCCGAAACCCCAAAGGAGAAGAGTGGGCGAGAGAATAAAAGGGGGGATGGAGGCATTAAGGCGGGAGGTCGGTCGGTTGGTTTGGGGGTCGTGTCAAGTGCAAGTTCGCGCATCGGCGGACACGCAAAGGCGAGAGAGTGGAGCCAGAGGGGAGGAAGGATTGCGAATTTTCGGATCGAGAAAGGAGGTCGTGGGGACGGGCGTGTGGTTGTGTGTGTGAAATGGCTTAGGCGAAGGATAGACGTAGGAGAGAAATGCGAGGTAGGGAGGGGGACACACAAGCCGAAACGCTGAAAGACGATTCGACGGCCCATCACAGACACGCAAGGGGACACAGGCTGGGAAGGGAGGTAGAAGACGAAGTGTTTGAGAGAAGGGGACGCGTAAGGAATCGACTGAAAGGTCCGAGGTTGGGATTGGAAGGGCTTAATTGAATTGATCGGGGGAGGGATGGTGGGAATGCACGACAACGCTCTTCCTCCGCGGCAGAAAATTGACCACAACAGTCCCACACGAAGAGATCTTGTTAAAAGGCGATACAATAACAAGTTCAATTACAAATACTTAATCAGCCCGAAAAGATTTAAGAAGGAGGAGGTATTTCATAAGACAGGTTAATTATAATTCTTGCAATGCGATAGAAATTAAGAGTGGGTGTGGAACTTAGCAGCCAAATCATGTGTTCCCCTCAAAATTACCCTCTTCATTTTAATATGTCCTAGACCTGATGTTAAAGTAATTTACTTCAGCAATTTTTCGACCACGGCAGGATTAAGTGATGTCATCATCCATCCCTTTTTGCCATTGCTAAATTTTAAGGAAATTAAGTCAACGATGTAAAGGCGGAAGTCCCAGCGATACGATTAGTAAATGAGCCGAAACACAGAAATTTAAATTAGAAATGCAGGACTCAGACAAAAGAAGCGAGGGCAAGAAATCAATACCCCCAGATCGTGAGTATAAGACACAGACAGATCCGAGACTTTATTACGGCAATAATGGATCACGCACGCCAATTCACAAATCGCGAGATAAAAACACGGCAAAGACACACACTAAAAAAAAACACCGGAGATATTCCCAATCGTTGTCCAAAAGACAGGAAGAAAACACTCATCCCTCATCCACTTCACGCGCTTCCTCAAAGGCACGACTCGAGATTGAAAGAAGAAAAAAATAACCCAATAACAACACATTCCCAGCACTCCTCCTCGGGCATGAAACGAAATAAGAAATGAGCTCTCTCGTTGCAAGACGAAAGAAAAAAGAAGCGCGGAGTCTTTCCTTTTTTTGCGTCCGTACTCTCCCAGCCTCTCACCTCCACGTGAAAAGATCTCGGGAGTACGGGATGTGTTGCCGGAGACGATCACGAAGCGACGTGGTTAAGAAGAGGGAGGGGATCTCTTGAGCAGGGAGAGAGACAGCAGCCTCCCCATTCTTACCATCTTTTCACACATACCTACCACCCCCTCTACCCTCATCGCCCCGACCTTTAACTTTAATCTCCTCGTTGGCACTTCTCCTTGCCACTTGATTACCGTTGCGATTCATTCAATCCAGGCATTCATTCATTCATTCATCCCTTTTGCCATTCTATTCCTTTTGAGTGACGACCCCCATAAAGGACGACTTATCCTCCCGGGGAGGGTAACGGCATACATAACATCGGCACCGGAATTACTCTCGGGCAAAAGGAGGCGCAGGAGTTTTGAGATGCGGCGGTTGGCGTCGGAGAGAGAGAAGGAAGAGTAGGTGTGCGCTTTTGAGCCGAAGACAGGCGTCTTTCGTGCGCATGGGGACGGAGAGGGAACGGAATGAGTCCGTTGACCGTGGTTGGTGAAATAAGAAAAAAAAATTAAAAGGCAAAGGAGTGTATAAAAGGGCACGGGCTGACTGCTATCGAGGTTGGAATGCAATCGGGGAAATATATGAATGCTTGACGATCGTGAATCGAACGGACATGACCAGGTTAGAGCTAGATGAAGGGGCAGAGCGGTGCGGAAGGTGGGGGGGGGGAGTAAGATAGGGGGGAATCACGAATGGACTGGATGCATAGTTCATCCATTATGTAAATTACGCCACTTCGTGGTTATTCATGAGGACTCGGGAGATAAATAAGTAGCAAAGGAGGGTACGAATAAAAAGGGGCAAAAAGATGATTCCTTCTTCCTGGATATCGGATTCCCATTATTCAGAGAATGAACACGGGCTCTCGCGGAGCCGATAGGTCAGTTGGAGCGACAGGAAGGAGACTAATACAAATGACTATCACATGCACTTCCTTCACCTTTCATTAGCGAACGGAAAAAGTGAAAGGATGATTTAATGATGATGGGAAATAATTACATGCCAAATTTAATGTATGATCGCGATTGAAATGAAGGCATTCATTCAGATCTTGATCCGTTAGATAACTTGCCGAATGAAAAAGAGAATGCACTCGATATGTACATGTAGATGGCTCGCGGGGAAACTATACTTGAGATAACAATATGAAATCACGAAAAAATTGAATATTTTTGGGAGTTACCATAAATGGCCCTAGGAACTGAAGCGAGAAAGGAGATCAAATCACTCATGAGGGGGCCTGGAACTCTGAACGCATTTGTTTTGATACCAAAGCTATCAATCCGGTCACAAAAGTTTGCCACATTTGGGTATTTTGAACATTTCAATAACAGAATGCGGTTCTTGAAACCAACGATTGCGGCCTTCACTTCTGAATGTACTCTAAAATATAAAGAGGAAATACTTACTGGTGATTTCACAAGAAGTTAAATTTATATCCCAGGGGTATGAACAAACATGGCATATTCACAACTGTTTCCCTCCATACTTGAATTTTAACTTCCTGAAGTTAAGTCGCGCCCATGCGACCTAAAAAATATATATATTACGAGGTTTTCTATTTCCCAAGAGATTAAAGAAAGATTTGGACCTCCAAATTAATCATATCGCGGTTTTCATGTTCTACCAACTCATTCTCTTCAAACATTTCACGACCTGCGACCAGTTTCCACGGCTGAGATGTCAGTTTCAAAAGATTGTTACTCTTTTTCTCGCCCTCTCTCCCTCCTCTTCATTTCTTGCCTTGCTGTCGAGTTCTGCAGGTCTCCGTCCGAGAATCTATCTAATCTTTAAAACTAAACCGGTCCGTCGGCCGTCCGCAACCCACCCCACGGCGGGTGAGGGCCCTGATGCTGGGCGTTTATTCCAGACCCGACTCTCCAAAGGGAGGAGGCTCTCCCAGAACGTTTCCTTTAGCGCAGACAGCGAGTAAAGCCACAGGCGACAAGTGACGCGCGCGGCCGCGTGGGTGTGTGCCAGAGAGAAATAGAAAGAGAGCGAAATTCTATTCCCATCCCGCCGCTAAAAAAAATTCAACGTAAGAACAGATGCCACGAGCGAGGACGTTTATGACAGTGCTCTTCCATCAGATAACGTTCCTTGCAAACAATAACTGTTCAAACACATGAATCGGAACATAGTCATTTCGACTGTGCGCCAAAAAGGAGAGGGGGAGCACGATTAAAAGACTTCCGAAAAGAGGACTCGTTGAGCAGCAAAAAAAGACGATGCTTTGTGGCCTGTCGTTGAGTACGCATCTCGCGGGAAGTCCGGCATTCGAAGCGAATAAAATTCCAAGGAATAAAACAACCACCATTTATATTCGATTAAGGAAAACCGGTGTAGCGAGAGTCAGAATGAATCAGTAGGTTACAAAGAAACCGGTTGCTTTCATAAGACTTTACCGGTAATTGAAAGGGGCAGAAAAACTTAGAGCCAAATCGCCTACTCGCGGCAAATACCCGAAAGAATATCCAGCGAAAAAGGGGAAACCGGGTCGATAACACGCTAGTTTGACCGTCGTGGTTTGTCGTTCACTTACTGCTTCGGTAATGTTTATTTAGCTTGTCTCATTGGTAATGCATTGAGTTAAAAGAGGGCAACCTTGTGTTAGTAGTTGAAGCACTTAATGCGAAATTTACAGCACCATACGACAATCCAACCTGAAAACGCACGAAAATATTGTCCCAGATGTGTTCAAAGCCATTAAATGCCACCACTACTCTTATTTTTAAAAGATCGTTGTTTTGCTGATATGCAAATGAATGTAAAAAAGGAGCCTATAGTATCATTTAGTAAAAGTATATAAGAAGTATAGAAGTATAAAGTATATAAAAGTATAGAAGAAGATTTAGTAAAAGTAAGAAAAGAAGAGGATAGGTCCATATGGAGCATATTACAGAAATAAAAGAACAAGATGGTTCGGACACCCTGAGACACAATGGGTTTGTAAAGAACATAATTGAAGGAAAAATTGAGGGAAATGCCCCCAGAGGAAGACCCAGGAACAAATTCAAGGACCGAATAGAGAAAAAAGTACATAGGAAGAGATATCAGGAGGTAAGGTAACTAGCATTTGATCTGGAAGGGTGGAGGACTGCAGCCAACCAATCTCAGGATTGAAAAACAAATGAATTATGATTTTCATTTAGTGTAACGTAGATATTCTTTCGACCAAAATTTTTGCATGAGAATGACACCTCATGATTGTACATTTAATTAATTGCGCTGGTGAACATGCTTTTATTTTCTCTCATGAAGAGCAAGGGTGGAGTGGGCACACACTTGGGACTGCGAAATAAAATAAAAGATGGCTCGTGCGTGGGTGGGAGTAGGTGGGAGAAATGGAAGAGGGAGAGAGTGGGAGAGAATCCCAAGGACAGCTACACGGTTAGAGGAGGGAAGGTAAATGGCCTTCGGAATATCTTTATGGTGCGGTCTCCAATCCTCGCCCCTCTGTTCCCACCCGTGACTATGGGGGCTGGGCTGGAGGGAGATGGCAATGAGGAGAGGCACAAGGGTTTGTCCGGAGGCGTCAGAAATCCCCCCGAAAAGAGTCTGGATGTGGGAGGGAGCGAATTTAAGTGGTACACTAATGAGTAGAAGCTGGGCAATGTGCTTCACCGATAGAGGTCCATTTGGGCTGAGGAATATATAATTTTCGCCGTTCGGGGAGTAGATGGCTCTCAGAATGAATAACGGGTTGAGATGGGACTAATTTTTTCCTCACATCAAAGGGCAAGAGAAGCGTAATCAGAAAGATTAAAATCTTGTCGAAAGGATCACAAATCCATGATATAACTTCGGAATTGTTGGATCAAGAGAGATGAATGATGAATAAATCTCGATTAATTGCGCTCGAAAATAATTTGAATGGGAAACAGCTACACGTATTAAACATTATTGATAATAAGTACCATATAGTGAAGGATTCATGTAAGCGTAAACGAGTTTCCTCGCTGATAAATTTCATATTTTTAAAAATGTTTGCTCACTTGACCGAGAAGATAAGTTTGGTCAGCCGTCCAGAAAGGCCCCAGAGTTTCCTCAAATTAGAGGAGGTCTTTAAATGGAGTCACTAACCTAGAATAGCGGGACCAACTAAGTCATTCGACTAATTTCTCCCTACCATGCAAAGGTTTCATTCTATTGGGACACTGCTCTCTAAGAGAAAACGAGGTGTAATGGGGCGATTTAACAGTCAATTGACGAGCGAACGAATTTATATATATGAAAAAATACGATGGCTCTTTCCAGGGAAAGCGGAGAGGAGGCTAGCCATGGTTGCCTCCGAACTCACCTGCATTTTTTTCTCTCTCCCCATCTCCCCTGCAGTCAATTTCGCGTTCCACAAAAACGATCCGATATTCCGTGAATTTCGTGATGTCTTCGTGGGCCAAAGGCCTCAAGATGGAGTGAGAGTTTGTGGCGGGGGGAGAATCGCAATGGGATTGCTTCCTCCCCAACCCAAAGTGACCAAAAGTTTCCTCGCTCGGTGAAGAATTCACCTCACCAAAGGGAACCGATAAAAACCACTCGCATCTTCCAAAATGTCCTGAACGGTCGAGGATTTTTCCGCTTCTCGCTTGTTTATCGACGAGGAATTCGGAAAGAGGAGATGAGAAATACGGCGGGAAATGTAAGGGTACATCCAACCCATTGAGTTCACAGAACATCACAGGACAACTCACCGCTACCGTTTCACTTTAGCGTCAGCGTACTTCGGCATAAGATTATAAAAGAGCATATCAGCACTAGGTTTGTGGAACCCATGGATTTCAATATTAGAAAAGAAACACTGGCCCAATTTCCACATTTTTATTTTCCGTCACCAACCATGATTTCAGTACATTATGCCATCATCGGGGTCATCATTTAGATAATATTGGTCCTAGGTAATCCACGTAGTCAACTAATTGGATAGTATTTGGCGCTACGTCAACTTATTTAAATACCAGTTCATGAAGTTTGTAGTTCGTTGCGGAGTTGGTCGTAATTACATTTCTTATGACGCTAGCTTCACGCTTAACTAATATATCGTGCGGACAGATTAGAGCAAAGCAATGAGGATGGTTAAATGATATCTTTCGAGCAAATGCTGAGTAAGACCATCATAAAAGCTACAGTAAAGAAAATCAAGTAATGAAGTCGTTAGGTGGCGTCGTGAAAGAATGAGAAAGATCGTACTGCTTTGTACAGTGGGGAATTTATTTTATCTGGTAGTCAAAAATTCTTTTCCGATTATTTCCGATGATAACCTCCTAGCTCACTTCAATACATTTTTAGTATTGTAACAGAAAACTATAATCGCTGGAAAATTGACTCACAAGTTTAGAAAAACGCTCCTTGTAGAAGACTAAATTTCCTCAAGTCGAGGTGAAATTTCACAGCGGAGAGTGATTTTGAGGTAAAGAAAGAGAGGGAGAAGGGGTAGTATTCGGTAAATGAAAAAAAAGTGATGAAATCATCATAAAATCATCTCAAATCGAAGAAAAGAGCGTGGTAAGGTAAGAAAGATGGAAAGGCTGAAAAAAAGGAGCGTTACGAATCAGAAATTACCTGCACGAGCCCATATATTCCCCAGAACAAAGTTCTCTGGCCTGGACGGCGCAAAGTGAAGGACTCCAGGGAGCTAAAACGAACTTCTTCACCGATGAACGACCTGGCACAAACCGCAGTGTGCTAAAGTGTCTTTCCTTCGTCTTTCCACGTGCGCTCAGACAAAAATATAGATTGTTATCCATCACGTTGTTTTAATGATTGATCCGAGGATATTCTTTCCACTTCTTCAATCCACTGATGTAATCAACAATATTCAGTACAACACTTCAGTGACACTTCTGCAGAAGCCTTTACGATAAAAATACTCTGAAAATATGACACCTGAGACACCACACTACATCAACTTCGTATGAAGCGGATTTTTATCCGAGGACTTTACCCCGCCGGCCTCGGTGGCGGCGGGGTAAAGTCCTCGGATAAAAATCCTCGCCTGCCAAACCGAAGGTCGCGGGTTCGAGTCCCGCCGGGGTAGGATATTTACACCTCCCTGGGCATGGTTGTGAGTGTTCGTCATAATTGAGTTAATTGTAAGAGAGGACTGTACTGGCCTAAATTCGCTCGAAATAAAAAAGACAAATTATTATTATTATGAAATCATTTACTAACTTTTCCACGGCATCTGGTTATGGCTGCCAGACTGTTTTAAAAGAATTTTAAAAAATACCCCCTTAGACCATCCATAATCACACGCGCAAGTTTCCTCCACTAGATTCCTCCACCTCGTACAGCCAGTTAAAATCCACTTGGAGACACGATTGAAACCAATGGTTGAAGCCAATCAAATTTCAATCGCAAGTTCGACAGTGTCAATCAAAATTCCCCAACAGAAAGATCAAATATCTGATTAGGTGGCTGTAAAAGTGGTCGTTTTAAGCCTACACCGCTTAGGTAAGGGTTTCGGAGTAATTTGATGCAAGGTTAAGAAAGCAGGGTGTTTCATGAATCTGTGTCAGCTGGGAATCCAAGAAATTTTTCTGCCCTCCCCACCACGAAGGTGTAAAAACTCGTTCCCGCGGTTTTCGCATTCAGTGTCCCAGCCTCAAGACGGAGGGATTAGTTTCTTCCCTCACAACGCCCGCGTCACCTCATATATTGGGTCAAATGGACAATTAAAGAATGAAAGAATCAACATAAAATCGCTTTAACTTACTCATCTCAAACGTTTACTGACATCGCACAACTTACAGTGAGATATTTCGTGACAGCACAGGGTTCTTAAAATGAAATACATATAACAAATAAAATTCAAGGCAATGGTTATACTTAGCATGATTTAGAGGTAGGCAACCTCAGGATCAATGGAGAGTCATACTAGTTGAAACGCTAAGCTAAGCTTTATCCATTGGAGGACATGAACAGTCTTTACCAGCAGCATGTGTCGGAAACCATCAGAAATTTCGTTCCAGATCTGATATTTTTATTATTAAATCAAAAATGGCAATTTTAAATCACATATCTCCATAAAAATCTAAATGTACATAGAGCGAGGATAATGCTTAACGATCATCATCTTTGAATGAACCCAGCGAGAGAAACGATGTTAAAGACCTCATTTTAACAAAATCTTTTTGTTTCAACGTCACACATGCCTCTTGTTTACGTGGAGTAGATACGTAACCCTTCGCAAAGCGCGCCCTGTGAGGTCACCCTTGTTTTTACATTTCCTTTTCAACAAACGGACGCTACGGTCATGAGAGAAGGGAGAATGTCAGCTTGCATTTCCTGTATGTATAAACATGTACATGTGAAAAGTTTATGTAAGATGTCGCAGGTCATTGCGAGTTCCTAAGTAACTTTTTGATTGCACGTTCCGGAGGTTTTAAAGAATTCTTAGTACTCAAGAAATTAAGAGTCTAATTGTCAATGTCCGGAATTTCTTCATGTAGCCTTATAAACGAGTAAAAAAGTATCATCTTCGCTGATTATGTTTCAATTCCAAAACATAAATCCGAAGAGAGTATTTCCTTAATCCGCTGAAGCCCTTTATCCTGGCACAGCCATCCAGTCTTCCCCTCTGGGAGTATAAGCAGACCACCAGTACGCGCGGGACTCTTGAGTTTAAACAGTTTTTTTAACGTATTCTTCCCTCACCCTTCATTCCGCCACACCGCGAGCGTCCAACGGAGGAGTCGGCGGGATGAATCACACACTTTGCACTCCAGACTCCCTCTCCCCTCGCTCGAAGCGGAGGAGGAAGGAGAGGAGGAAGGCAGGAGTGAGACCAAGCAACCCAGGCGAGGTTGGCGTCCTCTCTCCTTCCCTCTCTTCGGGGCGTGGAGAGAAAAACGTGAGATTCCCTCTTCCCCTCCCTCCTCCATGTGCCATCTCTCCCCTCTCCTCCCTTTCATACACCTCTCCCCCTTCCGTCTCCAACCTTCTTCCAAGCTCCCGCTTCGTCCGTCCGTCGCCCTCCACCTCCGCATCGCAAACCAGATGTTCCGAAGGACGACTGCAGAGTGCAGCGCGGCGGGACCAATAGCAGAAAACGTGGCCAAAACACCCCTTGCAGGTATTTCTAATGTCGTTGCCCGAAACCAACCATCTCTTACTCCACAACCTATGCAACAATAGACCCTAAGCCTTCATCCCTGTCTATAACTTCCCCAAGTCCAAAATCCTTCCTCTCAACATGACCTAATTAAATATTTGTCACCCGGGACACCGTGACCCCCAACTGCGACAGTGTTTAGCAACAAAATGCTCTGACTGCGGCCTTCCACTTACGAGCTTAGGAAACAAAAATCACTGAGTACTGGATATGTGCCTCACACACATACTCTCCCTCTCTCTTTTAGGGAGTATCTTATTACTCCTCTACAACATAGAGATGGATTGGACACACCGTGAGACACAATAGGTTTGTGAAGAACATAATTGAAGGCAATAGAGGGTAAAGCCCCCACAGGAAGACCCAGGAATAAGTTGATGGACCAAATAAAGAGGAAAGAACATAGGAAGAGATACCAGGAGGTAAATAAACTAGCATTAGATAGGGAAGGGTGGAGGGCTATAGTCAATCAATCTTAGGATTGTTCAGCCAATGATGAATCACTCCTTTAGAGATATGTATTGATTTATGAATGGGATGAAACGATACTTAGATAGTTTGGATTAGCTCCCGTTAAAACGATAAAGGTCTTGTGAAAAAGACGTTTTTCCCCTGTCGAAGGTTGGCTTGTATAATGAAAGTCATTAGAATGTATATTAGAAGAGGAGAAAATTCTTCAAACTCGAGAAGTTGACGATTGCTGACGAGAAGTTATCGAATCACAATTGGCCCTAAATACGGCGGCAGACTCGATCTTCAAAATGTCTGTGCCTATAAGTATGAAAATCGAGAACGCCTCATCCTAAAAATTTGCTAGTAAAACCTTTAATCTTTCTTGAAAGGTAGATTATTCTGTCTTTTATTTCACGGATTAGCAATGAAATCAGAGTACGCAACAGAACCACGAGCATAAACGCAGAATGCCGGTTGGTATCTTAAACGACTGTTCGAATGCGATATGCATTCCTTGATCGAATTCCTAGTCGATCAAAAAAAGCACAAGTACTCCAACACGGAAGACATGTCTGTTTTTCTTCGGTAGCGGCAAGTCGGCGCAATCAGCAGTCTTCTTTACCATCCGCCGCGTTCACACTGCCCCATGTGAGCGAGAGGCTAAAGGACGAATGCTCCCCTCAACAGCCTTCTTCTTAAGGTAAAATCCAATTATTACATTTGCGGAAATGAGGGGGGTGGAGGGAAAGGTGGTTGCGAGCCAGGAGAATGGCTTTGCTCTCTTCCCTCTGCAATTCCCGATGAGAGGGGGAGAGCGAGAATGGGTGACGTGTCTTTTGGGGGAACACCTGGTAGGAGACGTAAGGATTTCCGGGGGGTGAAAAATGTTAGAGAAGAGAGCGGACGGAAGGTTACAAATTAAATCTCTCCGAATGATAAGGGGTGGATGAGCGATAGACACGAGACATCAAATGAACTACAATAGTTCTTAATTCAAGGAAATATTAAAAAAAAGGCTGGGGATTTCTTCTCAGGCTAGCTTAGCCTACAAATATTTAGGTGAAATTTGAACTGTTTTTTACCAGGACAGCGAGGTTTATCTTATATACCCGGTAAGGATAACATAGTCACGTGCGTGAAATAAATTGGCTTAGCTCTAAAATTCTCCGGACGAAGAAAAAATGAATATATAAGGTCCAAGTACTGAAGCTCTAAACCCAGAAAGTAACTTAAACGAATGCAGACGCGTAAGAAATTGATAATTGTTTGAAATTCATACCGAGAAAACATACCCTACAAGCCTACATGAAATATACAGTGAAAGATGTAGCTCGCAAAAATCAGGATATGCCTACTAAGATAATAACATGTAATTTATAAATAAAACTGCTCCTTTTATATACTATAATCTGGTGTAAACTGTATATAAAGCTGTACTGCATGCACTGCATGCATGTACTGAATGGATAGCTACACTTTCGATGCGGATTCAGGGAGTTTGGACCTGGCGAAAGCCATTATACTGCAAGTTTCATGTGTTTGAGAAAATTGCACAATTTAGAAGTCCTTCAGAACGCAGGTTTTCAAAACGAACAATACCCTATTTCTATGGAAGAAAAGCAATTGCTCAGGTGCCATGTCCCTTCCACAGATGCTGTGGTTTATAAGGAAATTTTCTGGTAACACCGCATCTGTCCATTGTTGGCAAACATTGACTAAGGAATGTTTTCCCTAGCACTCTGAAAACTATGGAAGACTAATGGCTGAGAGTCCCTTTAACTCGCTCTGACGGGTTTTCATCGTGGAAGAATGCACAAGCGAATACACTTTGCAAAAAGAGAGCGGAGACAGGCGGATCCAAAGACGTCAATACATAATCGTGAGAGTGGGAGAGCGAGGAGAGAGGGAGAGGAAAACGACGAAGAGGGGAATCAAAGCAATTAATTCTCCACGCTTGAGAAAACTTGCCCCGCATATATCGACTCCCCATTTTTCTCCCCCTTAGTACTGACTTCAATTTTTGCCAGAGAGCACACACTTTTTGCTACCATTTGGCAAAGACGTGAAGAGCTGAAGGAGAGGAAATCCTTCGATCCTCTTTGCTAATGTGTACCAAAACTATTAAAATTCCATTAGCCACGATCGTGGGTAAGGAAGGGAGACCACTCAACATCTCGACAGCCCAGCACACACACCACCGCGGCCCTCTTGATTTTCTCTCAAGACAAGGAGCGGAAAGTGAAAGAAGGGAAAACAATGGGATGGAAACGGGAAAAGAGGAAGAGGATAAGGTGGGAAGAGACGTAAGAGGATTCACGCACACGAGCGAGGGATGGGAACGATGAGATAGAAGCAACCAAGTCTTGAGGATAGGAAGTGAGCGAGTCTTGGCGGTAACGGATCACGGGACAGACGGACGCCGTGAGATCATCCGAATCCCCACACTCGCCAACAATATAATGGCAGACTGATAATGAGTCCGCGATTAGTATTGCGGGAAGTAAGTCTTGGCCCCTCTCTCATGCAGGATTCTCGGCCAAAGTGACCGACATGGGACATGCTCGGAGAAACAGGAGATTCAGACCGGAGAAAGGAAAATAAATAAATAATATATGGATAGCTTTACGTGGGTCAGTTGAGATGCCAGGATCCCCTCTTCCCGTCTGGCAGGTTTTACAGGAAGAAAAACAAACGCAGCTTTATTCAAATGAAAGAAAAAAAATTATATTGCTTGGCGTAACTTGGTGGGAATCGATTTATATTGATAAAAATTAAAGTGACTTTGTAAATTCCACAAAGTCTTGCCAGATTAATCTTTCCACTGAACTGAGTTATTTAAAGGTTTTTGCAGAGTGAACAAAGCCAATTTATTTCTTATCATTAGTACTGTACTGAGTTATCAAAAGAATTTTGTAAAATTTACAAAGTTACTTTAATGTTTATCAACTTCATTAATTAAATCAACTAATAAAATGTGTATTTGGATATATGGAGCCACACTTCCAGCCATTTAGAAATAGAAAAGCGAGTGGAGAATGATCAGGAAAGATTACCTTGACTCGATTGGAGTCTTAAGTATTATTGTTCCTGGTGATGACTGCTAGTCAGTTGAAACACGTGCTGTAGGAGTTGAAAATAAATTAGACAGTATGATATCCTTTGTGTATCATTTTATAATGCTGTTCTACAACATCACGCCTAAGAAAGTGGAAGTGATTATCTACTTGTGATTTCTTGGAACGAGAAATTCAAACCTTAATATTCAATTCCAAAATTCATTATTTTGGAATTGCAATATTCGGACAGATGATGGTTTCTGCATGAATAATGGGATAATACATAAATGACAAACGAATGTGAGAAAAATCATATGCGTAACAAGTGTCTTGACTCGATTCTACGGGTGAATGTAATGAAGGCGTGTTTGGCAGGTACCTTGAAGCGGCGAGACTTGCAGAAAAAAACTTGAAACTCGAAATTATCTTGAAAAGTTAATTGTTATATTGTAGAAAAAGATAGCTTCAAAACTAGAAGCGAATATGAAAAATCAACTAATGAGGCAATGCTAGGGGAAAGAAAGGAGATAAGAGGAAGGGGAAAAGGGGAAGAGGGAGAGGGGAAGTTGATATGCGATTCTTAATGCAATTCCATCCTATTCCCAAGACTTCCCCCAAGATGGTTCTCGGCCAAGAATGGGCTTCATGACATGGAAGGGAAAAGATGGAGAGATAGGATGTGAGAGAAAAGGAGAAAATGGGAGGAAGAGAATGGGTAGAGGTCGAGTCTTAGAGAGACATAGATAAAGAGAGAGAGAGAGAGAGTGAGGAAGAGGTAATTGTTTTGAGTTAGCACCGCTTATACACGTTCTTTTGTTTTTTCATCCACGAGGATGCATGCCGGAATCGGTACTGTTGCAGCAGCGCATATATGAAGCAAAAAAAGAGATGCATCACGTGCCTTACTCGGCCGGGGGAATAGAGGGAGTGGCGTGTAGCGACTGCTACAGGAGTGCTTTTGTGTCTTCGGTGGAGCCTGAAATAACGGAATACTATTTTCCTATCTCTTCTCCCTGGGTTTGTGGGAGAGTGACGATATTATTTTCATTTTTTACCGCAAATATAAATGCTGCATGCTGCCGAGACTACGCGTAGGTACGCTCCAAGTCCGGTTAATGCGATTCCATTTTGCTCGGGGGCGAAATTATGAAAATGGCTCTACTTAATTTCGATTGAATAAGCGGGCCAGTCGAGGAAGAGAATCACGAAGCAAGGACGAAATTGGAGTTGGAATGAGCAGAGAATGGTTGGGGCTAATGAACGGAGGGGATAAAATAATAGTTTTACTCCAAGGAAGACATGACCGGGTAGTTTCTGGGAAAAAATCATCCCTCCAGTAATCTATGTTATAGGCAGTATTTGCATGATTGTTGTAACAGTTTAGCTACAGGTGAATCACTAACTACTTTTAAAAAAACAGAATTCTCATTTTGCCGAAGACTTTAAAAATATTAAGATCGTTTTCATCATCACGTTCGTCCGTCGTTCGTCCTTTCCGCGCACAACAAGCGTCCACAATACAAACTGAGCTCCATTAAATACACTCTCATGATACACGTCACTATTTCACCTCCCAAAACCTTATCCCTTAAATATTTACGCGGCTGGTGTCCTCACACCCACAGCCACACGCCCCAACAGCGGCTGGCAGGGTGGTATGTAGATGTAGATGCAGATCCCTCTATAAGGACACGCGTCATTTATATGCTACGATTACCTATTCATGCATGCCTTTCCCAAGATTTTTTTCTGAACACATGTTGAATAGAAAAAAATTCGATAATTCTAAATTGAATATGAGGTAGAGAGAGACAATGATTAGAATTAAGTACCTTGTAGAATAGTGGTGTACACAATGGAACACTGTAATGAACAAAAGATACATGAATCGGCGGCAACGGGTTGAATGAATCATACACACCATACGGCACGATGCATTTGCAAGAGGTGAATCGAAATAAAAAACTGACGTCAAACCTACGAGAGCGAGAAAGGGTACGCGAATGCATGCATAAGAATGGAAGGCTATTAAGGTGGATACGCGAGGCGAACGGAGAAGAATGGTCGTTTGTTATTGGGAGGAGGAGAAGATAAAAAATGAAAGGAGTGCAGTTACCGACCCTCGATTTGAAAAAAGTGATGAATGGATAATTACGTGCAAAGTACGGGTGGACACGCAAAAAATGTAATGGGCAAAAAGACACTTGAACTTGCGCAACGGTTGGAGAAGTTATCTCTTCGTGTGGATGCGATGCAACGTGGAGCCCAGCGGAGAGAAAACTTGGGGAACATTTTGATGGAAGGAAGTATTTATGGTACTTGCTGAAACAATGATAACATTGGAGAAAATATGTAAACAGTTAGACTCTTAATCTTTAATAAGAAATTTTTCGATCGGATTTAAAAATTTATTTCAGTTTTACTATTCAAAACCTATCGGTTTTGCAAATTCATCGTAGGTCACTTTTATGGTAACGAACCGCCAATAAACGAGCGCAGTGCCAATAGACGTGCGTAAACAGACGTATTCGGGAGCCAAGTTCATGATGACAGGACGAAAATTAAAGATGAAATAAAATGTTGCTTGGCAGTTTCCAT